>CM060948.1:332343641-332943641 GCA_030765055.1 Mantis religiosa
AACACCAAATAAGTTGATAGTAATATCAGGAGCAATCAGAATGTTATTTTTAACATTCAAATTAAAAATCTATTGTTAAGGAACAGAATATATAACAGTGAGTATAGTAATGAAATATGCCACAAAATCAGTTATGAAGTCAATATTGTAACGAGAGCGCTGGAACACCCTGTGAAGCAGCTGAAAGCGGGAGACAGGGAAGGTTCGGTTAGCCACGCCCTCGCCTCGTTTGTCTTATAGTGGTGACAGGGACGACTGGGGAAAGAAACATAATTGTGCGGTCTGTTTCTCCTTCACCTGTGTTCCAGAAATTACGGGATCGTTCATCATCTGGAAACGTCGAGAAAACGGCGAGATGCCTATAAAAAGGGCTGCAGTTAGTTAGTTAGTCAGTTGTTGGTTTGGTCAGTTAGTGAGTGAGGAGACAGTCGCAGTTCTTGGTGTAAGAGTTAGTCAGTGACGTGTTAATGTACGAGAAGATTGTGCAACGGAAGACTGTACGTAACTGTGAAGGTGTACCGGAGCTTACGTAACCGCGAGTACAGTGAAATTGTAACGGACGAACTGGTAAATTGTAATTGTGTGCAGCAAGTAATTCTGTGTAATTGGCAAGAGTTTAACTGTAAGTCGGTGGAAATAAAGAACATTTTTGAGTGGTGAAATTGGACTTTTTATTTCACGAACCCACGAAGTCACAATATTACATAACAAGCTGGTCATAAATGATTTGCAGTGTAGTTAACATGGTAAGTGTGAAGTACCTATCTAAGGAAAGAAAATATCTCATACAACTCGCCTCATTTAAACTTAAGTTAGGATACTCTGTGTATCACCATTCCAAGATGTACTCAGAGTTCAAACAACTGGCCATAAAAGACATAATGATTTATAAGCCTAAATATTACAACATGAGCAGATAAGAGTAATAATGGAAGATAATTACTGATGGTTTTGACTCATTCAACAAACAGTCGATACTGAACAGAACATGGGTGAAGCATTTAGTATGTTCAATTTAATCTACATCACTCACCAGTTGATCCTCTAATGCAGGAGTTTCTTCTTTTTCTTCAGTCTTGAGCGTGCCAGTGACAGACTTTACCAAAAAAAACTGTGTGATGCTTTCAAGATCAGGTCCAGAAATGGAGAAAGTTAGTTCTGGAAGATATGTCCGCAATCTCTCAATATCCTCCATTGTCAACTGTAAAGAAAAGCAATTTTGCATCAAATAATTCAACCCTAAAAGAAAAGTGTGTGCATGCATGTGTCGGTGGGTGCGTGCGTGTGTTCATCTGTGTGTGTGTGTGTGCCATTCCCCAAATTGCAACTACAGCCTTCGGGGTAACCTCGCCCCTCCACATAATAACCGGACCCATTTCTCAGGTGGAGGCACCCAGAGGGCGGTGTCCATTACCTCAATGATAGGGTGATAGCACATATGACGGTGAGGTAAGTGGACCTAATAGTTTATACTGTGGACTCCACCCCATGTTGGGCATAGGGGGCACAGGAGCAAGACAAAGGTGAAGGCATGGATAGGGCTGACTTAAAATCGACACCCCAGAGCCGGGAATCAAACTCAGGCCCTCAGCATGAGAGTCGCCAACGAAACCACTGTGCTACCCCGGCGCCCATAAAAGAAAAATATCACAGACTTTCTCTAACCCATTCCTCAACAAACTACACCTAAAAATGCTTATTTTTCTATCTAATTATTTTTGTGTAGCAAGATTTTGACTATCTCTTATGATTTACTACTTATGCAAAAGTCATTAATAATAAAGAGGACTTCAAATCCAGGAAATTCAAGATATACATATAATTTGTATGTCAACACAAAAAATATTTTAAATCAACTGTGTGTTAAAGTAATTTACATAACTCATTTTGTAACATTAACTATTTCCAAGAACATTCACTGTAAAAGTTTTCAATCTTTTTCAATACTTTTAGAGGAGATATTACCATTCAATTGTTTCACATGTCATGGAAAGATTATGTAATTTCATTTGAAAAACAGAACCCTGTCAGATCACTTGTCAGAAGGGTAATAGTTATTTATATCAGTACCATAACATATAAAATTACAATACGAGATTGGAATATTGTCAAACGAGACCTACAGTCTTGTCTTGTAATTTGATGTTATATGTATATCATATAGCGTTTTGTCTACTTTAATAAAAAAGTATTTTTTTTAAGTAATGAGTCGGTAATTCAAACACGAACATCACTTAAATTATCTTACGTGGACATGTTTCGGAGAACAGTTTGTCTCCATCGTCAGCAGTTATGTGACTGGTTGGATTCGTGGTTTCCTGAAGTGAGCTGGTTGTCTGTGAGATGAACTTCCAAATAGAGCTTTCAGGCGGCAATTCGAAATTTAAAGTATACTGTTTGCTTTTTATAATTAGCAACTTTTCCCAAACATCGAGTTCAGCTGCATTACTGGCTGACTAATAGTTTTATATTTGGTACAATTTCATGAATGGTAGACCATAAATGGTGGGCTATTGCTGATTTTTCTATTTGTTTGTATTTCACACATCTCATATGTTCCTGTAATCTAATATGTAAACTTCTGGAGTGTCGAAGTTTACATATTAGATTACAGGAAGATATGAGATGTGTGAAATACAAACAAATAGAAAAATCAGCAATAGCCCACCATTTCTGGTGTACCAAATATAAAACTATTAAAGTCAGCCAGTAATGCAGCCGAACTCGATGTTTGGGAAAAGTTGCTTATTGTAAAAAACAAACAGTATACTTTAAATTTAAAATTGCCGCCTGAAAGCTCTCTTTGGAAGTTCATCTCACAGACAACAGATGCCACCACAGACAACCAGCTCACTTCAGGAAACCACGGATCCAACCAGTCGGATAAATGCTGACGATGGGGACAAACCGTTCTCCGACACATGTCCAAGTAAGGATAATTTAAGTGATGTTTGTGTTTGAATTACCGACTCATTACTTTCAAATGTTAAATAAATCACTGTTTCTAACCTTTTGCTTCAAATAAGTATTTTTATACTTAAAATTTGTACGATGGCTATATACATTAAATTTTCCAGTCCATAGTTGGACATAGAGGGCCTTGTACGAAACCAGTAATTCTTACTGTGAAGGACAATACTATGAATTGTTTAGCCTCAACATCAGGAGGAATTCATTTGACACATTGTGAGAATGTTACAGTGAATGTACACAGCAAATGAATATTAACTTTGATTTAGTTTGAAGATTCAGTTGCGTATTTACATGAAATTAATTTTAACTTTGCTGCACCAAGTGCGGTAAAGTAGGCAATTACGATACTTATTTTCATTTTATAATGTTCCACTTTACACAATCAAAGTGGATAAAATTGATACGCTGTGTCATTATTAGACTTAGGATTTCTAGGACTCGGCTTGTTGTGCGTGCATGCTGTGAGTATAGGAAGAGGGGCATGGTTTAACTCTAGTAGTAAATAAGGTCAGCTGCCTTAGGGGTATACGAATGTGCTAACAAACTGTTTTAATAAAAGAATATGTAAATTATGTCACCGTTTTCAGAAGCATTCAATAGAAGTAGATGTATAATAAAACACATTTTGAATAATAAAGTAAAATAAGTTACTTCTGCAATACAAAATAAATGTCTACTCTTTAATTGTTCAACTTATTACAGTGTATAACGACATACATTTTAAACTTCTGTCACTCAAGCAATATTTACAATCTGAAAAAGTTCTCTCGACATTAAATTATGTAACAGGTGCAAACATAAAATGTTGCAGATCATCTTGCCTTGTAAGCGCTGTCTTCTTCGCACATGAAAATTATTTTTAATATTTACCATTTTAAAATAGCTGGGTTTTTCTCAAGTACAGTTTTCATTTCGCTTTACATTTTATCCATGACAGGTCCCGTAGCTGCTGAGTCTATCTGTTGAGCTAGTTCTTCTATGAGCCCTATGGCATGAGGCATTTTATTACCTCTCTTTTCTAGCTGAACAATGGTTTTGGACAGGTCTGAAAAACAGTTTCTGATGAAGAGCAAATCTTCGTGTAATTTGCTTGAAATGAGGGAATGAGCGACTCATACTGCTAAACTATGCTCGTTATCTAACACACTAACAATTTCAGTAACTATTTCAATTGAAATCCACATTTTATTTTTGCCCATTCTTTTTCGTATTTTCGATATGACATCATTATAACATTGTGGTAATACAAGTTTAAGTAAATTTGTTTGAGAAGGAGGATCACGTTTAGTATACTTTTGTATGCAGTACTTAAAATGAGTATTTTCTACTGTGTGCATTGGTATATTTGCACACACCATCGTCTTACACAAGTCCTGAAAAATTAGGACTGAGACGGTGAAGTTACACTTGGACCTGATTGTTCCTCAACCTCTGATTTTGGCAAAATCCTTCCTTGGTGGTTCTAGTGTTGCAGTGCTGTCTCAGCCATTTGGGTTTAGTGCCCTTAATTTTTACATAGCATACCTTGTATTGGATATTTTCTACCTTCTGTGTGAAAATATCACCTCTTGCTAACTCTTTGTCCATCGTGCATTTACGTGCTTCTGACATTTATGTTCTTTATTGTCAGCGAACCAATCACTGTCTCCAAACACCGCCACTAATGGCAGCGCATGCGGTGATTGTACGGCCCTGTGCCTTTTTACGCATGACGTAGTAGGTTGTATTACGTCACGTAGCAGTTAACTGTGTTCTCCCGTGGGGTCCCAAAAGTCCTAACTCTGTTCATTAGAAACTTATTTTAGTACTTTCTCAAAAATTGGAGAAACAGGCATGTCTGGTGTTCAAACTAGACACCTCAAGTACATAACTGTACTTTTGGCATGCAAAAATTGGTTAACTTAAGTGATTATAAAAAGTTGAGATTCAGTAGTTGCTTACCTTTGGGAGACCCATATCAAACTGTGAAGGAGCTTGTGTGGCAAATGGAGGAGGTAAATCTTCCATGCCAGGAAATAACGTATTTAGGAAATGGCCTTCAAACTGATTCTGGAAGTCCTTTCGCCGTGCTACCTCTTCGTTGTGGACGGCAAGTAGCTGGCATGCTAAATCACTTGCCCACTGAAAACAGTTCAAACTCCATTAATTAATGCATCATACCTGCCTCTCTGATGTGGGGTTAGTGTGTTCTGCATCATATCCCAGACATCCTGAGTTCAAATCTCGATTAGAGTGACTTATCCTGATAAAGTACTTTCAGAGTTTTTCCTTATCCTGAGAAGAAAAATGCTGTGCAACTTTAAGTTCTATTGACCCCATACCCATTTCACCATCATTTCAGGCTTTTTCATTTATCATCCAAAATGACTTATCAGTTTAAAATAAGTTAAACTGAAAAAAGGGAGAAGTAAAAAGAAAATGAAATCAGATCCTATAACTATATGCACAACATATCTAGTGCTTAGACTGTGTAAAACATTTTTAAGAATTAAAAACTCTGTCATAAACCTAACAAGGGAACTATCACTATGGTCACACTTGTATGCGCTTGAGAGTTTGATGGCATCATCTCTGCTCTATGTGGGGCCTGTGCGATAAAAATCAGGTGTGGAGTACATCTGGAAGTACAAGTTCTCTCAGTCCAGAATATGTAGGAAAATATAGGCATAATAGCACATCATTATACAGGAGGGATTGTTTACTCCCGATTGGCAGCAGTCTACACAGAGCATACTTAAGGAGCATACTTGGAACAGACCTAACGATGGATGTCCTGCAGCTACTTACAAATGTCACATTTGGCACTTTCCAGGCTTTAGTTTTGGGCATTGCGGTCCTGCTCCGTAGCAGATTTTTTATGCAAATAATTTATATACAGCAGGCATTATATCATCAAATTTTCAGACACGTAGATGAGTGATTACAGTAATAATTCCCTTGTAAGATTTATAAGAACAGGTTTCTGGATTTCACTTAAAAACATTCAACGTTTCTTATTTTTAGAGTAAAGCACAACATAAAACAAGTAATTTTTGTATTTAATTGAGATACAAGTTTTCAATCTTAACTTACAAATTTATGGAAAATAAAAAACAAATCATGCATTTGTTTCAAAGGATGTCACCTGACATTAAATTCTCCAGTTGACCCATATATTGCCCCGGTAGACCACTAGGGGCTCTCGCATTCGAGATAGTAAGTACTTGTGTCCCAGGCTTCATCATTTAACTCTTATTATTTTAGTTAATTGATGGAAATTAAATGGTGTCTCTCGAATACGAGAGCCCCTAGTGGTCTACCGGGGAAATATACGAGTCAAATGGAGAATTTAATGTCAGGACGGCACGTTTGCAATGGTAGCTCAATGGATTAGAGCAACTGGACAGAAACCAGGAGATCCATGGTTCAAATCCCGGCCATGGCATTGAATTTTTCATGTTGACTCTATCTATCAACAACCTTAGCCTATATATGACTAGTGTGAAGAGATGATTAATTTCCATCAATTAACTAAAATAACATTATTGATGATAGTTTCTCGGGCTAACAGCCAGGTCAGATTAGGGTAACTATCCAAGCTTTCAGCGACTAACTCTGCCGCCATCCTCAGGGGAACTGAATCTAGGCTACTGATGTTGCGATATTTATACCTGACGCGCGGCCGATAAGAACCGCCTATTTTCTTCCCATTGGCCGAGCTCCGGCCGATGGAGAAACGTGCGGAACCAATCAGGTGATTGCCGATGCTTCTTTGCACTGTGGAGGAGAGATATGCTGAATGACTGATGTCCATGCTTTGCTGATTTGAAGGCCTTCTTCCCTGTTGAAGTTGTTTTTATTCGCTTTAATGTATAGGGCTTCTTTAACCACTCTATCGTAGTACCTAGAGGACTTTTCAAGTATTTTTGTAGAGTCGAATTTGATTTTATGATTTGTATTATATGTGTGCTCAGCCACTGCAGATTTTTCTGGGTATCCTAGTCTAATACAACGTTGATGTTCTTTGATGTGATCTTCTACTGTTCTACCTGTTTGTCCTATGTAAACTTTGCCGCAACTGCATGGGATTTCATAAATGCCTGGTGCACGAAGACCTAAATTATCTTTAGCAGAACCTAAATACTGTTTTATTTTGGTTGGGGGTTTGAATACAGTTTTTATTTGATATTTCATGAGCAATCTGCCAAGATGAACAAAGAGCTTTTGGTACTTTCCGCAGACAAGGGAAACGCAGCTGTTGTGATATCAAGAACCCAATATCAGTCGAAACTATTGGATTTGCTTTCTGATAAAGCCTACAAAGAGATTCCCAAAGATCTAACCAACAAAGTGGAAAGAAAAACGGCCGCTCTATTAAAATCCTCTGGTCTTTCTCTAGAAGTCATCAAAAAGATAACGCCTCATCACTCGACTCCCCCCAGACTTTATGGCTTGCCAAAAATACACAAACCAAACATCCCGTTCAGGCCCATTGTTGACGCTATAGGCTCTCCGACATACGCTCTGGCTAAATATCTAACTGAGCTAATGCAACCATTGATTGGAAATTGCAGTCACCATGTGAGAAATTCATCAGAATTTACCAAAGTCATACAGGAAATCCAGGTAACTACCTCAGACATACTGGTTAGTTTCGATGTATAATCTCTCTTCACTAAAGTGCCCCTCCAAGAGACATTAGAACTGTTGAAACCCCACTTTGATGACAAGATGATCAGCTTATTCCACCATGCTTTAACTTCAACGTACTTCCGGTTTAATGGCACCTATTACGAACAAGTGGATGGTGTTGCTAAGGGTTCTCCATTATCTCCGGCTATAGCCAATTTCTACATGCAGGAATTTGAACATGTGGCACTCAAGACTGCACCCCTAGTTCCTACTCATTTCTTCCGTTATGTAGACGATACTTTTGTGGTATGGCCACACGGAAAAGATGCCCTGACCGCTTTCCACGAATTTCTCAACAGCATCCATCCCAACATTAAGTTTACCATGGAAATTGAACACCCGGACGGCTTACCTTTCTTGGATTTACTTATTTATAGAAAAAACGATGGTCACCTGGGTCATAAGGTGTATAGGAAACCAACCCACACTGATCTTTACCTTAATAGCACCAGCTGTCATCACCCGGCACAAAAGCAGACAGTCCTCTCAACACTCATACATCGAGCGATTGCTATCTCTGATCTCGAAAATCTACCTCAAGAAATAAAACACCTGCGTACAGTTTTCAGGCAGAACCAATACACTAACCAGGAAATAAACAGAACTTTTAAGAAAATGCACTCCAAACGCAACCGTGAACCCAACACAAAGAAAGAACACACAGGCTTAGCAGTCATCCCTTATTGTGGCGCCCTGTCGGGAAAAATTGGCAGATTGCTCATGAAATATCAAATAAAAACTGTATTCAAACCCCCAACCAAAATAAAACAGTATTTAGGTTCTGCTAAAGATAATTTAGGTCTTTGTGCACCAGGCATTTATGAAATCCCATGCAGTTGCGGCAAAGTTTACATAGGACAAACAGGTAGAACAATAGAAGATCGCATCAAAGAACATCAACGTTGTATTAGACTAGGATACCCAGAAAAATCTGCAGTGGCTGAGCACACATATAATACAAATCATAAAATCAAATTCGACTCTACAAAAATACTTGAAAAGTCCTCTAGGTACTACGATAGAGTGGTTAAAGAAGCCCTATACATTAAAGCGAATAAAAACAACTTCAACAGGGAAGAAGGCCTTCAAATCAGCAAAGCATGGACATCAGTCATTCAGCATATCTCTCCTCCACAGTGCAAAGAAGCATCGGCAATCACCTGATTGGTTCCGCACGTTTCTCCATCGGCCGGAGCTCGGCCAATGGGAAGAAAATAGGCGGTTCTTATCGGCCGCGCGTCAGGTATAAATATCGCAACATCAGTAGCCTGATTCTGTACGGCTGTGAGATCTGGGGAACAGTGGCTAATACCACTTTCGTCAGACTCCAGACGCTGCAGAACAAGGCACTACGCATCATCTACGATACAGGCTGGAGATTCCCGGCTCATATCCTACATGAACACTCCCAGATCCCGTACATTGTCGATGTCATTCGCGAGAGGGCACGATCAATGTACGACAAAATCCAAATGCACCCCAACCCTTTAGTGAACTCCCTGGGAAGGTATGACCCGAGAGATCAAAGACGCTTGCCGTCCTTCAGACTGCCGAGAGACGTCCTGGGACCCCTTGGGTAACCCAAGGAAAACCCCAGATGTCTCTGGGAACAACTTCTACGCCAAAGGACCAAGCGCCACACAACCCATACCCAAAACGGAGCAAAAAACTAAATCGTGTCTCCCAAAAAGGGAGAACGATTAAGTGCAGCTGCCCACGACAAAGAGGGGCAACCCATTCCAAACCCTTTAAAAATTTCAACAGTCAACAATTTCAAACAGGGCCCAAATGACCTTGTTGTCGACGGGCCCTAAAACCCTACTCACTCACTCACTCACTCACAATTTCAAACACCCAGCAGAACATGGATCTACTAGCTCATTTCGCAGGTTAAGCCGCAAAGCGGCTAGGTACTGCGGCATATGACACCCGGACGGGGAAAGCCCCGCCCGACTAGGACTACCTCTGGACCTAGATTCAGTTCCCCTGAGGATGGCGGCAGAGTTAGTCGCTGAAAGCTTGGGTAGTTACCCTAATCTGACCTGGCTGTTAGCCCGAGAAACTATCATCAATAATCAACGCCGGGAAAGCTTCAAGTTATTAAAATAACATTAATCTGCCAGGTGTGTGTGTGTGTGTGTGTGCGCGTGCGTGCATGGGTGCGTGCGTGGGTGCGTGCGTGTGCGCGTGTGCGTGTGTGTGTGTGTGTGTCTAATGCTCAGGAATTGACGAGCAAGTCATTCTCCTTCTAGCCTCCCAGTATTTGGTGACATCACGATACATCATCATGTACCTGATTCATATTTAAGAACAGCCTATTTTGCATTCTTCCACAGTATAATCTCATATGGCATTTTACTCTGGGGAAGCAGCAGTCATATTTCTACTATCCTAATATTACAAAAAAAAATAATTCGTACCATCTCAAATTCAGATAAATTTGCACATTGTAAACCTCTATTTATAAAATTAAGAATTATGACTGTGATAAATGTATATATTTATAATACTCTCATCTATGTAAAAGGTAACTTAACCGACCAGCTATTCAGGCAGGATATTCATAATTATAATACTAGGTTTAATTATAAACTCAATATACCATATCATAGATTAACTAAAACCTCTAACAGCTTTGAAATATTGGGCATTAAACTATATAATCAATTACCTTTAGAATTAACTGAATTATCAGGTAATACATTTAAATGCAAATTATATGAATGGTTAGTTTCCAAACCTTATTATTCAATACAGGAATACTTTAACAGGTGTAGTTAAACTTTGGCTTATGTCATGAAGTATTCTTATTTCCTCATTTTATTTTAAGTCTCTATATTTGTATATCTAATGTAAGTATTTTATTGATTATTTTATCTTCACTGTATTATAACTGTATTAATTTGTACTCTATTTTTGACTTTGTCTATTGCTGTAATAAGCTTAATGACAATAAAAATCATTATTCATTATTCATTACGTCTTCAAAGCCTGGCATGATTCTAGATAATTTCTTCTCTGGTACACAGTAGGCAGTATGGTGATCTTGAAAGTCCAATCCTATAAAGATGGTTATTCAGACAATCATGTCCAGTTATGAGATGAAAGATGGCAACAGCTGCTTTTCTTGGTAGTTTTGGAATTATTTTAGGGTTTTGTGCAATTTGCAGCCATTTGTGTTATTTAATTTATATACTTTTATCTATTTTTCTTTCAGCAATGCATTTGATTGATTCATAAGGAAATGTTATACTTGTTTTTTTGTTTAACTTTGGTTCCCATCTTCGCCAAAAAGTCTGCTCTTTCATTTCCATCTACTCCACAATGAGATGGAATCCATTGTAATATAATTTTTTTCCCCAGTTTACCAATTTGTTGAATCATCTTTTGTATTTAATTTTTTTTTCCATTTTAGAGATGCCTGTATAGCAAGTCTGAAAGAGTAACTATTTTTTTGAATTTATGTAGCCAAGGAAATATGATTTGCAATGATAAATAAACAGCTTCTATTTCTGTAAAAAACTGAAGCTGCTGACAGTGAAGTAAACTAGGTTATCAATAATAACTAAACACTAGTAACAGCTTCTATTTCTCCATCAAATGTGTGGAATTTCTTTCTACATTTCTATAAAAGGAAAAGAACTGGCATATACCACCTCCTCAATCTGCCATGTTAATTCTATTTTGGAGCAAGGATGCCATCAAATTCAAGCAACAACTGACCTTCTAGAAGTGGCTCAAAATAAAAGGAACTTCAATTTTTGGGGGGAAAAGGAATTTACACTGAAAAACAAACAATGCATTATGTTCTTAATGAGTAAGGACTATGATAAATAAAGCACAAAATTAATATAATTTTGAGTCAAACTAGTACTCCAGGCTCCATATATTGCCAGTGTTTACCCAGAACACATTTTGTTAGAACCTTCCTAACATTCTCAGCTAATGTCAACTGTTGAATTTTGATTTGGTGAAATCCTTGGAGATGAAGGGGAATTTCTGTTGGTGTCTTGATGAACTAGAAGTTTGAGTTCTCTTCAAAGGTGGTGACGAAACTGAACAGTTTTTTCTTCAATTTCTTTATGAATATCTTTTTTCATGGGTTTAATGCAGTTGGACCCTGAACACTTTTCTTGTTCTGTATTTTGCTCAAATTCCTTTAGAAGGTGTTACAGCCTTTGTGATTTATCAGATACACACCTGAGTTTTTGCCTGTGGGTTTCTCTTTTTTATTATCCGATTTCAAAAGTTGTTGTATACTGAATTTGTTCTGTTCTGGAGGCCCCTATCACCTCCAAGGAGTTTAGCAATTCCAAATTCAAGAGTTGACATTATCCGAGGATGTTAGAAAGGTCCTAACAAAATGTGTGCTAGGTAAACACTAGCAATATTTGGAGCATTCAGCTCAAAATTATATTAAAAATTATTCTGTTTATATACAAATATAATAATTTCTAACTTAAAACTTCACTTATCTTATAAGAAATTATAAAACTTTTTTTATAAATTGTTTGGGATCATGATTTTATGGAAATTCTTCCACATCGTCAGCCAAAACCACAAACAAAACTGTTATCATCGTTACAAACGCTAGATGTTACTATGTTCTTGTTAGTATTGCCAAAATCTGAAAATGAAACAAATTTAAAATCAGAATCAACTGCCAGTATTTCAAAATTCATTACCTGATATTACACAAACACAAATATTTGCCACTAAGGCTTCACTTATCTTAAGAAATTGAATGGAGATCGATTTCACAAACAAATCGCCTGCATCCTCAGTCCACAAATAAACAAATTTATTAGTTCATTACATGATAATGAACATACAGAAAATTTACATATCATCCCAGAGCTACACACCTTTTCCAAAGAGTCTTCAAAGAACACAATATTACTTTGGCCCCACAAAACAAATTTAGTGTACAACACTTTTTGAAATCACATAATACAAAGGAGATACCCACAGACAAAAAATCAGGTGTGTACCGGATAAATTGCAAGGGCTGTGACAACTTTTACATTGGAAAAACAAAAAGGAACTTGAACATTAGGCTTAAAGGGCATTTTAGGAACATCAGGAACAAAGAAATAGATAAATTGGCAGTAGTGTACCATTTTTGGAAGGAGAATTCTGATATAGAACGAGAAATTCACTTATTGAAAAGTGTCCAATTTCGACACTACCTTTGAAGAAAACCCAAATTTTAAGTTCATCAAGATACCGACAGAGACGCATCTATCACTTCCGAGGAGTTCACCGAACCGACGTCCATTAGTCAACAGCTGTGTATGTTAGGAAGACCCTAACGAAACGCGTTCTAGGTAAATACTAGCAATAAGTGGGGCATTGAGTATTAGTTCGACTCAAAATTATATTCATTACATGATGTTTGTTTTTTAAAATAAATATCTTTTCCCAAACCATTAAATATATCGGACCACTTAATTGTTTTAATAATTTAACTTCTGGATTTATAAAAACAATTAAATGGTATGACAGATTTAATGGTTTGAAAAAAGGATATTTATTTTTAAAATCAAACATAGCGTAATGACTTTTGAAATACCGGCAGTTGATTCTGTTTTTAAATTTGTTTCATTTTCAGATTTTGGTAGTACTAACAAGAACATAGTAACATCTAGTGTAACGATGACGACAGTTTTGTTTGTGGTTCCGGCTGACGATGTGGAAGAATTTCCATGAAATCATGATCCCAAACAATTTATAAGAAAAGTTTCTTCATTTCTTATACGATAAGTGAAGTTTCAAGTTACAAATTATTATATTTGTATATATTTGTTTCCTTCACTGTTAAGAGCTTCATATTTTATGTATTTACTATTCTTAAATTAAATTTAAAGGAAGTCGATTAATGACAATAAAAAACACTTACTTTTAAATTTTTCCGGAACATGTTTCAGAGACTTTTCCTCCATCCTCAACCGGCCATCGACTGGTTCTCATTGGTGTAGTTAACGATATTTTGTCATAGGTCTCCTCTGGTGGTGGTTCGAGGAACTTGCTGAACAAATCTTTCTGGGGGATGTCGAAATTGAATACTTTGTTCCTATTTTTTGAAATGAAGATTTGTTACAGATCTATGACAAAATATCATCAACTACACCAATGAGAACCAGTCGATGGCCAGTTGAGGATGGAGGCAAAGTCTCTGAAACATGTTCCGGAAAAATTTAAAAGTAAGTAAAATTAGGCAAATTTGCCTAATTTTAGTAACAATGGCACTCCACTTTCTGAAATACTTATTTTTATTCTATATTAAAAGTAACTATTAAATTATAGATGAGTCGTATTTATTACACATCAGCCTCACTTACGTACCTAATTTGAGGACATGTTTCGCGAACCATGGTTCGCATCGTCGGCTCTTATGCGACTAAGGCTTGATCCAGTGGTGTGGGTAGTTCTGGAGTTGCTGCTGCCATCTGTTGATTTTGTGATGAATTTAAATGTGGGGTTATCTTCTGGCAGGATTTCAAAATTCATTAGTTGGTTTCTATGTGAACTCATCATGTGGGAGAGAATATACATGGAAAAACATAAAAACCAACTAATGAATTTTGAAATCTCGCCAGAAGATAACCCCACATTTAAATTTATCACAAAATCAACAGATGGCAGCAGCAACTTCAGAAATACCCACACCACTGGATCAAGTTTTAGTCGCATAAGAGCCGACGATGCGGACCATGGTTCGCGAAACATGTCTTCAAATTAGGTACGTAAGAGAAGATATGTGTAATAAATACGACTCATCTATAATTTAATAATTATTTCGCTTCACTGTGGGTTCCAATACAGTTAAATTTCGATATATTACAAGTGCTGTTTAGTGTCATTAATCGACTCCCTTTAAATTTAATTTATTATAACACTGTTTTCAACACTTCCAAGAAAGGAATTGTAAAATTAGGCTAACAAGTCTTTATGAAGTGACAATTATACCACCTGATCATAGGGAGTAAAACAGCTGACAATATGGCGGACGAGGTAACCTCTTTAAAATTTAAAACCCCTGACAGATTCAATGAACATTTTGGCAATAAGCAAAACATAAAATCATTCTTAAAACTTCAAGAAAAGAATAGAAACATTTTTGCAAATATAAAATTCATAAAACTGTGTTTACCGAATAAAGTAACACCCTGATTTGTCCGGAAAATATTCAAAGAAGGCAACGGAAATCAACAACAAAGGGCTGCTGAGAAAAAAGTTTTAAAACTTGAAATTAACAAACAATACAAACATTTGGATGAAATAGAATTGAAACTTTACCAACTTCATTCAGTTTTAATAAAAGCACTGGGAAACGTGACGTGGGAAATCTTCAAACAAAACTATTTGGCAGTCCTAAGTAAGAAAATGAAAGAAAAAACCGTAAAACTAAAATACAAACTGACTAATTTGTGCAACATGTCTTCTCACTGAAATCATACCGGTAAAAAGTTAAAAAACATCGGAAATAGCAACGTAAGTCCATCAGCAATCCTTACACATGCTAAATGCAAAACTGAAATAATTAGCGTGAATGCAAAAACAAGCACGCAAATCTTTGAAAACGTTGTAAAACCTATCCAGTGAAAATTTCTCCAAAAAAGAATTGGGTCTTCTAAATAATGGATTAAAAACATGTGCCAGTTTCTCAAACAAAATTGAAGACTACATTGCAGATATCAACATTTCGACACAGATTCTACCAGTATCCAAACAAAATTCAGTAAAAAGCCAATGTGAAAATATTTTGGAGGAAATGAAAAACAGATCCTTTCAGAAGAGAAAACATAATATTATCCATTCTTTGAAGCAGAAAAACGTTATATACACTAAAGCAGACAAAGGCAACAAGATACATAATGGATAAATCAGATTATATTGAAAAAATGGAAGAAATGCTAACTGACAATGAATATGAAATCATTAACAAAAATCCTCTAACAACTTGCATACAATCATTTGAAAAAACAATAGCCAAATCAAGCATAATACCAAACAAATATACAGTTAAACCGGATAACCCAACTTTACCTAGATTTTATGGCTTACCCAAAATACACAAACCATTCATAACAATGAGACCTATAGTTAGCAGTATAAATTCACCAACATACAAACTTGCAAAGTGGCTAATAAACAAATTCAACTCATTTCCAAAATTCGATAGCCTAAGCATCAAAAACACCTATGAACTTATAGAACACATTAAGGATACTGAACTAAAAGAAGAGGACACACTAGTCTCATTTGATGTTAAATCACTGTTTCCCAGCATACTAGTAAATCAACTCCGACCGTTGATAGAAAAATGGTTCAAATCACTTGGAATGCCACCACCTGAAATTTCAGATTACATCAAACTATGCATAGAACAAAATTTCTTTCAGTTTCAAACAAAATATTTCCACCAAACTTCAGGTTGTGGCGATATTAGGCCGAATTGTTCCTCCAGCTTAATCAGCCACACGTTCGGGCGCAAAATGTAGCGGTATTTCTTCGCTGCAAGCACAATTCTTTCCCATGTCGTCAGTTTGTGCGGCTCAGTTTCTTCAAGTCACTAATTGTATCTCTGAATTGAATTTGATTAAATAAGAGTCATGAGATCTCTTGTTTTCAGGTGTGGTTTCTAGTGACATAAATAAAATTTTATATAAGTCCGATTTCGTAATATATAATTTAATTGTATAATCTGGATTACATTTTAATCAAACTTTCTTTCTTAATCAAATCACTGTAGGTTACCTCCAACACATCGATAAATCCTTATTTTCAAGGTAATATATCATTTCTGTTAATTACTTAAAATTCCTCACTTCTGCATGTCCACACATCACTATCAAGATTACCGAATACATATCTATGAAGATTATTGATTTTCCGTTACAAAACTTTTATATTCACTATGGCATTTTTCCATTGTCATGAAACAAGATTACAGAACATATATCTATCTGAAGATTATTGATTTTCCGTTACAAAACTTTTATGTTCACCGCAACATTTTTCCAATGTCATGAAACAAGATTACAGTTCATATATCTAAGAACATTATTGATTTTCCGTTACTGGACTTTTATATTCACCACAACATTTTTCCATCATTATGAAACACGATTACAGAACATATATCTATCTGAAGATTAT
Organism: Mantis religiosa; assembly: GCA_030765055.1. Taxonomy (NCBI): domain Eukaryota; kingdom Metazoa; phylum Arthropoda; class Insecta; order Mantodea; family Mantidae; genus Mantis; species Mantis religiosa. The sequence goes on from CM060948.1 coordinate 332,360,448, forward strand.
TGATTTTCCATTACTATCGTTACTCTATTAATTTTATGATTGGCCGATTTACTGCTACGTCACCACATTACGTAATACAATTATTACTACGGCCAATCACAAAATTACTCATATTTTATATTGTCATTACATGGCGCACTAATAGTCAGATCAGAAAACAAGAATTTCCAACTGGATATTCATATAAAAAGTTCTAACTAAAACATAACGTTACAAGGTTTAGCAATGGGAAACCTCCTATCACCCTTCCTGGCCGATCTGTACATGAGTGCATTAGAAATAAGGATCACCAAAGGTTTCCCTTGGATGTTCAAACTCTGGCAACAATATGTAGATGACATCTTTGCAATAGTACCAAAAAAACACATCAGTGATGCACTAAAACTTTTAAATATCTAAGAGAAAAGCATCAAGTTCACTGTAGAAATAGAAAAAGACGAATATTTACCATTTTTAGATCTAAAAATAATGAGAAATAAAAACAGACTAAACTTTGGCATTTACAGAAAACCAACACAGACAGACAACTACATAAAAGCTAATGGCTACAACCCAAGATCCCACAAACAGGCAATCTTCAATAGTTTAACACACAGACTGGTCAACATCCCTCTCACAGCAGAAGAATACAAAACAGAATACAACAAAATTATTGAAATAGCACAAAAAAATGACTTTCCCAAATCATTAGTAGACAAAAAAGTGAACTTAGCAAAAAAGAAGCTAATAAAGGAAACCACAACTCTCTCAGCTACAAAAACTAATATGCATTTCAAAAAATTCACTTACCATCCATGGGCCTTTGATAAATTAAAAAAAAAAGTCTTCAAAAAACAAAACATTCAACTAGCACCAGTCAACCATTTCTCCTTGAAAAACCTAATTTGTTCAAACATCAAAGATGCCATTCTATCTAACAAAAAATCTGGTATATATCAAATTGAATGTTGTGACTGTAGTCAAATTTATATTGGAAAAACCAAAAGAAATTTAGAAACAAGAGCAAAGGAACACTTTAGAAACATAAAATATAAACAATTAGAAAAATCAGCAGTTGCCACGCATTTTTGGGAAAAAAACCACAACATAAATCCAGAACCAAAACTACTAAAACATACATCAGGAAAACAAGAACTATCCACATGGGAACAAATCTTCATTTCAAAAAATAGGAACAAAGTATTCAATTTTGACATTCTCCAGAAAGATTTGTTCAGCAAGTTCCTCGAACCGCCACCAGAGGAGACCTATGACAAAATATTGTCAACTACACCAATGAGAACCAGTCGATGGCCGGTTGAGGATGGAGGCAAAGTCTCTGAAACATGTTCCGGAAAAATTTAAAAGTAAGTGTTGTTTAGTGTCATTAATCAACTCCCTTGTTTTCAACACTTCCAAGAAAGGAATTTACTCTTCTGTTTGTTAATGAAGCTATTGATTGCCAGGATCATATCAACACCACCGGTACACTGGAATTTTGTCCCACAGAAGTTCATTTACACACCAGTAAATCTACTGACATGAGGCTGTCGCTTTTAACACCACTTTAAAACCACCAATCTATGCCAGGTTTAAACCTAGTACAAAATTGAATCCAGAATATATTGACACATTGCTTCATTCACACTGTTTATTCACAGGACATGTTTCAAGAGCTCTTGCTTGTTTAAACCTGCAAACTTGGAAACAGTGGGGCAGCCCCTAATCAATTGAGTCAACCAGACTAACTTGGTTCTGTGCTGCTGCTTATGACTGGTCAGTGATTCATGATGGCTCTATTTCTGGCAGTATTTAAAAATTTGTTAGTTTTTCTTGAAACTCATATGTATACCTTCATATTTCAAGTTTTAATGGTTTCATATGTTTTAGTCGCTTTTTCTCATCTTGTCAAAATTTTGTCAATTGGCTTGCTATGTCACGTGGTTTTTCGCTTAGGGGATACAACTTGTACTGATTTTAACTTCTTGTTTATTCTGAATTTAATGGCACCAGAACTGTACTTCATTTCATAAAAAGCATCTGTTTTAACTTTTGGCAGGTGCAAAACCGTAACGTTTTGTTAGTTAATGATGCTGTCATTGTCAGGATTACATAATTTTAAATGACAATAAACTTGCTAACATAGCCTGACATTTTAGTTAATTGATGGAAATTAATCATTTCTTCACACCAGTCGCATATAGGGTAAGGTTTTTGATAGAGTCAACATGATTCTTCAGATCCTGAAGAAGGCCATGGAGTCTACAATGGCCGAAAGCTCTACTTTCATAAACCTGACACAGTTGATCACCTGCAAAGCCTTGATTAGTAATGCTTGCAGTGAAAACTTCAAGTCTTACAGCCAAATCATTATTATTTCTGAATCCTATGTTGAAATTGTCATTCTAATATATTTGTAGTAAATGGTATGTATTTAAGCCTGCGCTTCTGTGCTCTTTTTGGTAACGATGGATGGAAGGTCCAACGGTTTCAACCCAAATTTAGTGGACAAAACAGTTAATAGACTCAACAAGGCTAAGAAAATAAAAGAAACCACCACCCTAGAACCTACAGGAGCAAAAGAGAAAAAAATTTTTAAAAATTTACCTTCCATCCATCAGCCCATAATAAATCCCAAAAAATCTTCTCAAAACACAACATAATTCTTGCACCTCAAAATAGATTTAATATCAGAAATTTATTAAAAGGCCCCCCAAAAAATTCAATTACTACCAAAGAAAAACCAGGAATCTATTAGATCAAATGTGAAACTCGCCCTAAAATTTATATAGGAAAAACAAAAAGCAATATTGACATCACAACTAAAGAACATATAAGAAACATTAAAAATGGTGAAACAGAAAAATCAGCAGTGGCTTTTCATTTTTTGAATACTAGAAATGACATCAACTTGGAAACATCTTTAATATAATACTTTAATCACCCCATAGACCTTTCTGTATGTGAAAAAAATCTTCATTAACAAAAATAGAGACATGAATTTTGAAACTCCACCACCGGACATCTTTGAAAAGTACATCATGCCATCTATCGACGATACGGAGAAAGAGGAAACCACTACAATTTGCACCAGTCGAGTTCCAGCTGATGAGGAGAGCAAAAGCTCTTGAAACACGTCCTGTGAAAAAACAGTGAGTGAAGTAGTGTGTCAATATCTTCTCGATTCTCTTTTATGATATAAAATGTTACTGTGGATTGTTTCTTTAACTAAAGAAATGCAACATTTCAGTGAGTTGGACATATATGTGTAATACCGACGTACTTACCATAAGAAATGCTTGTGAGAATGTGCGCCTGCGCACCACCTCACCAACAGCATTCACATACATTTGTGGAGACAAGTGAATCTGCTGTACAACATCTAAATGTCGACGCAAGCGTTTGAGCTTCTCATGGTAGATCATGAGGCGGTTACCCACGTCACACATCATGTTCTCCACATACATCACCCATTTCAACCGCATATGTAGGTTCTGACACAGTTCCTCCTTGGCACGAGTACATCTCATGCGAATGTCTAACAGGTGCTGATGGTTGGCAAGCATTACCAGCAACTGCCGTCTATGTGATGCACATAAGTCAGGAAGTATTGATGGGTCACCCAGATTGTTGGCTCTTGTCTGGTTCGATAGGAATGACTGAAAATAAGCATTTATAGTAAATGGTAACAAAATCCACAAATCTTGCTGTACAGTTAACAACTTCTATACTTTTTAAATATTATAAGCAGAAGCATTATTAACAATGAAGTATTCTTCATTTTTGAGTTTGATTTATGAGTCACTATGTTTACACTCAACTTCACTTACTACTTACTTTCACCTATCTTAGCAGACATATACATGAGCTATTTTGAAACAGACATAGTAAAGGCCTTCCCACAGATTTACAAATGTTGGCGGAAATATGTTGATGTTTTTGCTATCATTCCAGCAAAACTTAAAGAAGATTCTCTAAAATTACTAAACCTGCAAGATAATCATATCCACTTTACAATAGAAGTAGAAAGAGACAACACCCTACCCTTTTTGGACCTCAAGATAACTAGAAATCGGCATGGTGTACATTTTGGAATATACAGGAAGCCCACACACATAATTACATAAAGAAAAATGAATACAACCCAGTTTCACATCAACTAGCTGCCTTTAGAAGTCTAATTCACTGGCTATACAACATCCCACTGAGTAAGGAGGAGTTTTTGAAAGAACACATAAAAGAGACAGTAGTATTAAATGGATTCAACCCAGCCATCATAAAGAACATGATGAAAAGAAAGGAAAAACTTGAGATAATATCAAAAAATACCACTCTCTCACCGCTTAAAAACACAAACTGGCAATATAGAAAATTCATCTACCATCCATGGGCTTTTACAAAATTTGAATGAATCTTCAAAAGACTAAACTTAAAACTAGCACCCTAAAACAAATTCAGTCTGAAGAACCTGCTAAATAAGCCACTAAAAAATTCAATCCCCAACACTTTGAAATCGGGAATTTATCAGATTAATTGTGAAACCTGTGATAAAAGCTACATAGGAAAAACTAAGAGAAACTTGTTAAGCAGGCAAAAGGAACACCAGAGGTACATAAAGTTGAAACAAATAGAAAACTCTGCAGTGTCGCCCCATTTTTGGACAGAAAACCACAACATTGGCCATAACATAAAACTGTTAAAATCTTTAAGTACACCCATAGAATTGGATACTTGGGAAAAAATATTCATAACCAAAACCGGGATAATGTTATAAATTTTGAAACCTCAGCATTAAAAGAAGTATTAAAACTTAGTGTCCCTAACACCAGGTGGCAGAGGGATCGGAGCACCGAAGTAGTGGAGGAGGAAGAATGTTTCTTTAGTCACTCAACAGCTGAGGATGAGATAGAATGATCTTGAAAATGTTTCAATTATTTGTATTTATTTCTCGTCTTTCTTCTACATACAATTTCATTGATACATTGGCATTTATAGCATTTCTTTCACACAATAACAAAATAGCTTATTCACATTTAACATACCCTCACTACCCGCTTGCCTCGAGTCTCGGTCTCAATACACATAACCCCTGGTTTTCCGTGTATTGATGACCCTCCTCTCCCTTGTATCCCTCATTCTAGTTTTCCAGCCCTTAATTGTTATTTATTCTTCATCAATCTTAACCATTTCTCTCTAATTTTCCTCAGATATTCACCTATATTTCTTACATTCTTTTCTCCTCTTACCAGTAACATTTTTTTTATTATTAATACCTTCCCCCATCCCTAAAACTGTCCCACCTTTGTTGCCAAATTTGTTCTCTCCATATCTTTGTTTGTAATGAAGTATACTATACCAATCTGTATCCTCTTCTCCACACATTGGGCATTTCCCTGTATCCTTTTCTTATCTAATACCTTTCAAATTTCTAACTCCTGTCCTTGCCCAGGCAAATCCTTCACGCCCTAACATATTACACACATCTAAGTACTTCTCCCTCCCCCACACTGTTTTTATTTCCCTATATATCCCCAATGATCTTTTCTCCCTTGCACTGGTAAATATAACTTGGATATCTAAATCTTCCAGCCTTAATTCTACCTCTTTCCAAAAGCCCCTATAATAATACTCCTCGTTCTCCAAATATGTCCCATACCTATCTGTTCCATCAGTTCCCTTACTTTTTGCACCCAAGACTCTCCCCATTTGCTTCTAATATGCAAACAAAGCATTCCTTGATAATATTGTTTTCCTCCAAATTAGCAACTCTGTATAGATATTTCAATGCCCATGAGACAATTTTAACCCTTGTTGAATGTCTTCCCAACTCTAATTGTGCTGCCCCATTGGGTGAAGCTACCGGTAAGCCCAAAATATATTTACAGAAAGATCTGTTAATAACATCCACCTTTTCCCATGCTTCATCCACTCCCCATATCTCTGCCCCATGCAACATCTTATTTTCCACTATGGCAGTACAGATCCTTTCCAGCCATTTTACATTAATGTCAGCTAATTTCCTTAAACATGTTCTTACAATACTCATGGCCATTTTACCTTTTGCTAGAACCAATTTTTTCTGTTCAGTCCATTTACCATCACAGCTCAATCTTATCCCCAAATAATCAAATCTCTTTACGACCTCTATTTCTCTTCCATGCATCTCCCATTTCTCATCCTTACGCAATCTATAACCTGTCTTAAAAACCATGATCTTCGTTTTCTTTTCGTTAACTCTCAACCCCCATTTTTGGCAATAACTACTTATTGCTTCAATTGCCCTTCTCAGCCCTCCAACAGATACAGAACCAACTACTAAGTCATCTGCAAATAACAACCCTGGGATTTCTTTGTTGTGAATAACTGATGAGTGAACCCTATTTTTAGCAATCTCCTCTAGAATATCATCTATAAAAAGGTTAAATAGCACCGAACTGAGTTTACATCCCTGTCTTACACCCACCTTACTCTCTATACAATCAGTTACTTTGTTTCCCTGCAGCTTGCTGCAGAACTCATTATCGTGATATATTTTGCGCAGTATTTCAATAAATTTACAACTTACCCCTTTGTTATTTAATTTTATCCACAATGCCTCTCTGTTAATTGTATCGAATGCTTTCTCTAAATCAATAAATGCCATATAAAACCACCCCCTTTTATTGCTTAAATATTTGTCTATGTTTTGATAATAAAAATATTATCAGTTGTTCTCCTCCCTGGTCTAAATCCTGCTTGGAGCTCTGATAGCTTCTTCTCCTTCTCTACCCACTTCTGTAGTCTATTTGCTAAAATACCTGTAAAGATCTTCCCTATAACAGAAAGTAAGCTTAAATAATAATAACCCATGGTGCGACAGCCCTTAGAGGGCCAAGGCCTGCCAATCCGACTGCCGGCCTCACACCCACTTGCGCACAGCAGAGGTGGACGATCATCCAACCGATACCAGGAGGAGATGTGGTCAACATCTCGGCATCCCCCAGCCGGAATGTTGGTTTCCGTGACCAGGGCCGCTTACCTAGCGTAAGCTCCTCACTTTCCTCATGATGCTGAGTGGGCACCAGTCCTATACCCGGGACCTAAAATCCCCACCACATGGGTGGGATCGAACCTGGGCCGCTTTCCATGGCCAGGGACAAAGGCATGCTGCCTTAGCCCGCTACGCCACAGCAAAGGACAGAAAGTAAGCTTATCCCCCTATAATTTGCTGGGTAGCTTTTACATCCCTTTCCTTTGTAAATTGGTGCTACCATGCTTACCCTCCACTTCTTGGGAACCTCCCTCGTTTCCAATATTTTATTAAATAGCTTTATTACTATTTTTCTATGCATCCCCTCAGCTACCCATACCTTCCAAACCTCCCCTGGTATACCATCAATCCCACTGGCTTTGTTGGCTTTTAACTTCCTAATTTGCTCACCTAACCCGACGTCTGTAATTTCTTCATCTAGATCATTTATTAAATACTGGCTTCCCTGGAATCTCATTTCCATTACTTGTATACAGGTCTGTCCTAATATATTTTTAAAATGCTCACACCACTGGTCTGAACTTATATCCTCATTTCTTGCCCCCTCTTTATGTAGACTTTTAACTATTGTCCATATCTTTTTCGTGTCATTAGTTTTTGCTACCTTATAAAACATTCTACCCATTTTTATTCCCCATTCCCTCTTTTCTTCCATCAGGCATCTATATGCCCATCTAAGTGTCAAAAAATTTTCTCTCTCATCTCTTGCTCCTGACTGTCTCCACCTCCTTAACTCTTGTCTTACTCTCATTTTAGCCATTTTACAATCCTTATCAAACCAACATCTATTTTTATCTTGAAAACCTACTATCTTCATTTCAATTTCAATTTGCTTATAGACTCATACAAGTTTCAAGCATCGTCAAGAATCATAAAATATTTACATTTCATCAATACTATATAGGCACTTCTGTATTAGGTACATTTTCACCCGCCGCCCTCTTTACACAATATTCTAATGCTTCAACAGCTTGCTCTATTTTATTGGTATTTACTAAACCACTTACTCTCACTTGTAGTATTTTCCCCCCTTCTGAATTTAGTTCCTCACAAAAAGTATCATGCTTTTCCTCTCTCCACTTATAAATTTCCACAACACTTAAACAATCAGTGCCTACTTCTGTAAAGTTTCTACTAACTTCTCCTAATTTCAATTTCACTGGAAAATGGCAACTCTCTAATATAACATTCAAAATCTATTATCCAGTTGTCAATCCCCAGCGAGCATATTACCATGTCCACCACACTCTGGTCATTTCTATTAATAAATGTATATTCCCCTTCTGTATCCAACCCTTTAAACCCATTACAAATCATAAGATTCTGCTCCTCATAAAATTCTAAAAGCTTCCTCCCTTCGCTATTAATAACCTTATCTTTGCTCTGTCTCCTATCTGATGCATACTCTTTATCATACTCTCCACTTGGGTTACGTTTCAATTATACAACATAGTAAGTGAAGTTGAGTGTAAACATAGTGACTCATAAATCAAACTCAAAAACTTCTATACTTGCCAGGAGATATACAATTGTGACATCACATGCTTAACAATGTTACTTCCATTGTGTAAATAAGTGTAAGATATCCACTTTTTGGGCTTAAAAGAGAGATGCAAGCACCTTGTTTCTTGAAATATAACTTTAAAAGTCAAACATTAGCACATGTTAAATATTTTGATGTATTTATATTTAATACTGTGTGAAGCACATCTAAACTAAATGCTCCGTACATTTCATTTTGTTCCTATATAACCAAGGCTTAGGTCACATGGTTTACAATAAGGGTACTTTAAATCAATAGATGAAATTACAGGCAAGCATGTACACAACATTTTACTCAGATTTCAACTGAGTACTCACAAAAGCTACATTATTGGTGAATATTGTTGTTCTGGAAGTAATTTTACACACATCAAGGTTAGGGTATAAGTCATAACAATTATTTGCTTTTGTCACAAACTGTAATCGGGCACAAAGCAGTATGCGTGGCAGTGAAGACAGAGTGTGTTGATATCACAGTGCAATGTAAAATTCCATGTCCAGCAAATGACATACCAGATGGATTTAACCTGTGTTGAGCTACAATTCTGTATCAAAATAGCCATTCACTATGGGAAAACTCTCAGAGATTCTAACAGCTCTTGAAGGTAATGCTCTGCCATTCTGCAGAGTCACAAAGTGCGTAAAGGCATTTCAGTAAGGATGTGTAGTACCAGTGATCAGCAAGTACAGAATGATCTGTGAATATGCAAACTGATGGAGATGGGAAGAGTAGGTAGTCAGTGGATGATAGTAGAAAGGTTGATGAAATACTTGTATAGAATAAACTCACTAAATGATCATAATATTTTGAAAAAATGTTTAGCAATGCAGGAGAAATCTTGTGCTGGGACGAATTGGATTCAGGGTATAAGATGAACATTACAGGAAACTGGAATGGGTAACTTATGGGAAGAGAGAGACGAGTCAGTCAGAGGTTTCTGGGTTGAAGTAAGGAAGAGAGTGGAAAATATAGAGAAACAAGAATTATTTCATAGTTTTAGTGGTAAGAAAAGTTTAGTGTTTTATAGTCAACTAAAGATGGATTGGGGCAGAGAGTAATATGTGGTATTATGCAATAGGTTAGGAAGAGAAGGTTGAGCTTGGACTAGATTAAGTGTGCCTTGGTTAAAGGGAGATAGCATGGGAGTGAACTTGGATAGATGTCCTTTAAAAGGCGGAGCAGACAATGATTTACATATATAGTAGAATGTGGAGAAACCAGTTTTTACCAAAAAAATGGGAGAGTATTAATATAGAAGTTCTAAAAACTAGGATAATGAAGCTACAAAAGGAATAGAGTATAAAAATGCTAGAGGAATCTATGGGAAGAGCAAGGTAAAAATAATATAGAAAAATAAAGAAAAGTAATATGAATTAAATTAAGGTCCACCAGGCATATACAACCATGGTGTTAATATGTATGGCAGACTTAGGGACAAAATAGCAACTCATGTAACGTTTAAGTAAATAAAATTGTAAAAACTTTTTGTACAAATGTTTTGGAAACACACACACATACATACAACAATTAAATTTTCCTATCCACTTACTTTAATTGAGATAAACCTCTGCAGATATACCTATTTCTGCTACACATTCAAAGAGAGAGGAAATGATGAACAATGCATATGAAAGAGAAGAGGGGGAAATCTCAGAAATGGTGGTCAGAAAGCAAACAAGAAAATAGGAAAAAGTGGAATTGCATTACGGTGAATATAGCATGAAACAAGAGTGGGAATCGAGGTAATCAAGAAAAAGCAAAGAGAAACAAGTGTGGGGATAAAGGGATCAGGGAAAAGCAGTGCAAAACAAGTGTGGGGGGTAAAGGGATCAGGGAAAAGCAGAATGAAACAAGTGTTGGGGTACAAGGCATCAGGGAAATGCAGAGAGAAACAAGTGTTGGGGTACAGGGGATCAGGGAAATGCAGAGAGAAACAAGTGTTGGGGTACAAGGGATCAGGGAAATGCAGAGAGAAACAAGTGTTGGGGTACAAGGCATCAGGGAAATGCAGAGAGAAACAAGTGTTGGGGTACAGGGGATCAGGGAAATGCAGAGAGAAACAAGTGTTGGGGTACAGGGGATCAGGGAAATGCAGAGAGAAACAAGTGTTGGGGTACAAGGCATCAGGGAAATGCAGAGAGAAGCAAGTGTGGGGTACAAGGCATCAGGGAAATGCAGAGAGAAACAAGTGTTGGGGTACAGGGGATCAGGGAAATGCAGAGAGAAACAAGTGTTGGGGTACAGGGGATCAGGGAAATGCAGAGAGAAACAAGTGTTGGGGTACAAGGCATCAGGGAAATGCAGAGAGAAACAAGTGTTGGGGTACAAGGCATCAGGGAAATGCAGAGAGAAACAAGTGTTGGGGTACAGGGGATCAGGGAAATGCAGAGAGAAACAAGTGTTGGGGTACAAGGCATCAGGGAAATGCAGAGAGAAACAAGTGTTGGGGTACATGGCATCAGGGAAATGCAGAGAGAAACAAGTGTTGGGGTACAGGGGATCAGGGAAAAGCAGAGAGAAACAAGTGAGGGGGTACAAGGGATCAGGGAAAAGCAGAGAGAAACAAGTGTTGGGGTACAAGGGATCAGGGAAAAGCAGAATGAAACAAGTGTTGGGGTACAAGGGATCAGGGAAAAGTAGAGAGAAACAAGTTTTGAGATACAGGGGATCAGGGAAAAGCAGAGAGAAACAAGTGTTGGGGTACAAGGGATCAGGGAAAAGCAGAGAGAAACAAGTGTAGGGGTACAAGGGATCAGGGAAAAGCAGAATGAAGCAAATGTGTGGATGCAGGGGATGAGGGATAAGCAGAGTGAAACAAGTGTTGGGTACAAGCAATAAGGGAAAAGCAGAGTGTTTTTTTGTTTGTATTTTACGTCCTCGAACATTAAGTCATATCGGATGATGAATGAAATGAGTGAAATGATGCTCAAATGAGTCCAAGGTCCATGGAGCTTAGAGTTACCTGCCATTTGTCTATCAAGATAAGGGAAAACCCCGAAAGAACCCTTATCCAGGTAACTCGTCCTAACCAAGATTCAAACTCGGAACCTTTTGAACATGAGGCAGACATGCTACCATCTACGCTACCGAGGTGGGCAAAAAGCACAGCGAAACAAGTGTTGGGCTACAAGGAATCAAGGAAGAGCAGAGTGAAACAAGTGTTGGGGCACAAGGGATCAGGGAAAAGCAGAGAAAAACAAGTGTTGGGGTACAAGGGATCAGGGGAAAAAAGAGAGAAACAAGTGTGGGGATAAAGGGATAAAGGAAGAGCAGAGTGAAACAAGTGTTGGGGTACAAGGGATCAACGAAAAGCAGAGAGAAACAAGTGTGGGGATAAAGAAAGAGCAGAGTGAAACAAGTGTTGGGGTACAGGGGATCAAGGAAAAGCAGAGAGAAACAAGTGTGGAGATAAAGGGATCAAGGAAGAGCAGAGTGAAACAAGTGTGCGGGTGCAAGAGATTAGAAAAGGTGAATTAGGCAGGAGATTTTTAGATTTTAACAGTCATTTCCTTAAGGCCAGCAAAGCAAATCCAATAATAAGAGCAACATGCATGCAATTTGTGTTCATGTCAGTACCTGTGTCAGATCATTTTGTTCTTGAACTATTCTCTTTGTTTCCACCATCAGCTGCTCAAGACCATACAAACGTTCTTCCAAACCTTTGATCTCCTTCATTTCAGTTCTAACAGCTGCATCCAGCACTTGGTCCACTTCTGCCTTCAGAGAGTCAATCACCTGGCTGTCAAACTGCATAAACATCAGCACTCCATTAACAAGCAAGCATTTATGCTAGAAGATGAATCAACATTAAACCCTTACCAAATTACTGGCAGGACGACAGTGTCCTGAAACATGCCCCGCTAAATATAATTGGGTAAGTTCAGCAATATGGCTATTTATGGTCAATTCATTTTCCATCACTGAATTATTTGTTTCCCCTCTGTGAAAATTCCAAAGGTTTCAAATTTAAGCATTTATATGCTTCATGCTTTGAAAACTTTGATATACTGCACTTGCACGACTTTCTCTATTCTGTGTGAAGTATGCTTAAAAAAATTCAATTTTCTTAAAAAGAAAAGTGAAGTCTGTGGCACATAATTATATTTTATTGTAATACTGGAATTGCTTCAGTTATTAGCTTCTGTTTTTATGTATTCCTTACAAAAGCTTATTCTTCTATTTCATGTTGAGATAAATATTTGTAAAAGTAGCTTTATTACATATTAACTTGTAGATACAATAAAAATTGGGGAATACAGAAGGCTTAAGTGACAGCCAAATCTTTTAAGAGCTGGTCACTATGTGAAAGCTTTGAAATTCTGTTCAGCTCTGTTCTGTATGACCAGTAGGAGAAAAATGAATAGTGATTTCCCATCTGAGAAAAATGTATGCACTGGAAAATCTCAGAAAGGGTTAACGCCACAAAAAGTTGACAAATTGTATGCTTCAACCACATCTATATTTTATTAGTAGGACCTTTTCTTTCATGAAAAGCATTTATTTTTTCTATCTCACACAGTTTACCAGTTCTACGCTTCATAAGCACAACTGTGCTACTTGATATCAACTACTCTGTTTATTTGCTGATATCCACTGTTGAGATTCTTGGCTAAGGAATTTGACTAAAAGACATTCTTTTATAGATAGTCAACATGAAAAATTCAATGCCACGCCAGGATTTCAACCACGGATCTCCTGGTTTCCATCCAGTCGCTCTAACCCATTGAGCTACCATGGCCAACTTGCTGTCATGACATTAATTGTGTTTTACCGCAGGTTGAAAATTTTGGTGAATGCAGGATGGGGTGGGATTATTTGAGTGAGAATTGCAAGGTAGCTTGATTGCTCCTGTAATTTTGATCAGCATGCAATACCATTTTTTTTATATACACCTTGGTGTTTATAGGTTTAAGAGGGATAATTTTGAAGCCAAACAGCTCATTGGATGATTATGGAGTTAGCTTTTGCTACTGCTTGGATTATCTCCAGTGTTACCTTGGGTGCCCTCATGCCATGCGGGGCACCCAGAAAAGCCTGAAATGGCATCTTGTTGGGTTGTAATCTCCTAGAGACTGAACCAGGGTGCTTCTATGAGTTGGTAGTTGAGCACAGAATTTTGTAGCCCGGCATCTAATTTCATCTTCCACATAAGGGAGAAGAGAGGCTTCGTGAAGCAATCTCACGGGGAAGGAACGACTTACAGAATAGAAGGATCGGAATCCTCTATTCTGCACGCACTGAAGATATGCGAGCCAGCTCTCTGCGGCCATACCCCAGATCTCACAAGCATATAATATGAGTGGGATTACCAGCGCTCGAAGAAGGTGTAACTTTTAGCGGACTGGCATCGAGACTGAACCCAGTATTGGGTACAAGGAGGCAATAACCCCCTGAACCCGTGTTGAGAGGTCTCAGATGTGTCCGCAAAAAGTACAGCCTCTATCAAGTTGGATGCCCAGGTACTTCATGGAATTAGTCCACTCTATCCTACAGCCTCTGAAGTGGAAGCTGTTTCTAACTTCTTCTATATATAATAAGTTTCATAGTTACTGCATAATTAGCCATATTGAAGAATGCAGAATAGCCAAATTCTCCATCTTGTATTACTTTAAGCAACACAGCCAATACTTGTCACTAAATCTATTAGCTATGTATTATATACATTGTCCCTAAATTACGTTGACTATGTACACTAAACACTAACTCACTTTATGTTCAGAACATAACACTCTCATTGAATAATAGCTGAAGTTTTATTACATGTAAGAATATCTCGAAGAACATACAAACCTCACTTCTTGTATTATAATTAATCGTAATCTACTCTATGACCATGATATGCAGGAATAAAACCTGAGAGTGTGGTCAGCACATTTCAAAAGCGCCTGATTCCTACATCAGTTCCAGATGATAGCACAGAATTTTTATGCAGGAGTATGGAGAATTTTCAGAGGTAGGCTATGGTTGTTACAAAAAAGGTACATGTTGGCTGCTAGTGAGAACCAATAAAGCCAATAGTCATCAATTGTTTCTTTCTGCTTGGACATGTGCATTGGAGAACCTTTGGACTTAGAAAATTTGGAGAAACTTCCTTTTGTGCGTGGGAGAATATTTTCTAAGTTCAAAGGTCCATGTATAGCATGCATAAGCAGACGACCAGCCAGTTACTGTGTTGCAACCAATATGAGAAAGATATGTAAAACTTGTAGCCAACCTCTGCAAAAATGCACCAGACATAGGTGACGCAGTCCATGTGCAGGCTGTTATTGCCCGGTCCATTTTTGTTACTCATGCACTGCTTTGCACATAAACAATCCTACGACATGCCGATAATGGAGTGTTCTGCAGGAAATACATGTATGAGCTCACGGACTGTATGGGACTGGTTCGGCTACTGTCGTGAAGCGTGCATGATGTCAAATGACACCAAGTTTACTGTAAGGGGGGAAATTGGCGGTCCCGACCACGTCTTTCAAATCAACGAATGCAAAATAGGACGACGCAAGTTTCATCGTGGGCGCGTCATAGAGGGCAATTGGATCTTGGGAATGATCGACGTGGAAACGAATGAGGTGTGGATGATGATATGCCCCAACAACAGGAGGGATGCAAATACGTTCTACAGTCTAATTGCAGCACCCACGATGAAACTTGCGTCATCCTATTTTGCATTCCTCAATATGAACAACGTGACTGGGACTGTCAGTTTCCACTTGCAGTATACTTGGTGTCATTTGACATCATGCACACTTCGCGGCAGTAGCCGAACTAGTCCGTGAGCTCATACATGTATTTCCTACGGAGAACTCCATTATCGTCATGTCGTAGGATTGTTTATGTGCAAAGCAGTGCATAAGTAACAAACTTTGACCGGGCAATAACTTAGCCTGCTCAAACCATGTTAGTGTTTAGTTAGCTATGTGGTGCAATTTAGGTACTACATTTGTGTTAAGTCTGCTAGATAGTGTAATTTTGGTACAAGTAAGAATGTTGGCAGCATTGCTTTCAGTGGAGAAACAAGCATAGTTTGGCTGCACTGAATTCTTCAATATGGATACATAAGCAGTAAGTAAATAAACAATTAATAACGTTAAAAGAATGCCCTCCAACACAAAATTGCACTAAAAAGTAAAGAAATTATATTAAAAACCATGGCTGTATATAAAAACATCAAAAAGTGTGAAAGAATCAGGAAAAAATTGCCGTGTCGCATATTAGAAAGAAGAGCCAAACATTTTCTTGCATCTCTCATGTCACAGGTTAGAATGTATCTTCCAAAACTTCCTCTACCTACATGTACATGGTAGAGAAAGTAAAACAGCACTGTCTTGTGTTCAAAGGAATACTGTATGTCTCTAACTAAATACTAAGAAATCCCAGGGTTGTTACTTGCAGATGACTTAGTAGTTGGTTCTATATCTGTTGGAGGGCTGAGAAGGGCAGTTGAAGCAATAAGTAGTTATTGCCAAAAATGCGGGTTGAGAGTTAATGAAAAGAAAACAAAGATCATGGTTTTTAAGAAAGGTTTCAGAATGCGTAAAGATGAGAAATGGGAGATAAATGGAAGAGAAATAGAGGTCGTAAAGAGATTTGATTATTTGGGGATAAGATTGAGCTGCGATGGTAAATGGACTGAACAGAAAAAATTGGCTCTAGCAAAAGGGAAAATGGCCATGAGTATTGTAAGAGCATGTTTAAGGAAATTAGCTGACATTAATGTCAAATGGCTGGAAAGGATTTATACTGCCATAGTGGAAAATAAGATGTTGCATGGGACAGAAATATGGGGAGTGGATGAAGCATGGAAAGAGGTGGATGTTATTAAAAGATCTTTCTGTAAATATATTTTGGGCTTACCAGTAGCTTCACCCAATGGGGCAGCAAAATTAGAGTTGGGAAGACATTCAACAAGGGTTAAAATTGTCTCAAGGGCATTGAAATATCTATACAGAGTTGCTAATTTGGAGGAAAGCAATATTTTCAAGGAAAGTTTTCTTTTGCAGATGAAAAGCAAATGGGGAGAGTCTTTGGCGCAAAAAGTAAGGGAACTGATGGAACAGATAGGTATGGGACATATTTGGAGAAACGAGGAGTACTATTATAGGGGCTTTTGGAAAGAGGTAGAATTAAGGCTGGAAGATTTAGATATCCAAGTTATATTTACCAGTGTAAGGGAGAAAAGATCATTGAGGATATATAGGGAAATAAAGATAGTGTGGGGAAGGGAGAAGTACTTAGATGTGTGTAATAAGTTAGGGCGAGAAGGATTTGCCTGGGCAAGGACAGGAGTTAGAAATTTGAAAGGTATTAGATAAGAAAAGGATACAGGGAAATGCCCAATGTGTGGAGGAGAGGATACAGATTGGCATAGTATACTTTATTGGAAACAAAGATATGGAGAGAACAAATTTGGCAACAAAAGTGGGACAGTTTTAGGGATGGGGGGGGAGGTATTAATAAAAAAAAAAATGTTATTGGTAAAAGGAGAAAAGAATGTAAGAAATATAGGTGAATATCTGGGGAAAATGAGAGAGAAATGGTTAAGACTGACGAAGAATAAATAACAATTAAGGGCTAGAAAACTAGAACGACGGATACAAGGGAGAGGAGGGTCATCAATACACGGAAAACCAGGGGTTATGTGTATTGAGACCGAGACTCGAGGCAAGCAGGTAGAAAGGGTATGTTAAATGTGAAAAAGTCATTTTGTTATTGTGTGAAAGAAATATTATAAATGTCAATGTATCAATGAAACTGTGTGTAGAAGAAAGATGAGAAATAAATACAAATACAAATACAACTAAATACTAGAACATCACTTCCCTTTAACAAGTGGATTCTTAATCTATTTTGTATAACCTGGCATATTCTATTAAACAAAGTTTACCTGTTCTAGGCTTCGTAAGCACAACTGCGCTACTTGATATAAGCTACTCTGGTTATTTGCTGATATCCACTGTAACAACGTCACTTCATTATCTCCTTGTTGCTGCTGTGTTTCGGAGACTCCTTCCTTTGTTGACACTGCCATTTCTTTCCCTTCCTCCGTATTTGTTGCATTCACAGATCTTGATCCTACTGTAGTCATCATCATTGGTGTGTCATCACTACCTTCTAGCAATGCTGGTATCACTGGAATTCTTGCCAGCATGTCCATATCTTCTCGGAAACTGTTACAATCAAAGTTATTATATTCCATTCAAAGATTACAAGTGTCTACTTCTAATTAGTTCCAATTGTAAACAGACAAGCCCAGCAATGGATTAAAGCAATAAACTGTCACAATGTTTTTATTGGGAACATATAATTACAATAAAACCTTATTCAAATTTATAATGAGGTGAAATTCAGAATAAGATGTGGGTTGAATGTATTATCAGAAGAAACCAAACAGAAGTTAGGCTTAAGACAGGGGTGCAATTTGAGTCCTATACTATTCAATTTATTTATAGACGACATAATAGAGAGGGTTAAGGAAAGCAATGCCCATTACCCAATAGTAATGAACAAAGAGATCCCTGGTTTATTGTATGTGGATGATTTAACAGTAGGAGCAATTTCCGTAATACGTCTACAAAAATCAATTGAAGCAATCCATAGGATTTGCGCTGACTGGGGACTAAAACTAAACAGCAAAAAATAAAAAATAATGGCATTTAATATAGGATCGATACTTAGGAAAGGAGAGGAATGGTTCATAGGAGACCAAAAGGTAGAAGTGGTAAATGAGTATGACTATTTAGGTGTAAGGATGTGTAGCAGTGGAGGATGGGCTGCACAAGCCAGAAAAGTGATAGCTAATGGCAGGGCGGCAATGTCAGGGGTAAGAATATGTAAACATAAACTGGAGATGTCAGTTAGATGGTTAGAAAGAATGTATGAAGCGGTCGTTGAAGCCAGAACAATGTATGCAGTGGAGGTATGGGGCCCATCAGAGACAGGAACACAATTAGACCAGATGTATGGATTGTTTTGCAAAGAACTAATAGGGCTGCCAAAATCGGCACCAAGAGAAGTGGCATTACTAGAGCTAGGTAACACAAAAAGGATGGGAATAATAATAGAGAGAATATTGAAATTCTGGTTTAAGTGTATTGAAGGGCAGAAAGGGGAATTATTGAATCTGTGCATGAAGCAGCAGAAAAGCATTAAATACAAATAGTTGGTGGTCGGAATTGGAAAGAATGATATTAAAGATAGGCATGGGAGATCTATGGAGAGCAGAGGAGACAAATTATAGCGGTTTTTGGAAGGACGTGAGAACTAGGGCACAATACATAGATAGGCAAGAGATATGGGAAAGTATAGAAGAAAAGAAATCTTTGAAATTTTGTAAGCAATTAAAGACAGAATGGGGTAGGGAAAAATATATAGATCAATGTGACAAAATTGGAAGAGAAGGCATAGCATGGAGGAGAATAGGAATATTATACTTAAAAGGGTTGAGAAGTAAAGAGGTAAAGCGGGAATTTATCAGATAAACTGTAAAACCTGTGATAAAAGCTACATAGGAAAAACCAAGAGAAACTTGTTAACCAGGCAAAAAGAACACCAGAGGAACATAAAGTTAAAACAAACAGAAAAATCTACAGTGTCACACCATTTTTGGACAGAAAACCATAACATTGGCCATTACATAAAACTGTTAAAACCTTTAAGTACACCCATAGAATTGGATATTTGGGAAAAAGTATTTATAACCAAAAACTGTGATAAAGTTATAAATTTTGAAATCCTGGCATTAAATTAAGTATTAAAACTTAGTGTCCCTAACACCAGATGGCAAAGGGATCGGAGTACTGTAATAGTGGAGGAAGAAGAATGTTCATTTAGTCACCAAACAGCTGAGGAGGACAATTCCTTTCCTGGAAGTGTTGAAAACAGTGTTATTATGATAAATTAAATTTAAAGGGAGTCGATTAATGACACTAAACAACACTTACTTTTAAATTTTTCCGGAACATGTTTCAGAGACTTTGCCTCTATCCTCAGCCAGCCATCAACTGGTTCTCATTGGTGTAGTTGATGATATTTTGTCATAGGTCTCCTCTGGTGGCGGTTCAAGGAACTTGCTGAACAAATCTTTCTGGAGGATGTCAAAATTGAATACTTTGTTCCTATTTTTTGAAATGAAGATTTGTTCCCATGTGGATAGTTCTTGTTTTCCTGATGTATGTTTTAGTAGTTTTGGTTCTGGATTTATGTTGTGGTTTTTTTCCCGAAAATGTGTGGCAACTACTGATATTTCTAATTGTTTATATTTTATGTTTCTAAAGTGTTCCTTTGCTCTTGTTTCTAAATTTCTTTTGGTTTTTCCAATATAAATTTGACTACAGTCACAACATTCAATTTGATATATACCAGATTTTTTGTTAGATGGAATGGCATCTTTGATGTTTCAACAAATTAGGTTTTTTAAGGAGAAATGGTTGACTGGTGCTAGTTGAATGTTTTGTTTTTTCAAGCCTTTTTTGAATTTATCATAGGCCCATGGATGGTAAGTGAATTTTTTAAAAATCATATTAGTTTCTGTAGCTGAGAGGGTTGTGGTTTCCTTTATTAGCTTCTTCTTTTTTGCTAAGTTCACTTTTTTGTCTACTAATGATTTGGGAAAGTTATTTTTTGTGCTATTTCAATTATTTTGTTGTATTCTGTTTTGTATTCTTCTGCTGTGAGAGGAATGTTTACCAGTCTGTGTGCTAAACTATTGAAGTTGCCTGTTTGTGGTATCTTGGGTTGTAGCCATTAGCTTTTATGTAGTTGTCTGTCTGTGTTGGTTTTCTGTAAATGCCAAAGTTTAGTCTGTTTTTATTCCTCATTATTTTTAGATCAAAAAATGGTAAATACTCGTCTTTTTCTATTTCTATAGTGAACTTGATGCTTTTTTCTTGGATATTTAAAAGTTTTAGTGCATCACTGATGTGTTTTTTACTTATAAATTCACCAACATACAAATTTGCAAAGTGGCTAATAAACAAATTCAACTCATTTCCAAAATTCGACAGCCTAAGCATCAAAAACACCTATGAACTTATAGAACACATTAAGGATACTGAACTAAAAGAAGAGGACACACTAGTCTCGTTTGATGTTAAATCACTGTTTCCCAGCATACCAGTTAATCAACTCCCACCGTTGATAGAAAAATGGCTCAAATCACTTGGAATGGCATCACCTGAAATTTCAGACTACATCGAACTAACCAAATTATGCACAGAACAAAATTTCTTCCAGTTTCAAACAAAATATTTCCACCAAACTTCAGGGTTAGCAATGGGCAACCCCCTATCACCCTTCCTGGCCGATCTGTACATGAGTGCATTAGAAATAAGGATCACCAAAGGTTTTCCTTGGGTGTTCAAACTTTGGCAACGATATGTAGATGACATCTTTGCAATAGTACCAAATAACACATCAATGATGCACTAAAATTTTTAAATATCCAAGAAAAAAGCATCAAGTTCACTGTAAAAATAGAAAAAGACGAGTATTTACCATTTTTGGATCTAAAAATAATGAGGAATAAAAACAGACTAAACTTTGGCATTTACAGAAAACCAACACAGACAGACAACTACATAAAAGCTAATGGCTACAATTTAATTTATCATAACAACACTGTTTTCAACACTTCCAAGAAAGGAATTGCAGACTACAAATAGTTTGTTCAATTAAATTGACAATCTTTATTCAAATTTAATATATTACATATACAACCACAAATAACACTGTTGACCACTCTCATAAAGCAAACACACATTGTGTTCTTATTTGTCATAACCATTTATTCTTAATCCTATAAGAGTTGCGCGAAGGACAGACGTGTATATATGCGCTCTGCCTGCGACAAATAAAATGGGAATTTCAGTGGACATCTATCCGGCCAGAACTGGCTTATTCAATAGAAGGTACATTAACATGAACAACTCTCATCCATCATGCAAGGTATGTGGCACTACCATTTTCTTTTTCATTTATCATATCTATATATTATGCAATCCCTAAGCCCATCTATGGCAATATTAACCATTAATCAACTAGTGTATGACAATGATAAAAATCAATTAACAAAAAACAAAAAAAAAACAAAAACTGATTTTATTAAGCCAGTGTAAAGAACCAGCATTCTGAAACCTTTTCTTTTTCATTATGAATAGAAGTACTGGCATGCAGTTAAGTAATCTAAATAGTGTTTTGTAACCACATGTGCAAATTTGCCGGCACACTACACTGGTGTTATTGTATGTTGACCTTTTACCTAATAGCCTGAATTATTAGCATGTACGCACAGGCTTTCAGAACAAATGGCTCATACAACTAACTCTTTATGCGCAGCTTCCCATTTTCCTGGAATTTCCTTTCAGGAAGCTTCCTCTTCAAGGACATTCTGTTTTATATGCAAGGCCAGAGGAAGACAGGTAGCAGCAGTGTGACGTCAGCTCCGTCAGCTCTAACTGCCAAATACGCCCCCAAACGAAAGGCGGGTTAGCGTGTGACATCACTGCACTGATTTCTGCTGCCCAAGAGGAAGGAAACAGTTTGATGTGTTGGGGTTCTGACAGCGTAGGAAAGACAGGAAACATATCGGGCATTAATAATATGTACAACTTACATCTTGGGTGTTGTAATATTAATGCTGACTGCTTTAATTACACAATTGATCACAGTTTATAAACAATTACATTTTGGCTCTGTGCTAGGTGAAAATACATAAAACTTCAACTCGTAATTTATCTGAAGGTCAGGCATATTATAAAGTAAATAAAATAAAACAAAGTAATTTTCTCTGCAAATTAGAGGAGACCCACTCAGAACAGAACTATGCGAATTTTTTCCGACACTTTCTGTTTCGTTTTTCTTTAACTAGTTTATCAAAATCAGGACGCAATGTCTGTAATCGAATGCTGCATGTTAGAGTGTGATCCGACAAGGTACTTCGGAGTTTGGACTTAGCCAATTTCATAACAGAAAAAAAAAATGTTTGCACCCATATGTCAAACGAAACATACACAATGTCTGTGCGGCAAGTGAATACAACCTCGGAAATCTGGTTATGGGGACATTCTTGTAAAAATCAGCCAAGTCTTTCTTGTGTCTATATTTCTCCTTCAATAAATCATCACATTGCAAATCTAACAATTCCATCAGGTATGTGGCAGCTACATTGTCATTGAGTGTGCTACACCTGACTGAACCCTCAGATTCTGTACTCACAGAGCCATTTATAAGCAACTTGGTACTACATGGCTCTTGCCTGATGTCACATACACACACACTGCAGGCCTCGCTCCCAGCTGAAATATGCCACAACTCTCAAAGCTGTCTTCCTCTGTGCAAGGCTAAATAAAGGGCTATTAGCACTTGGAGACAGTCAATTGCATTAGAGAAACAACTGAGTGCAGTCGACCGCTCAGCACAGTGAAGATGTTGGGGTATGCTGTGTGTCTAAGTAATTAATAAAATTGTTCCTTAGCAACTGGAGCTGTCACTATTACAGTACTATGCTTATTATTTGTGTTTTATTTATTACTCCTCAGATTAAATAATATATAAGTGGTTCAAATTCAATGTAATAAAGTTTCATATCCATAAGAAAATTACTTATCTTTTTCGTTTATACTTATTTTAACAATTTCTTTATGAAAACATATACCTGTGGTTATATTGTATTATTAGAAGGTTATTATTAAAAGGTTTAAAATAATACTTACTTCTCTAGTAATTTTATGTACTCAGCTCGGGATTCTAAATGCTGTTTAAAGCTCTGTTCAAAATGTTCAGCACGTGCTCTAAATGCTGCAGTTATGTCTTCCAGGTTTGCTAGGACAGCCGCCCAACCTGAAATCAATAGTAGCAACATGTATGGAAGTATACTATAGCCCTTCTTCTTCTCTTCCTCTGATGTGATAATTACAAATCCAATTTAATGTAAGAGCTTATTTAAAATGGAAAAATTGAAATTACTGTTCCTTTAAAATATTTACCAGTTTACAATTTTGAGAATTTAAACACAATGTACTATGTGAGCAGAAAGTCCCCAATGAACCTACTCTCTAGTATTTCTTTTGTTGTAAATCAGATGTGAATGGAAATATATCCATAAGTCAGTTTATGGTCCAACACAATATTTGCCAAGACCAATATGGTACCATGATATATATATATACAAATATAATAATTTGTAACTTAAAAAACTTCACTTATAAGAAATGATGACTGTTTTCTTATAAATTGACTAGGATTGCGATTTTGTGAATATCTTATTCACATCGTCAGCTTGACCCATCAACGATAATAATTTATAAGAAAACAGTCATCATTTCTTATAAGTGAAGTTTTTAAGTTAAAAATTATTATTACATAGAAAATGAAGCTAGCTACAGTGAAGCAATAAATATTACACAAATATGAATATTTGTTCTTTCCATTAGAAAGAAGTATTAACACCAATTTCTTAAGATAAGTGAAGCCTTTGTAACAAATATTCATATTTGTATATTTTTGTATTCTATATTGTTTAAAATATCTACACACGTTTTTAAACCTTGATTTTTTTCTGTTAATGATATTTCTACCCTTAAAAAATAAATAATGATTATAATTTTAAAAAATTTACTGACCATCCTTGGGTTAATAAACATTTTCAAACATTTTTTAAAAAGTTTGGTATAACTTTAGTTCCTCAAAATATAGTATTAAAAATTTACTACATTTCTCTAAAAAAAAGATAAAATTTCTAATAATAAAAAATCTGGTATTTATCAATTTAATTGTTTGGATTGTGATAAAGTTTATATTGGAAAGACAAAACGTAATTTAGAAACCATAACGAAAGAACATTTTCGTAACATTAAGTGTAAACAAACTGAAAAATCGGCCGTAGCAGATCATTTTTGGTCATTTAACAATGAAATAAATCCTGAAGTTAAATTATTTAAACAATTAGATGATCCGAAAGATTTAATGTTTTGGGAAAAATTATTTATTTTAAAAAATAATGTGACTTTTGTGGGTTCGAAAAATTAAAAGTCTAGCTGCAGAAATTTAAAATGCTCTTTATTTCTGTAGAAAGACACTTGCACAACTCTGATATCAGCAGAATGACGTAAACACACACGAATGCAATCTTCAAGTTCGTCTGCCACACGTCCACACTGCACCATTAACAGCTCTCGAATGACACTTCTCTACACGTCTCTCGGCTTTCTGCCGAACTGAACTGCTCAGCCGTCCATAGTGTTATTTATACATGGTCCGCTGTTTCGCAAAGGTTGGCGAAGCTACCCAAAGCTTCACGGCCTTTCGAGGCGGCAGGCGAAGGAAAGAGAACTATCAAGACATTTCTTTGGCTCTTTGTCTCCCCGCCTCGTCTCTGCTAAAGCGAGGATGGGTGTGGCTTGGGCGCTATCTGTCTCTTTCACTCCCTGCTTCTATCTCTCTCTTTCACCAAATAACAAGCGCCTCGTGACAATAAACATCGCATCATGAATTTTGAAATACTGGCAGTCGATTCTGTTTTTAAGTTTATTTCATTTTCAGATTTTGTTAGTACTGGCAAAAACATAGTGACATCTAGTAATTGTAACGTTGACAACGAGGTTGTTTGAGTTGATGATGTGAATGAGTTTTCACAAAATCACAATCCTCATCAATTAATAAGAAAATTTTCATCATTTTCTTTTAAAATAAGTGAAGTTTTATGTTACAAATTATTATATTTGTATGTACTTGTTGCTTCACTGTAACTAGCTTCATGTATTATGTGTCTATTACATTGCTTCTCATGTGAACATGGCAAAAATGTTACGAATTGACTACAGAATGAACAATATGTGTTCCAGCCAAGAGGTTGTTCCGTTTCTTTCAACTTTTAACATTTAATTTCAAATCACAAAGTAGTCTTGTAATCAGATGATAGTAGTGATCATGTACTACTGTCTAGTGATGTGCCTAAGCCATTGATGAAAAGCAGATGTGAGTGTACACTTGTATTGGTTTTATGGAACAGTCTATTACCTCTTATGAAACAATCCTGCTGGCAAACACCACCACCTTTATTGACATTTTCCTAAGTATAGAAGAAATACAACATACAAAGGACTGTATGCTTAATGAAACTGTTTCTCAAACCTACTTTTTATATTAAGCAAGGCGGCTTATTCATCATTTTTATCAACCCCAACTCCTCCATTTTAAAGGTTAACTGAGGTTCTACTGTACACTGAACCAAAAAAACAACACTATCTGAGAGAAAGAAACAAGTGGTTCCATTCTGACTCAATTGGTACCTTGTTGTTGAAGATGTTGATCATGAACCAGACTCTCACAAGCACGAGTTTGCTCACGAGCTCGCTCACAGAACTGTTGTGCCAGTTGGACTCTTGCCACTACAGTCTTGTATGTATCAGGCATGTTGTGCGAACTCTCAACTTGTTCCTTCAGTGAGACATCTGCTGCTAATAAAACATACAGTTAGTATTCAGAACATTTAGAGCCTCTTACCATTAAGCCCTGTAAAAATTTGTTCTAAGTCCTGATGCAATATTGCACCCTATAATAAACCATAAGATCATCCCAAAATAAAAATAAAAAATTACAAAAAAAAAATATTATATATATATATATATATATATATATATATATATATATATATATATATATATACACATATGAGGCATGTTCGTAAAATAAGGACTCCAAGGTGCTGGAGCCGTGAGGAACGCTATTACGCGAGATCCGGCAACACTGGGGTGTAGCTCGGTTTCACCCCTTCAAATCCCCACCACAACGAACCCGTTGCAACCATTAGTCTTGCCTGGGCAGCCATTTGTGATGGAGCTTCCCATTACTTCCGCCGCTAAGTGCGAGTTGCGTTCAGTGATCCCTTTTTTGAGTACCAAGGGCACTACCCCCACTGAAATTCATCGTCACTTATGCAAAGTTTATGTGTCACAGTGTATGGACGTCAAAAACGTGCGAAAGTGGGTCAGAGAGTTCAAAGACGGACGTAGAGACGTCCATGATGAACAGTATTGTGGTCGGCTTTCGGATTCAGCCAAAACAATTGCAAAAGTGGAGCAAGAAATGCTTAAAGATCGGCATGTGACAGTTTGTGAACTGTGCAAACTTATCACTAAAGTCAGTAAGACTATGATTGACAAGATTTTGACCGAACATTTGCATTACTGCAAGGTGTGTGCGAGGTGGGTCTCCTGGCCCAGTTCGGATGGGACATCCTCACCCATCCCCCCTACAGTCCAGACTTAGCACCTAGTGATTATCATCTGTTTCCTGAGTTGAAGTCACACCTGGGTGGAACACATTTCCAGGCCAGCAATGATTTGAAAAATGAGGTTGAGCACTAGCTGTGCAACTTGGTGGGAGAGTGCTATGACAAGGGTAAACAAAAACTGCCACAGCGCATGCAAAAGTGCATCGATCGCAATGGTGATTATGTTAACAAATAGCTGTAAGTTCCGCCTTTCCATCAATGTAATATTCATTGACAATAGGCATGTTTTCTATATTAAATAAAATTGGAGACCTTATTTTACGGACACACCTTGTACATATATATATATATATATATACATACATACATATACATATATATATATATATATTTTTTTTTTTAAATATTCTCTGAACCTTCACAAATACAGAGTGTCTCTAAAGTCACTATCCATTTCAATGAAAATGCAATATTTTGTTTCTTTTCTTTTCAGATACTGGTATCTTAGTGCAAGATGTTTAGCACAGAAGAACAGGTTGCCATTGTTTGTGCACGGTTACGTGGATTGTCATATGAAGACGCCAGAGCGGAATTTACCCGTAAATTCCACAAACCAGCCCCATCAAGGGCACACATTCGTCTGCTTCTGAACAAATTTAAGCATACCGGCAGTGTGTGTGATGAGACATGTCCTGGACAACCACACGTCTTGGCAGAAACATTGCAGCAGGTTCAAAATGCCAGTGATAGGAGTCCGAAGGCATCAATTTGACGCCTCAGTAGGGAATTGAACATCCCTCGCAACACAGTGCAGAAAATTCTACATTTCACTCTACGAAAACGTCCATATCACATTCAAGTTCTGCACCATCTTGAGGACGAGGATTTCGCCTGTCGTCTGGCTATGTGTTATGACCTCCTGGAATGTGTAGAGAATGAGAATTTAATGGACAACATTTTATTCTCCAATGAAGCCACCTCCCATGTTTGTGGGAAAGTGCACAGACACAACAGCCGAATATGGGCATAGAAGAACCACATGAGGTATCGGAGTGGAAACATGATACACCGAAAGTCAATGTTTGGTTGGGTATGACAAACGCAAAATTGTATGGCCCATTTTTCTTTGCCGAAAGGTCAATAACAGGTAACATCTACCTCAACATGTTAAAACTGTTCCTTGAACCGCAGCTTCAAGAGGATGGCATACTGGATACTGTTGTGTTTCAGCAAGATGGTGCGCCTCCACATTTTGCAAACATCATCCTTGATTACCTGAACAGAACCTTTCCAGGGAGATGGATAGGCAGAGGTTTACCTCGGCTGTGGGCTTCCCGTTCACCGGACCTTACTCCTTAGACTTTTTTGCATGGGGGTAAATCAAATCTAAAGTGTACACTAGCAAAGTGAATGGTCTGCCTGAGTTATGGAATCGTATCAGGGTTGCAGCAGGTCGAATTACGGTTGACATGTTACATTCTACATTTCGTTCCACTACTGAAAGTTGGTGAATGTGTTTCGAGCTAGATGGAGGTCATGTAGAAAGGCACTAGAATATGTGTAACACTTCAAAATAATATTGATTTTTCAATCACTGTCTTCCTTCATTGAAATAGATAGTGACTTTAGAGACACCCTGTATATAAATTCACTTGAAATAAAACGAATAAAAGCTACATCCAAATGGACTTACTCCACATGCACCAATGCTAGTAGCAGAAAGTTGTGTTGCTGCCAACATTGCTCCCACAATCACCCTGTACTTTGTAAAAGTCAATATTGTACAGTCAATAAATGAACTGGCGAAAGTTTTCACTGATCTAAAGTACATATAAACTATTATGTAAACTAAGCTAACATTTTAACTAAAGCACAGGGCAAACCTCTCATATGTCCTCAATCAGCTCTTGAAATGGATCAAGAGCTGATTGAGCTTTTTTGTTTTTGCAGCCTTGGCACCAAAAAGTTTCACATATGGTGCTGGAGACTTTTAAGTTAACTAGAATTATGTGAAGTACAGAAATACACAGTAAAACTTCAAAATTCAACCTTCTTCGAAACCTTTTTTCCATTACATTGCACTTTTCATTACATAAAATGCTCCTTGAACACTAGTCTGTAACCTTATTAGCTATAAATTTCACAACTGCATCTAGGGTTAAGGATTTAAAATTTCAATTTCAATTTATTGCAACCAATAGATTATTTACATAATTTCTGGCATTGTCCTTTAACATTAAACAATTATAATTAAAATATAACAATAATTGGAAATAACAATTACTTATAAATATTCATCTATGTAATAAAATGCACAATTTATAAGGTAATTCTTTAACTCTTTAGTGAATTTGGAGCCTGTTATTTGTATAATCGAGGACGGCAATTTATTGTGTAGTACTTTACCAATCACATATGGATTTTTTTTTCAAAAAAATTCTTACTTTTCCCTTCCCTATGCATACAATTTTTTGTTCTTGTGTTGTATATGTGCACACTGCTATTGATCTCTATATTTGACTTATGTCTGACTAAAAGAATAACTCTAAAAATTTATAATGAGACCACAGTTAAAATTCTTTCTTTTTTAAATACTTCCCTACAAGAATCCCTGGGTTTTAGTGAGCAAACAATTCTTAAGACACCTCTTCTGTAGTACTAATAACCGCTTCAAATTATCTTTATTCATTGTGCCCCATAGTTCAATACCATAGTTTAAATGCGGATGGATGATTCCATAATAAATTAGTTTCAAATTTGGTTTTACCAGATAGTAAGCCATATAGTTTAACAAATATATACCCTTGCTAATTTTATTAGATATATAATTTACATGCCTTGTCCACGATAAAGTTTTGTCTATATGTAGCCCTAGAAATGAGTGGTCGTCAGAGGTGTCTATTTCTTCGCTTCCCATTTTAATTCTCATATTCCTGTATAGAAATTTATTCATTTTAAAATATAGTATGCTTGTCTTGGGTACTAATCAACTTTATTGGGTACTAATCAAAAACACGTGAAATAGGTGAGTTGAATTAAATATTTTTTATAACTTACACTGCAAAAATTGAAGAATTCAGTAACTCTTAACCAAAAACTGTGTTTCTCTTAACTAAATAAAATTGAGTATTGGCTGTACAAAATTTATTTATATTTGTATACTAAGCTCAAATTACAAATTTTGGAGAGATACAATTACACATAGGGTACAAGGGGCATTTTATGTAGGCATAACAAAAAGTGATTAATTACATTTGCCAAAACATACACAACATAATGCTATGGGAAAACAGATCTGTTTATCGAAATGTAACTGTATGCAACACCACAGTGAAGTGAAGTAATTATTAAATTATAGATGAGTCGTATTTATTACACATCAGCTTCACTTACGTATCTATATTGAGGACATACCCATGAGACCCATTGTAAATAATGTTAACACTCCTACTTACTTTCTGGCAAAATGGCTATCCAAAAAATTTCAGTCCTTTCCACAAACTCTGAGCATAACAAACTCTTCAGACCTGGTCGAAAAAATTCAAAATCTTAAACTAAAACCTCAAGACATTAGTATCCTTTGATGTCCGCTCCCTCTTCCCTAGCATCCCAATAGACAAACTTTTGATTCAACTTAAGAAATGGCTAACTTCCATTAACCTAGATGCCAATATAATAGAAGAATATTTGGCAATGACTGAAATATGTATACACCAAAATTATTTTGTTTTCGATGGAAAGTACTACAAACAAATTTCAGGACTGGCTATGGGAAGCCAGCTATCACCATTTTTGGCCAAATTATACACAAGCTTTAACGAAACGCATATAACTAAAGCCTTTCCTCATATTTTTAAAACATGGTACAGATATGAAGACAACATATTTGCAATAGCACACTACAAACAGATAGACAATGCTTTGAAACTACTCTACCTTCAAGAATCCAGCATACAATTCACCGTAGAAACTGAAGAGGACTGTACTCTACCTTTTTTTGGACTTTAAATTACAAAAAACTGGAATTTTGTATTCATAGAAAAGCAACACACACAGATAATTACATCAAAGCAAATAGTTTGAACCCAATTCAACACAAACATGCCATCATCAACAGTCTCACACACAGATTAGTAAACCTACCCCTCAGCCAGCAAGAATATCAAAAAGAATATCATCAAATCTTAAAAACTGCAATTAAAAATGGATATGGGAAAAGCCTTGTAGATAAAAAAATAAAATCATTCAAACTTCAAAAAAGATTAAAACAGATCACAGCTAATGGAAATTAATTATTCTTTCACACTGGCCGTGTGTAGGCTAAATTGTGGAAACGTTGAGTCAGACTGAAAAATTCAATGCCATAGCCGGGATTTGAACCACGGATTTTCTGGTTTCCGTCCAGCCGCACTACCATTGTGCTACTATGGCCAACGTGCCGATATGACATTAAATTCTCCAACTGACTCGTATTTTCCCGGTAAACCACTTAGGAGTTCTCATAAACACATGAGACAACTACCTTAATGGCGACTTACTACATGTAAGTACTTTAAGGCCCGGGCTTTATAGTTAACCACTATTAGGTCAATTAATGGAAATTAATTATTCTTTCACACTGGCCGTGTGTAGGCTAAATTGTGGAAACGTTGAGTCAGACTGAAAAATTCAATGCCATAGCCGGGATTTGAACCACGGATCTTCTGGTTTCCGTCCAGCCGCACTACCATTGTGCTACTATGGCCAACGTGCCGATATGACATTAAATTCTCCAACTGACTCGTATTTTCCCGGTAAACCACTTAGGAGTTCTCATAAACACATGAGACAACTACCTTAATGGCGACTTACTACATGTAAGTACTTTAAGGCCCGGGCTTTATAGTTAACCACTATTAGGTCAATTAATGGAAATTAATTATTCTTTCACACTGGCCATGTGTAGGCTAAATTGTGGAAACGTTGAGTCAGACTGAAAAATTCAATGCCATAGCCGGGATTTGAACCACGGATCTTCTGGTTTCCGTCCAGCCGCACTACCATTGTGCTACTATGGCCAACGTGCCGATATGACATTAAATTCTCCAACTGACTCGTATTTTCCCGGTAAACCACTTAGGAGTTCTCATAAACACATGAGACAACTACCTTAATGGCGACTTACTACATGTAAGTACTTTAAGGCCCGGGCTTTATAGTTAACCACTATTAGGTCAATTAATGGAAATTAATTATTCTTTCACACTGGCCGTGTGTAGGCTAAATTGTGGAAACGTTGAGTCAGACTGAAAAATTCAATGCCATAGCCGGGATTTGAACCACGGATCTTCTGGTTTCCGTCCAGCCGCACTACCATTGTGCTACTATGGCCAACGTGCCGATATGACATTAAATTCTCCAACTGACTCGTATTTTCCCGGTAAACCACTTAGGAGTTCTCATAAACACATGAGACAACTACCTTAATGGCGACTTACTACATGTAAGTACTTTAAGGCCCGGGCTTTATAGTTAACCACTATTAGGTCAATTTTTCAGTCTGACTCAACGTTTCCAGATCACAGCTCTTTCACCAATGAAACAAGAAATTAGATTTGCTAAATTTACTTACCACCCCTGGGCCACAAAAAAGTTCCAAAAATATTCAAGAAATACAATATAACATCGGCACCAAAAAAAAAAAATTACATTAAAAACCTACTTAACAGTAATAATACTGATAACATAAAACCAGAAGAAAAGTCAGGTATTTACAAGATGAAGTGTAAAGACTGAGAAAAAATTTACATAGGGAGGACAACAAGAAATATAAGTATAAACTTGAAAGAAGCGTAGGGACAGTGAAGCACAAACTAGTACAAAATTGAATCGAGAATATATTGACACATTGCTTCACTCACCTGTTTATTCACAGGACATGTTTCAAGAGCTCTTGCTCTTATCCTCAGCTGATACTCGACTAGTGCAAGTTGTAGTGGTTTCTTCTTTCTCCGTATTGTCAATAGATGGCGTGATGTACTTGTCAAAGATGTCCGGTGGTGGAGTTTCAAAATTCATGACTCTATGACGATTTTTGTTAATGAAGATTTTTTCCCATACGGAAAGGTCTATGGGGTGATTAACGTATTTTATTAGAGATGTTTCCAAATTGATGTCATGTCTAGTATTCAAAAAATGAAAAGCCACTGCTGATTTTTCTGTTTCACCATTTTTAATGTTTCTCATATGTTCTTTAGTTCTGATGTTAATATTTCTTTTTGTTTTTCCTATATAAATTTTAGGGCAAGTTTCACATTTGATCTCATAGATTCCTGGTTTTTCTTTGGTAGTGATTGAATTTTTGGGAGGGCCTTTTAAAAGAAGCAAGAACAAAATCCACAAAATAAGCAAGATTTATTACTCCCATGTCAAAAACCTAACAATGTAACGAATCTATCCACATACAACTTCACGGAGAAAGAAATAGATTTTCTAAACAAAGGCCTAAAAACATGTGTAGATTACACAAAAAACATTGAAAACTATATCGCGGACATTGAAATAGCGATATATAATTTGCCCGATAACAAAAAATCTACGATCAGAACACAGTGCTTAGAAACTCTAGATCATATTCAAAATGCAAATTCAAAAAGATATTCATATAAAAAATTAATCAAAAATTTAAATGAAAAACCGGTAATCTACACAAAAGCAGACAAGGGTAACAAAATAGTAATATTGGACGAAGAAGACTATCGCAAAAAAATGGACAACCTTTTAAACGGAAAAGAATTTGTTAAACTAGAAAACAATCCATTAAAGAAAGCATGCAAATCTGTGGAATTAGCAATTAAAAACAGTAAAATCATGACTAAAAGAGATAAATTGAACAACAAAATAGACAGTCCAAAAACACCATACATATATGGTTTACCCAAAATACATAAACCTGAAATTACCCTCAGACCAATAATTAATAACATTGATGCACCCACTTACCAACTATCAAAATGGCTGGTTCAAACATTCAGATCCTTCACAAAATTTGAAAATTTAAGTATCAAAAACTCGTTTGAATTGTTAAATCTCCTGAAGGACACAAAGATCAACTCTACAGATGCTTTAGTTTCCTTTGACGTCATTTCTTTATATCCAAGTATACCTACCAATGAGCTTATTCCACTTCTCAAAAAATGGCTGGAATCAATACAAATAACACCTGAAGAAATAGAAGAACTTTCACAACTTACAGAAATTTGTATCAATCAAAATTTTTTCAGCTTTAATGGACAAATCTATAAACAAAAAACGGGCCTAGCTATGGGCAACCCATTGTCTCCCTTCTTGGCAGATTTATTCATGAGTGCTTTTGAAACACATATCACAAAAGCTTTTCCAAATTATTTCAAAGTGTGGTATCGCTATGTTGACGACATTTTTGCAATAGTACCTAAAAAACTCATACAAGATGGTCTTAAACTTTTGAATATACAAAATCCAGCTATAAAATTTACATTGGAAACAGAAGAGGATGGTGTGCTCCCCTTTTTGGACATCAAGATCAAAAAAATGAACAACAAACTCACTTTTGGTATCTACAGGAAACCGACACACACAGATAATTACATTAAGAACAACAGTTTCAACCCAAAACAACACCAACATGCCATTTTCAACAGTTTAATCTTTCGGATGATCAACTTTCCACTAAACAGAGAAGATTATCAAGAAGAATACCTACACATAAAAAAAGTAGCTATATCCAACGGTTTCAACCCAAATTTAGTAGACAAAACTGTTAACAGACTCAACAAAGCTAAGAAAATAAAAGAAACCACCACCCTAGAACCTACAGGAGAAAAAGAGAAAAAACTTTTTAAAAAATTCACCTTCCACCCATCAGCCTATAACAAATTCCAAAAAATCTTCTCAAAACACAACATAACTCTTGCACCTCAAAATAGGTTTAATATCAGAAATTTGTTAAAAGGCCCTCCCAAAAATTCAATCACTACCAAAGAAAAACCAGGAATCTATGAGATCAAATGTGAAACTTGCCCTAAAATTTATATAGGAAAAACAAAAAGAAATATTAACATTAGAACTAAAGAACATATGAGAAACATTAAAAATGGTGAAACAGAAAAATCAGCAGTGGCTTTTCATTTTTTGAATACTAGACATGACATCAATTTGGAAACATCTCTAATAAAATACGTTAATCACCCCATAGACCTTTCCGTATGGGAAAAAATCTTCATTAACAAAAATCGTCATAGAGTCATGAATTTTGAAACTCCACCACCGGACATCTTTGACAAGTACATCACGCCATCTATTGACAATACGGAGAAAGAAGAAACCACTACAACTTGCACTAGTCGAGTATCAGCTGAGGATAAGAGCAAGAGCTCTTGAAACATGTCCTGTGAATAAACAGGTGAGTGAAGCAATGTGTCAATATATTCTCGATTCAATTTTGTACAAGAAATATAAGCACTAGAAAGAGAGAACATTTTAGGCACTTAAGATATAAAAATATTGATAAATCTACAATAGCACCTCATTTCTAGTTTGAAAATCATGAAATTGAAGATAGCACAAAATTACTAACATATGTATAAAAACATAGTGAACTCGTCATATGGGAGAGAATATACATAGAAAAACATAAAAACCAACTAATGAACTTTGAAATCCTGCCAGAAGACAATCCCACATTTAAATTCATCATAAAATCAACAGATGGCAGCAGCAACTCCAGAACTACCCACACCACTGGATCAAGCTTTAGTCGCATAGAGCCGATGATGCGAATTATGGCTCGCAAAACATGTCCTCAATATAGGTATGTAAGTGAAGCTGATGTGTAATAAATACGACTCATCTATAATTTAATAAGGATCTGTTTGATACAATTTCAGCTAACATGATACAAAGTTTAAAAACTGTTAATGATCTCTAACTCAATAAAAAGATGTAACAGGCATTATATTCCTTATAAGAAAATACTCAAATAGAAACCATTTAACATGCCTTAACCCTTTAATTGAATTATTATGCTACTCATGCCACTGTTGATGTAATTCATAAGCTGGTTTTCATACTGCTTTCTGCAGTGTCTCAACGCAATCGATTTGAATAGCTACAGCTGTTATGCAATACATAATGGACTGGTCATCCATTCAAAGCCCAACATCGTGAGTTTGAATCTCGACAATTGCAGTAAAATGTGACTGTGGTAAAGGACAGGGAGGGCCTACGTAAAATAATCGGTGTGATGGCATGTGTAGATGTTGATGGGGTATCATTTGACTGCAGTTGCTTGGATTTTGCCTTTTTATACTCTAAAAAACACTACAATGTAACTGTAAAAGTAATATAATATTAACATTTCAAAAGACTCAAAATTTTGTGTGTAACTGAAAAAGACCAGTACACCACTATAATAAGAAAAAAATGGCACTATTATGTGTATCAAATGGGAAGGTGTTTGTCCTTGAGCGCTGCTAGATGAGCAATCAATCAGAGTCATGCTGTGTTGTCATATTGCATTCCCCCTATGTAGCGTGTGACAAGCACCAAACTCATTAATCTCTAACAAATACTATTCGTGCTAAGACAAAAATTCAGATTTTGCAAAAACTGATCCATGAGGAAGGAGAGAGTAATGTATTTAACATAACCGTAAAACCCCCATGTTTTTAGCTCAAATAGTTTTCCTAATACAAATAAATAAAGATACCATTATATTATAACAATGCACTGCAACATAAGCACTCTAATGAGTATCATTATTGATTGGCATGTATGTGTGAACGTATATTTGAAATTATTCAGAACTGAAACGTAAACATTTGAATTGGCGTGGTAAAAGAAATATGTACTTTGAATAAGCCAAGGTGTTTGTTAAATTCGATGAGAGGAAACGATACACTTCTTGCTAGTCTGGCAGAACGTGTCTGGTCACATTATATCTTTGTCTATGAATGGTTTGTAATCTCTATTTACTCTAGAGTTCAAAGCAGCATTATTCAGTTACTCTTCCATGAAAAAGTGTATCAACTGGATCAATGAAACGCAATCCTTCCCCCCCTTACTACGGCTAGAACAATCCAATAGTTAATGTGGGCTCAAATTATGTTGCAAACAGAAATAATATTTTTAAACTGACTCACGATGAACCACTTATTCATGAAGAAATTGACAAGGAAGATAACAAGACTGGGAAAACTGCATGAGACATCAGATAAACTACAAGAAGACGTCTTTTGGAAAGAAATAGCACTTAACTAGATTTTGGAACCTATCACCATAAATTTGCAGTACCCAGTTGTTGAAGACGGTGACAATGACAAATTATCTCTTAATGTAAGTAACATTGACAGCTATATGGATGCATCGCTGGTATTTTCGTTCGATTAGAAAAATAAGTAATTCATGAACTATAATTAACTTCAAACTAAATATTTAAAAACATTTGTGTAATATACGAACATTCATGTTGCAATTGTGATTTCAGCAACTGCATTATTATAAAACTTTGGAAAATTTAGTTTGTATTCCCTTACATCTAGCGCCAAGAACACTCACAAGTGTGCAAGAGGGAGGGAAATATAAAAAGAGTGGGGATAATGAGATGGAACGCTGAAGGCTCTAATGCACCTGATTCGCTCAGGCGAGAACTCTTCCCATTTGAAACACATAATAAATATTTCTCAAACTAATTTTGCCATAGGGCTACACATGCATTAAAGGGTTACATTATTTTATATTATTCCGACTTGTCCTGTATCAAATGCTGATGATCCAACTATAATGATACACATGCAATTACCTGGTCCTAGTTCTAAGCTGAGTGAAGGTGGTGTACCACTCTCAATAGTATTCTTGCTGAATAGATAGATAGGATTTGTGTCTGTCCCAGCAGAATAACTACACACTCTTGCATTAGGATCCAGACTCTCTCCTCCACTTACTAGCAGGACTTGCTTGTCTACAGGAATGCCACAGTTTCTTTCTATCACATCTTTCAGTTGCGTTACACTGTAAACACATAAACACATAAACTATCTATATCTGAATTGTTAAATTCCCACAGTTTTGTATCACTTTTCTCATACACCTTCAGGCTTAAAGCAAACATCTTATAGGACAATCTCTTGATTGTTAACTAAAAATCTGTTATGTTGTATTGAAATGGCTTTCTTTATACACTATTGTTTATTTTTCTCTTCTACAAACTATTCTTTAAAATGCTTTATTTTCTACTTCATGTTAAGTCAGTTCAACATTTTCCGAGATGGTTTCATTACACATTTTAAGCACAAGGAAAATAAAGGAGGGTGAAGGAGGGTGAAGTGAAAGTTGCATCCTTCATGCTGGCTTTTACACAACCACAAGAAATAAATGAGTAATGACTTAGCATTTCAAAAATGTATAACTATTGGCAAATTCAAAGTAACAGCAAGAAATATTTCAGTATATATAATAGGTAAGGATATTATATATATATATATATATAGAGTCAAACTGAAAAATTCAATGCCATGGCTATCCAAAACCTTAGCCTATACACGGCTAGTTTGAAGGAACGATTAATTTCCATCAATTAACTTAAATAATAAGTGTTTAATGATCAAGCCTGGGACTCAAGTACTTACAATAGTAAGTTGCTATAAATGCTGTATCTTGAATACGACAGCCCCTAGTGATTTACCAGAAAAATATACGAGTCAATTGGAGAATTTAATGTTAGGACGGCATGTTGGCCATGGTAGCTCAATGGGTAAGAGCGACTGGACGGAAACCAGGAGATCCGTGGTTCAAATCCTAGCCATGGCATTGAATTTTTCAGTTGGACTCTTTATCTATCCAAAACCTTAGCCTGTACTCGGCTAGTGTGAAGGAATGATTAACTTCCATCAATTAACTTATGCAAAAATGATCTAGAATGAGACAACTTCAGAGGCAATTCTTAGAAAATTCAAGATACAAACTTCATTTATCATGGAAATATTTTACGCACAATATTTTGATAAAGTCTGCTGGAGCCATTTTTTAGAAAATCAAAATTTTTAAAAATGTTTCCATTAAAGGGTACTTTGTGAGTGGGGGATATTTCTGAAAACTGTGCAGCATTGATATTTATCCAAGTTCTTATTTTCGAGTTATTGCTTACCCTTGCAAGAACATTCCACTGAGGGAACATGTATTTCTGGTGAAATCTTGGTACTGAAGTTTGGCTCTTCTTTCTAATATGCGATGCTGCAATATTTTTCTAATTCCTTCACACTTTTTGATGTTTTTATATACTACCATGATTTTTAATATAACTTCTTTACTTTTAGTGCGGCTTCGTGTTGGAGGGCATTCATTTAACGTTATTGTGTTTATTTACTTACTGCATAATGTAGTCATACTGAAGAATTCAGTGCCGTCAAACTATGCTTGTTTCTCCACTGAAAGCAATGCTGCCAACAGTCTTACTTGTCCCGAAAGTACACTATCTAGCAGACGGACTGTATTGGACTGGTTCAGCTAATGCAGCGACGTATGCATGGTGTCAAATGACACCAAGTATACCGCAAGGGGGAAAATTGGTCTGTCACATCGTTCAAATCGATGAAAGCAAAACAGACGACAAGTTTCATTGTGGGCGCTGCAATTAGATTGTAGAGCATATTTGCATCCCTCCTGTTTTTGGGGCATATCATCATCCGCACCTCATTCGTTTCCACATCCGTCATTCCCAAGATCCAGTTGCCCTCTACGATGCGCCCACGATGAAACTTAAGTCATCCTATTTTGCATTCGTCGATTTGAACGTGACCGGGACTGCCAATTTTCCCCCTTGCAGTATACTTGGTGTCATTTGACTTCATGCGCACTTCGTGGCAGTAGCCGAACCAGTCTGATACAGTCTGTGAGCTCATACATGAATTTCCTAAGGAGG
Source organism: Mantis religiosa (assembly GCA_030765055.1). Lineage (NCBI taxonomy): Eukaryota > Metazoa > Arthropoda > Insecta > Mantodea > Mantidae > Mantis > Mantis religiosa. Next base: position 332,400,169 of record CM060948.1, read on the forward strand.
TTGGCTACAAGTTTTACATATCTTTCTCATATTGGCTGCAATGCCAGAACCGGCTGTTCGTCTATTTGCGCATGCGTATACGTGCACCTTTGGACTTAGAAAATATCCTTGCGTCGCACAAAAGAAAGTTTCTCCTGAAGTTTTAAGTGGATACAGCACTTCATCTACTTACTGTAAGTATATAAGGAAGATTGCCCCGCTGCCTGTCAGACCTTGTTACTGGCCAATAACTACTTACACATTAAGAAGGTAGGTAGTAGCAGAAAACGGATATGAAGTGTTAGGAAGAAACAAAAGAACTTTATTCCTCCAATAGAGTCCATGTTTGTCTTGCAATTTCAGAGAAAACCTTTGTGAAGTGTCGAAGACAAAGTTTTTGTATTACACTGCTAAAAAGTTAAGGCTGTGTTGGTTGTGTGTGAGTTCAACTTATATTTCATTATACTCTTAACATACCCAAGCAACCAGTTAACATAGTTACATTATGGAAAATCATGTTGTATAGGATTAATTTTAATCTTTCATAACCGCTCTTGCGTTGCTCCATGTCAGTCATCGTATCTGTTCCCATTACCAGTTATGAAAGGAAACTAACAAACAATTGTGTTTCATTTCACAGCTTTTTGCCAAGATGGCAGCAACCAAGAAGGCTCAGTAGCATAGATGGTAGTGTGTGTGCCTCATGTTCAAGAGGTCCCGAGTTCGAATCTCGGTCAGGGTGAGTTACCTGGATAAGGTTTTTTTCCAGGGTTTTCCCTTATCCTGAAAGACGAATGTCGAGTAACTGTAATCTCCGTGGACCCCAGACTCATTTGAGCATCATTTCACCCATTTCATTCAATGTCCGATATGAATTTACGTTGGAAGACGTAAATTACACAATAAAAAAAAAAAAATCCCAAGGGAAAATGGGATGCAGAAAATATGAAAAATGCTGCTGATAAATTATGGGAAAATTTGCACTGAGAGAAGCAGCAACGCTTTTGTGTACCTAGATCTCCAGACTTTCAGAAGGCCGTTGATAACATCTCTCCTGTAGCTGATGACTTAAAATCGTCAATAGATAAACGAGAGAAGAAAACACTACAATTCTGACATCTACTGCCTCCAAAAATATGTTAGAAGAAAAGGAGGAAATAAAACAGAGGAAAAAAAAAATGTGTGGAAAGAATTGCCCGAAAAAGAAAGAAAGCAGTTTGATACCAGATGGTATCAAACAGAAATTTCAGTTTGGAAATGGAAGCAAACACAACAAAAAGAAAATAACACCAAGGAAACTGAATGCATTGTGGCAAATGTTTTGAAGAACACTAGGTGCAGCGTTACAAGTGTCGTGGTTGGGCACATGTAGGTTGTGCAGATAGTGACGAAATGTCATATTTTGTGTGCGAGCATTGCAAAAAATGACAGTTTTATTTAACTACTAAGTTGTACCAATATTTGTCCATGCAAATCAAAGTGACTGGTAATGGGAACAGTTTTTCTTTAATGTCACTGACTCAATATTTACAATAATCTGAATTATGTGTAATTAAAAGTATATTGTTGTACTAACTGCTATTCATGTAGTCCTCTATCCTCAGTTTTCAGTTTTCTTTAAACTCATTAACTGATTTCCCCTAAATATGGACATAGGCTTAAGTGACCAGTACCGGGGCACTCACCGCTATAAAGAAAGTAAAAGTGCTTTCTTTAGATTCAGATTTTACTTTTACTATTTTGGCAGAATTAAGTGCAACAGATTTAGAATCTGTAAATATGATTAATAAGAAGCAAATAAATTGTAATTAGTTTCGACCTGATAGTAAGGTATTTAATAATTTAATTGAAATAAGTAAGAAGCAAATAAATTGTAATCAGTTCAGAATGTATATTTCCAATGAAATTTCTGTGTTAAATTTTTGGGTGAATTGCAATCTTTAACTTATAATAGATAGTAACAGAGTAAAACTTATTTAACATTTTTGGAGAAACTTTCTTTTATGCGACGCGAGAATATTTTCTTCTAAGTCCAAAGGTGCATGTATACTCATGCGCAAGCAGGCGAACAGCCGGTTCTGGCGTTGCAGCCAACATGAGAAAGATATGTAAAACTTGTAGCCAACCTCTGCAACAATGCCCCAGACATAGGTGTCGCACTCCGTGTGCAAAGGAACATGGCTTGAGCAGGTTAAGTTATCGCCCGGTCAAATTTTGTTACTCATGCACTGCTTTGCACATAAACAATCCAGCGCCCACAATGAAACTTGCGTTGTCCTTTTTTACATTCCTCAATTTGAACGACATGACTGGGACCGCCAATTTTCCCCCTTGCAGTATACTTGGTGTAATTTGCACATAAACAGAAACAATCCTGTGCCCACGATGAAACTTACATCGTCCTAATTTGCATTCGTTGATTTGAACGACATGACCGGGACTGCCAATTTTCCCCTTGCAGTATACTTGGTGTAATTTGACATCATGCACACTTTGCAGCAGTAGCCGAACCAGTCCAATACTGTCTGCAAACTCATACATTTAGTCTGCTAGATAGTGTAATTTTGCGATAAGTAAAACTATTGGCAGCATTGCTTTCAGTTGCAAGCATAGTTTGGCTGCACTGAATTCTTCAGTATGGCTACATTACGCAGTAAGTAAATACACAAACAATAACGTTAAAAGAATGCCTTCCAACACAAAATCGCACTAAAAAGTAAAGAAATTATATTAAAAATCATGGTTGTATATAAAAACATCAAAAAGCGTGAAGGAATTAGAAAAAATAGCGTCACATATTAGAAAGAAGAGCCACATTTTTTTCCATAAGAGAAAATTACTTACTGGATGAACCTCATAACTGCAATAACGACACACAAAACATTTTTTTTTTTTGCCCCGCATTTTAAGGGATAGTCAGCTCATAAAATACTATATTTCCCAATGTGATTAAGATATTAGCTCAGAACACTGTTAGAAAGTGGAAAATTTTGTTTATCTTCAATGTTTTAATTCATATCTGACTCACCATTCCAAGGCCAGATTCATGTCAAAGGCCATCATCTTGCCAGTATCCACATGAAAAATGTACAACATCATGCCCACTCTCGTTCCTCAGCAAGGAACTGCTACGAGCTAGGATCCTGCTTGTTGCACTTCATATGTGATGAAGCTCCCTTCTGCATGAAGCAGCTTCTTGGAATGACGTTTCTGCAAAAACAACAGAACTTACAAAAGGCAATAATGGAGTAGCACATACACATTTACGTAAATACAAGGTGCATTAGCAAATTATTTACTATAGTACTTATCTGTACCTTAATTATTAATGAACATGATTCAATGAATGTGTGATCTATTAATATACTCCCCACTAACATCATTACAACCTTTCTAGTGCTTTATTATTGCATTAATGAGCCACTGTTTGGGAATACTATGCACCTATTCATAGACAACTAACTGCCTGCAATTTCTTGTTGATGGTGAACATTTTACCTTGCAGCCTATCCTTCATGTTGCCGAATAAAGCATAATCAGATGAGTAAGATGCAGTGAATGTGATGGATGTGGCACATCAATGAACTACCAGGCGTGTCCGTACAATAAGGTCCCCAAGGTGCTGGAGCCATGAGGAACGCTATTACGCGAGATCTGGCAACACTGGGGTGTAGCTTGGTTTCACCCCTTCAAATCCCCCCCACAACGAACCTGTTGCAACCATTAGCCTTGGCTGGGCAGCCGTTTGCAATGGAGCTTCCTATCACTTCCGCCGCCAAGTGCGAGTTGCGTGCAGTGATCCATTTCTTGAGTGCCAAGGACACTATCCCCACTGAAATTCATCATCAGTTATGCGAAGTCTATGGGCCACAGTGTATGGACGTCAAAAATGTGCGAAAGTGGGTCAGAGAGTTCAAAGACGGACATACAGATGTCCATGATAAACAGCACTCTGGTCGGCCTTCGATTTCAGACGAAACAATTGTAAAAGTGGAGCAAGAAATGTTTAAAGATTGGCATGTGACAGTTTGTGAGCAGTGCGAACTTATCCCTGAAGTCAGTAAGACTACGATTGACAAGATTTTGAATGAACATTTGCATTATCGCACGGTGTGTGCGAGATGGGTCACCAAAACGCTCGTCCCCATACTGCACATTCAATGGTTGATCTCCTGGCCCAATTCAGATGGGACATCCTCACCCATCCCCCCTATAGTCCAGACTTAGCACCTAGTGATCATCATCTGTTTCCTGAGTTGAAGTCACACCTGGGTGGAACACATTTCCAGACCGGTGATGATTTGAAAATGGAGGTTGAGCATTACCTGTGCAACTTGGCAGGAGAGTGATATGACAAGGGTATACAAAAACTACCACAGAGCATTCAAAAGTGCATCGATCGCAATGGTGATTACGTTGAAAAATAGCTGTAAGTTCTGCCTTTCCATCAATGTAACAGTCATTGGCAATAAACATGTTTTCATCATTAATAAAATTGGAGACCTTATTTTACAGACACGCCTCCTACAATGACGTCAACTTTGCTGGTGTGTGATAGTATGTTTTTGTGCTATCACTTTACATGTTACTAAATTATACATCTAAATCATGTAATGGTGATATATTACACCCTGCTGCTGACAGTTGCTCCTTGTGGAAGTTAGTCCATTAGAAGTATTCCACAAGTGACCAAAAAGACAAGAGATCATCGGCTTAGCACAAAATTTCTAGGATTTTTCCAAGTATGGACTGGACATTTCTCTCAGATGTATAGTAGCAACATCATGATGTTATCAAACACCAGTTCCCCTAAAAAAACGGATAATCATTCTTCATTTCTAATAGTCGACGAACCCTTCAACTCTTTTCTCCTTCCATCCCCATGGAAACCAATGTACAATTACCTATTTTATATCTTGGATATGATAGAATTCTACGGTGGAGATTTGGCACATAGACTAGACTGATCTTTTGTATCTGTGCCGACCCCAAGGAGTCACAACAGTACAGAGGACAGAGTCGCAGCTTAAAACTCCCCAGCAGTCCAGTACAACTGGCATCCCTCCTACTGTGGCCCTGAAACAGTCCACGGTCTGGCTTGAAAACGGAGGCCGCCATGCCACAGCTAGAAGTACTCCCAGCAGGCTTGCACGATTGGCATCCCGCCAACCACATTCCTGAAATGCACCACTAGGTTGGCTCGGAGAAAAGTGTTTACCAGAAGCTTGCCATGCAGTACCGAGACTCCTGCCAACACTTCCACCCTGAAAGAGACTACCAAATGAAAGATGATGTGAGATGATAATGGAGATAAAATAGAAGGACAGGAAATTTGTGGAATTTAATTAACCCACCCAGCATTTGCCCAGCAAGCCAGGTTAGCACCCAAAAAAACTCATGGGTCATGTAAGTCGGTCACGGGAATTGAACTCAGGCTTCCTGAGCGTATGTCACAGACGAAATCGACTGAGCCACCCCATTCGGTTATTTTATATGTAAGTCATCATCAATAAAGGTGTGCAGGGTTGTGTTGCTGAAGCTATCTACCATTCTATTTCATCAAAAGTTATGCACCTATTAAGCCATAATCGATTCTGAGAGAACCTTATTATTCCTTGGAGACCACAATTATAATAATGATGACCATATTCACATGCAAATTTCCTTTCACTGGTGAACCCACAATCCAGTCAAGCTTCTTAAGTACATAGTGCAGTTAAACATTCATGTATCTCTGCTGTTTTGACTCTTTCCTTTCACAAAAACCTGTTGACAACTAGCACCTACATGGTGTGCTAGTATTATTTGAACATGTCCTAAGAATATGTGGTGTAGATTGAGCAGTGTATAACAACACACAACACAAGTGCAAATCATTTCTAAATGTCCTACAAAGATTAGCAAAACTTTTATGAGGGTATATCATTGTAATCTGAAACATTTTGGTGATATAATGGCAGAACCTGCAGCTCTGCTCATTTTATTGCATTAATTAAGGAGATTCTGTTGTCCTTCCCACATCACTTTCCTTCTCTCGTGTATGGCCTCAATTAAAATGAAAACATAATCAAAAGGTTTGACAATGCACAAACCTGTCTCTAATTCTTCTCTTCAATTTTAACTACATAAAAGGGGCATCCAGAAAGTAAGTTCAGTGCTGCGATCGCAGTTCCGCACATGCAAGGTAGATGCTCTGTATCAAGGAGAAGAAACGTGCGCCATTGTGAGATCGCTGTCAGCCACTTATGCTTTGTTGTGCTTGTTTACAATGTTGGTGTTGATTGAAAATCCCGCCGCTTGTGAAATCAGATCTGTGATTCGTTTTCTGAATGCTAGGAAAGTGAAACCAATTGAAATGTATGGGCAAATTTGCAATGTTTACAGACAAAATGCGATGAGTGATACAGTGTTGAGAAGATGGGTCCAACAGTTCAATGAAGGACGTAGTGAAGTGCACGATGAAGAACAAAGTGGGCGTCCATCTTTGGTTACAGAAGAACTGGTTTACGCGATTGAGGACAAGATCCAGGAAAACCGCAAGTTTACAATTAGTGCTCTCGCTATGGAATTTCCCCAAATCTCACAATCACTAGTTCATGAAATTGTTACCGAAAAACTGAAATTTCGTGAACTTTGCTCACGTTGGGTGCCAAATATTGTTACTGAGCAACTCGAAACAGAACGGATGGGTAGTGCACTTCAGTTTTTGACTCTACATGGATTTGGCTGGGACATGTTTGACCACCCCCATACAGCCCTGACCTCGCTCCTAGCGACTTTCATCTGTTTTTGCATCTCAAAGCTTTCCTTGGCAGTCAACACTTCAACAATGACGAAGAGCTGAAAGAAAATGTTTCCAACTGGTTGAAGACACAGGCGGCAAACTTCTATGAAGAAGTTACACAAAACTTGTGCCTCGTATTACAAATGCCTGCAAAATTTCGGCAGTTATGTGGAAAAGTAGTTTAAGAGTTGTAGAATTTTGTGCAATAAATAATTTTTCTGTATCTGTACACAAATTAATTTTATTACCAAACAGAACTTATATAGAATAAAAAGAAGTATTTCAGAAAGTGGAGTGCCATTGTTACTAAAATTAGGCAAGTGAGTCAACCTTGTATATACTTTTCTCCACTTACAAGTTTTTTATGAAGACTAGTTTCTGGGGACTTCTCCCCTATCGTCAGCTCTGTGGTAGACTCAGCAGCTCTACCACAGAGCTGACGATAGGGGAGAAGTCCCCAGAAACTAGTCTTCATAAAAAACTTGTAAGTGGAGAAAAGTATATACAAGGTTGACTCACTTGCCTAATTTTAGTAAAAACAGAACTTGCTTTCTGGATGTACCTCGTACTTTCACATGATAACTGGTTCACATACATGGATAATAACATCCAAAAATTCTGATGTGTTACATTTCTAGGACTTTCTCTACCCACTTTTCAACAGGCCATTATCACAAAAACTGATTTTTCCATATACTTTATATTAATCAACATTAATATTTGTGGAAATTATATTATTACATATTTTCTTGTAGGTAACATAATGTAACCCATGACATAACAGCCCAAAGTGGGCCCAAGCCTGCCAAGCCGACTGCCAGTCTCATGTCCACATACACAAGATAGAGGTGGGTGATTATCCAAACAATACGGATCCCTGCATCCCCCAACCAGAAAGTTGGCTTTCTAGACCAGGTTCGCTACATAGCTCCATCATTTCCTCACGATGCTGAGTGGGCACCGGTCCTATATCAGGGACTTAAAAACCGCAACCCCCAAGGGTGGGGTTGAACCCAGGTACATTCCATGGCAGGGAATCAAAGCACAACATACCTTGAAACAAAATACAACTGTTATATGAGTTTGGAGGAACAGTGATGTCAACATTAATTGCAAAAACTATTTGTAATTAGTTTGATACTCGTCACTTTTTTACTAGTTTCAAAGGCAATCGCCCCTATTTTCAATCTCTTTCCAACTGGCATCTGTTGTTGTCTGCTCTCTCTCTGGTGGTGGAATTATGAACTTTTTTGTCAAATTATCTACTGGTTGGATTACAAAGTTCATTACACAGTTGTTATTTTTCCATATGAATATGTTCTCCCATTATTTTAAGCAAAAGGTTAGAAGCAGTGATGTATTTAACATTTGAAAGTAATGAGTCGGTAATTCAAACACAAATATCACTTAATTACCGACTCATTACTTTCAAACGTTCTCCCATGTTGTTAGATTATTTTGGTTTATCACTCCTTTTAATAATTTTGAATTTGGATCAATGTCATGATTTCCATTCCAAAAATGAAATGCTACTGCTGACTTTTCTTCTTGTTTCAATCTGATGTTTCTAAACTGCTCTTTGACTCTGGTTTTTAGATTTCTTTTAGTTTGACCTATGTAGCATTTTTCACAATTCTTATAACTTATTTGGTGTATTCCAGATCTGTTAACTGATGGGATTTCATCTTTTGTTTTTGAATTTAGCAATTTTAAAATTGAGTGTCTATTAGTAGGTGCCAAGATGATATTTTGTTCCTTGAAGATCTTTTTAAATTTATTAAATGTTTTTGGGTGATATGTCAATGAACTGAATATGCTGTTGCTTTCTTTTTCTTCTGTAAATGTGGTTGCTTCCTTAATGATTTTCTTTAGTTTAGCCTTTCTAATTTTCTTCAACACCAAACTTTTGTTGTATCCGTTTTCTTCTGCTATGTGTATTATTGCTTTTTGTTCCTTGAAATATTCTTCTTTTTCCATGGGTATGTTGACTAGTCTGTGTGTAAGGCTGTTTATTATTGCATGTTTATGTGTAATTGGGTTGTGGCTATTATTTTTTAATGTAATTTTCTGAATGTGTTGGTTTCCTGTGAACTCCAAATTTTATTTTTGTGTTGCTCCTGAGGATATTTAGATCCAAGAAAGAGATTTTCCCATTGATTTCCTTTTCTATTGTGAATTTTATAGTCCTTTCTTGCAGATTGAGTAATTTTAATGCATCATCTAAATGTTTATTTGGTACAATTGCAAAGATGTCGTCAACATACCTATACCAAACTTTGAAGATCAATGGGAAGGACTTTTTAATTTGTGTTTCAAATGCACTCATAAATAAGTTAGCCAGAAAAGGTGAAAGTGGGTTGCCCATTGATAACCCTGATTTCTGCTTGTAGTGTTTTCCATTAAAGCTGAAGAAGTTTTGTTCAATGCATATATCTGTTAGTGAAATGTATTCTTCTGCTTCTATTGCTTCCATTTCTATTGAAATTAGCAATTTTTTAAATACAGTCTGTAATTTTTCTGTTGGTATGCTTGGAAATAAAGATGTAACATCAAACGAAACCATTCTGTCATTTTTGTCCAAATTTATATCTTTGATTTTTTCTAATAGATCTAAAGAGTTTCATAAATTTGCACTTTCAAATTTTGGGAAACTATTGAATTTATTTAGTAATCATTTGGCCAAATTATATGTGGGGGCATTTATGCTACTAGTGATAGGTCTCATGCCTTTCCCTGTGACAAGTATCAATAAACCAACTACAAATAGTTCCTGCGATTAAAACACAACTGATCTGTTGATTTGAATCAGCACTGACTTGCTCAGTTACAACTCACAACTTAACTGCACTTGGCACTGTCAACTGTCTACACTCACCTCCAACTCTACCAGACTTCACTGAATTTGGGCACTGGCCTTACATAGGCCCCTAGATAGAAAGGAAAACTACTGGAAATGCACAAAACAAATATTTGAGAGCACGGGTTGACACACAATGGCTATTGTTCTGTGGGAAAGAAGCCATTAGCTACCACAAGGACTACTGTCATAAAAAGGAATTTGAAATCAATTGTGTATTTTAAAGAGATTTAGATATTTTGTGTTTCTATGTTTTATCTATAGTTTATTGCTGACCAATTATAGAAAATTATAATTCCTTTTGAATGAAAACTTCACAAGCTATCACCAAAAATTCAAAACAAAGGACTTTTAACATATGAATATCTTAAAACTAAGGTATTTTAATTAAAATCTCATAAGATGTTTTGACAAAATCCAAAATTTTTAAAACTCCTTCATGAAAAGGACAGTATGGGATAAGGGACATCTTTAGAAGATTCTGAGCCTAAATATCAAGTTTGGTACTTATCGGGGATTTCACTTTTGCATTATGTGTTCATGTACCCACACACCATTACCTAAAAATGCTTTTCTCAGGAGTTTCAAGGGGTCTCAAAACATTTATTTCTCATGAACTCTCAAAACTAATTTTTTTTTCACATCCTCCAATGTTTAGTCATATTGAACGATGAATGACATGGGTGAAATGATGCTCAAATGAGTCCAGTGTCCATGGAGCTTAGAGTTACCCGATATTCATCTTTCAGGATAAGAGAAAACCCTGGAAAAAAAACCTTATCCAAGTAACTCACCGAGATTCAAACTCAGGACCTCTTGAACATGAGCCAGACATGCTACCATCTATGCTACCGAGGTGGGCAAATTTTTGGGTAGAATACAATACTTCCAAGTATTAAAAGTAATGCATAGTTTCATTTTGTGAAACTTTGATGTCACAAATGCAAAGCATTTTATAATATGACCAGTCAGCAATAGGAAAGGCAGCAGAGAGTCTCAACTGAGGATTTAGATAAATCATCTGAAATATTTTCTGTAAGAAGTTGGTCAAAGTGAAGCTAGAGTGATTAAAAATTAATTTTGAATTAACACTGTCACACATGTGCAAAGTTGCTGGTGGCCCACCCCAATGTCAGTGCACAACTTATCCTGAAAGAAGAATGTTGGTTAACTATAAGCTTTATGGATCCTGGGCACATTTGAGCATCATCTTTTCCCAATTCATTCATCATCCATATGACTTAACATCGGAGGATGTAAATTAAAAAAAAAAAATCAGTGCTGGTTGCTCGAATTGCTGAAAGTGTGATGACATGCTCAAAATTGCTAGCAGAACCACACCCGTGTGAGCACATGCCAGCCCTCATACTGTCAGCACCTTCGACCAGCTATTTATAACAAATACTCCAAGAAACAAACCTTTTGTGTGTGTTCCATGCAGTTTTGGAAATTTCTAGGTGGCACGTTTTAGAAGCTGCAGCTTCAAAAACTCTTCACTTCATATGTGAGCTGTTAGCACCCAGCTAGAGTTCAGTTTAGTTTAATAAAAGGGAAAGTCGAGTGCAGTTGGCAGGGAATAAGTTAGGCAACACTAAGTGGCTAACAATGTATAAAGTTTGCGTAGAAAATGAAGCTAGCTACAGTGAAACACAAATATAAATATTTTCCACTAAGGCTCCACTTATCTTAAGAAATTGCTGTTAATACTTCTTTCTAATGGAGATCAATTTCACAAACGAATCGCTTGCGTCCTCAATCCACAAAAAACAAACACTATTGTCAAGGAATCTTGGTTACCATGTTTTTCTTATATTTTTTTTAGTATTACCAACATCTGAAAACGAAACAAACCTCAAAACAGAACCAACTGCTGGATTTCAAAATTCATAATGCGATGTTTATTTTTTAAAATAAATATCTTTTCCCAAACTATTAAATCTATCGGACCATTTAACTGCTTTTAACTTCGGGATTTATTTCATGGTTAAATGACCAAAAATAACCGTAGCAGATCATTTTTGGTCATTTAACCATGAAATAAGTATAAACAAAATGAAAAATTGGCTGTTGCAGATCATTTCTGGTCATTTAAACATGAAATAAACCCCGAAGTTAAATTGTTAAAACAATTAAATGGTCCGATAGATTCAATAGTTTGGGAAAAGATACTTATTTTAAAAAATAAATAACGCATAATGAATTTTGAAATACCAGCAGTTGTTTCTGCTTTTAGGTTTGTTTCATTTTCAGATGTTGGTAATACTAAAACAACATAAGAAAAACATGGTAACCAAGATTCCTTGACAATAGAGTTTGTTTTTGTGGACTGAGGACGCAAGCGATTTGTTTGTGAAATCAATCTCCATTAGAAAGAAGTATTAACACCAATTTCTTAAGATAAGTGGAGCCTTAGTGGCAAATATTTATATTTGTGTAATGAATAAAAGTTGTTTGGCAGAAACTGGAGTCATCATTTGTAACAATAATTTAGAAAACTTCACTGTTTTTTTCAAAAAAGAAATCTCATTGTATTAAATTAAATTTAACGGGAGTCGATTAATGACACTATATAACACTTTTGAATTTCCCGGAACATGTTTCAGAGACTATTTGCCTCCATTATCAACCAGACATCGATTGGTTCTCAGTGGTGTAGTTGGCAATACTTTGTCATAGGTCTCCTCTGGTGGCAGTTCGAGGAACTTGCTGAACAAATCTTTCTGGGGGATGTCAAAATTGAATACTTTGTTCCTAATTTTTGAAATGAAGATTTGTGCCCATGTGGACAGTTCTTGTTTTCCTGCTGTATGTTTAAGTAATTTTGGTTGTGGATTTATGTTGTGGTTTTTTCCCCAAAAAGCGTGGCAACTGCTGATTTTTCTAATTGTTTGTATTTTATGTTCCTAAAGTGTTCCTTTGCTCTTGTTTCTAAATTTCTTCTGGTTTTTCTAATATAAATTTGACTACAGTCACAGCATTCAATTTAATACGAGGGGGGACCCAAAAGAAATCGGACTCCAAGGGCGCTGCCATTCGTAGATGCAGTACAGGGTTCTCACGCTAGATGGTGTTAATAGAAACCTTCATGAAACAGCAGTGCAGACGGCGTTAGTGTAGAGCTGAATGTGCAAGTGTGGTATTGTGTTTCTCTGACTGTTGGCAGGTTACCTCTGCGAAGTTGTTATGGCAACTTTAAAACAACAAAGAATGTGTGTGAAATTTTGCTTTCTGCTTAAAAATACTGCAATGGAGACATACCAAATGCTTCAGGAAGCTTTCCAGGAAGACGCTATGAGCCACACACAGGTTTTCAAGTGGTTTGGGCGCTTTAAACGTGGTGAGATGTGTGTTGAAGTCCAAGCTCATTTTGGATGCCCTTCAACATTGCAAAATGAGCAGAACATTGAAAAGGTCTGCCAAAAGATCAACGAGGATCGTCGCCAAACGATCGACCAAATTTCAGCAGCGACAGGAATCAGTTGGAGCTCGTGCCAGCGGATTTTGAGGGAGGATTTGCACATGAGATGTGTTGCTGCTAAATTTGTTCCGCCCCTTCTCACACAGGAGCACAAAACCATCCGCATGAAAGTGTGTCAGGGCTTGAAAACAGAGATTGCACGTGATCCAAACTTCTTGAACAAAGTCATTACAGGGGGTGAGAGTTGGTGTTAAGGGTATGACCAAGAAACCAAGCAAGCGTCAAGCCAGTGGAGGATTCCCAACTCTCCCAGACCAAAAAAAGCAAGGCAAGTGAGGTCAAATGTGAAGACGATGATCATTGTCTTTTTTGATGATCGTGGAATTGTGCATCGGGAATTCATACCCCCTGGCCAGACTGTTAACCAGCACTTTTACTTGGATGTTTTAAGACGTCTGCGAGAGGATGTGAGGAGGAAATACTCGGAACTTTGGCGATCAGGTGACTGGTTTCTGCATCACGACAACGCTCCAGCACACACTGCCTTACGAGTGACCCACTATTTGGCATCTCAGAGGTGGTCTGTTGTTCCCCACGCTCCGTATTCACCGGACCTAGACCCATGCAACCTTTTCCTATTTCCACGAATGAAAAAAATGCTAAAAGGGGAACATTATGATGATGTGGAGGCGGTAAAAACAGCTTCGCAAAGTTCGCTGGACAATATCATACCTGAAGAGTTCCAAACATGCTTCCAACAGTGGGAAAAGAGACTTGACAAGTGCATCGCATGTAATGGAGAGTATTTTGAAGGTGACTGAAGTAATTTTGTAAAAAGGTTCATCAATAAAATTTTTATGACAACAATCCGGTTTCTTTTGGGTCCCCCCTCATATACACCAGATTTTTTGTTATATGGAATGGCCACATGGGAACAAATCTTCATTTCGAAAAATAGGAACAAGGTATTCAATTTCAACATCAACCAGAAAGAGTTGTTCCGCAAGTTCCTCGAACCACCACCAGAGGAAACCTATTACAAAATATCGCCAGCTACACCACTGAGAACCAGTCGATGTCCAGTTGACACTGGAGGACAATAACCTCTGAAACGTGTTCTGGGAAATTTAAAAGCAAGAGTTGTTTAGTGTCATTAATCAACTCCCTTTAAATTTAATTTATTACAACACTGTTTTCAACACTTCCATTAAAGGAATCTCACTGTATGCTGCTTTACACACTTGAGTTTCTGAACTGCTTTAGTTCCTAAACTTAGCCTGTGATCTCCTTAATATCTGGGATGGTTTTACACCTTCTATGGTCAGATAATGTACTGTGTAATGCACCTATCACTCAGTCATTGTGCACCTGATGACAGACAAGTTTCTATATCGAAAATCAATGGGAAGAGACTCCAAAAATTCCTATTACACACTTTAAAGGTATAAATAGTTTGTTCGCTCTTTGTTACTAGAGAAAACTTTCTCTCTATATTTAATTCACTATAATGTGATTATCTTTTATGAACAATGGTAGTTTTCATAAACGAAGACGTAAGCATATGCTCCCTTAAACATTGAACCAAGTGCATACACAAATTCATAAAGTACTGCTTCCAACAACACATACGCAATAATTATCACTCAGTTAACTCACCTGAAGTCATGTCCTCACTAACGTCCATTTGTACTACAAAATATACAAAATCAATAGGAACCTTTGCTGTAAAAGCAAATACTTTAAAATGTATAATCGCAAGAGTTCAAAGCCATTATCTGATTGGCTAGATGATTCCTGTTATTGATTACAGTTGTCACTGCATATCAAGTATTATTAGTGTAAATCAAAGCTACTTTAGTACTATGATAAAGTGAGTATGGTCCAAGGTTATCAGGAAGTCAGCACTGGGCAGTGGAGAGGTAACCAAAGATAACAGAGCACTTGCACAAAGTAAACATCCAAGTGCTATTGCCAGATAACCAGAATCTTCTGGAAGTTTTCCACTTCTTGAATGCTCTGGAACTCTCTGAAATTTCCAATGCCTATATAAACAAACATTCTCTCAAATCAGTCAGTGATGAAGTAAGCAAGTTATTAAAAGCATTTCCGGTGCAACAGCAAGTATGATTTTTGGAGTGAATTTGTAACAACTATGGTGAATTGCAGTGAGTGCTGCTACTACAAGAGAGATTACAGAATTCTTGTGTTCAACTTCTCAGTGAGTGAACCATCCAAAAGAGGAGGCTACATTATTGCACATGAACATGTGCTTATTTCATTATATCACTATCTCATGAAGAAAGTGAGGTGACAGCAGAAATTGTACTAATTTACATTAGTGAAATGATAGTGTAAACAAAGTGAAGTCACAGTAAAAATTGGACTATAAGATTATTAAGTGACAGTGCAAACTTAGTGAGGTGACAACTGAAAACTGCGCATAGTCACAATATCTTACCTAATTTATTGGAAGACAGCCGACAGGGAAGACAGCCGTCAGGGAAGACAGGGTGTTAGCTGCTAAAGATGGGTTGAACAGAATTTTTTTATTTATAGCTGGCTGGTATCTCTGATGGTTTCTTCAAACTTTAAAACTGTATCAACTTCATGGAGATTGAAGTTTGTAAGGAGAGATTCAAATTTTTTGAGCCAGGTCTCCCATATGAGATTATTTACTGAGTTTGTTAAACTGACTCCCCCTCCCCATTTCATGATTATGAGGGTCCTCCCAGAAGAACCCAACATGATGCATAGATGACAGTCATTTGCTGAAAAAAAAATTACTATGGTAGAAAGTAACAACCTTATACAGCTTAAGTTCGAAGGTCAACAATGCTACATTGTTTAGTATTTGTTTAGCAGCCATCAACAGTGAACACTCTCAGTGAATTTGTAAACATGAAAAGAATTGGTTATTGTTATGCGATACAATATTTAACAATACTTTCAGTCTTGCCAATACTACATTGAGTTAGATTATACTCTTCCTTTGTTCACAATAGTAAAACATTGAATGGCATATATCTCGAAATCCCGCCAGAAGACAACCCCACATTGAAATTCATCATAAAATCAACAGATGGCAGTAGCAACTCCAAAACTACCCACACCACTGGTTTCAGCTTTAATCACAATAGAACTGATGATGTGAACAATAGTTCACGAAACATGTCCTCAATATAGGTACATAAGTGAAGCTGATGTGTAAAACATACGACTCATCTACAATTTAATATATTGAATGGCAGAGTTTAAACGAGGCCATATGTGCTGTCAAGATGAACATTGCAGTTGTCAACCAAATAAGATGAGTACACCAAAAATGGTGAAGAAAATCCACAAAATGGTATTTGATGACTATTGACAAAGTGTGCAACATAACAGACAGAATAGGTATTTCAAAAAGTGCTTGTACCTTGAATATACTGAAAATTTGGACGTGAGAAAGCTGAGCACCATATAGGTGCTCTGTTTTCTCAGAATGGAGCAAAAACATCACATCATGAGAAAGATTCACTCAAGTATCTGATCTCAGCAATAAAGCTGAGATTTTGTATCCATTCATAACCAAGGATGACACACAGATTTATCAATTATGCGTGATTAGAGGAATTTAGTAACAGTGACTACAAAATTAATTGAAAAAACTATTTGTAGTAGGTTTATAACACTTCATCACTTGCATTTTTATATTATTCAGGGACTAGTTTTAGAAGCCATTGTGTCCATTTTCAACCTCAGTCGGACCCTTGAGGTTGAAAATGAACACAACGGCTTTTGAAGCTAGTATCTCAAGGCCTGCTACTAAATTTGAAAAGCATCTCTGCACTCTTAAAGGATCGCCACTTTACTGAAATGCAAGTTACAAAATGCATCAACCCATATCTTTTTTTTCTTCACAGAGCGTTACTGATTCTTTTCTTTCTTATAAAGCATCTTAACTTCCCCTGTTTCCAAAACCAGATGTCCTACAAACATGAGGTTTTGACAGTCACCCTCAGAAAAAATAGCTCTGACATGGGAAAACAAAATAATTCTGTAATTAGTATGTATAACGACACACTCACTTCACTGGCTACTCAGCAAGAGACCAGCCGCACCTTATGTTCATTCCTGGTTTGTGACCACTCTAGTCTTAGGATGCCTTGTTGTGCACTGAACTGGGGCAAATATTTTACTGTAACATGCTCAAAATGTTATAATGTTCTACATCAGACCATTTACTGCTACATTACACTTGAAAAGCTTGAAAGAAATTCAATGAAGAACTCTGAAATACCCTTCTTAGAGGCCAGATTTATTCCCTTATCAATGTAATTTGTTCAAACACCTTAAACAGACACTGTAGGGATAGAGATTGGGTGATAGAGTGGAGGGGTTTCTGCATAACTGGCTGCAAACACTTCCCTTTTGTATATTTAAGGAAGAAGTAAAAAAATTTGTCAATCAATTAGGAAAGTCTATTTTGAAATCAATAGACTGTGTACCTAGTATAACCATAATACTGTCAAAAACTTTTGGACTCAACTGCATCATGTGTTTTCCAAGGTGGCAAGCAACCACAGGACAGGCAAGTGTTAATATGTATTCAACAGTGAAAGAGAAAGAATCTTGATGTGTGTTTGGAGGAATTTAGTAACAGTGACGTCAAAATTAATATAATTTTGGGAAGAGATTGAAAATGGAGGCCAGGGCCTTTGAAACTAGTCTCTCATAAATATATGAAAAAGTAAGTGACGAGTGTCAATAAACCAACCACAAATAATTTATAGAAAGAATCTTCTTTGCCTCGGAATGGATTGGGTGGTTGAAATGTTATAAACTGTGATTCTCCAAACTCTGAAAAAGCTGAAAATCTGCAAGAGGTTTGTTTACCAGACAATCCAGAATTACTGTGACTGGCACTGTGAAAGTTCACATAAGAATTAGTTACCCCTGCAGTGACAGAGATCAGTGGCAGTCAATATTTGGAAAAATCCTGTCCAGAAGCAGGAAATATTAGCATGACAGCGCAACATTTTATCACAATGGGATATTTTCTGAAAACCTTGGAATCAGAACTTTTCGGTAGAGTACTAAACAATTTCCTAAAACTGTATAGTTTTTTCCAAAACATGAAAACTCTGCCCCACTCCTGTGTCAAGGGTGACAGCACTTTCAGTTTTGGGTTTACAAGATACGTGTCTGCAGGAAATAAAGGAACCAGAAGATCAGCTCCATTGCCTCTCACCCTATTTATGACTGGTTACAACCCAGCGACAAAGCAGAGTGCTTCTCTTTTAAAGTTGTCATGTTTTGGTCAAATGTATAATTAAAGCAACAGAAGAAATTAAAATCAAAGCAGCAACCGCAGCAGTATGCTAACAATGGGCATCAGAGAATTCCCTTTACCAATGAAAAAGTCTTTATGGAACGATAGAGTATATGCAGCAAATTCTTGCGAAGCTAAGGTCCACAGAAATCAACATCCACCCTCAATCATGGTTCGGTGGGGATGAGCTATGAAGGCCCCAAGCTTCATCTTTATGAAAATGTTATAAAAATGAATGCCAGAGTATCTGGAAACTATTCTGGACCATATTCTGAAGGACTTGAGCAACATTATGCTCAACAACAAGCTTTGGACCTTCCAGCAAGATCTGTGCCACCGCATATGGCAAGAATGACATAACAATGGTTGCAGCCAATGTACTGAACCTCATCTCTGGTGCCGAGTGGTCTTCTAGTGGTCCTGATCTAAATCTTCTGGACTATATACTATAGTCAGTGCTAGAAGCTATCGAAATTCAAAACCATAAAAACAATTTCAACAGGAAGGAAGAAATATCATGTCTTCACAAAGAGTGGATACCAGTATTACAAGACACGTTAATGTCAGAGGTTCTACTCCCATTAGTCCTGGACCCGTAGAACCAAGGACCCGGGCCTCCTTCGACAAGGGAGTTACCGAGCTGTCCCAAAAGGGCACCCGGCGCCTCCATAGGACTTTTCATAGAGCAAGACCTAGAGACTAACATGCCTCCCCCCGCCATCTGGTCCTGTGGACTCAAGACGGGATGGAAGTGGATACGCCACTTACGTGTGCCAACTCCAAAACGGGAAAGCTACCAATATGACCTCGGTGGGGCCGCCTGGTGATCTAGCACACCTTCTACTAGCTATGCTGGCTAGTACGCGGGAATATTAATGGCTTCCCTCAACCCCGTCCGGAGACGTACCCGATCTCCCACGGGTATCGGGAACCACTGCCCCCTCGAGTCCAACCCAATCCGAACAACTCCTAATCAGGGAGGGACTCGAATGTTCGGCCAGAGGTTCCTGTAGTAACGTCAGAGGTACGAGTGCTAGGGGTCCACAGCACCTGCACCACGGCAGCTGAAGGGGATGGATCCCCTCCCCTACAGAGGGTATTACAGGACACAAAAGTGAAGCCATAGAGAACAAACCGGACCAATATCAGCACACTCACAGTTGCATGGAGATTGGCTGATAAAGAACCAATGGCAGGCAAGCAGGCGTGGACAGACCACGCTATATTTGACGAGGCCTCGTGCCGAACGACATTCCAGCAAGTACCTAGCTAGAATGCTCTGAAGATGCTCATCGGAGATATGAGTGAAACATCAGGAGAATTTTCATCCTCTGGACCATGGCCCACAAGCCCGGGATATACATTCTATTGGATTAACGCTAGCTGTGAAAGCCTAAGCATGTACATTAGATATCCTTCGCTTGAAGGTTTGAAGTGCTCCTTGGTGGCAACAGTGGCAGATTTCTCAATTAACCTATCCGTTCTGCAGTAGATGAGATTAGATTCCAAGCCTGTGTGCATACTAATGGTATACATTTTGAAATCTGATACAAACTGTGAACAACATATATGTCAATTACATATTCCAAGGATGTTAAAAAATCTCTAACCACATTTCATTCACACACACTAGACCACAACCTAAAAGCCCAGATAATACATTTAAGCTGCAAGATGCCAGCCATGAAAGCCTCAGACTGTATACATATTTAATTTGTTCACAAAATTATTTGACAATATTTATATTAGACTAAGTGGAAAAGTTGTATGTTTTATATTGCTTTAATAAATTATAAAATTATTCCAGTTTATTTTGATCCACCATTGTGTAAGTACTTCTTATGTAGTATAGAAGATTACATTAAAAGAAAACAACATACATTAAAGGAAACTGCCAAGTTACTTTGACTGTGAAGACCTAGAAATGTTTAATTTTAAAAGTAAACTATTCCACCAATAAATACGTAAAATATGAAGCTATTAACAGTGAAACAAACAAATATATACAAATATAACAATTTGTAACTTAAAACTTCACTTATAATATCAGAAGTGATGATATTCTTCTTATAAATTGTCCGGGATCGCGATTTCATGTAAAACTTTCACATATCCTCAGCCGGAAACAAAGCTGTTGCCACTGTTATGAACACTAGATGTTAATATGTTCTTGTTAGTACTACCAAAATCTAAAAATAAAACAAATTTAAAAACAGAATAAACTGCCGATATTTCAAAATGCACTACGCGATGTTTGTTTTTTAAAATAAATTTCTTTTCCCAAACCATTAAATCTATCGGACCATTTAATTGTTTTAATAATTCAACTTCTGGATTTATTTCATGGTTAAATGACAAAAAATGATCCATTACAGTCGATTTATCAGTCTGTCTATACTTAATATTACAAAAATGTTATTTCATAATAGACTGAAATTAATCGATTTCTTCCTTTTCTAGATCTAAAGATAAGAAATAATAATAAATTAAACTTTGGTATTTATAGGAAGTCTACTCATATTGATAATTACATAAAAAATAAAAGTTTTAACCCTTTTTCAGATAAATTTGCTGTTTTCAATAGTTTGATTTATAGATTAATAAATATATCCCAGAATAAAGATGAATTTAATAAAGAATATAAACATATTATTAATGCTGCTTTAATTAATGGTTTTAATAAAGACTTTATGAAAAAAACAATTTAAAAATTCAAATATCAAAAAACTCTTAATGATATCTCTACCCTTAAAAAAATAAAAGATGATTATAATTTTAAAAAATTTACTTACCATCCTTGGGTTACATTTTCAAAATTTTTTTAAAGAATTTGATATAATTTTAGCTCCTCAAAATAAATATAGTATTAAAATTTATTGCATTTCTCTAAAACAAGATAAAACTCCTAATAATAAAAACTGGTATTTATAATATATCGAGATTTAACTATTAATTTTTAGATGAGTCGTATTTATTACACATCTGCTTCACTTTCGTACCTATTTTGAGGACATGTTTCGCAAATCATCGTTTACATCTTCGGCTCTTATGCGACTCTTTTAAAATTGGATGGATCTAAGAGCCGAAGTCACATAAGAGCCGAAGATGCAAACGATGATTTGCGAAACATGTCCTCAAAATAGGTACGAAAGTGAAGCAGATGTGTAATAAATACGACTCATCTAAAAATTAATAATGGTATTTATAAGTTTAATTGTTTCGATTGTGATAAAGTTTATATTGGAAGGACAAAACGTAATTTGGAAACCAAAACAAAAGAACATTTTCGCAATATTAAGTATAAACAAACTGATAAATCGGCCGTAGCGGATCATTTTTGGTCATTTAACCATGAAATAAATCCAGAAGTTAAATTATTAAAACAAATGGTCCGATAGATTTAATGGTTTGGGAAAAGATATTTATTTTAAAAAACAAACATCGCATAATGAATTTTGAAATACTGACAGTCGATTCTGTTTTTAAATTTGTTTTATTTTCAGATTTTGGTAGTACTAACAAGAACATATTAACATCTAATGTTCGTAATGATGACGACAGCTTTGTTTCCGGCTGAGGATATGTAAAAGTTTTACATGAAATCGCGATCCCGGACAATTTATAAGAAGAATATCAGCACTTCTGATAATATAACTGAAGTTTTATGTTACGAATTGTTATATTTGTATATATTCTACCAATATTAAGACAACCATGAAAAAGTAAAATACATATAACAATTGCAATGAAAGAGGCTTTGGATTAGATAATAAAATGTTTCCTTGAAGGAGATAATTGTCTACGCTACAACACATAATTCAAACAACATTTTTATGGCTGTTTTCACAATCTATGAGACAGCTTCCTTCTTAGCAGCAGCAACTTGGCGGACCTACCAAAGAAGAATATTCTACTTCTAGCAATATTAAGTGCTTCTTACCGTTTTAACTGTCAATGTGCTCAGATATATAAACTTTATAGATTAAATTCTTTTGGTAAGACATTTATAACACAGTTGATGGAACTGTTTATTTCTCTTTGGTCGCAATAGATTGCTGGACTTTCCATTCCCTTCCTCTTTCTGCCTCAGTAGTGGCCCGTGAGTATACATTTCGAATGTTTATAACAAACATTTTAGTCATGCAGCCCTGAAAATGTGAAATAGCAATACATTTTGGTCACACAGCCCTGAAAATTGAAATAGCATCTACTGCTTAAACTATGAACATGTTGATAGAACTTCAAGAACTGCTAATAATACAATAACTAATACTACCACTACTACTAATAAAAAAAATTACAACAATAATAACAACCACCACCTTTGCCTGCCTCAATAGCAAAGATGGTAGCGTATCTGCCTCACGCTGTAACAACTGTTTTAATTTGGTCCCATAAAAAATCAATGTTGTTTATTTATTTGATAATGTTATTTAGAGTTTAAGCATATTTAAAGAATTTTAAACAATGTTATTATTAATTTATAGATGAGTCGTATTTATTACACATTGGCTTCACTTACGTAGCCCGCCTCGGTAGCGTGGTGGTAGCATGTCTGCCTCACGTTCAAGAGATCCCGAGTTCGAATCTCGGTCAGGGTGAGTTACCTGGATAAGGTTTTTTCCGGGGTTTTCCCTTATCCTGATAGACGAATGTCTGGTAACTCTAAGCTCCATGGACCCCGGACTCATTTGAGCATCATTTCACCCATTCCATTCATCGTCCGATATGACTTAACGTTGGAGGACGTAAATTGCAAAAAAAAAAAAAAAAAAAAAAAAAAAAAAAAAAAAAAAAAAAAAAAAAAAAAAATCGCTTACATACCTATTTTGAGATGTGTAATAAATATGACTCATCTATAAATTATTTGTATTTATTTATTTCATCCTTTGGAACATAATACATATGTTATGCGACACGTCAGTTCAAGATACAAAGATAAATATAAAACGTTACATAAGACTAACAACTGTAACAGATACAGGATCCAACAAAAGTCTACAGTAGAAAAAGCAAATAAATATAAACTATATAAAGACCATAGAGAAATCCTATATAAAAGTAATTGTTCACAAATGTGGAATTTACTAATTATTTCGCTTCACTGTAGTGTTCCAATACAGTTAAATCTCGAATGTTATTATGTTTATAATAGATATATGAAAATGAAATTGTAAAGCAATGGAGAAGATGTTTATATGGAAGGCTATTAATGTTTAATGAGAGTATGGAAATGTGAGGTTGCTAATGAGCAGAAAAATCAGTAATCTTCAGAAAGAGAAGCTATCAGAAGGAGATTGACAACGGGAGAAGATAGTTGCGTGTGCAATTACGAGAGTAATGTGAGAAAGTGAATATATCAGAATGAATATAATTTGTGTTACATCATCTTGTGTCAATTGTCTTGTGTCGATTATTAAATTTACAATACAGAAAAAGAAAATATATAATAATTTTATTTCATAAAATCAATGACCTGAGGTGAGATTCTTCATGCACCGGCTGGGAAATAGAAATTAATACTAAACTGATTACAGCTTTGGAATTTCCAAGTCTTATCATTAGGGTGCGGATTTTGCCCTACCTGCCTTTTTTATTCCTTTGTTCAGAAACGTAGGCTTTTAAGTTATAAGCATGTTTCCTACAATTATTAGCCCAATTTCTTAGTTTTATAGTGCTTATAAATGCCTATTTCATACGTTTGTGCCTATTGTGCTTATTAGTGCCTAAAACTGCCTTTTTAGCCAATTTCTTCTGCTTGTAATTTGTGACAACAGCTTTTGTATTTGTTGGTTTCAACGTGAAGTTTTCGGGGAAGAGAAATTTCTTACTGCTGCACATTGGATATACAAAAAGGGGTTTATTAAGAAGACACGTCTGTGCAAATTGGCCCAAAACTTACAATACCAAATTTAGTTTTTTTGTCTTAAAATTAACATAGACATACTTCAATAATATAAATTTTTTTCTGGCGGCATTACAGAAAACATCACATGACTATTTAAATAACTCTACACCTGTATCGTAGCTGCTATTACATAATTTTAACCTCAGATTTCTCAGATTCCATATTTTCTACATTTTCCTAACTTCAAAATGTTCCACTGGATGCAATTTTTTATTAATCTGTATGAAAT
Source organism: Mantis religiosa (assembly GCA_030765055.1). Taxonomy (NCBI): domain Eukaryota; kingdom Metazoa; phylum Arthropoda; class Insecta; order Mantodea; family Mantidae; genus Mantis; species Mantis religiosa. Next base: position 332,424,655 of record CM060948.1, read on the forward strand.
TCTAAACATGCCTGTAAGGGCAACTGCATATTAAGTGTACCCATTTACATCTGTTGTGTTTTTGTTATTTGTATTGGAAAGGATTATGCTTACTTATTACTGAAAACGTTTAGGAAAATAAAAATTATTAAATAGGTATGGTGAAGAAAAATATTTCACATAGGTACAGGTCAATAATAGGTTAAAATGGGTGCAGAAACTTATACCCCATGCATTAATTTTTAAAAGTATAATATGTGGGACATTTTGAAAATCACCTTAATTTAGACATAAACTGTTAATTCCTGAGAAACTTTTGTAACTAGAAAGCTGAAACTTGGTGTTATTCCATTCTTGATTGATCACAAAAATAAAAGGTATAAATTTGAAACAAATCTAACAAAAGCTTCAGATATTTCAGTTTTCACACTTAAGCCCCCCCCCCCCTCCCGCCATACCCATCATTTTGTTTTTTTGACATAGTTAATTACTTCACACCTTTCTGCACATTATCATTCTTAATTAGTGAAGTGGATTTATATGTATTTTAATTATAGGACAATATCTGTTATTTTAACTTGCTGTGGAGCCATTTATGAAATTTGGAATAAGTGTAGAACTATTTCGCCTAGGGAACCACAAAATAGTATGTGATTAGAGAATTTGTTGCAGCATATGTTGGGAGTGAGTGAGTGTGTGGTGTTTTAGGGCCCGTCGACAACAAGGTCATTTGGGCCCGGCATATGTTGGGATGATTGTCACTTTGTTATAGTGCATTTTTGGAGCCATTTTACTAAAATTGTGTATTTATAAGCGTTTACTTAGCAAATTTTTAGTGCCTATTTCACACATTTTTATGCCTGTAAATCCACTGCCTACTTATCATCAAGCAACACAAAATTTCTTTCACATCACATCCCAACATGAACTACAAAATTATAATTTCTTTCAACTGGCTTTTGCAACTTGGAGCAGAACATAAAATCTTCTTTCAACGTTCCAGAATCTCGAGCTCAAAACTTGTCAGAGTGAGTTATCTGGATAAGGCTTTTTTCCCAAGTTTTCCCTTATCCAGGAAAATGAATGTTGGTTAACTCTAAGCTCTATAGACCCTGGACTCATTTGAGCATCATTTCACCCATTTCATTCATTGTCCGATATGACAACGTAGGAGGACATAAATTTTAAAAAAATCATCTTCTCATCGAGCGACTTATTAAAACTATTTTGATCTAAATAAAGTTCTTCGACCACCTCAGCTTCTCCCTGCTCTTTGACATATGGCTATGCCACGCTTTGCTGCTAGTGGTCAACATTCAACTGCCATTAAATTTTGCATCTGCCATAGTTGCACACAGAGCACAGGTCGTCAACTGAGTTATCAACTCATGCTGTTGGTGGAGGATCATGTGCATTGACTACGCCAAGAAGAGACAGAATACTTTTACATGTGCAGCAGAAACTAAAACGTGTTCTCCTGAAAAATATTGGATATTCCAGTCTGTGTAAAATTCGGGATGAAGTACAGGGTTTTCTAGAGAAAATTGTAATGCACAAAAAGGAAACAGAGCCCTTCCTTTTGGTTTATATTTGTCCCAGTCACATCATGTGATGTAGAGAGAAGCTTTTCCCAATACAGAGTATGTCTGTAGAAGAACAAAAGATAGTTTTCTTTTGAAAGCTTAAAAATGTATATTGTTGTTCACTGTAACAAGAAATATGATCAGACATAATGTAGTACTGTCACAATGATCAGCTTTTCATTTACTGTGTGCACTGTAAATATTGATTGTTTTGTTTATATTCATATATTCAGAAAAGATACGCTTGTTTTGTGAATAAATGTGCAATATATTCTATGATACTGTGTCCGTTGTTTGACTACATTTGATAGATCATCATTGCTCGTGACCTTGATTGTATGGGATGTGCACTACTGCATGGCTCTCAGCCTCGTCCCTTATGTTTACCAGAGGCAGGTAGCGTATAACCCTGTCACTATTAACCTGTTGTATTTTTGGCTAAACTTCTGGGCCCTAGTGATCAAACAGCAAGGCAAACATGTTTTTCTCAGTGCTAAATGCCCTCTTTATAAGTGTACATGCCATAGATCTTATATGTTGTCTTCTGCCTCTTTATAATATGTACCACACTATTTAGATACATTTGGCTAAAGTATCACTTAGGCAAAGCAAGTTAAAAGGCACTCAAAATTACCAATAAAATGCATTTGTTTGGCATAAGTGTTAAAAACATTCACAATAGAGCAAAGGGACAACAAAATGCTACACGAGAGGTGCAAATATCACAATTTTATTTTGATATATATTGCATGGTATGAAGTTAAAGACTTGAAACTAGCTGTTAAATATCAATTAATTTATTCGAAACACACAGTTTATTCGAAAGACTATTCCCAATTATACTAAAATTCTTACATTTCTATGTTTATTATTCTCCTATTTTGCTTCTTGTCTTTCTCTAATGGAAAAGACTGATATTTTTATTTAGCACAGGAAGAGCTTTACATCTTTAACACCAGATGGCATAACATTCTTCAAATATTGTACACTTGTATTCTAGTTAAATAGATTTTGAGACAAAAAGATCCACACCACAGTAATAACTTCAATATGGGCTGGCCCCGTAGCTTACTTGGTAGAGCACCTGCCTGCCATGCTAGGGTGTCCCAGGTTCGATTCCCAGCAGTAGGGGTGGGGATTTTTCTCCAAACAAGATAATTCCTCATCTTCCCCAGAGTATGGAAGTATGAATGAGAGTGGGAATGTGTATGTGATCTAATGATTAAAAGTTAACACCTTTGATATATTCCAAAGGAGAATGGCTGCCAATATGACCATTGGAGTTAAAGGCGGAACAAATAAAAAAATACTTCAATTCAAAATTTACCACACAAACTTTAAAACCTTCTGTAAATTGAAGTATGCCTATTATCCTTAAACAATAGTGTCCATAATTAAATAATATATTTCATTCAAAAGATGCAATATCATTGTTTGTTTCCATATGAACAATGTTCAGGGATATCAAACACATACAATTATGAAACAAGCATGACTAATAATATACCTGTCACCAATAATGCTCTTTACCATTTCAAGAGTAAACTTATCAACAAGCATAAAATAGGTCAACAATAACAAATAAGTGTACACACACGCAATCTGCCTTATGTATACAATATTTATCTGTTGAATAAGATATTACAGAATTCCTTTACAGAATGAGGAGTAACTATACAAAAATGACTACACCTTTTATCAAAGATTTTTTGTTAATTAGGATTGCTTAATAGTTTTAGGTAGCATGGAAAGTTGTTATAAAATTTGATTGCAGGATAGTAACATTCCTTTTTGAAACAGATTTAAGCTATTTGTGAATTGTCTGAATGCCTCACACTATGGTCATGCGCAACAAGGTTTGCATTATCACAAGATATCACAATTATCACTAAGATTAATCAAAATACAAGGAGCGTCCATAAAGTACGTTCTGTTTCAATTTATCTCCACTGCAGCGCTGCGATCGCAGTTCCACACATGCGCGGTAGACGATCTGCATCAAGGAGAAGAAACGTGCGCCATTGTGAGATCGCTGTCAGCCAGGTACGCTTTGTTGTGCTTATTTACAATGTCGGTGTTGATTGAAAATCCCGCTGCTTGTGAAATCAGATCTGTGATTCGTTTTCTGAATGCTAGGAAAGTGAAACCAATTGAAATTTATCGGCAAACTTGTGATGTCAAAAAGTGTTGTGTTTCTTCACGACAACGCACGTCCACACACTGCAAATGCAAAGAAAAACATCCTACAGGGATTTGGCTGGGACGTGTTTGACGAACCCCCGTACAGCCCTGAATTCGCTCTTAGCGACTTTCATCTGATTTTTTGCATCCCAAATCTTTCCTTGGCGGTCAACACTTCAACAATGACGAAGAGCTGAAACTAAATGTTTCCAACTGGTTGAAGACAGGCGGCAAACTTCTATGAAGAAGGTATACAAAAACTTGTGCCTCGCTATGACAAATGCCTGCAAAATTTCGGCAGTTATGTGAAAAAGTAGTTTAAGAGTTGTAGAATTTTTTGCAATAAATAATTTTTCTCTATCTGTACACAATTTAATTTTATTACCAAACAGAACTTACTTTCTGGACGTACCTCGTATTTGGTCCAATGCCACAAATAATGCATATGCATCATTTTTTCTAATATAATGTCGCAACTGGCTGCGACGCGGACAAACAGATAGTGCAGGGCGGAGATAAAGAGCCTGCCGAAACAAATAAAGATAGCACAGAGATAAAAGTCTTGCCGACACAGATAAAGTTAGACGTCTGGAATGTTCGTGTTTCATCTGGTGCCGCCTTAAAGAACATTTGATTATCTTCTGGAACCATGAAGAGGTATATAAAAAGAAAACCACGACTTGCGAGTCAGTCGAAGAGGAGAGTGCAATCGGAACTGAGTATCATGTGCCTGCAACTGTATTTTGAAAATGAACTCTGTGGGTGTGGCAGACGAACTGAAAGATTGTAATTGTGTACGTAGTAATCGGAACTAAGTATCGTGTGCCTGCAACTGTATTTTGAAAGAGAACTCTGTGGGTGTGACAGACGAACTGAAAGGTTGTAATTGTGTACGTAGTAATCGGAACTAAGTATCGTGTGCCTGCAACTGTATTTTGAAAGATAACTCTGTGGGTGTGACAGACGAACTGAAAGGTTGTAATTGTGTACATAACATAATTCTGCCACTGCAAGGGTTGACCAAAGCATATTTCTACGGAAATAAAGAACAGTTGGAATTTATGCAAATTGGACTTTCAATTCTACGAACCCACAAAGTCACAATAAACACTTGCCTGCTTTAAGCTGAATTATCCAAGAAGATAATTCTGTATCACAACAGGGAGTGAAAGGAGCCAAAACATGCTATTACACATGTTTGGAGGAATTCAGTAACCATTACATCCAAATCAATTAATAAAAATATTTGTAGTTGGTTTTTCCCACTGTGTCACTTACATTTTTATTTTTTGAGGGACTAGTTTTGGTAGTTGTTGCTTCCATTTTCAACTTCGAAGGCCTGACTGTTGTCTGTTGTTGTTGCCTGCAGTCTTCTCTCAGTCAACAACAGACAACAGTAGGGCCTTTGAGTTTGAAAGCAACAGCTCCCAAAACTAGTCCCTCAACAAAGTGAGGGAATGTGAAAAACAGACTACAAATAGTTTTATTGATAAAAACATACTGTCATTAAGGCACTGATCCTGTATCTTGGAAATGTTTGATGCACCTATTGGTTTTAACACTACAAGGACCGGCAAGTATGGTCTACCAAGGACCAACCCGTCATTTTGACGGGTGCAGTTTTATTTGCTCTTTTTAAAATGGTAAACAAATTTGAATGCATACCAGTTTAATATTATTTATACATTTTAGCAGTAAATAATTTTATGTTTGTTTGAAGAATTACATAGTAAAATGAACATTTTATGCCTAAAAATTAATCCAAATATATGCAATAACCAAATGTAAAATGGACAACTTCCCTTAGCAAGCACACGTGTTTCAACATAAAATTTTGAATACCACAGTATATAGTAAAAAAAAACACTTATAAACCTGATTTCACTCATTCAAAGCCAGCTGCAGCATCGTAGCACCTAACACATGTGTATTCAGCGTTGCCTAAACATGGTCCACAAAAATACTTGCTGCTAAGTTGTATATGAACTGATATCTGCTTACTTTTTCACCTGTTACTTCCCTATAGAGTACACATGCATTAATAGCTGTCAAGGCCAACACGTTGAAAAAAACATGCTTAGGCTACCTTCTGGATCCATATTTCACTGTGTACAGTTGAACCATTTGATTGACGTCACTGCCGTACTTGGTGTTATTGTAGTACGCCACTGATTCTGGTAGCTTTTTAGGATTTTCTTTATTTATAGTAACTGTGTCATGCATTGAACTCAAAAGAAGCACATATTCGTTCTTTTTTCCCTGATAGCACGTCAGAGTTATGTCACCTGACTTATAAAAAACAGTTATGTACAAAGGTGCTGCAGCAGACTTTGCTGATTGAGGGATTTCCCTTCTACATTTCTTTACTGTGCCCACAATCTTGTACTTTTATGCTTCAAACTTTCTGCAAGGCATTTGGTTGTGGAAAAATTGTCACATGTAATATTTCTTTCTGCAAAAACAAAGGGCTGTATAAGACGCATTACAACATGCTCTGCAAGAGGAACACCTGTGGGGCGCTGATCGTCTTTGGCCAGGTAAGGAAAACCATTCACCAGATACTTTGAATTTGCATCAACTGCAAGATAAAACTTTATTCCAAATTTGTCCAGTTTATTGCTCATATATTGAATGAAAGAGAATCTAGCTTTGCAAGGAAACAATTGCTCATCCACAGTGATATTTCCACTTGGAATGTAACACTGCAAGGAATTGGCAATAAAAGGACTCCAGACAGGAGTAGCAGCTGCAAAGCGATCTGTACTTAAGTCTTTGAGAACGTGAGTCCTTGCCATAAAATCGCATAAAGCACAAAATTCCAGCGAATTTGTTTCTGCTCATTGTGTTCCTGAAAAATGGTGGTACCAAGGTATTCGACCATAACAACTTCAGCGGAAAATTTTTTGCTCCAACACCTCATAAATTCATAAGTGGTAGCACCACTTGGGCAATAAAACTTTCTTACTCATCGACAAAGGATCTGCAAACTGCCATAAACCAATCAGGAAGGAAAACAACAACAAATGTGGACAGAACCGAAGGCTATTGTTCACACTTCCATACCCGTCAAAATGACGGATGGCAGTCCTTCTAGTAGGATTTTCTGTACCACTTTTTAGAAAGGTCCAAAATGTTTAATTCTTTGTGGACTTGTTTGTCATAAATATTTATTAGAAGTCATAGAACATTGGAAGTGTAGAAAAAAACATAAGCAAGAAATAAGACTTCTAAAGCAGCGTATCCGTCAAAATGACGGGTGCGATCCTTCTAGTATTAAAAGACATAAGGATACCAACATTAATAGACATTTTAATTAAGCGCAGAATACCAAACAATTATATCGCATATTGATAAAATGTAAGACGTTTATGTTGCAAACAAAAGTATACCAATTTGACAGCACCTGGACAGTTTTGACAACATTAAGCTCCGAGGGACTTGTCTGGATCACGGTTAACATTGCATAACTCCTTTATGCAGCGGTTTCAATTATATTTATATGGCGCACCAATTTTGATGCTGGTACAAAAGTAGCATTCAACCATGAAGACGCAGTGTTCTGTGTTCATATCCGGGGAGGCTGGTTGTATTAGTTACAAGCACAACAACACTCAGTGCACTGTAATTTGCTTACTGTTCCGCAAAAATTGCAGTTTCTTCTCTGTAGAGGGCACTAAGATTTCAAGATAGACTCACCAGACAACTATGACGTCATTCTTGCTCAATCGGAGGGTGGGAAATAACGAATAAAAATGAACACTGTGTACAATTTTGTGCTTCACTGTATCATAGTCCTTACTCATAGGAACCAAGCATTGTGCTTAATAACAGGTGCAGTTAAAACCACCCCAATAGAAACACTTCTCCTTGCAACATCTAACAAGCCAATAAACGTAGAACTTGAAGAACAAACTCTAATAACTTACGAAAAACTCATAAGAATTCCAAATTTTAATAAAGCAGATAAATACCAGGACTTGAAATATGCACTAAAAACCTAAAAAGGATTTGTACAAGAAATAAAAAAGTTAAAAACTGCTTAACATACTTATTGCATAAGAAAATCTATTACATCCCACTAATCCAATAGAAAACTTAGAAATAGAATATAATTTAGATTTCTGTGAAATCTTCAAGAAGCAAACAAGCCCAGATATTGCAAAACTGATAACATTAGAGACATTACCGCCTCGGTAGCATAGATGGTAGCATGTCTGCCTCACGTTCATGAGGTCCCGAGTTCGAATCTCGGTCAGGGTGAGTTATCTGGATAAGGTTTTTCCGGGGTTTTCCCTTATCCTTCAAAATGAATGTCGGGTAACTCTAAGTTCCATGGACCCTGGAATCATTTGAGCATCATTTCATCCAATTCATTCACCGTCCGATATGACTTAACGTTGGAGGACGTAAATTACAATAAAAATTAAAAAAAAAATAGAGACATTACAAACCAAATACCCTGAAAAAAAATGGACACGTGTATATATACAGATGACTCACTTGAGTGATGATTGAGCTGAAGCAGGTGGCAAATGTCAGTTTTTCTTCTTTACAAAAATGTGGAAGAAATCGCTACAAGTTTTGATGCTATCTATACTTCTCTACCGTTCTGATTGTTTGGCTACAAAAATGTAAAAATACTGTTATTTTATCAGATTCTAAAGTGGCAATCCAAGCAATAGCTTTAACCAATTTCTTTATATATATATAATTTACGTCCTCCAACATCAAGTCATATCGGACGGTGAATGAAATTGGTGAAATGATGCTCAAATGAGCCCAGGGTCCATAGAGCTTAGAGTTACCCGACATAAGAATCCAAAAACAGAAAAATAAGAGAAATTCATTGTTTGGTTAAACAGATACAAAATTTAAGTAAGAATATAATCTTTCAGTGGATTTCTGCATACTGTGAATTGAGTAACAATGAGAAAGCAGACATCCTAGCAAAAAAGAGAATCAAAATTCAAAATAAGATGCAATCAAAAGTACCACTTGAATCGGTTAAACATATCACCAAGAAGAAAATAAATAATGATTATAAAATTAAATTAACCACAAATATATTAAATTCCAAAGAGAAAAATTCTTTAAAAACAAAACTAATTCCTGAGCTACCTTGAAAAACAGCTGTTGCCATTTTAGTTGTTTTTGATAGAGTCAACATGAAAAATTCAATGCCACGCCCGGGATTTGAACCATGGATCTCCTGGTTTCCGTCCAGTCGCTCTAACCAATTGAGCTACTATGGCCAACTTGCCATCATGACATTAAATTCTCCATTTGACTCGTATATTTCCCCAATAGACCACTTGGAGCTCTTGCATTCAAGATACACCCTTTGTGGCGACTTACTGTCGTAAGTACTTGAGTCCCAGGCTTCATCTTAACTCTTATTATTTTAGTTAATTGATGGAAATTAATCATTTCTTCACACTAGCTCTATATAGGCTAAGGTTCTTGATAGAGTCAACATGAAAAATTCAATGCCACAGCCAGGATTTGAACCAGGAGATCTGTGGTTCAAATGCCAGCTATGGCATTGAATTTTTCAGTCTGACTCTATCTTTCCATACAATGGTTTTAGTAGTTTTATCTCCTCTCTGTTGTCAACAAAACTTGAACTTACACCGTGGGAAAAAAATGTTACTATTAAAAACATTCGACATATTCTAAATTTTGATGTGCCATCAGTGAGTGGCCTACTGAACTTATGTAAAGAATCTCTTGGAAAAGAGAGGGAGCCAATTACAAGAGATCCAGACAACAACCAACTGTGATGAGTCGCTATTCAGCTGATGAGACTGTAACAGTCTCGAAAACGTTCCTGATTTTGTAAAAGGACGTGAGTGAAGTTGCAAGTTTTAAAAGATATGACTCAATTTTAGTCTTTATACATGAAATTAGCTTCACTGTTAACAACACTTTTATTTATAACTACTCAAATCATATGCAAATTTTGCAACTGATGTTATTGTGAGTGAATTACAATGAACACAACTGGCAATTTTAAAGTTATTACTTTGCTGAAGGATCAACAATCTGGTTTACTAAATTTCTGTGTTTTCTTTGCCCATGGGATAGAAAGGCACAAGTCAATCGCTGGACCAAGGAAGGCTGGCAATCTTGAAAAAATTTGGAAGTCAGCTTTAAGAACGTTGTATGCCAAAGCCTTGTGAGTCCTTCTAAAGTTGTGCTGTCACATCTACACGTTAAGCTTGACTTACTGAAACTATTTGTAAAGGCTTTAAATAAGGAAAAAGACTACTTCAAGTATATATGTAAGAAATTCCCATTTCTCTGTGAAGCAAAATTAAAAGTTGTATGACGGCTGTTCAATAAAGAATGATCATAAATTTTTTACTGTCCTAATTTTTTACACTAAAATTCAATCTTATTATATTCTGTTAGCTTAGTGTGAAACAAATACGCCGTAGTAGTTTCATTGTGGTACTCCTGGTTCCCGCCTGTGAGAACCAGGCAAGTTCAGACATGTTCAGTATCGCCTACCGCTGCAATGGAGGTAACATGCAGTTAAAGTTGATGTTAAAGGAAGATCTGGAGTTTCTTTCAAACGAAATCACTGTTGATGAAACTTGGCTACATCATTTTGATCCTGAGAGCAATCAGCAAAGCTCAGTGTGGAAATCTCCTTCATCACCAATCCCCAAAAAAGCAAAAGTGGTTGCTCCTGCTGGGAAAGTTATGGTCAGCTCATTCTTTGATATTCATGGAATGGTGTATCAGCATGTTGTACCTGCACACACATCAGTAACTGGACAATACTACAGGGATGTCCTGAAAACATTGCAAGTCCATATCAGGCGCAAAAGACCACATTTCCATGAAGCAGGCTGGATGCTGCACCACGACAGCCGCATATTGCCAATGTTGTTGCTAAATATTTTGCAAGAATTAACGTGAAGTGCATCCCTCACCCTCCCTATAGTCAGGATTTAGCCCCATGTGACTTTTTTCTATTCCCTAACTTGAAGAAATGCCTTTGTGGGAGGCATTATCCATCATCAGAAGCAGAGGTGAAAGCTACGGAGGCGATTTTGAAGGATCTCTCAAAAAATTGTTTCCAGCATGTCTCTGAAGACTGGCAGAAACGCTAGGACAAGTGCATCACATTCAGGGGAGACTATTTTGAGAAGTACTATCAAAATTATGAGGATGAGTAAAGATACGTTGTCAAAAACAGTTGTGATCATTCTTTATTGAACAGCCCTCGCATTTAATGGTCCACATATAAGAAAATTGATATCTGATGCAGCATTCAAAAACAATGGATGAAAAGGAGAAAGCAGCATGGATATCTTTCTGTGAAGATGTTTCAAAATTTCTTGGTAAAAAACAAGGATCCCAATTATAGAAACAATGTGGCTAACATGCTTGAAGCATATAAGGAACTTGGTTGTAACATGAGTGTGCAAATTCATTTCATGTTTTCTCATCTGGATTATTTCCCTGAAAGCCTTGGAGTTTTGAGTGAAGAGCAAGGCAAACGATTTCACAAGAATATTCAGAAGTTTGAAAGGAGTTACCAGGGACATTGGAGCATAAATATGCTTGCTGACTTTACTGGATGTTTAAGCATGACATGCCTGAAAACAAACATCGAAGGAAAAGAAACAGAAGGACTTTCTCAACTAAGAAGAAATGGGTATAAAATGCCTGTGATACATTCCAACAGTAAAGTAAATAAGGCAAAACATAATAAAAACATGTATAAATAACCATGCACATAAATACGATAAATTCTGTATATTATACTTTGTTTTCATTTAAAGTAAACATGTATCATGAGAAAGTTTGTAATAAAATTTGCTTATTTCTACAATACACAAATATGGCTTAACATTATGGGGTAACTCACCACATTGCAAATCATTATTCATAATGCAAAAACGGATTCTAAGAATACTTGGAGGAGTTAAACCAACATCTACATGCAGACCATTATTTAAAAAATTTAAAATCTTACCTCTCCTATGTATTTTCATTTTTGAAATTTTAAAATTTACAAAGACAAATTTAATGAAAGGAAACGGTCACTGTACCTTTATTGACACAGTTCATAACCATAATACTACATAGAGAATGGATATTCATGTGAATAGAAGTAACACAAGAGTTCATCAAAAGAGTGCAATAAACCTAGGAATCACTTTTTTAATAAACTGCCTATAGTCAATAAAACCACTTGCAATTTTTCAACCACAACTTCAAAAACTACAGAAAAGAATTATATTACAGTGGATACCTGCATATTGTGGAATTGCTGGAAATGAATCAGCTGATTTTCTTGCCAAAAAAGGTGCAAATTTAATTCACAACAAAAGTAAAAACTTACCCTTTACATCCATAAAAAGATTAATTAAAAACAAATATAAAAAACAAACAAAACCAATCAATTTCTAACAAAGCCAAAGATAAAAAAATGGAACATTTTAATTAAAAATCCAGAAATTATCCCAGAAATTCCACATAAAGCTGCAGTAGCAAATTTTAGATTACTTAGCCAAACACTTACACAGAATAGTCAAAATTGTCCTCTGTATAACAAAGAAGAGGAAATGACTGAAGAACATCTTCCAACCTGTGAAGCCCTACCTGCCGGACCCACTACACAGAAATATTGGAGAGCATGAGAGCTAATGGCTTCATTGCCAAAGCCTCGCATTTGAAAACAACAAACAACAACATAGTACAAAATTGAATCGAGAATATATTGACACATTGCTTCACTCACACTGTTTATTCACAGGACATGTTTCAAGAGCTCTTGCTCCTATCCTCAGCTGATACTCGACTAGTGCAAGTTGTAGTGGTTTCTTCTTTCTCCGTATTGTCAATAGATGGCGTGATGTACTTGTCAAAGATGTCCGGTGGTGGAGTTTCAAAATTCATGACTCAATGACGATTTTTGTTAATGAAGATTTTTTCCCATACGGAAAGGTCTATGGGGTGATTAACGTATTTTATTAGAGATGTTTCCAAATTGATGTCATGTCTAGTATTCAAAAAATGAAAAGCCACTGCTGATTTTTCTGTTTCACCATTTTTAATGTTTCTCATATATTCTTTAGTTCTGATGTTAACATCAGAACTGAAGAACATATGAGAAACATTAAAAATGGTGAAACAGAAAAATCAGCAGTGGCTTTTCATTTTTTGAATACTAGACATGACATCAATTTGGAAACATCTCTAATAAAATACGTTAATCACCCCATAGACCTTTCCGTATGGGAAAAAATCTTCATTAACAAAAATCGTCATTGAGTCATGAATTTTGAAACTCCACCACCGGACATCTTTGACAAGTACATCACGCCATCTATTGACAATACGGAGAAAGAAGAAACCACTACAACTTGCACTAGTCGAGTATCAGCTGAGGATAGGAGCAAGAGCTCTTGAAACATGTCCTGTGAATAAACAGTGTGAGTGAAGCAATGTGTCAATATATTCTCGATTCAATTTTGTACTTGTTTGTGCTTCACTGTCCCTACGCTTCTTTCAAGTTTATACTTTGAAACAACAACATGTTGACAACAAGTGGATAGCAACGGGAATGTTCCTCCAGTGTGATACATTGGTTATTTGTGATCACAACCACTGAATTTCTAACTTAAGTGCTTTTCATTTACTTTTATTGTTATACATAAGTCATCAGGAGTTCTTAGAAATAATGTTTAATTGTAGCATATATTCAGTGATTTTTCAATAAAAAAAAGGTGTAAAACATGTTGTTCTGTCGATTTTGGGACTTTGAAGTGTACAGAATAATAACTCTGCATTCTGGAATGTGTTCCCAGTCCAGAAAAATATTTGTAGCTGTTACAGTGCTCATAGGAATTCTGATCATAAAAATAAACCATATATTCCAAGTTAAATGTAACAGACATGTGACGTTATCCTTAATTACACTGGCATTATGTTTACATTAAAATCTCCACAAACTATTATTTTGGCAGTTTTAGTGTAAACGCATAAGATAGTCCTTTCTAATCTAGTTACAGATTCTTGGAAATTCTCTGTCGGAGCTCTTTGCACTGCCAAAATGATATATGTATCCCTACTAAATTCTATTTTTACTGAATTTTTTTCTGCACAAAAAGTGCTGGTGAACATCATGCTTTTAACAAATATACTCACTTCTTCACAATTTGATCTGCTTCTATAGATAGATAGATAGCCTTTATTGCCGTAAACTTTACAGTATAGCGTCATAAATTAAAACTTACCAAGTCACATTATAAAAGTCATTTATGGAATATAATGGGTTTACCACCAATGTATGGCATATAGTCCTTTTCAAACTTAAAATAGGGAGCTCTCTTAGTCTTTGTGGTAAACAATTGCATAATTTAATTGAAAACGACTATAAAACTATTCTGAATTTTAGTGTGTCTAAATTTATTTATATATAAATTCAAACAGTTATGTGTTGAGTAATTATGTATATTAGAGCAAAGTATAAAGCTATTATGATTTTCCTTAACATGTAAAAGGCAATTCAGCACATACATCAATGGCAACATTAAAATACCTAAATGAATAAAAAGTGGCTTACAATGTTCTTTTAAATGAACTTCACAAATTATTCTAAGGGCCTTTTTCTGCAATATAAATATCTTAGCTGATAAAGAGTGATTTCCCCAGAAAAGTATACCATAATTAGCATGCGTAAACCTTCATCAGAACGTCCTTGTTAACAATGTTCCTTAAAATTCTCAACATGAAAATTCCTGTTGTGATCTTTTTTGATATATAATTGATATGTGTTGACCAGCCAAGTTCTGAATTGATATAAATACCTAAAAATTTTATAGCTGAACCAGAACCACCAGTGTTAAATTTATACTGAATAGCAGTGGTTTTACCTGTGTAAAACTGTGTTAGACTGTTTGCGTGAAACCAATCATTAACCACTGAAGTTGCAATAGGTAATTTAAGTTTTAATGAGTTTTCAGCTTTATCATAAAAATTAATAGCTAAATCCATAAAGATATGGAGGTAATAGCTCCATAATAGCTAATAGCTCCATAAAGATATGAAGTAAGGCTTTTGTCATAAATTGAAACGTGGAGGTCGGGCCCTTATTATTTGCATTTATGATTAATGATTTGCCTTCCTTTGTAAATACACACACAATACTATATGCAGACACCACTTTTCTCAGTACCAGCTCTGACTATAAAAACCTCAAAACTATAGTAGAAGATACCCTGCTGCATGCAGATCTCTGGTTTAGAGCTAATGGTTTCTTGTTGAATGAAAACAAAACACAGCATCTTTGGTTTAGTTTAAGAGAAATCCCAGAATCAAATGTTGCAAATGAAGTAAAATTTCTGGGTGTAGTGGTGGAGAGTAAACTGTCATGGGAGCCTCATATTAACTACATTGCTGCCAAGCTTTCAAGAGTAATATATCTTATAAGAAACTTAATAAATTTTGTACCCGACACATATATCAGATCAATTTTGCTTTCTTTTGCAGTATTATTGCACACGGTATCTTACTGTGAGGTAACAGTAGCCATATCAACAAAATCCTCTTATTGCAGAAAAAGACTGTGCATATAATAACACATTCAGACAAATTAGCACACTGTAAGCCTCTCTTTATTAAATTAAGATTAATGACCATTGTATACTTGTACATTTATACTGTCCTATTACATCTAAAGAATAATCTAGCCGACTACCAATTTAGGCAAGATATTCACAATTATAATATGAGGAATAACAACCGAATCGATACACCATACCATAGATTGTCGAAATTGCACAACAGTTTTGAAGTGTTAGGCATCAGACTGTTCAACACATTACCAGCTGACTTAATTCATTTACCATACACAGCTTTTAAACATAGACTAGGAGACAAATTGCTAGCCAATCCCTATTATTCTGTAAAAGAATACTTTGAAAATATATCTTAATTCAATTACAGTCTGAAATGATTCATGATTTGTATTGATACACATATACAAGTAGTTTTAAACTCTTTTACTGAATGACCAATATGCATCTATGCTTAACTGTAATATTAGTTTTAAGTGAGAGTAATAGGAGGCATTTCATTCATATATAAATATTTTAGATGCTATGTATGTGTCTTTTATTACCATAATTAGTTTAAGTTTGTGAATGCTGTATCTCATTGTAAATACCATGTTTATTATTTTATACCTTATCATTGTTTATATTATTGTAAATATTTTTTTGACGTTGTCTATTGCTATACTTAGCTTAATGACACTAAACTCCTTTAATATAGATGACAAAAAGAACAGGTCCCAACCAGAGGAGCATCAATTTGTACTTGTACATTTTTAAACTGTTTCGGTCATACTGCACTCTGTTAAGCAAATAACTATGGTATCATATGTCAGAAGCATGTATTTTGCGTGTGCTCACTCCATTTTAAAATACGGAATAACATTATGGGGTAACTCACCACAATGTAAATCATTATTCATAATGCAAAAATGGATTCTAAGAATACTTGGAGAAGTTAAATCAACATCTACGTGCAGACCATTATTTAAAAAATTTAAAATCTTACCTCTCCCTTGTATTTTCATTTTTGAAATTTTAACATTTACAAAGACAAATTTAATGATAGGAAATGGTCACTGTACCTTTAATGCCACAGTTCATAACCATAATACTAGACAGAGAATGGATATTCATGTCAATAGAAGTAACACAAGAGCTCATCAAAACAGTGTAATAAACCTAGGAATCACTTTTTTTAATAAACTGCCTATAGCCAATAAAACTACTTGCAATTTTTCAGCATTTAAAAAGTCAGTTTTGGCATACTTGCTAGACCACTGTTTTTATTCTGTTAGTGAATTTATGGAAAGTTTATAATATTGTTATATTCTGAATTAATTGTGTATACTATAAAATTCTTGAGATATCTTTATAAATCATTATTTTGTACACACACTGACTTGTCCTTACTGGATGTGACTTGTTAATTTACTAGTTAATTGCACTGTATATTCACAATTTGACCTGTCTTATCATAGTACTCATGTACAATGTATGATTTACAAGATGAATAAATTATCTATCTATCTATTCAGCTAAAATTTGACACTTACTTTAAAATAATGACTTTCCTTCCAAAAACTTTTGACTAGCAGATGTAGAAGGCAGTTGGTAGCGCTGCTATTCATAATGAGGCTCTTTTGTATTAAAATTTAATCCATGTTAGGTTATGACATGACAGATTAGTGTGTACATATGAAATGGGATGACAAGGTCATTTGTAATGTATGCTTTTCCATTTTTAAATATTTTTTCTTCTGCTGTTACTTTATAAGGTATCTAGCACTCCTTTAGCCTTTATTCCTTTGCTCTCTTATGTTTTGATCATGTACATCAATGAATTTGTTGATACTGAAGAACTGGCATCTTTGTTTACATGAAAGAGATTTTACACGCGTGGGTAAATATACTATAAAAAACACAGTACTTCTAACATTTATCTGCTTTTAACAGTTAAAATAATAATCTGATCGCAAACTTTCAGCTCCAAACAGCGGTTACAAGCATCAACTTTTCTAAAATATATATTTCGCAAGCTCGAAACACCTTTTGCACTTCATTTCAGATGATATCAGCTGATTATGATACCAAAACGAATCATATAAAAAAACGCAGAAAGCTTTTAATTAAATACATTATCTCACAATTTAACGACACTTTTATGTACGCACTAACTTCAGCAATTTTTCACTTTTAATCCAAATACATTGTACTGCTTGTAACAAGTACCCACCAAACTTCAAAATATTTACATACTGCGCTGTGGAGATTTGGCCCTGACTAAACAAGTCTCGGGAACAAAGAAGGCCATGTACTTTCCAGAACAACAGTGCAAACATTATTGAAGTGCTTAAAAGCATATTTTCAATCAACACAAAGAGCAATTTAAGTTAAAAAGTTAATTGTCAGCGTAATTTTAAACAGGATACATACCCTTACCCAATATATTTAGCAGACTTCCTTCCATTTTACAAGCTGCCATTTGTGGCAGCACCACAGCTGTTTACAGACTGGTTCTGGTATTATTGGTAAACATTGCATTAATGGAAAGATATAACCAATTTCGCACAATATATTTCAAACGTCATCGTTTTCTATGGTACCACATGTTTTAGCTCTTAATTAAAGCATAAATGATTATTATTTCATCATACAACACGAGAAATTTTATGTGACGATTAAATGAAAACAGAAATTAGCTTAAGTTGAAGCATTGGTACTTGTTTTATCTTTCATCAAAGCAAACCGGAAACAGCTGTGTGGCTGCAGACCTTTAAATGTCAAGTCGCGCTAACTGCAATAGCATTGTCTTAAAGAAAAAATGCGAACATATATGAAAATGTTAGAATATATGTTCAAATCTCTCTCTAAAAGACAAGGCATTGGAATATTAGTAACAGACTTAATGCACAATATGCCATTTCTGCACATGAACTCGCATGATTGCGCGTGTGCAGACCCTCAGAAAAAGCAAAGAACAAAAAGTAAATTCATATAAGTTTCCTGCTTCATTTGAACCAATTAACGTACAAAGGGATGTTTTCTACTTGAGCACTGTATATTTCAACACTGTTAACAAAGTTGTAGCGATAATTAAGCATTATAAAATTCTTCGGCTGTGAAAGATTAGAAGGTCTATTTTGAAGATTCTTCAGTAGGATAAATACTGTTTGGGGATGTAAAAGAAAGTACAGCATACAAGTTAACTCAGGGGATTTCAAATGCTAAACTTGCCTTGACATTTATTCTATGTAGTGAGGAAAACGTAGTAGCGGTAGTAACCCAGACAGCTGGATCCTAGATTGCATTCCACCCAAAATTTCATACCGAGATTTCACTGGAAACAGACGTTTTAAGAATCCCTGATATCAAACTGCATCAGTTTAGATGTGCATGTGTGTGTGAAATGTGTAGTGCTAAACGCCCGCTTTTACTACATACGGCACAGCCACTGATGATACACGAGATGAAGATGGAACACCAGTCGAATGAGATGGCGGGGGAAACTGGCTATCCCGGAGAAAACCCGTCCCGCGCCGTGTTGTCCGCGCGCGCGAGTGTGTGTGTGTGTGTGTGTGTGTGTGTGTGTGTGTGTGTGTGTTTCCGTGTGCTTGTGTGTGCATATGTGAGTGGGAATGTGAACAATGTAACTAAAAGGTTACTACATACCGAACCCATCTTTTAAGTTGAGCTCTTCCAAAAATGGAATATGAAGATTACGAATAAAGTCCAAAACTAAACTAAATGGAAAATTTTTCAACAACTTTTAAAAATGGCTCCGAAAAGTTTGCTCAAAATAAAATAGTTAAAGATATTTTATCACGAATTAAATATATATCTAAATTTTCCGGGAATATTCTATGGAGACCTCTTCATTCTGCTTGACCTTTGTTTCACTACTAGCCCGTAAGAGATAGACAAAATTGTACTACACAGAAAACGGACATTTTATTGAATATATTAATTTCTTGGAGGTTTTCAAAATTATTTTTATTATTAGTTTGAATGTTCAAGTTATTAAACCATTCTCAAATATGAATACGCAATTACATTTTTTCTTAAATGTCTGGCTCACGCAAAAATAATAGAATGTCAAAGTCAATCCACTTAAATTCCAGCTCTTAAAATATTTGACCGTCGCTTAAGCCATATATGTTCTATTTCCATTGCCTGTAACGAAATGTGTAATTGGTAAGTTCTGCAAATGTTTATCTCGATTAATATGAAATAAATGGAAGAGCAAGCATTTTAAGAAAAATTTGTTAAGCACCGCGTAGGAAAAGTCATATAAGTGCAGGCCTAAGACTTTTTTTTCAAAACACGATACATGTATCCGTGTGCATAACTGTAAAGCCGAGAGATGCAATTATGTTGTATGTTGCGTGCATTCGAATGACTTTCAGTAGAAGCAACCTGAAATTAGTGTCTTATTTGGAAGGAATTTCTCTTTACTTTAAGTAAAGGACCCAGACCTATGACAATCCTGTCTATCTACATAATGCATTTAGAAGTAATGTGGCACACAAGCCCCACAGAGAGCAGAGTTGATGCCACCAAGCTCTCAAGCGTGAACAGGTGTGAGCATAGTGGAGGTCTCTTGTGAGCCATACAGTTATCGACGTTTGGCTGTGACGCAGTGACCATCTGGAAGCTATGTGATGCGGTTTCCCAGTAATACCCATCTCGAGGACATAAGGATCTGCCATCAAAACATTGCTCGGTATCCATATAAGCCATATACAGGATCCGCCACAATACACATATACACTCCAAGAAACAAACACGTAGGTATTTGTTTGACATTTAAATACTGGTCCAATATGTAGTAACATCATCATTTAACACTAGAAGTACCGGCGAGTATGGTCTACCGAGAACGACCAACCCATCATTTTGACGGGTGCAGTTTTATCTGCCCTTTTTAAAATGGTAAACAAATTTTAATGCATACCAGTTTAAATGTGTAGTGTTTAACGCCCGCTTTTACTACATACGGCACCGCAGGCGGTGACACTGATGGTACATGAGATGAAGATGGAGCACCGGTGGAATGAGATGGCGGGGGAAACCGGAGGTCCCGGAGAAACCCCGCCCCAGCGCCGTTTTCTCCACCACCAATCTCACTTTGCGGTCGCCTGGGATCGAACCCGGCCCGCCTTGGTGAGCATACCAGTTTATTTAATATTATTAATAAAGTTTACCAGTATATAATTTTAGTTTTGTTTGAAGAATTGCATGGTGAAATGAACATTTTATGCCTAAAAATTAATCCAAATATATGCGATAACCAAATTTAAAATGGACATCTTCCCTTCGCAAACACATTTGTTTCAACATAACATTTTGGATACCACATTATATAGTAGAAAAACACTTATAAACCTGATTTCGCTCATTCAAAGTCAGCTGCAGCTTCATAGCACCTACCACACGCGTAATCAGCGTTGCCTAAACATGGTCCACAAACATACTTGCTGCTAAGTTTTATATGAACTGACGTCTGCTTACTTTTTCACCTGATACTTCCTTTTAGAGTACCCATGCATTAATAGCTGCCAAGGCAAACACATTGAAAAAAAAAACATGCATAGGCTACCTTCTGCATATATATTTCACTGTGTACAGTAGAGCCATTTGATCGACGACGTCAACACCGTACTTGGTGCTACTGTAGTACGCCACTGATTCTGGTAGATTTTTAGGATGTTGTTTATTTATAGTAACTTTGTCATGTATTGAACTCAAAAGAAACACCTTTTTCCCCTGATAGCATGTCAGAGTTATGTCACCTGACTTATAAAGTACAGTTATGTGCAAAGGTGCTGCAGTAGATTTTGCTGATTGAAGGATTTCCCTTCTACATTTCTTTACTGTACCCACAGTGCTTGTAATTTTATGCTTCAAACTTTCTGCAAGATATTTGGTTGTGGAAAAATTGTCACATGTAATATTTCTTCCTGCAAAAACAAAGGGCTGTATAAGACGCATTACGACATGCTCTGCAAGAGGAACACATGTGGGGCGCTGATCGTCTTCGCCCAGGTGAGGAAAATCATTCACCAAATACTTTGGATTTGCATCAACTGCAAGCCAAAACTTTATTCCAAATTTGTCCTGTTTATTGCTCATATATTGAATGAAGAGCATCTAGCCTTGCAAGGAAATAATTGCTAATCCACAGTGATATTTTCACTTGGAATGTAACACTGCAAGGAATTGGCAATAATCGGATTCCAGACAGGAGTAGCAGCTGCAAAGCGATCTGTACTTAGTCTTTGAGAACGTGTGTCCTTGTCATAAAATCGCATAAACCACAACATTTCAGCGAATTTGTTTCTGTTCATTGTGTTCCTGGAAAATGGTGGTCTCTCCCAATATTCGACCATAACTTCAACTGAAAGTTTTTTGCTCCAACACCTCGTAAATTCATAATTGGTAGCATGAATTGCGCCACTTGGGCAATAAAGCTTCCTTAGTCATCGACAAAGGGTCTGCAGAGTGTCGTAAACCAATCAGGAAGGAAAACAACAGATGTGGACAGATCCGAAGGCAATTGTTCACACTTTCGTACCCGTCAAAATGACGTATTGTGGTCCTTCTAGTAGGAATTGTTTATGCCAGTTTTAAGAAAGGTCCAAAATGCTTAATTCTTTGTGTACGTGTTTTTCATAAATATTTATCAAAAGTCGTAGAACATGGGAAGTGTAGTAAAAACATAAACAAGAAATAAGTCTTCTAAAGCAGCGCATCCGTCAAAATGACGGATGCGGTAATTCTAGTGTTAAGCATGTGGTTACCGTAAATGGTCAAAGTGTTCGGGCGGTCAGACACACAACTGGACGCCGAGCTGAGCTGTTGCTAGAGCTCTGTCGGTCAATGTTTCAATGCAGCTCGTTGTACATGCTGCTGTAATTTTCTGTGGAAATTTCTTCAAATTGTGCGGCTTACGATGACAGGCTTGATTGTCCATAGTTTCTCACAACTCAAAGTCCATAGGGGTTAGATTTTGTGAGCATGGGGACTCAATAGCTCCCCTTCGTTCAATCTAATGTCCTTGCAGATAGTTACCCTGGAAGGTTCGCAAGGCCCGGTGGAAATGTGGTGGCTCCCACTCTTTTGGCAGAAGACCTCGTCATCCCCACGGAGCGTAAGTACACCTATAAAATTAACTAACGTAACACTTCCAGATACGCTAGTAGCATGAAAGAAAAGTGATGTCACCAAGCCTATAGATGACAGTCCACACCTTTCATGAATTCCTGGGATTAACCGCCTAATTCTTGTGTTGATATGCCGACGCCCAGTAGATGCAGTTCACTGTTCCAGCCAGTTTAAGCTAGATCTCGTCCTACCAACTACCTTTGCCAAAAATTGTTCGTCTGCAATTATCATTCGCAAAAGTCAAGGCCGATTGTACACAGGCCGGAGCCTACAATGCGGCAATGTCGCAGGGGCGTGTTTTCGACAGATCTCCACTAAAATCAGCATTTGATAACAAAACTTACCAATTTTTAAACTTACAGCTGGTGTGTTGTATACTTACGCCAAAATTCATTAAGGATACCTGTGGAGAACAAATTAATGCTTTTGAACGGATTAGTCTCCAAATTTTTTGTTGTTAATTTGAAATGAAGACGCAACCCAAACTTTTCATTTACTCAAAAAGTGCAACTTCTTTGCTTCTGTTTATCAAAAAATTTCTAGTAAAGGACCCTGTTATAAGTGGTTCAGACTTTTCAACTTGTTACCTGAAGAAATAAAAATAACAAAGCGTAACGTTTTTTTGGATATTTAATTCTAAATCCGTTGTATAAACAGGAGGGATTAGGATCTGCTTAAAGGAACTGCAATTACTGTATTTCTCCAAGAGATTTCTGTCATATATAATTCCTTGTAGTACAATTTTGACAATGCTATTGTAAACACGGTAGTAAGCTGCTAGTCTTATTTCATGATTTTTTTACAATGCTAAAAGCTTACTATTAAACTCACTGGCATTTTTATACCACACATAAGAGATTTTAATTCAAAGTAAAAACTAGATAATTATCTAATTAAAGCAATTGTAATGACTTTATCTCTCTAAGAGATGACTGTTTATATTAATATTGTTAACATGCCACTAAGTTGCTAATCCTATTTTTTGCCTTATAATCTCGACAATGCTAAAAACTTGTATTTCAAGTTCGTTGGCAATAAAGGTCAAAATGAATTCAACCCAGAAATAGGAAAATCAATATGCTTAGCAAAACCTATATACTTTTCTTTGACAGATTAATAATAATAATAAAATAATAATAATAATAATAATAATAATAATAATAATAATAATAATAATAATAATAATAATAATAATAATAATAATAATAATAATAATAATAATAATAATAATAATAATAATAATAATAATAATAATAATAATAATAATAATAATAATAATAATAATAATAATAATAATAATAATAATAATAATAATAATAATAATAATAATAATAATAATAATAGTAATAATAATAGTAATAGTAATAGTAATAGTAATAGTAATAGTAATAGTAATAGTAATAGTAATAGTAATAGTAATAGTAATAGTAATAGTAATAGTAATAGTAATAGTAATAGTAATAATAGTAATAGTAATAATAGTAATAGTAATAATAGTAATAGTAATAATAGTAATAATAATAATAATAATAATAATAATAATAATAATAATAATAATAATAATAATAATAATAATAATAATAATAATAATAATAATAATAATAATAATAATAATAATAATAATAATAATAATAATAATAATAATAATAATAATAATAATAATAATAATAATAATAATAATAATAATAATAATAATAATAATAATAATAATAATAATAATAATAATAATAATAATAATAATAATAATAATAATAATAATAATAATAATAATAATAATAATAATAATAATAATAATAATAATAATAATAATAATAATAATAATAATAATAATAATAATAATAATAATAATAATAATAATAATAATAATAATAATAATAATAATAATAATAATAATAATAATAATAATAATAATAATAATAATAATAATAATAATAATAATAATAATAATAATAATAATAATAATAATAATAATAATAATAATAATAATAATAATAATAATAATAATAATAATAATAATAATAATAATAATAATAGTAATAATAATAGTAATAATAATAATAATAATAGTAATAATAGTAATAATAATAGTAATAATAATAATAATAATAGTAATAATAGTAATAATAATAGTAATAATAATAGTAATAATAGTAATAATAATAGTAATAATAATAATAATAATAGTAATAATAATAATAATAATAATAATAATAATAATAATAATAATAATAATAATAATAATAATAATAATAATAATAATAATAATAATAATAATAATAATAATAATAATAATAATAATAATAATAATAATAATAATAATAATAATAATAATAATAATAATAATAATAATAATAATAATAATAATAATAATAATAATAATAATAATAATAATAATAATAATAATAATAATAATAATAATAATAATAATAATAATAATAATAATAATAATAATAATAATAATAATAATAATAATAATAATAATAATAATAATAATAATAATAATAATAATAATAATAATAATAATAATAATAATAATAATAATAATAATAATAATAATAATAATAATAATAATAATAATAATAATAATAATAATAATAATAATAATAATAATAATAATAATAATAATAATAATAATAATAATAATAATAATAATAATAATAATAATAATAATAATAATAATAATAATAATAATAATAATAATAATAATAATAATAATAATAATAATAATAATAATAATAATAATAATAATAATAATAATAATAATAATAATAATAATAATAATAATAATAATAATAATAATAATAATAATAATAATAATAATAATAATAATAATAATAATAATAATAATAATAATAATAATAATAATAATAATAATAATAATAATAATAATAATAATAATAATAATAATAATAATAATAATAATAATAATAATAATAATAATAATAATAATAATAATAATAATAATAATAATAATAATAATAATAATAATAATAATAATAATAATAATAATAATAATAATAATAATAATAATAATAATAATAATAATAATAATAATAATAATAATAATAATAATAATAATAATAATAATAATAATAATAATAATAATAATAATAATAATAATAATAATAATAATAATAATAATAATAATAATAATAAAAGTAAATTTTAAAAGCACAACATATCTACATTTCGTAGCACATACACTAGGAAGGAGAACACAACTTATAAAAAAATGATAGCACTTGCAGTTTATCAACATTTATTTCACATAGATAAATTAGTCTGCGTATAACATATTCTACAAAATTTATTTTGTAATCCATAAAATAAGTAAACTTACAGTCCGGCCGCTCTATCTCCGGCTCTGACAGTTCTCGAGAGGGGGTAGCGCGTTGTTGCCAGTTCTTTAGCGGGAATTTCAAGCAGAGGAACATGTGTGTTTTAAATATTTCACGCATTTGCAGATAGTAATTCCGTAAATGTACGTGGACAACGTGTATATACATGATCCCAGAATAGTTGCATATGGAGACAATATACCATTTACTGGAAAAGAAATAACAAAATGCTACTTCGCACGAGCGGAAAATTCCTTTCTCAGATAATATTGTATTTTAAACAGCAAGCCTGCACCAGATCTTATGTTTTTGCGAAACTTCTTAAAATAGTGTGTATAGCAATGGCATGAGACAAAAGCGTTAACAATAACTGAATTTATATTCCTATCTTAATACACATTGTTTACTTATTTCCTTGAAATACTTCAAGTTTTCACTTTTTATTTATCTGCTGTATGTGCACCGAACTATCATTTTTATGTTTTGTAGAGTTATTTATAAGTATATTTGAACTTGTATTTAAAATAATGTCTCTTATATCTGATAATGGTTTCCCACAAAGGCAATAATCCTGACCAAAAAAATGAAAGAAGAAACAAGCTGTCTTAAAACTTGTAAAAACAGTTATTTATGATTTCGCACTTTCAAGAAAGCTGCTTCAAATTTTTCTGAAATAAGAGCAGACATGATGCTCCAAGCTAAATGACTTACTCTAACAACATTAGAGGAGGGAGCTGTTAAACCACCTTTGTTGAGTATGTCAAAATACAGACTGTTGCAGGATTCTGATGTTATCATTGATACACAGTGCTTACAGGATACTTTCTGTTCAATTTTGTAAGCAACGTACCCACAAATGATATACCTTCTAAAAATGTTAAGAATTGCTTCAACATTACTAAAGAATCCTCATTTGAATTTTCATGCATGCTGTCTATGCTAACATACCCTAGTAATATATTCTCCAGTTGCGGCCATCTGGTAAGTTTTAATGATGATGGTAGAATCCATCATCATTATTTACTATATAGTTGCCCACACTAATTTGGATACTGTGTCATCTACTTTTACACTTTTAACAACTTTAGATATGCCTTGGAAACACATTTGATAGAAGTACACAAAATCAGAGAAAACAACCCTTTGTCATTTGTTCAGATTCCTTATTTTATTTTCACACCTTTCACATAAATCACTAAAACCACTTATCACATCATCAGCCAACCACTGTTCATTTTTTCTTTGAAGTTCCTCTTCTGCCTTTCGCCTTCTATCGTCTGGATTTGTTCGAGCAATGCCACTGAAGCTGCCAGCTGGTTTGCTTAAATACTTTGGTAGATTGGGGAACAAACGAGGCACAGCAGTATCTTTTAGATTTGCACAAGCACGAGGAAATGTAATTTCATTGCCTTCAGCATCTTTATACACATCGCATTTTATCACATCATCTGTTTCAACGTGATTGATGCACACAACCGATCTTTTAGATGGATTCCAGTTCTTCCTAGGAATACATGTTACCCATTTAGCGTGCATTTCGGGGTCTGAACGAAATCTGAATACAGTAACATAACCTCCTTTACTGGTTTCGTAATTGCTACTGCATTCAGGAACACAGCACTTATCAGGCATCTGAAAAGAATACAGGTGTAGTTACCATTAGTACCAGAGTAACTGAAAGCATATGAAGCAAAGGGCTTACCATTTATGTTTGGCATTTGAATGATTTCGTTTGTCATTCTAAACTTAACCTAAACGGTAGTATCTGAATTATAGTACGAATTATTTTACAAACTATCACATATCTTACCTTAAATCCTTGATTTTAGTAGTGTAGTATAAACATGTAACTACATAGAAAATGAGGTAAACGTTTACCGTACCGCACCGCAGAAAATATTCTAGAAATAATTTTAAATTAGCAAGTGAAAACTTCGTAAGGCCCGTTAAACTCAAAATAGAACCAGCTGTCTTCACAGTGTTGCCGATTCTATACACTCCGGCCTGTGTAGAGTCGGCTTTGGCAAAAGTACATTTGGCGATCAAGATAATGTTCTTTAACCTCGTACGGTAATCGTGGGGTATACAGTTTGCACTTAGTAGTTTTCTGTATTCCTCGTACATTTGTACTACAAATTTTCACTTCACATGCACATTGTGCGATGCTTACTTCTGTGGACGTGTAAACCACTTTTCCAACACGTGAGTCGATGAACTAGAACTTGTAGATGTACACGGTCTTTTCGTTCTTCTCTTGGGAATTTTTAATTTCTCCTATTTCTTTACGACTCGACATCTTAATAATTAGGTCGAGTCCCAAAAGCAAATTTAACCACGCAATACAGATGAGTTGCAATAATTTAAATTTACGATTATAAGTAGAGTATAATTGAACATATTAATTTTAGCTACAATTTATACTTTTATAATAATATATAACTAACATAACAATTTATATAACATTCAAATGCCTACAAAGACTAATAATAACATTTGTTAAAATTGGTGTTAAAATTCATGCAAAAAAGACATGTAACAAAAAGTAAAATTAATTTAAAAAGTATTTAATAAAAATATTTAAAAAGATATTACAGCGTATTAAAACGTATGCTAAGGAATGAGAAAGTTGCCTGTTAACCACCCCATAAAATTCTTTGTATTTAAATTTTGAGTACCTGTCTGTTAAAGTATTCAATTGTAAGTATAATTTCTTTTTTCTTTTTATATCATATAATCTTTTATTCTGTAAGTGTCTTTGAAAATTATACCTATGATCAGCAGTATTTTGGCATTCCCATAGTGAGTACTCTGGGGTACCAATTTCACCGCATGCACATGTGTCAGTTTGAATTTGGCAAAATCTAAATAAGTATTCTGAGTAGGGACCATGTCCCGTTACGTAGTGTATTAAGCCTTGGGACGGCTGTATATATTATAGTTGCAATCTTTCACGAATATCTGGAAAGATAGAATAAGTCCTCCTACCAGTTAAACTTATGTCCCAGGTATCCTGCCAAATTGCTAATATTTTATCATTCAGATCTAATTCATCTTCTATATTACAATCTAAAACACTGGAAGCATTGACAAGGTTTTCCCGACGTAGCCAGTAACGTGCAGCTCTTTTCCTAATTTCTAAGTCTAAAGGTAAAATTCCTGGAATGATTAATACTGCATCTGTAGGAGTAGTGGAAAATTCTCCCGACATTCTTATTAGGACCTTCCGCTGTAAGCTATTTATTTTCCATTTGGTTGTTTCTAAAAGGGCCTCTCGCCCCAACATCTATCACCATATCCAACTATGGCTGCTAAAATGGCATTGTTATATATTTTAATTACCCTATATGGGATCTTTCCATTATTTGTCGTTAATCTAGTTACCTTATTCATAATTTTGAAAGCTTTCGCGACTGCTTCATCTACGTGTGTTTTAAAAGTTATATTTTCGTTAAAGTGGACCCCCCAAGAATTTGATACTTTTCTCTCTCATGATAGACACATTGTTAATTTTTACAGCGGGAGACCTTTGTAATTTACCCTTTAATGGTACATATTTAGTTTTTTGTTTTGATATGCTTAATTTACTATTCGTGCATTGTATGTATGCTTCATTCATTACATTATTAGTATAGTACTCTAGTTCTTTTCCACGGTCTCCTTGTATTAGCATAAGGATGTCATTGGCATACACCACTACTCCATATGTACCATATACCTGAGAAATATTAAATAAAATTGGATCTAAACCTATATCCCAGAAGAGGGGTCCACAAAGAGATCCTTGGGGACAGCCTTTTGTAAAAACTTTTGTAATTTTATTATTTGCACAAGTATATGTAATTCGACTGTTTTCACAATAGTTAAGAATACATTTATATAAAAACTCGGGACAGTCTAGTTTTATTAAATTAGTAAAGAAGGATGGCCACCATAGGTTATCGAATGCTCCATCTATATCTATTGATATGCCTAATACATCTTGCGAATATCACAATTCGTTTTAAACGCCTCAGACATGTCAATTATGCACTTAATTATTAGGCGAATTGGAGGTATCTGTTTCAAATATTCACCTCCATGACGCTATTCTTCAACAGCATTATCAAACCTGATCAACTATTTCAAAATGCATTTTCACTGTTAGAAGGTCAAGCGTGCTCCACCCGCCACTGTGGCGGGGATAACGTGTGTGCTTGTCATTCAAGAGGTTCGGAGTTCGAATATTGGTCAGGGTGAGTTATAGGGATAGGATTTCTTTTCTGAAGTTTTCCCTTGTACTGTAGGATTAATGTCGGGTAACTCTAAGTTCTATGAATCCTCGGCTCATGTGAGTACCATTTCACCCATTTCATACATCATCCGATATGATAGATAGAGGACGTTAAAGGATAGAGGATGATAGAGGATGTTAAACAAAAGCGTGCTTCAGCCATTTTGTTGTCTCACTACTGTCAAGATAAGCAGAGGACTATCGTGATGAAAGTCCGGACCAAAGACCCAATCATAGTATACTTGTAATTCAAATCAGTTAACATTATCAACATCTGTACACAACTTGAAAAAAAAAAAGGTTTATACATTATATTTTGCGGATACTTGAGTTAATAACCTTTATCATTAGACCACCAGGAAGCTACGTGTTGCAGGTTTTCAGTAACATCTACTTCCGAGGACACAGATTTATGCAGCCCTACACTTCTAAGTAAGTACCTACTGAGCTATATAGTTACAAGCTTCAGCATTAGACCACTAGAAAGCTAATGAAGTCAATGAATTAAGTTACATTTGCGCGAAGTTTTTCAATTGTGGTTAAGATACAAGATTTTTCACTACGAATATATATATATATATATATATATATATATATATATATATATATATATATATATATATATATATATATATTCACTCTTATACATCATTTTGATATGCTCTGGAAGTGCATATTGGGATGACAGTGTTATGATATAGCTCAGTTACTATGAGGTGTTTACTATTTTGTTCAGTACAAAGCTACAATGTACAGGGTCGGTATACTGTATAGTGTACATTTATTTATGATTCATTTGTGCTAACAGTCAGCTCGTCAGGTGGAACTACTATTTACTGGTGTGTTGTTCCAGAGCTTATAACAATCCACAAACGTTACAATAAATTGTAGGCAGCTGGAAGTCTTTAGGCTAAGAAACCTAAAAGTTAGTATAGGGTTCGTATTAAGGAAGCATTAGAAGACAGCGATCATCGTTTGGCACATACCTAAAAAAATAATTTATTCGTCAGTTACAACAGCCAGGCATTTCTTATGGCTCTCTGCAAATAAATAATAAACAGCTGAAGTTAAAACAATATAACATAACTTGGGCCAACCAAACGGTCCTTTAATTAGTCGCAAACTTTATGAGTGGAGTCTCAATAGTGAATAAATACATTGGCGAAATAGACCCACATTTAGTTACTTTCAATAACGGGCTGTTTTTTAAATTTTAGTCCTTCAACGTTAAGTCATATAGGACAATGAAGAAATTGATGAAATGATGCTCAAACGAATCCGGGGTCCATAGAGCTTAGATTGTCGGATATGCATCTTTCAGCATAAGGAAAACCCCCCCAAAAATTATCCAGATAACTCACCACGATTCAGTTTCGAACTCGTGACCTCTTGAATGTGAGGCAAATACGCTACTACCCACGCTACAGGCGCGGGCCTGACAAGCCTTGTTTTCACCAACATGGATATCTGTGTACACAAAATAACGTTATTGGAGCGCTGAGGAACCTATTATTGTTTGTAAAGTATTGCTACATGACAAAGCACTGGAGAAAAGATTATATGACCGACCTTTTCGAATCAGTGGCTGACGTCCGTACATATCCGATCACAATTTTATCAATTTGTAAAATATAATTAACAGACTGCGTGATTTTATCGTATTTAAACAAAAGGCTCTAACAGTTTATAGGTACAATATTTCGATTTGTACATTTCAAAGTAAGTTTGAGGACAGAAACATTGGAAGGGATTTCTGACTATCAGGATCCTTCGAACTAATCCTCTATGATTTTTATCTCTGGGATTCTCTTTCATAAAGATAAAATCGAAGGCTGTAAAAAAGTTTTAAGTATGATGTACAGCTGTACCCACAGCACTCGGTGATTGGAGAACGGCCAAGAACGCCGATGTCATGGACATGAAAACACCGTGAAGGCACTTTCGCAATAATGCACACTCCCAAGGGCGTCACTCTACTACCACACAGTGCGTATAATTGTGTGTGCCGTATAGTTACCAAGGACTAACATGTGACAATCAGGAACATACGTTTCAGTTATTTTCACAATAAAACCTATTCCCGAGAACATAAAGGCCTATACTAATATGCCACACAAGCTACGGTCCAGAATTTATCAGAGCCGCAAAGTGACAAGGGGTCAGCTGTTTCAATTTCCTCATAATACCTAATCCTTATCACATAAACGCTGCACTAGTAGCTACACACGTTACCGCTGTGTACCAATTTCTGCTAAATACTTATAAGTTACAGAATATGACTATTGAGAAGATACGAGGGGGTGACCCAAAAGAAACAGGACTCCGAGGGCGCTGCCACTCATAGACGTAGTGCAGCATTTTCACGCTAGATGGTGTTAGTAGAAACCTTCATGAAACAGCTGTGCAGACGGCGTTAGTGTAGAGCTGAACGTGCAAATGTGGTATTGTGTTTCTCTGACTGTTGGCGGGTTACCTCTGCGAAGTCGCTATGGCAACTTTAAAAGAACAAAGAGTGTGTGTCAAATTTTCTTTCCTGCTTAAAATAACTGCAACGCAGACACACCAAATGCTTCAGGAAGCTTTCCAGGAGGACGCTATGAGCCGCACACAGGTTTTCGAGTGGTTTGGGCGCTTTAAACATGGTGTTGAAGACCAAGCTCGTTCTGGACGCCCTTCAACATCGCGAAATTAGGAGAACATTGAAAAGGTCTGCCAAAAGATCAATGAGGATCGTCGCTAAACGATCGACCAAATTTCAGCAGCGACAGGAATCAGTTGGAGCTCGTGCCACCGGATTTTGAGGGAGGATTTGCACATGAGACGTGTTGCTGCTAAATTTGTACCGCACCTTCTCAAACAGGAGCACAAAACCACCTGCATGAATGTGTGTCAGGACTTGAAAACAGATTGCACGTGATCCAAACTTCTTGAAGAAAGTCATTACAGGGGATGAGAGTTGGTGTAACGGGTATAACCCAGAAACCAAGCAACCGTCAAGCCAGTGGAGGACTCCCAACTCTCACAGACCAATAAAAAGCAAGGCAAGTGAGGTCAAATGTGAAGACGATGAACACCTTCTTTTTTGATGTTCGTGGAATTGTGCATCGAGAATTCGTATCCCCTGGCCAGACTGTTAACCAGCACTTTTACTTGGATGTTTTAAGGTGTCTGCGAGAGGATGTGAGGAGGAAATGCCCGGAACTTTGGTGATCAGGTGACTTGTTTCTGCATCACGACAATGCTCCAGCTCACATGGCCTTACGATTGACCCACTATTTGGCATCTCAGAGGTTGTCTGTCGTTGCCCACGCTCCGAATTCACTGGACCTAGCTCCGTGCGACTTTTTCCTATTTCCACGAATGAAAAAAAAACGCTAAAAGGAGAGCGTTGTGACGATGTTGAGGCGGTAAAAACACTGTACAATATCAAACTTGAAGAGTTCCAAACATGCGTCCAACAGTGGGAAAAGGGACTTGACAAGTGCATCGCATGTAATGGAGAGTATTTTGAAGGTGACTGAAGTAATTTTGTAAAGAGGTTCATCAATAGAGTTTTTATGATATCAATCCGGTTTCTTTTGGGCCCCCCTCGTAAATGTTGCCGTTTCCCAGTAATATCCAAGCCGGAGCATATGAGGCCCTACATAAGTAGCTTAGTCAGACCACTACTCAGTGAATAGCTAGGGAACATGGTTATCAAGCTTCAGTATGTGACTTTCAGTAGAGTATAAGGACCTTCCCTCTGACCTAGAGCTCAGCATCTACTATATGATTATTTACCAGGCTTCAGCATACGACTACCAGAAAGCTAATTGCTGCAGTTTGAAACAGTATTTTCAAATTCTGGAACTAAGGAAATTATACCTTAAGGGTTATTCATGTTGAAAATGGACCGAATAGCGAGCCAAACGCCGGTAGAAAGGGTTAGGCAATAACCTCAAAAGCGGAGGTAATTTACTGCAGAAGGCAGAGACACTTAAATGGTCTTCAAGGGGCACTCTTGGTCAGGAAATCGAATGATGGAGTATGGTTCAGGAAGTGAGTATCGAATGCAGGTGATGAGATGCGCGTAGTTTAAAATTTACCATAGCAATGATAGGAAAATGCATGTGTTTGCGAAGTACCATACATGAAGGGAAGACAACACGAAATAAAGGGAGAGAAAAATGAAACAGTTGCGTACCATTCCTAAGATCTAAGATGCATGCAACCCAGTGCCGGGAACAAACATGAAACACTTCATAAGACATTTCTTGTAGTTAAATTCACGCATGTCGCCTGTTATCAACGTCAATGTCTCAAATTTTGCACCGCAGGTATGACAACTATACCTTTGCACTTAGTAGTTGATATTTTATCAGCGTTCCCATCTGATGCATGCAGCTATTTGTTTTTCTTGCTTTCAATCTGTTGCATGCATAAGTGTGTGTGTGTGTGTGTGTGTGTGTGTGTGTGTGTGTGTGTGTGTGTGTGTGTGTGTGTGTGTGTGTGTGTGTGTGTGTGTGTGTGTGTGTGTGTAGGTCCTACAAGTTTCAATTTGCTTTCATACGTACATTGTAAAGTGCATTTCAACAAACCCTCACATGAATATTCAACACATTAAGACATTACATAATGAATCATTGTTAATTCCAAGCATAGAATTATTCGATTTTAAGGGAATAACATTTTCTTTTGTACATATCAATACCTTTGAACACATTTGCAGCTGTGGCCATTTTGTTTTCTGTTATATGTGTTCTACACAGTAATTTGCACTGTTTCGAAAAATAACGTCATTTTGTTTAGCTCTAAATCACTTTTGCATACCATACACCTCATTTTAAAAAAATCTTCACACTTTGGCATTGCTTACACTGACTTATTGTAGCACAAATATTTAAGTACTTTACCTTTTTGGATGAAAATAATGGCGTAATGTATATACAAATTATTTACATGTCTATTTACAATTCTATTACCATTTAATAACCGCGCCATGGCTGAGTGGTTAGACTGCTTGACTCTCACATAGGCCGCCCGGGTTCGATCACAGGTGACCACAAAATGGGATTTGTGGTAGACAACAGGGCACTGGGGGGGTATCCTCCGGGTCCTTCGGTGTCCCCCACCATCATTCCACCAATTGCTCCATCATTCATTCATCTCAGGCTTTGGGCCGACACCTCAACCCTGATTTCATCTCTCAGGTCAGATGCTTCTGCTCCCGCGCTCTGAGGGAACCCAAGCGCCTACCAGCGCCAGCATTGTTGAGAATGGGAGAAAAAAATTACCATTTAATATCTGTTTGGTGGAATGCGGTATCTAGATCATTTATCACCTATCTTTACCAGCAATATTTCCAGTTTCTGACATTCGAGAATATTCTTTATGAAAGTTGCCGTTATTATTAATTTCTGTTCCTTAGTCTTTCAACTCTTCAAAGGATTTTATTAAGGCAGTGCTGTACCTCCCAATATTTGTATTCGATTTTACACGCTTTATTTCAAACGTGTCATCTCCCAGCTGTTTTGTAATTATCTCTGGGCCTAACCACAAGTTTTCCATCACGCTGTGACTTAGGTCTAGTGGCGATGATCACATTTTATTTCGGAAGAACACTTTTTCACCCATCTGCGACAGCCATCTTCTTTGGTAATGCTTTGCAACTTTACTCCTCGCTTCATCCTTAGCTTTCAACCTCTGAAATGCTTTACTTACCATTTCGACTTCGGTTTCGGGTATTCTATAGTTGATTGCTTAGGGCATCCTTGCTATAACACTCTTTACTTGTTCTTGTTCACGTGCGTGCAGTTGCATAAGCATATACAGTCGAGGGGCACGGATTATTGTTTATTATGGACTGCAGTGCTGGATCCAGGACGAATGTTAATTAATCATAATTAATCTGAAAAATAAATTATCCTCTCTCAGGAAATATTTTGCGGCTGATATCCTGTAGAATTACATGTTTTTATATTTCCTTTTCGTAGCTTATATATGAATGCCTTCTCTTAAGATTCGAAAGGTTATCAGCAATTATAGCTTTTATCTTCAAGTATTCCGCCGTGGACTCCAGAGTTTTACTGGCACACAAAGCTATCATTTATTTTCTCATGGGACAGGTGCCTGCCAATTTGCTAAATACGTTTATTATTACAAATAAGTAGTTCATTCCTCCACGTCCTACAGGTATCGCACTAAAACTGTCTACCACAACAAGCACTAATGGTTTGTCTCGCAATATCGGTTATGGAGGAGCGTCAAATTTTGCATTTATCGGCTTCGATTTTTGGCAAGTTTCACACGACGATATTGTCTTTTCTACTTCTTAAGAAAGCAATCTCTTATTCTATATCTCTTTCTTCCTTTGTTAACTCGCACTTTTGGTACGCCTCTGCCTGCACAAAAGTTTCATTTATTTATCGACCAGTATTATCCAACATTAATTGTTTCGTTCCGTAACCTATTTTTTGTCCTTATTGCTGACGGAAAATCACTCCACAATACTTTTACAATAAAATGTGTTACAATTAGAACAATACATTCAAATTCCTCATTGCCTATTTTTAAGCAGTATGTTTCGCTGCTTATTCCATTTTCGCCAATACACAAAACGCATTTATGCTGGGAGCATTTGCAAGGTTAGTTCTTTAGCCATTAGGTGAGTGAATAATTGTGAGCTAATTGGTGACACAGAAGTGCCATTGTCGATCGTAGCAAAATATTGTGTTCCACCTCTATTTGTTCCAACGCTTGTCGCGTCGGCTATTTCATATCGCAGGTTAGTTTCTGACTCGTTCTGGTTGCCTAATCACCCTTCTGATTCGTATCTAATTCGATATTTCAAGGTATTCATTCACTATACTCCCTTTCTCATTTTACTGCTTAGTTTACATATGTTCTCGCCAACGCACTCGATAACATAAGGTGGCCCAATGAGTTTTCCAACGGGTTTTTTACAGGATTGTTCTGAGTTCGTATCCTGCTGGTTTGACATCTAGGGGTGAAGTTTGTCCTTTATTTTCATTACCGTTTCGGTTATTGCGTCTTGTTCAAATTGTATACGGCATTGTATTTTCCTGACACATGGCTAATGTGGAAGAACGATTGAATTTCTGTCATTTGTGCTACATATTTTTCGGTTGACGTCAGCAGTGGCCTGCTCCTGAACAACACGTAATAGCGTTTCCTGACGCTCAAACACAAGTTCTAGGATAATGTAAGCTTTTGCTGCTGTCTTGACTGAATCTTATCAACTTTATGACGTGTTAGATCACCATAGTACGTTTTCAAGTGTAATTGACAATCAACTCTATTTCTTTCTTTATCGAGATGGTAATTAGCGTTCTGATAGAGTCGATCGAAAAAAATTCTATTGACGTAAAGGTCAAATAACTTGACATCAGTTGATTCAGAAGATCATAATTGTGGAGTACAATTACCAAGAGACTTGGCCATCGTTCTCAAATTATTAATGAAATGAAGTTGAAGGTATGTTACAAAAAGCATTGTACTAGTAACGTTTCAGAGATTAATGTGAGGCTTTAATCTAGTAGTATAAGCAGTTACATTGGAAAATATCAAGTAGCCTGGACTTAAATTAATTATTTATTGAATAATCATTTCAATGATATCCTGTCTTTCTTGAATGTTTCACCTCTTATAGGAGTGCTAAATTTAGTCAGTTTCTGCATCTTGTGGCAGCTAAAGACCACCATCGGGTTATACAATACATGTTTTTTGGTCAGCACAATTCCCCAATTAGCATTTCTGCTACTGTCGACACTTATGCTTCTCATTGTTATTATCTAGAGAGTTATTTTTAAACCTTGAAATTTGGCCCATATATTACTTCGATAGCTGCAGCTCATGTTATAACATTCACAAAATTAGCAACTCTACATCCTCGAGTAGTCGGCAACTTGATGTAGTGTTCGTTATGATGCTCCAGTAAGTTAATGGCGAACTTAAGTTTACTGTCTATTCTCACATCCGTCTTGCATATCCTCAGAAAAAATGTATCACATTGTCCACAATTGTAGCAGCCTACACATACCCGTCAAACACAAATATTGGATTAAGTATCAAATGTATAAAACCCACTGGCATGAAGTTATCAAACTTGACTAGCCATCTTGAGGCATCGAATTGAACAATAGAAGTCGGGAAAAATTGAATGACATTGAAATTGAATTGAAGCGCTAAAACAAAAATTAGAAAAACAGTTAACCCTTCGTTAGTCGCGCATGTATCTCTGAGATACGTTGGCTAAATTTGTTTCATTATTATGGCAATAAATAGAGATAAGGGCTTGCCAAGCTAGGATATCTTCCATCATACCTTTGTTATTGCTTCCTGCAAGTTTCAACTCTTTCTCCCTAGTGCCAAGTTTGCAAATGAGGCAAGCATCATCACATGTGTGCTGTTGTACCTGTCAAGTACATCGCGCCAAATCACGTTACACATTGTCGTCTCTATCGGATCCAACCACGTCATTGCTAGAGGATGTTGATGCAGGTGGTTATGTTGTTGCAAGGTAAATGAGAGTGCATTTCTTTATTACTGGGAATCGTAAGTTTGAAAATGAGTCAATCCTGGAGATCTGGAGAAGGTACATCGCCTTATTTTCGACGATGATGCGCTGCCGATTGAGACTAATTTTTTAGAAACTGATTCTGAATATGAAGGCATAACTGAAAAAAGATCTGTAGACACCGATACAGATCATGGTGCTGATGAAGAGGAAAGTAATGAAGTGCTAGAAAATGATGAAAATTACTATTTTGGTGAGTACAAAAGACACAAGATCATAACGATGCAGATATTGATGATGATGATGACGACGACGATGATGATGATGATGATGATGATGATGATGATAATAATGATGATAATGCAACGTACTTATTTTTATTTCAAGTAAGGAGGCAACAAAATGGAGAAACAGTCCTTGGAAGGCAACACAGGCTCGGTCCCATAACATACTTAACTGTGGGGAATACCAAAACTATGAAAACTGAATTTGACTTCTGGAAACTTTTCGTCAGTGATGATATTCTGCATCTAAATGTGCAACACACCAACAGATGCATAGATGATTTCGAAGTCAGATATGAACGCGAGAGTGATTGCAGA
The DNA here is from genome assembly GCA_030765055.1 of Mantis religiosa. NCBI lineage: Eukaryota > Metazoa > Arthropoda > Insecta > Mantodea > Mantidae > Mantis > Mantis religiosa. The sequence goes on from CM060948.1 coordinate 332,463,857, forward strand.
GACAGACATAATAGAAATGAAAGCCTTTATTGCGTTATTATACCTTGCTGGTGTGTTCCGCTGAGGATGACGAAATATTCACGACTTCTGGACATCAGATGGCCTTGGTGTCAATATTTTCAGGACGACTATGTCTGAGAAACGCTTCCGATTCATAATAAAGTGCATTCGTTTTAAAACAAATGAAAATAGATACTAAAACACAATTATCATCATATGTATTCAGCAGATACATCGCGACTAACGGCATCACGATACTTGACGCGCCAAACGGAAGGCTAATATGAAATAAAAGAAAAACCTGGAGAGCAATTAGAAAATAGCAAAAACCATAAAAGAAGTTAGGAAATAACCATCAAAACTGCAGGAGAAAAAGCTAGTAAATATCAACATTGGCTAGAAAATTGAGAGAAGGTATTGGAGAGATTCAATAAGGAAATTAAAGAGAGTATAAGTATTGTTGAAGTGAAGTCTAAAATACTAGATCACTCGAACAATGTAGAGAAGCTAGAGCGATAGAGACCCATTTGGCTGTCTCCAATAAAAATAACGTTGGTATAATTGTGACATGTTGAAAATTGCACAAAAGCGAGTAGAGAAAGTTATATGAATGAGTTACGTTAATATTTTATTGCCATTCTCAAAGCTTTCTTAGATGTGCAGAGGGACAAATTTCATATCAAGTCTTGATTCATTTCTTGTTACCCTAATAGACTTCGTGTGTTCTTAGAAGTGTGCGTAGAAAAACCAAGTCGGTGTAATGCATAGCATTTTCTACTTAAGAAATATTTAATTTTGTCTGTTATTCTTAGAGAGAAGATTTACAAAATTATTACAGCCATTTTCAGGTAATATGCAACACTAGCACAGAACGGGGAGTGGAGAAAACCTGGCGAGTGTGACACATTGGTAGCTTTTCTATTTCACGAAATATTTTATTTCACAGTAATCTATGATGCTATTACATTCGCGTATACGATCAGGATAATGTGACATAATTTGTTTTATTTCTTGTGTTTTGAAGAATAACATTTTATTCTAATAAGTATAACATGAACAGGTATTGTCACCGATGGCATGGTTGGAGTCACGACAAGCTAGAGCCGGGCGCATGGGCAGGAAAGAAAGAGACAGAGAGTGGCGCGCGGACAGGAGAGCTGAACGCTTGCCAAGAGAGAGAAAGAGACAGAGAGAGGTTCTGGTATATTCACCTTTCTGTTGACGTCGCGATTGTTATCGAAATATCTCCAGTTTTCTAGAAACAATGGCTGGGGTATAAAAAGCCCCTCAATTTGTTAGTTCTGTAGTTGTGCAATGGTTATTGCAACAATGAACATTTAAACTGTACCGCAGTGATTTCTTTTGTTTGTTTACTTGCGGCAGAGCATCGAGTCGACCTTGAAGACTGATTATTTTCAATGTCACGTCTTTTTGCTGCTGCAAGTGTTGTACAAAGTTTCTGTTTACTGCAACAAAGAGCATTTTAAAATTCTGCAAACCACACTTTTGATTCTACCAACCCACGAAGTCACAGTATATATTTGTATTCTTTAATTTGCATTTACATGGTATAAAATATTGTTTATTAGGTATAAAATGTATTTAAATAAACTTAATTGGTTAAATATTATAACCTAGTAATGCCATTTAACTTAAATGCGGCTGGGAAATGAATTAACCTTCAATGAAACTATTTAAATGTACTTTTTCAGCACATGGAAGTGTATTGTTAAGTATATATAAAAGGAAAATATGCAACCTTTAAAATTTTTGTTTTAGAAGTTTGAAGGAATTATGTAACATCTGATATTACAGATTCATACTCTATATTATATTTAAAAGACTCTCTATTAAGACACGCTACAGTTCATTATTTAAAGAGAAATGTTCACTTTGATTGTAGATTGCGTGGACAAATCAATAATACAGCATCAACGACCTGAAAACAGTTATGAACTTTGAAAGCTGGATTGACCAAGCGACGGGAGAGGAAAATGGATTGCCGAAGCAGTTCAATTCAACAGTCATAAAAACAGTCATAATGAAACAGTCATAATGGCGAAAAATTTTGATTGTAGTGTAGAGGGAATTGATGACATAAATAGGAACATGGCCCTAGACAAACCTTCGTTCAGTAAGGCTGTGAGGAATAACCTCTGTTAAGTACATTGAATTGCAGGTTTCTTGAAGCCAAAAATGATGACTAAAAAACGATAGAGAATTTACAAACTAGAATTGCGAAGAAGAGTAGTGGACCCATTTAGAACAACATTAGAAATCGATAGAAACGTACGCAATGCTATACTAAATAAGATCGAGTATTGTTCACCAAGCTTTTTATACTAGTTTGATGAACATCACGAATGCAATGTAGCGATTACACCCGTAAGCAGAATATTTTGCATATTTGTTGTCTTCCAGAGAAAAGAGAATGTGTAATTCCAATATAGACTGGCTAAAACAAGCCAAGAGATACAACGGCGAGTAAATATGGAGAAGTCCGCCTTCATTTTTTTCGGTATACGAGGGTGGTCTGAAAAGTTTCCAGCCTCAACATGAAGATGGCAGCACTCGTAAATAAAAACTAGTGAATTTCGTTGTTCATCTGTTGACAGTTACTCACCAAAGTTTCAGCCATTTTGGACGCTCAGTTGATAAGTAACAGTCGTTTGAGTGAGCTGATGTGAGTGTTTTTGTGAAAATGGGCAACATCGAGTATTTGTGTTTGTTTTTGAAAGGCAATACGCCTACGCAAATCAAAGATGAGTTGGATTCTGTGTATGGAGACGCTGCACCATCATTTACCACAGTGAAATTTTGGGAAGCTGAACTTAAACCTGTCCGTAAGAGCTTGGGAGACGATGAATGCCAATCACCTTAAACTAAGAATCCCAATCACATATACAATTGATATTAACATTAGATAATAAAAAAATACAAGAAGTAACAAAAACAAACTTCCTTGGACTAGTAATAGATAACAAACTAAATTGGAAACAACACATTGAAAAAGTAGTAAAGAAAATAAATATGGACTATATATTTTAAAACAGGCAGCACAACAAATGGATAGAGAAACTCTGATAGAAATGTACTATGCAGTCATATACTCTCATTTATGCTATGGGGCGGTATTATGGGGAAATGCGCAGAAAAAAGCAATGATAAGAATATTAAGACTCCAGAAATATGCGATCAGAATAATTTGTAAACCAAAAAAGACGGATTCGTGTAGAAATGTTTATAAAACATTAATTATATTAACATTTACAGCATTGTATATATTTGAGTGCATTAAATGCGTAACAAAAATTGTAGTAACCAAAATAAAAACATGTACATACATACATACACATAACACAAGAACAAAACAAAATTATTTCTTAAACAGATTAAGAGGAACATTAAGTAACAAAAATATAGAAAATAAAGTTAAAGAATTGTACAATCATTTACCGAATCAAATAACCTGTGACATATCCTATGTATTTTGGATCATATGGATAAATTAAATGAATGAATGAATAATTGAATGAATGAATGAACGTTCGGGACGTCCAAAAACTACAACTGCCGACGAAAACATCGCCAAAGTTCTCCAAATTGTGCTAGACGACAGCCGAATTAAAGTGAGAGAGATAGCAGAGGCTATGAACATGTCAAAAGAACGCGCTTGTCACATTTTAGATCAACATATAAACAAGAGAAAGCTGTCCGCGCGCTGGGTGCCACGTTTGCTCACGTTAGATAAAAAAACGTGTTCGAAATTTCCAACGCTCTGTTGGCGCAGTTCAGGCTCAATTAATTCGAGTTTTGACGCGATTAATTACTGTAGATGAAACTTAGATACACCATTATACGCCGGAAACAAATGTACAGTCCAAACAATGGACTGAAAAGGGGGGAGCGGCTTCAAAAAAGCAAAAACTGTTTTTTTTTTTTGGCTGGGAAAGTGATGGCGACTGTTTATTGGGATGGTCATGGAGTTATCTTAATCGATTATCTTCAAAAAGGAAACACCATTACAGGAGCATACTACGGATCATTACTTGACATGCTGAAGGCAGAACTTATGGAAAAACGGCTACATTTGCAGAAAAAGGAAATCCTGTTTCACCAAGACAACGCACCATCTCACACCTCAGCGGTTGTAATGACGAAAATCCACGCATTACAGTTTGAACTGCTTGACTCACCAGATCTAGCCCAAAGCGACTTCCTTTTTGTTCCCTCATCTGAACACTGCGCTCGGAGGACAGAGATTTTCGTCAAATGAAGAGGCAATCACATTCGTGAACAATTATTTTACAGAGAAAAACGCCGAGGACTGTTTGGACGGCTTACAGAGATGGGAGCATCGCTGGGAGAAGTGTATAAAGTCACAAGGAGACTATGTTGAAAGACGCCTAATACTATTTGGACGGCTTACAGAGATGGGAGCATCGCTGGGAGACGTGTGTAGAGTTACAAGGAGACTATGTTGAAAAACGCCAAGTACTATTTGGACGGGTTACAGAGATGGGAGCATCGCTGGGAGAAGTGTGTAGAGTTACACGGAGACTATGTTGAAAAACGCCGAGTACTATTTGGACGGGTTACAGAGATAGGAGCATCGCTGGGAGACGTGTGTAGAGTTACAAGGAGACTATGTTGAAAAATGCCGAGTACTATTTGGACGGGTTACAGAGATGGGAGCATCGCTGGGAGACGTGTGTAGAGTTACAAGGAGACTATGTTGAAAAATGCCTAGTACTATTTGGACGGGTTACAGAGATGGGAGCATTGCTGGGAGAAGTATGTAGAGCTACAAGGAGACTGTGTTGAAAAAAAAAATCTGAAAAAAATGTCTTGTATCTTAATTAAGTCGGAATATTTTCAGAGCACCCTCGAATATGACATAAGAACTACGAAGCTAGCCGGATTGAAAATTATGTGATGAAAATTAATGAAGAAAACCATAGACAAATTCATTTTGATGCCTATGCGTGTTATGTTTCTGTATAATCATATAACCCATAGCGCGACAGCCCATCAAGGGCCAAGGCCTGCCAACCCGACTGCCGACCTCACGCCCACATACGCAAGGAACAGGTGGGCGATTATCCAACCGATACTGGAGGGGATGTGGTCAGCATCTCGGCATCCCCCAGCCGGAAATTTGGCTTCCTTGATCAGGACCACTTACCTATCGTAAGCTCCTGTAATTTCCTCACGATGCTGAGTTATATACCCCGGTCCCCCTGTACCCGGGTCCTATACCCGGGACTTAAAATCCGCACCCCCAGTGGGTGTGGTCGAATTCGGGCAGCATTTCGTGGCAGGGAAACAGAGCATGATGCCTTAGCCCACTATGCCACGGCGCAGGACTATGTTTCTGTATACATCAAAGTTATTCAAAGATGTGTTTCGAGGTAAAACACATGTGAATTACCTTGTTCATAAACATCTGAAAATCAGTGAACATAACTTTATCATTGACGACGCTTTACGTGAGGTTCACTTCACTCAGTTTGTTTGTAGCATCTGATGCTCGAGTTTGCGGGATGAAACCGCCGTAGACTGATGGAGATTTTGGTTTTAAAATCCTTAGCAAGGCTTCTTTTGGAAGGGCAGTATAGCGGTGTCCAGTGTTATAAAATAACCTCAAGCTTGTAACAGAGGCCTCTGAGTAAAATTCTTCATGACCAATATATCAGTTAACAGATCCGGAATATACCAAATAAGTTGTAAGAATTGCTACATAGGTCAAATTAAAATATATCTAAAAGCAAGAGTCAAAGAGCATTTTAGGAACATCAAAATGAAAGAAGAATATAAGTCAGCTGTAGAATTTCAATTTTTGAATGAAAATCATGACACTGATCCAAATCCAAAATTATTAAAAGGAGTGATACATCAAAATAAACTAACAACATGGGAGAACATGGAAAAATAAGGACAGAGTAATGAACTTTGAAATCCCGCCCAGTAGATAATTTGACAAGGAAGTTCATATTTCCACCACTAGAGAGAGAAGAGCAGACAACAAATGCTAGTTGGAGAGAGGTTGAAAATGGAGGCAATGACTTCTGAAACTAGTCCCTCGATAATATAAAAACGTAAGTGATGAAGTGTCAATAAACCAACTACGAATAGTTTTTCTGATTAATTTTGCCGTCACTTTTACTAAATTCCTCCAATCATGCATAAGTTCTGACTTGCTAATTTTCTTTTGGAACTCGACAAGGTGGAGGCGGGTGGGTTTGCACATGTGACTTGTTATATATAACTTGAGTATTTTGATATGAAATTAACTTTTAATCATAACAATTTAAATCTAGTAAATAATTATATTATTCAAGTCTTATTTTTTTTCCATTGTACCAAAAATGTATTATATCTGCCTGTAATAAAATGATATTCTAAAACTCCTAAACACTCGTATCCATTGTCTCACTGGTATCTAGAATATAAATTATCTAAACTAAAACTATAACTACCAGTATTTGTCGGTAATCTGCAGCTACAAACTTACTGATATCCAGTATTATTTATCTTTATATTCATATACATGGCTGTGCCATGGCTGAGGGGTTAGACCGCTTGGCTCTCACCTATCGGTTCGATTCCAGGTGACCACGAAGTGGGATTTGTGGTGGACAACATGGCGCTGGAGAGGATTTCCTCCAGTTCCTCTGGTTTCCCCCACCATCATTATACCAATTGCTCCATCATCATTCATCTCAGACTTTGGGCCGACCCCCAACCCTGATCTTATCTATCAGGTCAATATGCTTTGGCTTCGTCACCCTGAGGGAACCCAAGTGACAACTAACACCAGAATTGGTGAGGAAGGGAGACATAAAAAAAATATTCATATACCTTAGCCTATAAACGGCTAGTGTGGAGAAATGATTAATTTCCATCAATTAACTAAAATTCATATACATTTCTTAAATTCATTCATTAGTTAAATCTACAAAACTATTCCTTTGAAATGTCATCTCTATATAAAACTTATATTTTATTAAAAAGAGTAATTTAAATCACACTTTTACTATTAATTCATTTCTTCAAATATTTGAAACTGAACAATTATAAGTCAGGCCTACCTTCTCAACCAAATTATAAAATTTACTTTGATCCTATTACTGGTTTGCCTCGTATTTAAAAGACAGGAAACAAATAGTGGAATTACAATGTTTAGATGCAAAGACTAATACACTTTATGATGAACATTCTGAAATGAAAATTTTAAGATGTGGGTTCCCTCAGGGTTCTATCTTGGGTCCCCTTCTATTTCAAGTTTATATTAATGATATAACCCATAATGTAGATAAGAAAAATATTAAACTTACTATTTTTGCAGATGACATAAACATACTCATCACTGGTAATGATGAAGGTCATTTACTTCAAAATTTAAATGAAATTAATGAAACTATTATGCCATGACTTGATCAAAACAGACTAATTTTAAACAAAGATAAAACAGTAGCAATAGGTTTTCAGCATAAAGTAAATGGAAGTATTACCTTGCCTGAGCTTAATTTGGATGGCATCAACATTTCATAAGAGATACACAAATTTTAGATTTGTGGTTAAATCAAAACTTGGATTGGACTGTACATATAGAAGATTTGATTAAAAAGTTAAGTAAGCAGTGCTATGCTTTAAAAACATTAAAAATGATAGCAGACGTAAAGGCAGTCCGAATGGCATATTTTGCATATTTTCATTCCCTTATGAATTATGATATCATCTTTTGGGGTAATTCAAATATGTCAGAAAAGGTTTTACGAATGCAAAAAAGAGCCATAAGAATAATAGTGAACTAACCTGCACATATGAGCTGTAGAGTATATTTTAAGGAACTGAAAATTATAACCCTGCCATGTTTATACATATAAAAAGCCCTTTTACATGTAAAAGCTAGTTTAAATTGCTTTAAAACATATGCAGTGACACACTAGTATGATACAAGAAACAGTTCAAACCTACTAGCACCTTATACAAACATTCCTTCACTTATAATGGTACCCAACTGTCCAATAAGTTATCTTTTTATTTAAAACCAATTGACAACCAAAAGATTTTTAAATTGAAACTACATGAATTTTTAAGTGAAGCATGTTTTTAATCTATTCAAGAGTATTTGGAAAGTTAAGTTACATTATTATATTTTGGCATTTACCCTTATACATGTTTTTTGTAATTTCTCTATTCAAATTTTCTAAATATTTTTGTTTTGACGTGTCCACAATCTTGTATGGAGATTTAAGGGATGAATAAATTGAATTTAATTGAATTCTGAAGATATATAGCCCCTTTTAGGCCAAAATGACCCTTGCCACCTTTGTATTTGTTTATGTTGTTCTTAATGGCAGAGATTAGATCCTTGTAAGTCTTACCTGTTATCTCCACCTATCTTTTCCCTTGACAACTTTCCTTCTTCGAAATCTATTTGCTAAATAGGATAATCTAGCTTTCAACATGTCCTGCACCATGATGTAGTAGACCATGGTGTTGTGCTTTGGTTCCCTGCCACGCTCGATTGAACGTCAGGTTCGATCCTCCCCTTTGGGGTCATGGATTTTAAGTCCTGGGTATAGGACTAGTGCATTGTGATGGAGTCAGCATAGTGAAGAGTTTCAGGAGCTATGATAGGTAGAAAATCACAGTCAAGAAAGCCGACTTTCCAGCTTGGAGTGCTGTGATGCTGACCACATCTCCTCCCTGTATTCATTGGATGTTTGCTCACCTACTTCTTTTTCTGTGTAATTTACGTTCTGCAATGTTAAGTCATATTGGACGATTAATGGAATGTGTGAAATGATGCTCAAATGAGTCCAGGGTCCATGGAGCTGAGAGCTACCTGACATTCGTCTTTCAGGATAAGGGAAAACACTGGAAAAAACCTTATCCAGCTAACTCACCCTAACCGAGATTTGAACTCAGGACCTCTTGAACGTGAGGCAGACATACTACCATCTACGCTATCGAGGCAGGCTATTTGCCCACCTATGCCTTGTGCGTGTGGGCATGAGGCTGGCAGTCGGGTTGGCCGGTTCTGGCACACTTGCAGGTTGTTATGTCATGGATAAAAAGAAAAATGTCCCTCAACATACCAGAACGTCCTTGAAAAGTAGCAGCATAGACAGCCTGTACCTAACTGTTTCTCTTCCTAGTGATATCTTTTGCTGAAACTGTTCCTTCAATTTTTGCTTTCTTAGTGTTCACTAATATACACTTAGGTGAAGTAAATTGATAAACTTTAAGAAAAGCTTATCTTGGTCCATCATGTTTAAAGATGCCATATGATGATGAAACTGGGTGTTAACATTATAGCATTGTTCAGCAGCTTTGATTTTTGACGGTGACACAGCAAATTCATGACTCCATTTAATATTGGGTTTTTCTTTCTTACTTTTGCTTTGCTTTATAGGGAGGGTGGCATCCTTCTGGTTTCTATATCTTCTGCCACTCAAACATTCTATTACATGTACAATACATTTGGAATCACTAATCTATTTCTCGACAGGATAACTATGTCATCTGCATAGAGAAGTACCATGGCTTCCGGTGATGCTATTTCTTGGCTACATCATTGGTTAGGCTAAAGACAAAAGAGTTTAAGGGATTCCCTTGAAGTACTTTATTTGTTTGTTTAATGGACTCAGAATGGCTAACTTCGTTGTTTATAGTCAGCAGGTTGAATTCCAGTATACTTTCGAGTGAGTGAGTGAGTGTGTGATGTTTCAGGACCCATGGACAGTGAGGTCATTTGGGCCCCGTATACTTTCGATTATCTTCAAGAATGCGTTCTGTTGGCCAAGTATTAGGAGACTTTACCAAATATCTTCCTAACTAAAAAAACTGCCTTGCAGAAATCTATAAATGCTGCAAAAACATGGCCGCCTGTAGTGTTACTTGCTTCCCAGATGGATATTAATCTCTCAATGTCTTGTATCATCAATTTTCCAGCTGAGAATCCGTATTGTTCCTCTGGTACATGTGTCCTTGCTTGGGGAAGGACACATTTTAATTTGATCTTTGTGACTATTTTGAATGGTGCGCATTTCAAAGTAATATCATGGTAGGCATCTGGTGAATCCTTTTGTATTTTCCTTTTATACAGTATTAAGAGATCAGACTCTCTCCATCTTCCTGGTATGTTGCTTAGGACTATACATTTATTGAGTGGTGCATTCCAGATTTCGATAGCTACTGGTAAGGAGTCCATTAGTACCTCATTGGTCAGGTTGTCAGGATCTGCAGCATTTCTTCTTTTGCATCATTTTAAGGCATGCCAAACTTTCTCCATCGTTACTGGGATGCACGTTTCATGTGCTGTTTCTGAGAGTTCTTCTTTAATTAAATGTGTCTTCTGAAAAAATCTTTGAAAAATGTTCTTCCCATATCATCATTGGAATTTTAGGGTGTGATTTGCTTCTTGGTTCTAGCATTTTGTATAGGGATGCCTCATCTTCCATTATGGTTTCAATTTCCTTCATTTTTGTCAATTGTACAACCAGCAAAGCATTCTGCCTTTTTAACCTAACCACAATCGTCGCAAGTGATATGGTTACCTTGGCATTTTAATAATGAATCACTAGTCGGCAAGTAGGCTAGCTGCATTATCGACCTACAGTGTTCAGAAGTCGGCTTCTTTTGGGGCATTTATAAGGGAGGGAGGCTGCCGGTCATCCTCGACTAGTTGTGCTCGAGGGCGGTTGTGCACAATATTAGCCACTGTGTACAATTCAACACAACCAGTAATGCATTCTGTCCCTCCAACCTCTCCTCACTAGCTGCAAGAGTGACGGTCACCTTGGCCTTCCCATAGGGAAAGGATCCGTCTGCTTCAGCTTGCGTGTTGCGGGCGCTGCGGAGCTTTAGAACTCGTGCTACCACTGACATTATTAGAGGAACCTTGGGCCGAGCCCCTCCCTGATTGGGAGTTATTCGGATTGTGTTGGACTCGAGGGGGCAGTTCTTCCCGACACCCATTGGAGCTCGGGTTCGTCTCCACACGGGATTGAGGGAAGTAATTAATATTCCCGCACACTAGACAGCATAGGTAGTAGAAGGTGTGCTAGATCACCAGGCAGCATCACCGAGGCCATATAGGTAGTCTTCCCATTTTGGAGTTGGTGTGCGGAAGTATCGAATCCACTTCCATCCCGTCTTGAGTCCATAGGACCGGATTCAGGGGCTTGTTAGTCTCTAGGTCTTGCCCTATGGAAAGGCCCACGGAGGTGCCGGGCGCCCTTTAGGTACCGCTCGGTAACTCCCTGGTTGAAGGAGGCCAGGGTCTTTGAACCTACGGGTCCGGGTCTAATTGGGGTAGAACCTCTGCAGTTAACGGTCATCTTGGCCTTTTGATAACGAATCAGTAGTTGGCAAGGAGGCTAGCTGCATCATCGACCCATGGTGCTCAGAAAGCAGTTTTATTTGGGGCATTTATAAAGGAGGGAGGCTGCCGGTTGACCTTGGCTAGTTGTACTCAAGGACAGATCTGCACAATATTAACCATTGTGTACAATGCAACACAACCAGAAATGCATTCTGCACCAGCAAGCTGTCCTCACAGCGTGCAAGTATGACGGCCTACATGGCCTTTTAATAATGAATCACTAGTCCTCAAGTAGGCTAGCTGCATTATCGACCCATGGTGGCCAGAAGGCAGCTTTATTTGGGGCATTTATAAAGCAGGGAGGCTGCCAATCGGCCTCGGCTAGTTGCATTCAAAGGCAGATCTGCATAATATTAGCCTCTGTGTACAGTGCAACACAACCGGCAGTGCATTCAACAATTTAAGTTATTCAAAAACAAGTGGTTGTCTCGGTGATCCAAACGCATCAAGTAAGAAGCACCTCTGATTGTGTGGCCCAGAAGTTATCAGCCGAACACTGTATGTTCATCAAACTTGAAATCAGAGTTCTGCATGTTGAAAAATATAGTTTTTGAAAGCAAAGTTGCTGAGAATATTACTTTCAAAGTTATTTTGGGAGGAGTCTCTGCTTCTAGATCAATGAACAAGTTGAACAATATAGGGCTAAGTTTACAGCCTTGTCTTAATCGCATTTTCTGCTCCACTAACTCCCTTATCCCATTCTTATCTACTCTTGTTCAAAACCTTATTCCCTCATAAGTTTTGTCTAGCCCTATAGTAAATTTGCTGCTGACCCCATTCTTTTGTTATTTCCACCATAGTGCTTCTCTCACTATTGTTCCAAAAGCTTTCTCAAAATCTAGAAAAAACATATACACTCTCCCTCTTTGTACTTATCTACTTATTGTTCTAATAATTAGTAAATTATCTATTGTCCTTCTCCGTTTCCTGAATCCTGATTACAATTCCAATAGCTTCTTTTCTGCCTCCGTCCATCTTTGCAATCTTTCAGATATTATTCCTGTGTAAATTTTCCCTAATTTTCATCAGGTGGTAAGAAGGCAGAATGCATGGACATTAGGGTGACCATACCTCTTCTTTTACCTGGACTTGTTCTATTTTCCAATGCAAGCAAATTGTCTGGAAGAATTTTCAGAATATTATGGTAAATGTTTCTGTTTTGTAAGTAGAAATAAAATTTCCATTTAAATTGCATAAATAGTGAGAAAGATATCAAATATTGACAAAATAAAAGCCAAAGCCAATAATATATACACTGTATCATAATTGCAGTATTGCTGTTCTTTGACCAGAGCTTGCTTCTTGATAGCAGTATGTTAACAGTTTGATTCAGATGAGGTGGCAGCTCTCAAAATATGCGCAGAAGATTGGATGAGTTCATATTCTGGTATTAGGAGAGGCACTATCAGTTTTGATTATGAGATACACATGCTAACATATCGACAGTTTGATAATAATATAGTCATTTAAGTTCTTTAGGCTTGTCCCCATACTATAAAATTAAAGTGGATGGACATTTCACATTGTGTGTGTCAGATCTGTGCTTGTAAAAGCACATAATTCTTTAAAAATCCTTTTATGGAAGTGTTGAAAACAGTGTTGTAAAAATTAAGTTAATTAGGAGTCGATTGTTGTGTTATTAATCGACTCCTAATTAACATAATTCTTTATTTATTTTCACATTCTATTGATAAACATCTGAAAATGTTGTTAACTATAAGCAAGGCTAGAAAGTTGTACCACTCGCCGTTCCCTATGCAGGTTGAGACTGACCTTCTCCTGGCATCCAAATAACTCCTAGATAAGAAATGCAATGGTGGAGAGGCATTGAACATTCGTAAATATACATCTATTTAGATCATTATGTACAACATACAAATTCCTATATAGTACATAAAGATTTGTCTCTGGCTGATTCCATTATTTAAATAGGCACATTCTGGCAACACTCAAGCAATTATAACGAAGATTGTAACATTTTCTGTTCAAATATAAAATAATATCCAAATAATAAAATCAATTTCTTAAATATCTGAAGACCCTTTCTAGACAAAGTGCCAAAGCAGGAATTTTACTACATATTTACTCAGCTGTGCCCATATTACTAAAAACAATAATGCACCTCTGAAGCCTTTCAAATGAACAACTCAAGCTATGTCCCATAAAACAAAATTTATTGTATGATAATCTGTTGCAAATTTGTTAATGATTTCAGCTAATTCAGTTTCTCGATTTTGCTTCTCTTTTTTCAGTGTCTGCTAATGTATCCTACTGATATGAAAATGTAAATAATGAAGTAAATAAAGATATGAATAAGTACACTTCTAGAAAACTTATAATGGTTGTACAGCAAATTAAGTTGATCATCTTTGAAGTACAACAAAAATGTTATTGTATGTCTTCCTTCCTACAAACGTGCTCTGTGTCATGCAGTTACACCAGTTTTGAAGTAATGAGTTGCATTCTACGATGAACCTTGCCCTTGCTAGTAGCGCTGTGTTGTATAGCCATGCCAGGCCGCTCTTACACTGTTCAGTCTTCCTTCCTACCAACGTACTTTGTGTGATGCAGTTACACGTGTTTTGCAGTAATGAGTTGCATTCTACGGTGAACTTTGCTCTTGCTAGTAGCGGTGTGTTGGATAGCCATGCCAGGCCGCTCTTACACTCTTCAGGCTTCCTTCCTAACATGTGCTCTGTGTGATACAGTTACACCTGTTTTGCAGTAATGTGTTCATTCTACGATGAACCCTGCCCTTACTAGTAGCGCTGCATGGTATAGTCATGCCTGGCCGCTCTTACACTGTTCAGTCTTCCTTCCTAACAACGCGCTCTGTGTGATGCAATTACACCTGTTTTGGAGTAAAGAATTGGATTTTATGCTGAACCTTGCCCTTGCTAGTAGCGCTCCGTAGTATAGTCATGCCTGGGTGCTCTTACACTGTTGAGTCTTCCTTCCTACCAACGCGCTCTGTGTGATGCAATTACACCTGTTTTGCAGTAATGAGTTGCATTCTACGTTGAACCTTGCCCTTGCTAGTAGTGCTCCATTGTATAGCCATGACTGGCCGCTCTTACACTGTTCAGTCTTGCTTCCTACCAACGTACTTTGTGTGATGCAGTTACACGTGTTTTGCAGTAATGAGTTGCATTCTACGATGAACTTTGCTCTTGCTAGTAGTGCTGCGTTGTATAGCCATGCCTGGCCACTCTTACATTGTTCAGTCTTCCTTCCTACTAACATGCTCTGTCATGCAGTTACACCTGTTTTGTAGTAATGAGTTTCATTCTACGATGAACCTTTCCCTTGCTAGTAGTGCTGCGTTGTATAGCCATGCATGGCCGGTCTGACACTGTTCAGTCTTCCCTCCCAACAACATGCTCTGTCATGCAGTTTCACCTGTTTTGCAGTAATGAGTTGTATTCTATGATGAACCTTGCCCTTGCTAGTAGTGCTGCGTTGTATAACCTTTCCTGGCCGCTCTTACACTGTTCAGTCTTCCTTCCTACCAACATGCTCTGTGTCATACAGTTACACCTGTTTTGCAGTAATGAGTTGCATTCTACAATGAACCTTGCCCTCACTAGTAGTGCTGCGTCGTATAGCCATGACTGGCGATCTTACACTGTTCAGTCTTCCTACCTACCAACATGCTCTGTCATGCAGTTACACATGTTTTGTAGTAATGATTTGTATTCTAAGATGAACCCTGCACTTGCTAGTAGTGCTGCATCGTATAGCCAAGACTGGCCGCTCTTGCACTGCTCAGTCTTCATTCCTACCAAAGTGCTCTGCGTGATGCAGTTACACCTGTTTTGTAGTAATGAGTTGCATTCTACGATGAACCTTGCCCTTGCTAGTAGCGCTGTGTTGTATAGCCATGCCTGGCCGCTCTTACACTCTTCAGGCTTTCTTCCTAAGAATGTGCTCTGTGTGATACAGTTACACCTGTTTTGCAGTAATGTGTTTATTCTCTGATGAACCTTGCCCTTGCTGGTAGCGCTGTGTTGTATAGCCATGCCTGGCCACTCTTACACTCTTCAGGCTTCTTTCCTAAGAATGTGCTCTGTGTGATACAGTTACACCTGTTTTGCAGTAATGTGTTCATTCTACGATGAACCGTGCCCTTGCTAGTAGTGGTCCGTTGTATAGGCATGCCTAGCCGCTCTTACACTGTTCATTCTTCCTTCCTACCAACGTGCTCTGTGTGATGCAATTACACCTGTTTTGGAGTAATGAATTGGATTCTATGCTGAACCTTGCCCTTGCTAATAGTGCTCCGTAGTATGGCCATGTCTGGCTGCTCTTACACTGTTGAGTCTTTCTTCCTACCAACGCGCTCTGTGTGATGCAAATACACCTGTTTTTGAGTAATGAATTGGATTCTATGCTGAACCTTGCCCTTGCTAATAGCGCTCTGTAGTATGGCCATGTCTGGCTGCTCTTACACTGTTGAGTCTTCCTTCCTACCAACGCGCTCTGTGTGATGCAATTACACCTGCTTTGCAGTAATGAGTTGCATTCTACGTTGAACCTTGCCCTTGCTAGTAGTGCTCCGTTGTATAGCCATGCCTGGCCTCTCTTACACTGTTCAGTCTTCCTTCCTACCAACGTACTATGCGTGATGCAGTTACATGTGTTTTGCAGTAATGAGTTGCATTCTACGATGAACTTGCGCTTGCTAGTAGTACTCCGTTGTAAAAAAACCATGCCTGGCCGATTTTACACTGTTCAGTCTTCCGTCCTACTAGCATGCTCTGTCATGCAGTTACACCTGTTTTGCAGTAATGAATTATATTCAACAATGAACCTTGCCTCGCTAGTAGCGCTGCGTTGTATAACCATGCCTGGCTGCTCTTACACTGTTCAGTCTTCCTTCCTACCAACAGGCTCTGTGTCATGCAGTTACACCTGTTTTGCAGTAATGAGTTGCATTCTATGATGAAGTTTGCCCTCGCTAGTAGTGCTGCGTTGTATGGCCGTGCCTGGCCGCTCTTGCACTGTACAGTCTTCCTTCCTACCAACGTGCTCTGTGTGATGCAGTTACACCTGTTTTGTAGTAATGAGTTGCATTCTACGATGAACCTTACCCTTTGCTAGTAGTGCTGCGTTGTATTGCCATGCCTGGCTGATCTTACACTGTTGAGTCTTCCTTCATACCAACATGCTCTGCCATGCAGTTACACCTGTTTTTCCGTAATGAGTTGCATTCTATGATGAACCTTGACCTTGCCAGTAGCGCTGCGAGGTATAGCCATGAGTGGCCACTCTTACACTGTTAATCTTCCTTCCTACATCCTACCAACGTGCTCTGTGTGATACAGTTACACCTGTTTTGCAGTAATGTGTTACATTCTACAATGAACCTTACCCTTGCTAGTAGCACTGCGCTGTATAACCATGCCTGGCTGATTTTACACTGCTCAAGGAAATTGGTACAAACTTTCTAGCTGTGATTAAAAGTAAACTGAAAGGAAAGATGCTACATTCACATATTCGTGAAGTGGTAAGTCTTGCATATAATTCCATGGCAAACTATGCATAGAGTGGTGTAGTCTATTTATATGTTTGTAGTTCATTTGTGAACATCTACTTTTATATAGCATTTCTCTATGGTCCTTATATAGTTTATATTTATTTTCTTTTTCTATTTTAGACTTCTGTTGTATCCTGTATCTAATAGAGTTTTTAGTCTTATGTAACTTTTTATATTTATCTTTGTATCTTGAACTGACGTGTCCTATATCATATGTATTATGTTCCAAAGGATGAAATAAATAAAATACAATACAATAGTCTATATTGAAAATCTGGGAAAAAGTGTAGTTGAGACTACATGTGTGTCAGAAAGATGTGTTAGAAGAGTAATTAAGGAGACCAAGAATGTGCATTCCAGTTCTACTTTTTTCACGGCCCACGAGATAAGGTCCAAAAGATCGGTCTGGATAATTTCAAAGAGGCAATATTTCGCCAAATGGTCAATGAATTATACAAACTGAGAAAAGGACCTATTTAAAGGAAAGTGAATGCTAAGTTAAAACATCCAGAAGAGACAGAATGCAATCTGCCCTACCAACATCTCCTCACAGCCCTCAGGTATGACGGTGATTTTGGTCTTTTGATAACGAATCACTAGTCGGCAGGTAGGCTAGCTGCATTATCGATCCATAGTACCAAGAGAGCGGCTTCATTTGGAGAACTTTTACAGAAGAAAGAGGCTGCAGGTTGCCCTCGGTTAGTTGTAGCCAAGGGCAGTTCTGTACAATATGATCCACTGTGTACAGTGGAACACAACCAGCAATGCATTCTGCCCCTCCATCCTCTCCTCACTCGCTGCAACTGTTACAGTCACCTTGTACTTTTAATAACGAATCACTAGTCGGCAAGTGGGCTAGCTGCATTATCACCCATGGTGGCCAGAAGGCGGCTTCATTTGGGGCATTTATAAAGCAGGGAGGCTGCCGATCGGCCTCGCCTAGTTGTATTCAAAGGCAGATCTGCATAATATTAGCCTCTGTGTACAGTGCAACACAACCAGCAATGTGTTCAACAATTTAAGTTATTCAAAAATAAGTGGTTGACTCAGTGATTCAAACGCATCAAGTAAGAAGCGCCTCAGATTGTGCGGCCCAGAAGTTATCAGCATGTGCATCAAACTTGAAAACAGATTTATGCATTTTGAAAAATATAGTTTTTGAAAGCAAAAGTTGCTGAGAATATTGCTTTCAAAGTTATTTTGGGAGGAGTCTCTGCTTCTAGATCAATGAACAAGTTGAACAATATAGGGCTAAGTTTACAGCCTTGTCTTAATCGCATTTTCTGCTCCACTAACTCCCTTATCCCATTCTTATCTACTCTTGTTCAAAACCTTATTCCCTCATAAGTTTTGTCTAGCCCTATAGTAAATTTGCTGCTGACCCCATTCTTTTGTTATTTCCACCATAGTGCTTCTCTCACTATTGTTCCAAAAGCTTTCTCAAAATCTAGAAAAAACATATACACTCTCCCTCTTTGTACTTATCTACTTATTGTTCTAATAATTAGTAAATTATCTATTGTCCTTCTCCGTTTCCTGAATCCTGATTGCAATTCCAATAGCTTCTTTTCTGCCTCCGTCCATCTTTGCAATCTTTCAGATATTATTCCTGTGTAAATTTTCCCTAATTTTCATCAGGTGGTAAGAAGGCAGAATGCATGGACATTAGGGTGACCATACCTCTTCTTTTACCTGGACTTGTTCTATTTTCCAATGCAAGCAAATTGTCTGCAAGAATTTTCAGAATATTATGGTAAATGTTTCTGTTTTGTAAGTAGAAATAAAATTTCCATTTAAATTGCATAAATAGTGAGAAAGATATCAAATATTGACAAAGTAAAAGTCAAAGCAAAGAGTATATACACTGTATCATAATTGCAGTATTGCTGTTCTTTGACCAGAGCTTGCTTCTTGATAGCAGTATGTTAACAGTTTGATTCAGATGAGGTGGCAGCTCTCAAAATATGTGCAGAAGATTGGATGAGTTCATCTTCTGCTATTAGGAGAAGCAATTTCAGCTTTGATTACAAGATACACATGGTAACATATCGACAGTTTGATAATAATATAGTCATTTAAGTTCTTTAGGCTTGTCCCCATGCTATAAAATTAAAGTGGATGGACATTTCATAATGTGTGTGTCTGATCTGTGCTTTTAAAAGCACTTAACTCTTTATTTATTGTCACATTTTATTGATAAACATCTGAAAATGTTGGTAACTATAAGCAGGGCGAGGAAGTTGTACCGCTCGCCATTCCCTATGCAACCTGCAACCGACCTTCTCCCGGCATCCAAACAAGCCATAGATAAGAAATGCAATGGCGGAGAGGCATTGAACATTCGTAAATACACATCTATTTAGATCATTATGTACAACATACAAATTCTTATATAGTACATAAGAATTTGTCTCTGGCTGATTCCATTATTTAAATAGGCACATTCTGGCAACACTCAAGCAAATATGATGCAGATTGTAACATTTCCTGATTGAATGTAAAATAATATCCAAATAATAAAATTAATTTCTTAAATATCTGAAGACTGTTTCCAGACAAAGTGCCAAAGCAGGAATTATACTACATATTTACTCATATGTGCCCATATTACTAAAAACAATAATGTACCTCTGAAGCCTTTCAAATGAACAACTCATCCTATGTCCCGTAAAACAGGGTTTAGTTGACTGATAATCGGTTGCAAATTCGTTAATGATTTCAGCTAATTCAGTTTCTCAATCAGCTTCTCTTTTTTCAGTGTCTGCTGAAGTTTCCCACTGACATGAAAATGTAAATAATGAAGTAAATAAAGATATGAATAAGTACACTTCTAGAAAACTTACAATGGTTGTACAGCAAATTTAGTTATTCATCTTTGAAGTTCAACTAAAATGTTATTGAATGTCTTCCTTCCTACCAACGTGCTCTGTGTCATGCAGTTACACCTGTTTTGCAGTAATGTGTTGCATTCTAAGATGAACCTTGCCCTTGCTAGTAGTGCTCCGTTGTATAGCCATGCCTGACCGCTCTTACACTGCTCAGTATTCCTTCCTACCAACGTGCTCTGTGTCATGCAGTTACACCTGTTTTGTAGTAATGAGTTGTATTCTATGATGAACTTTGCCCTTGCTGGTAGCGCTGCATGGTATAGTCATGCCTGGCCGCTCTTACACTGTTCAGTCTTCCTTCCTACCAACGTGCTCTGTGTGATGCAGTTACACCTGTTCTGTAGTAATGAGTTTCATTCTAAGATGAAGCTTGCCCTCACTAGTAAGGCTCCGTTGTATAACCATGCCTTGCTGCTCTTACACTGTTCAGTCTTCCTTCCTACCAACGTGCTCTGTGTCATGCAGTTACACCTGCTTTGCAGTAATGAGTTGCATTCTACGATGATCCTTGCCCTTGCTAGTAGCGCTGAATGGTATAGTCATGCCTGGCCGCTCTTACACTGTTCAGTCTTCCTTCCTACCAACGTGCTCTGTGTGATGCAGTTACACCTGTTTTGTAGTAATGAGTTGCATAATAAGATGAACCTTGCCCTCACTAGTAAGGCTCCGTTGTATAGCCATGCCTGGCCGATCTTACACTGTTCAGTTTTCTTTCCTACCAACATGCTCTGTGTGATGCAGTTACACCTGTTTTGCAGTAATGATTCGCATTGTACGATGAACCTTGCCCTTTTCTAGTAGTGCTGCGCTGTATAGCCATGCCTGGCCGCTCTTACACTGCTCAAGGAAATTGGTACAAACTTCTTAGCTGTGATTAAAAGTAAACTGAAGGGAAAGATGTTTCATTCCCATATTCATGAAGTGGTAAGTCTTGCATATATAATTCTATGGCAAACTATGCACAGAGTGGTGTAGTCTATATTGCAAATCTTGGAAAAAGTGTAGCTGAGACTACATGTGTGTCAGAAAGAGGTGTTAGTCGAATAATTAAGAAGACCATGAATGTGCATTCCAGTTCTACTTTTTTCACGCCCCACGAGATAAGGTCTGAAAGATCGCTTTGGAAAGTTTCAAAGAGGCAATATTTCGCCTAATGGTCAATGAATTATACAAACTGAGAAAAAGACCTACTTTAAGGAAAGTATACGCTAAGTTAAAACATCCAGAAGAGGTGCAAAGATAGATTTGGCTTGGGCAAGATCTTCCAACAGAAGAGTTTTGGGCCACTGCGATAAACTGGGTGGCTGGCAAAAATGTCACATTCAGAATGGAGGACATAATTCAGGTAGCTGATGACAAATTTTCCAGCACTAAGCACTGGATTGGCAAGAATGATGTAGGTACATGAAGAAAATTGAAGCAGAATATTTGTAGAAAGAAGGATTTATTGGATGCAGGGCAGGAAATAGTAATTCACTTGAGAGAGGACAATTACATTGTGGACTGCAATAGCACATAATACTTGAAATCAGTCTCAGAAACTATTTGTAGTTGGTTTATTAATACTCGTGACTTACTTGTTTATATTTATGAGAGACTAGTTTCACAGGCATTCGCCTCCATTTTCAGTCTTTGAAACTAGTCTCTCATAAATATAAACAAGAAAGTGATGAGTATTAATAAACCAACTACAAATAGTTTCTGAGATTAATTTTTACGTCACGGTTACTAAACTCCTCCAAACACATATAACATGAAATCAGCTTCAAGGTAAGGGTGCAAGCAGATCTCAGCTTTCAGTGAGATAAGAGACTAACATCTACCCCCACCACACTACTCCCTATTCTTTCACTGCTGATTGCACTGCCATCTCATGTGAATCAAAACTATACTACAGTAATGGTATAATTCTGTTTTCTGTGACAAGCTCTATATCTTTTAACAAATTTTGTTTAGGGTCACCACCCACAATGTAAATGTGAAAAGGGTTTTTCTTTTGATCAGTATTCACTTGTGGTAACATAAAAGATTCACATTTGCTAGGTTTCAGTTCGAAACCTGTCAACCATACAATCTGACTTGAGTCTTTTGTGTTTTCCTCTTGTCACTTGATCAAACGTTAGGGGCAATAATTTTCGTGCAACAATTTTCTTTCTATTTCCTTATCATCCTTCAGGTATGCTTTCAGGCTTGTGGTGTATAGTGGTGTAGGACAGATGGTGTGGATACTTGCACATGGCAAATGTTTTCAGTGCTGGGCAGTTTGTGTAGTTATAATAATATTTATTTGTACTTCCATATCTTACAATCTCAATTACAAGTTTTACAATTCTAATCTAGATACAAATTTCTCAGCTGCTTATATTATGGGCTGATAGTGGTGTTGGCTCCCTGGAGGTTAACCTCTATCCTAGCCATTATACGACCTTGACCTAATGTTCTGATTGTGTCTGCTGTTTCTCCACCTCTTACTTCCTTGCCCTTCTCAACCATTTCTCTTTTATTTAATCAGCAAATTTCCCCTCCTCCCTTATTCTTTTCTCTCTTTTCAACTGAAGCAATTTTATTTTTACTACGTAAGCCCCTTTATTATCGCAGTTCTTACCCCATATTAATTTCCTCCAGTTTTCAATTTCTTTACACTACACAATGCTCTAAGCTTATTTTCTTTTCACATAGAATGCACTCCTTTGGTGAACCTCCTCTCAATATGGCTCCTGTCCTTAACCAAGCTAAACCCTCCCTCTCATATCTATCACATATATCTATATATGTTTCCCTTCCCCATTCTGTTTGTATTTTCAGATATACATTTAGTGATTTCTTACTTATCAGATTTCCCCACGTCACTTGTCTGTCAATGTCCTCTATCCTATTCTTAATAATTGTCCAAAAACCTTTTACATTTCTTTCTCTCTCATGCCACATATCCCCCATCCCTATTTTAGCCAGCGTTCTCTCTAGCTCTGCCCACCAACTGTTCTTACATGTTGAATTCTTCTGTTGTTCTAGACAGATCTTTAATGTATTATAATCATCCTCTTTTTACAGCTATACCAATATTTTATACATCTTTCTATAGTTACCCCACTCCTGCAAGGTCTTCCAAGTTCCACTCTAGCTACTCCATTTGGCGTTGACTTATTCAAACCCGGCATCTCTTTACAGAATTGTTCATATGTGTGTTCAACATGATTTCTTACCTCATTGGCCCCCCACAACTCCACACCATATGTCATTTTTTATTCTAGTGTTGCTTCATGAATCCTTTCATGCCACTTTACTGATATATCTGGTAATTTATACTTACAGATCCTTACCCCAGACATCGCTATCTTCCCTTTCACGCTTATCTTCCTCCCATGTGCTCCCCAGCCTCCATTGTAGCACAGCCTCATCCCTAGATAGTCAAACTCCTTTACCACCTTCACTTTTTGGTCATTTAGATACCATTTTTCATGTTTTCTTAACTTATCTCCCTTCTTAAACACTACTATTTTTAACTTGTTTATATTGATTCTTATCCACGATTCTTTAGAGTAGCTGCTAATTTCATTCATGGCTCTCAGTAATCCTATCACTGTTATAGATGTTATTAACAAATCGTCTGCAAATAGTAGATAGATAGTTTTATTCACCTTAGGAATATACAATATTCATGGCTTCGTCAAATTTGTACCCATAAGAATAATACATTTCTTATGAGTAATACAATTATGAATACAATAGTAATTAAATAATACAATAGTAGTTAAATAATACAATAGTGATTAAAGTAATGCAGTAGTAATTAACAGAATAATAATACAAATAGTAATTAAGAATAATGCAACTTAGGTCACATAATAGTTAAATGTATTACATTTTTAAGTAACCCTGGTATTACCTTATTCCTAATAATTGGGCAATGGTTGTTACTTTTTTTTTCAAACCTCTCAATTATAACATCGATGAAAAAGTTGAACAACATAGGGCTAAGTTTACAGTCTTGTCTTAATCCCATTTTCTGCTCTAATAATTCCGTTATCTCATTCTTATCTACTCTTGTTCCAAACTTTATTCCCTCAAATTTTTCTAGCCCTATAATAAATTTCTTGCTGATTCCACCATAGTGCTTCTCTCACTATTGTATCAAAAACTTTTTCAAATCTACCAAAAAAAAACAAAAAAAAAAACATGTACACTCTCCCTCTTTTCCTACTTTTGTACTCATCTACTATTGTTCTAACAATTAGTACATTATATATTGTCCTTCTCCCTTTCCTGAATCCTGATTGAAATTCCGATAGCTTATTTTCTGCTTCCGCCCAACTTCACAATCTTTCAGACATTATTCCTGTGTAAATTTTCCCTAATATTGCTAGTAAACTGATCCCACTATAATTTTGCGGTTTACTAACCTCTCCTTTGCTTTTGTAAATTGGTGCAATAATACTCATTTTCCAGTTTTCTGGAAATCTATTCACTTGCCTTATTTTTTTCTAAATATTTTGTCATGACTCTTACACCTGCATTTGTTTTACATTATTCTTTCTAGAACTCTCCTGATAGTCCATCAAAGCCCGCAGCCTTGTTCTTTTTTAACACTTTTACTTGTAAATTCACTTTGCCTACTGTGATTTCCCCCTCCAATTTATTATCTTGCGCCACCTCCCCATACCAAATCCATTTTTTAAAGCTAACGTTAGGTTGCCCACTGGAAATCTATTCACTTGCCTTATTTTTTCTAAATATTTTGTCATGACTCTTACACCTGCATTTGTTTTACATTATTCTTTCTAGAACTCTCCTGATAGTCCATCAAAGCCCGCAGCCTTGTTCTTTTTTAACACTTTTACTTGTAAATTCACTTCGCCTACTTTGATTTCCCCGTCCAATTTATTATCTTGCACCACCTCCCCATCCCAAATCCATTTTTTAAAGCTAACTTTAGGTTGCCCACCCATCAACTTTGTAAAGTATTCAACCCACTCTGCGGGTGCTATCTTCCCACCAATATTTCTTTTCCTGTTGATCTCCTTAATTGTTTCCCATACTCTCTTTGAATCTGTTTCTAACATTGCCTTTTTCACTTTCTTACTCATAGCTTCTAACCACTCTTTTATTTTCCTCTCTATTCGTTTTTTATACCCTCACCTACATAATATAAAATGTCGTTTATCTTCATCTTTTACTGTAATTTGCCATTTTGTGATTAATTTCCCTACTTCTCTTTTCATATTCCTACATTCATCGTGGTACCAACTATTGATGTTTAGGTTAGTCTTTTGTTTCATATCCATTTTAACTACTGCACTTTTTACGAACATCTCTAACAATTCCAAGACGTTCTCTATTGTCCCTTCTTTTAGTGATAACTCTATCCCATATTCTATTTTTTTTCTTGTTTTTGAGTTTATTTCTCTCCGAAACTCTACGGCCTCTGACTCTTTCCATTTACAAGACGTGAATCGATTTACTACTCCTTCCCTTGACTGACTTAACATTTCTGATGTTTCCTCCAATAAATCTACATAAACTGGAAAATGGCAGCCACTTACAGGTTCATTTCGTACCCTAACATTTTTAATCTTTCCCTCTAGTTGAGTAAGGAGAAAACATCAGCCCTAAGCTTCTATAATAAAATGAGTGGAAGTCAATTGTATCCAAAATTAATGCTGGAACAAGACCAAATACATTATGTACAAACTATCAAATATCTGGGACTAATACTAGATGAAAATTTAAGTTGGGAAACTCACATAGAGACATTGGCGAAAAAACTTAGCAAAATGTGTTTCTTAATTAGGACAATTACAGGCATGTCGAGCTTGAAAGTTCGGAGAATAGTGTACTTTTCATACATACACAGTTTGTTGGCATATGGTATAATTTTTTGGGGAAATTCTAAAGACAGTATAAAAGTATTCAGATACCAAAAGAAAATAATTAGAATCATAGCAGACCTTTCAAGCACAACTAGTTGTAAGCCATACTTCAGTAAATTAGGTATCTTACCACTGCCAAGTATATGCATATATGAAACTCTTGTACATATGAAAGCAAGCCTAAGTTTATTCAAAACAAATTCTGAAATTCATATACACAACACTAGAACAAAGAATAATTTATTTGTGAAGTCACACAAAACAAAGATGTATGAAAAGAGTTTCACATATGCTGGCTTACAAGTTTTGCTCCCTCCTTAATTATATATCTTATCTCTACTTCTACTCGTCCACATTTCATCTATATCTCTTTCACTTTCTATTTCCTTACAAATTATTCTTATTTTTTCCTCTCCTACACTCGCATTCAAATTCCCCATAATTATTATTTCTGTTTCTGGATAGCACTCCCTAACTTTCTCAATATCTTCTTCTAAGTTGTTATAAGTATGCTGCTCTTTAGATTCATACATACCATTTTTGCGACGCCCCCCCCCCCCTTCCCCAATAGGCTCATTCCATCCAAATTTGTGTATCTCTTGGTTTTGGTGTAAGAATTGTCTGTGGTAAATTTTGTTTTCCATCCAGAGATGTTGTGGCTGCCCTTCAGCTTGCTCTTACATTTCCTAGTGTGCCTCTGTTTTATAAATTAAACTAGTATTTGCACTTTTTTGACAACAGTGATTACTTCTATTAGGTAGATAATTACAGCAATATGTAGGAGTAAAAATGTGTATAAAAACACAACTTTTGTTGAAAATATTACATTAATATTGAGAAAATTGCTAACAGCACTATCTTTCAGCCGTTCTTGTAGATGGTGGCGATCAGGAACACTAAATAGGGTGCAGTCGGAACGTAGTCATTAGAAGTGGTCTAAGAGATGAAAGTGGTGCTCTTGGTGGGGGATAATTAAATGGCCTTCTCAGAATGCGCTTTTGGACCGATAAATAAAGAAGTAAGGCAAATTCCATGCGAATACGCAACTCCTCAATGCTGCCGTCTTCCACTGATATTTTCTCAATCCATTCGCAGGCCAAATTTCTGTCTCGTGGACTTCTTAGCCCGTCTATACGACATTTTGCGTGGAAAATGTAGTAGCGGTAATCTTCAATTAGCTTCTCCCTCTCGCCAGAAACTCCAGCCATTCCTGGTTTCGATATTTGTTAGAAATTAATTGAGAATTAACACCAGTAAACAATTTCGTATAACGTTGGTAAGGTTCAGCTAGTGGCTGAAACAGCTGATTGCTTGCTGGCATGGCTATGTGGGAGGGGTGCGGGGACGGGCGGGATCTAGGCAGTGGCGTTGCACAAATTTTATGAATTCCTTGGTAACAAATTTTATTATTTCCCTAATAAGTTTAGAATAAAGAAGCAAACAAATTTTATTATTCCTTGGTAATATTTCGCAGCTATTCACCGTGATTCCTAAGTTAAGAATAAAGAAGCACTTATTAGTAATATTTCGTAATAAACAATATTTAGAGGCCGCCGTAAAGAATGCACAATGATATGTTTTATATATAAGTTTTACAATAATTATTATCCTTTATAAGCTATCTCTAGACAGAAAATTCAGAGAAATATCATTACATATGTACTAAGTTGATATTAGTGGCATATTTTGCTTATTTCATCCAGTATTTATAACTGTGTACTAAATGGGCAAGAACTTAAGAACCAGCACATTCGCGTCACCCTGCAGCCGAACTCGGGCGCATCGGGTGGCAAGAAATTGACGAAGTGCCAGCGCATGCGCACTCGCTCACCCCACAGCCGAACTCTGGCACGTCTTTGATGGCAAGAGAATGACAAAGTGCCAGCGCAGGATCGTTGGTTAAATAAATAAATAAATAAATAAATAAATAAATAAATAAATAAATAAATAAATAAATAAATAAATAAATAAATAAATAAATAAATAAATAAATAAATAAATAAATAAATAAATAAATAAATAAATAAATAAATAAATAAATAAATAAATAAATAAATAAATAAATAAATAAATAAATAAATAAATAAATAAATAAATAAATAAATAAATAAATAAATAAATAAATAAATAAATAAATAAATAAATAAATAAATAAATAAATAATAATAATAATAATAATAATAATAATAATAATAATAATAATAATAATAATAATAATAATAATAATAATAATAATAATAATAATAATAATAATAATAATAATAATAATAATAATAATAATAATAATAATAATAATAATAATAATAATAATAATAATAATAATAATAATAATAATAATAATAATAATAATAATAATAATAATAATAATAATAATAATAATAATAATAATAATAATAATAATAATAATAATAATAATAATAATAATAATAATAATAATAATAATAATAATAATAATAATAATAATAATAATAATAATAATAATAATAATAATAATAATAATAATAATAATAATAATAATAATAATAATAATAATAATAATAATAATAATAATAATAATAATAATAATAATAATAATAATAATAATAATAATAATAATAATAATAATAATAATAATAATAATAATAATAATAATAATAGTACCTAAACCCTCTTTCCCCTCATTCCCCTGGGACTTTCTTTGTTGTGGCGAACAGTACAACCCACTCTACGGAAACCTTGTGATGGCCCTGAAAAGGGCCGTTTAATTACCGGTGCGTGACCGATGAAAGAGGCTCTTTAGGCCTTATTTTGTAGAAATGTTGATTTTATTACTCACACTAATGACACTGAGAGTTGTCAATGTCAGCGGTCATGGGTGCTTTACCCACACCTGGATAAGCCCTTGCTTATTCCCGCAGGAATCTTTCCAGTCATGCGTTTCAGAGGGTATAGTTTTGAGAACATTCTCTCTGTACATCCACTCGCCTACGTGGCTGTGAGCGTTGGTGATGCTGGTGCATCACCCTTCAACGAATTCTCCATCCGTTGGGTATGGTACCGCAACGGTTCCAATCCCGGAACTGGAGGGGGTCCAATCCATTGCTGGTCGAGGCACTGGGCGTTGTAGGTGCCACCTGGAACCCACAAGTGATCCATATTGCTGGGTGGGCTAACAAAATTGCGCCGATGTACCACCACTCCATGGCCTCTAAAAGAATTCTCGCAGCCCCAATAACCCCTCCAGTCATCGGTCACTAATAGGCTACCCTGGTCCACGTAGAGCTGTAAGATAGGCCACAGCGTTTCTCTGCTGCGATTTGGGACCAGGAGCCCAAAGCGTTGTTTTGTGGTGCGGCTGATGGCACCAACCAGCCAGTGATGACGCCACATGACTCGCCGTCTCACATGGTACTTACGCTTAAATAGATACGTTTCGTCGACCTCGACGATGTCGCCGTCGCCACCAAGGACTTGGAAGTCGTGCCAAGCGATTTTGTTCGCAACGTCCCTAAAATAGGAACTCCACGCTATGCAAGTTTCATGCGCCATCTCTAGGTGGTTTTGGATGGTGATGCAGGGTATCTTCATCAACCACAGACAGGCAAACTTCAGGACCCTGTCTGTACCTAGTTCACCGTTGAGGCGTACACGCTGGAAGAAGGTATTACTTGTTGCCTCAAGTCGGTGATAATCTGGGCAGATATATCGCCACCCAATTCCTCTATTTGTCGAGGTCACCGTCCCCATGACTCCTCCACACCGAGGAAACTCGCGAACGCCAATATTGGCCCTTTCTAGAAGCACGCCATATAGTTTCAGAATATCAATACCCTGAAGATTAGCTATTCTTCTTTCCTCTGGGGTAAAACAGTACCCGAAATGGGGACACAGAGGAGAGAAGTTCACCCTTCCGGTAGCCATAAATGCACGAGTGTCCATCTTAAAGGATATTAAGCTTCACAATGAGCACTCGAACTGCTGAAAAATATCAGTATTATTGTGGGGAGAGGCCGTGATTGACTGTTGTTTCCGCCAGTAGAGCTTCGGATTGGCTGTTATAATAACGCTGCTGATTGGCCAACAAACATCACCAGCTATCACACAGCACAACCTGTGTTACTTTGTGCTTCTTGTCCGCTAAATATTACCGGCAATGGCGACCACAAAACCATAGCCAACGCCTTTTAGGCGAAAATAAAAAGGCACGCTTAAGTGTTCGGTCCTCTGTAGTCAGGCAGATTGCAGCCAGCGCGGACAGGTTGGTATATAGCTTAAGATTAGCTGTGCACTGCACTTCGGTCCAGAGCAACATGCCCACCTCAAAACGTCTTTTCCCTCTCCCATCCAATTAAGGATGCAAAATCTAACACCAGCACTGGTGTAACCCACCCTGTAATCAGGGGTCCCGTACCCATGCCCCTCTATCTGGTGATAGTGGAGAGGGCCAGCGACCCAGAAGTTAAGCTAGATGGTATCACTGCTGTTTGCTACCTTGATATTCTTTAAATATCACACTGAAGAAGGCAACAAAGGGGACAGCGGAATACATATAATATATAAGTGTATTATATATTGTAAATTTTATATATAAATGATGAATGAAATGCTGTTTAAATGAGTACAGGGTACATAGAGCTTAGAGTTACCAAACATTCATCTTTCAGGATAAGAGAAAACCCCTGAAAACCTTATCCAAATAACCCACATTGAGTGAGCTTCGAACTCGGAACCTCTTGAAAAAACAATAATTTGGACACAATTTTTTTCTGCATGAGGGAGACAAGCTACCACCTACGTTACAGGCGCGGGCAGCAGACTATTATGGAAAATCAAGAAATTTCATTCTCATAATTAGAAAGAAGCGTAAACAACTTTAAGAGCAAAGTGAACATTCTATTTTATTATCTACACCGAGAGTAAAAGTAATATACCGAAAGGCAATCGAAAAGTGTTTGTGGGTGAATTTGATAAGTGTGTTATCGGGGAAGTTGTTCACCAATGCTGCAAAATACAGGAAATAATTAAAAAGCAAAGAAACTCCATCCGTTTGTTAAGCACAAGATACATTTTGCTTGGGTCAGAATATCTTTGAGAAGAGTTTTAAAAACCATTGACTTCAAGTGTAGAAAGTGTGGAAGAAAACAGAAGATTTTAATGATGAAACCTAAAATTTTACGTGGCATGAGTATCTTGTAGATATTAAAGTTTTTCGGAAATCCTCCCGAAAGGAAGCTAAGAATTTTGAAGCGCCGGGTTTGAACCAATGACCTTGGTTACGGGATGTTAGCATATCACCGCACACCACGCAGTATGACTCTTTGTGTGGGTGGCACAATTAAAAAAGCAAATAACATTTTATAATAAGGAAATCCTGTAACTCCTGACTGTGGCCAGTACGCATGCGCTAAGGCTTCTCATATTCTTGCCTTTGAAGTCGAGACGTGCTGCAGGGTGACGCGAATGCGCATGCGCTGACACTTTGTCATTTTCTTGCCATCAAAGACGTGCCTTAGTACGGCTGTAGGGTGAGCGACTGCGCATGCGCTGCCACTTCGTCATTTTCTTGCCACCAGATGCGCCCGAGTTCGGCTGCTGGGTGACGCGAATGCGCATGCGCTGGCACTTGTCATTTTCTTGCCATCAAAGACGTGCCTGAGTTCGGCTGTGAAGTGAGCGAGTGCGCATGCGCTGGCACTTCGTCATTCTAATTGATGCTCACAGAGACCAGACAGCTTAGAGCGAAGAACTGGCTGACAAATAAACCACGTATGAGATAATAATCAGTGAGGACCACGCAAGATGACTACAGTACGTAAATAAACTATACTACCGAATTCCTTCTTCCTTTCGCCCCGAAGTAAAATGCCATCCTTGTGATCCTCTGTGTTGTCATACTTCCAACCTGTTGCTTCCATTCATTTCTATAACGGACAAATAATTTTTTTCTTCCAGAGGAACTATTTATAATCCTTCTGTTATTTTATTAAAGGATGCATCCTTTCACTGATCTTAGGAACCTCGTTTCAGCAACCTGTATCTTACGTTAATGTCCATGTTTCACATCCATAGAGGAAGGGAAACACGACAACTACCTTCTAAAACGTTATTCGAATTTGTTTTCTGGTCTTAATTCTCAGACTCGTGAATTGATGTTTAAAATGAATGGAGGCGCATGTAGGGGAGAGTAGGGTAATGGCGCTCATAGTTCAGCAACCTTAAGTATAATTAGAAAAATCATTTTTAAAACTATAAATTGCAAGTTACATGAATAGGCTCTAGAAAAGAGTACAGAACAAGACATTTATTTAAACAGGTAGCTATGGAAATAAACAAATATAAAAGGTTGGGTAGAGCGGTATTGCCCGCCATGTGCGGTTAATGGCGCTCGAAACAGAATAAACTAATTTAATATTTCTTTATGCAATAATCGCATTTATAATTATCAGGCGTGTCAGCTCCAATGCATTCCACATGTGTCCATTCAGAGCAGCAGACACAACGGAACCACAGTTCGTTATCTCCACAAATAAAACAGATATCTTTTGACACAGGTTCCAAATCATCAGGTTCGTCTTCGTCATTGTAATTCGTTGATAGAATCTTCGTCACTGGAGCTATCAGGCAAATGGATTTTCCGTCCTGTTTTTTCGTTTCTTGGGAGTCCTCTTTTCGACCTTTTGGGTGCTATTGCTTTTGGATCCAATGTTTTTGTGCAATATTTTACGGAGTGACGTCTCTCTGCTTCCTGCAGTTGTTCCTTCATTGGAGAGGCTGTTAAAATCTGAGAACTCATTTAATTTGGCTTTCGTTGAGTGGTCATCTTGGAAGCATTTGAGGGACCTTGAATGGGGGAAATATCTGCGACGAAAATTTTGGTAGAGTTTTTAGGCGTCTTTGGATCTCTGGAGACAGAAGTGATTGGTGAGGAAGGGACAGGCCTAAGTCTGCTAACTGGAACAAGGAATTGGTAGAGCACTCTGATATTGTTGGTTCAGTGCGATAGAACTTGTTGTTACTGAGGTCTTGTCCAATCAGGCGTTTCTTGATGAGTAGGAAC
The DNA here is from genome assembly GCA_030765055.1 of Mantis religiosa. Lineage (NCBI taxonomy): Eukaryota > Metazoa > Arthropoda > Insecta > Mantodea > Mantidae > Mantis > Mantis religiosa. Next base: position 332,496,579 of record CM060948.1, read on the forward strand.
TAGGCCACGTTTCATGGTCTTCCTCCGCAACAGAAAGTGCCCGTTATTCTCTGGTTGTTGGCTACCCGGTATTTGTAAATTCTCCGCGGCATCAAATCTTCATCACTGAACTGATCTGGTTTGAGAGGCCAAATAACAGTGCACTGAAACCCACCAGGTGCTATTTATTTGTATTTTTGTATAACATTAATGGAAAATAACAAATCCCTATATTGCTTTAGGTGTTCCGTTGGATAAAAGAATTCAACATTCAAATATGTGTTGGACAATGGCTCTCGCCTGTGGGGTAACAGGGTTTAGGACTAAGCGCCATTACCTACCAACGGAATGTTAGATTTATCAAGAGAATTATGTTTCAAACATAGCACCACAACATCGAAAAAAGTAGCAACTGATTGTTCAGAGTTCACAATCTGTAATTACTTAATTCCAAATACCTGTGATATTTGTAGAACTTAGTGTTATAGCTTGAATTAATTGTAAAATTATAATGAGACCAGAGTTAGCTGATTGTATAGAGTTCACAATTTCTAAGCATTACACTCCAAAAACCTAAGTCCATGTCCGTGATTTTTATAAAAGTTACAAATTTTACAAACGACTTAAGCTTATAAGTCGCAATGTTCTCGTTGGTGGTAGGCCATTTTCCTTCATTGTTTATTACACTTTTTGCCAATTCTTGTCTTTGTTTATCAAGTCTTCTGCAACTAAATATTATGAGGTTAACGTTCTGTTCTTATTCTCTGTAAGGCCACAATGGGTTATTTATTATTCTAAATCGCTAGAGGTATGCATTTAATTTTCCACGGCCAGTTAACATTGTAGTGGGCCCTGGGGTTACTGGAATCTTTGGACGCAATCGGTTTTTCAGTAACGGGAAGAACGCCGTTAATCACTGCACTTTCATTGTGTTCATCCAGACTTGTTGCCACCTGTTGAGTGCAGTTTCCTTCGCTCTGGTTACTATTACGTCTTTTGGTATTTTCTCGTACACTATTTCACTATTTTCGATCGTAACGCTTTTGTAAGTCTATCTGCTTGTTCATTCCTTTCTAATCAGGAGTGACCTTTAACCCAGCCGAGGTGGATGATCCATTTTGAATGGTTTAGTTGCTAAAAGTTTGTCTTTGATAGATTCAATTAGTCGATTTATTTTCCCATTTGTTTCTCAGTTGATCTATAGTAATTCGGTGGTCAGTGTATATTGCAACGTTTTTCAATTTCTAAGTCTTGAACTGGCATAATGAATTTCTTCTGATATCTCTAGTACTTTTATAATAGCATGTTGTTCGCCTTGATTATTAGTACAGTGGTCATGGAATTTTAATTCTAATTGATGTGTCTTAATTCTGTTTTTAAATATAATTCCTTCTTCGCCAACGTTCTCCCCCATTTTACTTCCATCTATGTACGCTTCCATTCCAATTATGGTATTTTTGTTCACCTTTTGAATCGTTAATAGAAGTTTAGCAGGTTTTTATCGTTTTTATCGATAGTCTAGTCTTTTAAGAGTAGCTCGTCATCTGATGGCCTTGAAATTTCATTCTCTTTGCATGACTAGGGGTAAAAAAAACAAACAACGACTTCTCTATTTAAAAGAATATACAGATTTTATACTTCAAGCCAATAAGATGGAATACACACACAGGCATTTTATAAACTCTTTTATTCAGAGGAGTTTAAAACATCAAAAATCAGTGTCGAATTTTTGGGTGGGTTGTAATAATTTTTCTATGTACTATGTAGGTAATATAGAAAGTAGGGTATTATTTCAGTTAATGTTCTCAACAAACTTCCAAACACTGCTCCATGTTGCACACACACGACATTGAAGATCTGAATGTCAGACCTTCGGTCGCAAGCCAGATCCGCGCTTCCACTGGTAGTGGAATGTTTTGTAAGGAAGGATAATATACGGCAGAACATGAGTTCTGTAGTCTGATGCGTCTGTAGTTCTCCGGGGACATTCCGTCTTTCTCAGGTTTGCAGATAGCGATGACCTTTGCGTGCTTCGAGCCCTTTGGGAGGTACCAAGTTTGAGGATTGCATTAAAGAGAAAAGATAATGCTTTCACCCAAGGGAATGGTAGAACCTTTAGCACCGCGTTCGCTATGTTGTCAAAGCTGGGCTTCTTGAATGGCCGTAGGCTGGTGATGTGGCATTGCACCAGAGATGGAGGGAGGTGGTAGATCATCATTGGATTGGGAAAGCTACACCTGAACTTCCTGAGTGACTTCGTGGATATGATCTACATCCGGGGTATCGTAAAGGTCGTTTTCAGGAAGGTTGCATATAGTTAAGCTTTTGCCCTTGCAGACTGGGCGACTGCCTGTCCATGGTGCAGCGGTGGATCTCTGCGAGGGATTCGAAGTAAGGCTTTGATCATGCTCCAAAAGGAGTTGTCCTCCACACGAAGAGAGGAGATCCTATTTTTCCAGCACTCGTTGCGAAATTCTTGGAGTTGAAGTTTGACCTACTCCTGAAGTCGGCGAAACTCAAACGATCTGCTGGACAGTGACTATGTAAAAAGCGGCGCCACATCCTGTTCTTTTGTTTAATCGCCTCACGGATAGCCTGAGGTAGAGGGTCGATATTCAATCTGATAGTTTTTAATTTTGGGAAAGAGCTGATGATAGAAGTAGTCAGTTGGGAGGTGAAAAACCAACCATGATGTCTATCTCTTCTGGAGTTTGACATGGCTGCTGCGGGGCTGCATGATCTGAAGATAGAGCAGGAACTGTGAAAAGGGTAAGGTGCTGCCGCACATTGCGGACCAGGATGTGATCGAGCCAGTCAGGTGGCCTCCGGTCTCCATGGTGAATTGTCGGCTACTCTAGCAGAGATGGCCCTAGACGCTACGAAGTTGTGGAGTATCGTCCACGGCCACGATACTCCTATGTGTTACTCCGAGTTTCCGCTAGAAGCCAGCTGTATGTAGTATCTTCTAGAATCATCGTGTCTCAAGAATATTACATGAGCGTCATTGTCCGCTGAGCGCCACTGTACTATGCTCCCCTACTGCAGCAAATTTTATGCTTAAGAGACTGCTATTTGGAGATTATCAAATAATTATAGTAAAACTGAAGATGAACATTAAACAGCAGCGTATATGTTGCAGAAGTTATCATTTTAAAATTTCAACAAGTAAAACCAAAACCAAGATCTTCCAATGTAAATACACCGTTAGAGCCAAAATTTTAGTAAAAGAAGCAAGTTTTAACCATCTAGAAACACACATCAGGTACAAGAAGGAAAATGAGTTTAGAAATAAGCTACCCTTGTTTCAATACATATGAAGAAACTTCTCTTAACCCGTAACTGGTGAGGTGGGGTTGGAGGTACCCCACAAAATGTTTGAAGTGACTGTACTGTTAATCTAGTTGGCTGATAATTCTGGAATGCAGTGTACCTTTCAGTCACCTTCATAGCAGATAAGAGACAAGTAAGACTTGAAGCTTTCATGGCGAGCGTTATGGATTATGGCAAGTAGTTGTACTACGCAGTGCAATGGTTTTGTGAGCGATTTCGTGTTTCTCTCTGACTGAGGGCGTCATACACCCCACCCCACCAGTTAAGGAACATTTTATTTGGTGTTGCAATTAACTGTTAAACATCTTTATGGCACATTAAAGGAACATTATAAGGGGTAATGATTCAAATTTTAGTGATTGGCTTAATGATATTCTTGAAGACTTGTAAAGTGGCTTCAGTAGTGTCACAAGATGTGCCACAAGAATTTTGTAGACTGGCCCCGTAGCTCAGTCTGTAGAGCACCTGCCTGCCGAGCTAGGGGTCCCGGGTTCGATTCCCGGCGTTGGGGGTGGGGATTTTTCTCCGACCAAGATAATTTCCCATCTTCACCAGAGTCTGAATGTATGAATGAGAGTGTGAATGTGTGCGTGATCTAATGATTAAAAACCAAAGATAACGAGTTAACACCTTCAGTATGTTCCAAAGGAGAATGGCCGCCGATATGACCATAGCAGTTAAAGGCGGGGTATAAATGGAACAAGGAACAAAAAAGAATTTTGCAGTGAACTTGTTAGTATTTCTGAGGAAAAGGCTACAACAAATGAAGAGCGCGATGCCAGTGGTCTTGTAGGAGAACATGCTGCTGATACAACTAATGAAGAGCAACATGTAAAGAAAAAACACCTAAGTAAAAATACTTTGATAGTTGAAATAAATTCAAATGGTCATCTCTAAGAAACTGAAAGAAAGCTTGGGAAAGCAACACAATCTGTTCTTCGTCTTGTGAAGCTCATCATAGGGACAAACCGGAATGCGACATATATATATATATAAACTCGAGGGTATCTACCAGGGCACATCCTCACAAAGTGAAGACGGGCCCGAATGACCTTGTTGTCGACGGGCCCTAAAACACCACACACTCACTCACTCACTCACAGAGTGAAGAGTAACTCCCCCTCTAACGACCAGAGCGAGGCCCACCCCATCTGGTCCTGTGGACTCAAGAGGAGATGGAAATGGATACGACAATTACGCACGCCAAACCCAAAGGGGAAGGCTATCGAATAACCTCGGTAGGGCCGCGTGGTGATCTAGCACACCTTCTACTAGCTATGCTGGCTAGTACGCGGAAATATATGGCTTCCCGCGACCCCGTCCGGAGACGTACCCGATCTCCCAGGGGTATCGGGAACCACTGTCCCCTCGAGTCCAACACAATCCAAACAACTCCCATTCAGGGAGGGGCTTGAATGTCCGGACCGAGGTTCCTCTGGTAACGTCAGAGGTACCACGAGTGCTAGGGGACAGCAGCGCCCGCGCCACGGCAGCTGAAGGGGACGGATTCCCTCCACTAGGGCAACCGTAATGTGACAGAAGAAAATTGGTTTATATCAATTGAACTTGTCTATGAGTTGCAAAAAGGAGGGTTTACATATGTGGAAATAATGAAAACAAAAGCGAGAAATGCCTACAGAATTTCTTCCCTCAAGAAATAAACCAGAAATTTCAGTTCTGTACGGATTCACTAATAATTGGACGTTGATATCTTTTGTACCAAAGAGAAACAGTGCCGTTATGCTTATGTCATCTATGTGCCATACAATATCTACCAACAATGTAACCAAAAAACAGAACTCGTACAGTTTTACAATAAAACTAAAGGAGGCGTTTAAGCTTTGGATGAAAAGTCTGGAAATTATCCAACAAGACGACGTTCCAACCCATGGCCATTGTTTGTATTCTTTACATTGTTTAATATTAGCGTAGTCAATGCTTATATTATTTTTAAGTTGTTTCTGGGAAATCCTGACTTAAGCCAACTAGATTTTGTGTAGTCTTTAGCGCCACAAATGATTGAGCCACAGCTGAACGCAAGATTTCTAAGCTAACAACTGCCTCGAGGGTTACGTCAAAATATAGAGTGTATCTTCAACAAAACTCTTCCCAGAGAAGCTAGACAAAAGTTTCAAAAACAAGTAAGACGTCGCATTTGCCTTAGAATCAAAGACAGGAAGATACGAATTACTTGCGCTAAGTGTGAAAATCCGATGTGCTCAAAAATGTATTCACCACGTGCGAAAATTTTTCTAAGTAAACTGTGTCCAAAAGTGCTCTAACGTATCCTCCGGGAAACACAATGTTAATTATTGGTTATACTCATAATGCTAGATGGTATTATAGAAGAAGTTGCCAGTTTTAGAAATGGTTTCTGTCTGAAAAGGTCAAAGAACTAAATTGTGATATTCTTCCATTATTATTTACTTTGTCCAAATGCGAACCATTTAAGTTTTGTGTTTGTTGTGGTTTGCCAACAAATAAGTTATTGTTATGTTCATTATACTTCCGTTCTTATACCATTTCAGTATTAAATTGATATTTGTAACTATTTTCTTGTAAGCCTTAACTCAGTTCTGTGGTTTGTGTCACCCCACCTAACCAGATACGTCCCAAAATGCTTATCTCGCCAGTTAAGGGTTAATAAAAACAATACAAAATGTGAAATAAGCAGAAAGGTAAAGGGGGCTTACTGTGGGCCTGAGGCTGATGGCCAACTTGTAATAGCTTTCATCTGAAAGCATCTCACCAGCAAGTCTGAAGCTCGTCGCTGTGCTAATCACATCCTCGAACTCTGGAGTGGGCGATGACAACTCCACAGCTTTCTTCAACTTGACGGCCGCCTCGCTACATCTCTTTTGCGCCATCAGAAACTGACCTGCACAAACAACGAGTAATGTTAATAATTTTACTTATATTGAGAGATACCATATATGTCATACGTTTTTCTCTATTTTGCATCGACTGTAGCGTTTTTTACCTAAATAATAGTTATACTTTATATTAATATTTTCGCTGCAACAGACATAAAAGTTTCGGCACAAATAGAAAACAGGTGGCGGATATTGTTTCACAGTAATAAAGAGATTGCATAAGCAGTTAACGATAGCGCGGCTAGTGTAAACAAATAGCCGGGAAACAAAGATATCTGAATAAAGGACTTGCACGCCCAGATAGGGCTTCAGTGTTTGGAAGGCTCTAGTGATATCTCGATTGACAGAGAAAAGTTGTTTTTCTTTATTGTTCCGGAAATATCTCGAATTTAGGAATGAGGTATTTAGGGAAGCGCCGAGTCGCCAAGCGTGGGTTTTAAACAGAGTGAGTAAGCAGAGAACAGCTGAGAGTGCTGATGTTGTAAACGGTGGAACTTGAATAAGCTGTTTGTTATTGTCACCGACCATGAAAAATTGTGTTGTGATGTAATTGCGCTGCTACGGAGTGTATTTCTACGCAAATAAAGAACATTTAGATTTTCGGCACATTGGACTTTTAATTCTACGAAGCCACAAAGTCACAATTGGTGTCAGAAGTGGGATGACATAGAGGCGGCATTGTCACAGATGTTAGCGAAGATGAACGAATTAACAACGAAGACGAAGGTGGCAAACAACAGCCTGTCCGCCGAGCTGAAGCAAATAAAAACGGCGAATGACAACCTGGCCGCAGAGCTGAAACAAATGAAGACGGCTAACGATAACCTCACCAAGAAGATGGAAGCCACAAACAGCCTGACCGCGAAGATGACCGAATTGACCATGTAGATGAAAGCGGCAAACGAGACCCATCGCCGCCAAGTTCGAAGAGCAGCTGACCGGCGTGAGGGATGACGTCACGGAGCTGGGCAAGCGGATGGGTCAAGTCGAAGATCTGGCGAGCCACGTTAACGAGTTGGAGGGAAAGGCCGACAGCAACGCAAAGTCCCTGAACGCCATGGTAGAGGACATCGTCGGCAGGAGGTTGAAGAACTTGAAGATAGACGCCCCGGGACGCGACACAACATCTGCATGCGTCAAAGCTCCTAAATATGACGGCGCAACGACTTTCGAAGTATTCCGCCGCCAGTTAGACACGGTGGCCAAACACAACAAATGGTCACCAGAGGAAGAGGCCGCATAGTTAATAGCCAGCCTCCAGGGATGGGTCGCAAAAGTCCTGAACGCGGTACAGACAACGGCGGCACAAAAGGCCATCTGAGAGGCCCTGGAGAATCGCTTTGGAAACCATCGCTTAGTCGCAGCGTACCGCAGCCAGCCAAAGGCAAGGTTACAGCAGCCAGGGGAGACGCTGCAGGTTTTCGCCCCCGGCAGTTGAGCAACTGGCTAGCAAGGTCCTAGTCGACCTCCCACCAGAGTTTGTATCCCGAGAGGCTGCCTAAGGATATGTCGACGGGGCACGAGACACGTAGATTCGTCACACCTGATTCTCGGCGACTACAAAACCATTCACGTGGCGCTGCCGGCAGCATTGAGGATGGAGGCGGCCAAGGTGACAGCTACCCCTACTTCCGGAACAGGGAGTATCCGCTATGATGGAGACCGAAGACCAGTCGAGGGACGCCGGCGAAGACCTAGTGGCCGGTGTTGGTGGTGTGGACAGCCGGGACACCTGGAGAGAGACTGCCCACACAAGGAAGAGCAGTCGGAAAACGGGTAAGGGCTCTCGTGGAGAGGGGCGTTTGCGCCATCACCACGATTCCCTCTCCTCGAGTGACACTGCGCGCAGTCAGCCGGCGTTTGGATGACAGCCTCATAGCGGACGGTACGGAGGAGGGGAAACCGTGTCGGGTGCTCGTAGACCTCGGGGCAGCCGTGACCATCATCAGACCTGACGTTGCCAAGGGTTTGTCGACGAGGAAGCCGAGTCAACCATACCAGCTTGTGACGGCTTCGGTTGCCACCTTGCCTGTGGAGAAGGAGGTCCTATTCAAGTTGACCTTGGGGTGGAGTGCCATACGTCTGTGGGTGTTCGTTGCGAAGGTGGCTGATGAGGTGATACTGTGATTGGATGACCTCAGGAGCTACGAGGCGACGGTCGACGTCGGCAGGAAGGTCCTGCAGCACAATAGAGAAGAGGTGATACTTCGGAAACCCAACGAGGGCCTAGGAATCTGCAGGGTCATCTTGAAGGAAGATGTGGTGATCCCCGCGAGAAGCGAGATGGTGGTGACGGCGCGAATGGAAGGCCAGCGGACGAAGAACATGATGCTGGACCAGATGACGCCTGTGCACGGACTCTGTGTAGCCAGAACATTATTGCCGTAGAGAGGAGATGCCAGTGAGGCTACTTAACCTGGCAGATACCGATCACGACGTCCAGGCCGGAACGGAGCTGAGGACGTGCGAGCTCGTGGTCAGCGTAACCGCAATTGACAAGACACAGGAGCCGGTGCCGACGCAACACAATGGGGCTCTGGCTGGAAGGCTTATTGGAGAGGGCGGCCAACCACCAGACCGCAGAACAACCGGAGAAAGTTCGGCAATTACTAAGAAGATACCAGCGCGTCTTCAGCTAAGGTAACAGTGTCTACGGCCGCACGGACAAAGTGCTTCACCGCATCGACACCGGAGACGTCCGGCCTATTCGGCAACCAGCTAGACGCATTCCGCTGGCGAAACAAGTGACGGTACGGGATATGGTAGACGACATGAAATCCAGGGGAGTGACTGAAGAGTGCTACAGCCCTTGGTGTTCCCCTGCAGTTCTGGTGACAAAGAAACGGTGAGCTACACTTCTGCGTGGACTACAGGAAGCTGAACGCTGTCACTTGGAAGGACTGTTTTCCCTTACCCCGGATTGATGACACCCTGAACACGCTAGCTGGTGCACAGTATTTCTCGACCCTGGACCTGAAGTCGGGGCACTGGCAGGTGGCTCTAGACCCGATAGACAAGGAGAAGACTGCATTCTCGACAGATCATGGGCTTTGGCAGTTCAGGGTTTTGTCTTTGACCTCTGCAAGGCGCCAGCTACGATTCAGCGCCTCATGGAATCAGTGATGAGAGGATTGACACATGACGCATACCTGCTATACTTGGACATCATCGTCGGCAAGACTTTCGAAGGCCATCTCGACAACCTGAGTAAGGTGCTACAGAGACTCCAGGCGACCAACTTGAAGCTGAACGCGAAGAAGTGCCAGCTCTTCCGCAAGGATGTTAAATACTTGGGCCATATAGTCTCACCAACCAGGGTGGCTACAGACCCGGAGGTGACACAGGACGTGAGAGATTGGCCTCACACAAAGGATAAGCGAGGGTCGCGCAGTTTCCTTGGGCTGTACCGCTATTACCGCCGTTTCATAAAGGGGTTCTCCAACATTACCAAACCCCTCACCCACATGCCAGAGGAACACCGATCTTATGAGTGGACGGAGGACGCTGAACACGCTTTCCAGCACCTGAAGAAGATACTATGCAATGCTCCTACTTTGGGATTCCCACAACCAGGTAGCCCCTTCATTGTGGACACCGAGGCCAGCGGCCGTTGCATTGGAGGCGTCCTATTGCAAGTCCAGGACGGCGGGTGATAGCCTACTACAGAAAGACCCATTCCAAGGTAGAGAAGAACTACTGCGTCACTTGGCGAGAGCTACTGGCGGTAGTAAAGACATTGGAGCACTTCCACAAGTACCTGTATGGTCAGCCATTTCACATGAGGACTGACCACTCCGCCCTAACTGGGCTAATGAGCTTTAGAAACCTGGAAGGCCAGACAGAACGTTGGGTCCAGAGGCTGCAGGAGTACGACTTTACCTCTGAACATCGTAGAGGGAAGAGCCACGGCAACGCAGACGACATATCTCGAAGACCCTGCCTAGAAGAGTGCGGTCAATGCACAAGAGTGGAAGAGAAGGAGCGTGCCGCAGCTGTCAGGGTTGTCACGGCAGTGCCTGCGGATGTCTGGGATAGCGCAGGCCTGAGGAGGGAGCAGCTGGCGGACGCAGACTTGGGGCCACACTTGAGGGAAGTGGAGGCAGGGACAAGACCAACCTGGGAGGACATTGCACCAAGGAGCGTCACACATAAATCATACTGGGCCCAATGGGGCTCCCTGAAGACAGGAGACGGTGTGCTGTTCCGGATATGGGAACCGCCTGATGGGAAGATGCAAAGAAAACAGTTGGTACTTCCCCGAAGTAAGTCCCCGGAAGTCTTGGAGGAAGTGCACGCCGGTACTTCAGGAGGACACCTGGGAGCAAGCCGGACGTTCGACAAACTTCGGCAGCACTACTACTAGATGAGGCTCCGAGCAGATGCTGAGAGATGGTGTCGTCAATGTCACGTGTGCGCGGCTAGTCGCGGCCCCTAGACTAGAAGCTGGGGTCGCATGCAGCAGTACAACGTCGGAGCTCCATTTGAAAGGATGGTCCTCGACATAGCTGGACCATTCCCAGTGTCCGACCGAAGCAACAAGTACCTGATAGTGGTCGTGGACTACTTCACCAAGTGGCCGGAGGTGTATGCCATCTCGAACCAAGTGGGGAAGACAATCACAAATTGCCTCGTGGAGCAAGTGTTCTACCGATTTAGGGTGCCGTTAGAGCTCCACAGTGACCAGGGCACCAATTTTGAATCCAGCCTGATGAAGGAGGCACTAGAAAGACTTCAGGTGAACAAGACTCGCACCACACCCCTGCATCCACAGTCGGAGGTCATGGAGAGATACATCAAGACCTTAGAAGAACACCTGAGGAAGGTCGTGGCCAGCTGTCTGTGAGATTGGGGTATTAAGGTGCCACTGTTCTTGCTGGCTTACCGCTCGTCAACACACGACACCACTGGGATGACCTCAGCCAGTTTAATGTTCGGTCGAGAGTTACGCCTCCTCTGTGATCTGGCTTTTAGAAGCTTCCCGGACGCAAAACAACCAGTAACCGAGTATGTGGAAAACCTGGTGGACCATCTGCACGACATGTTTGAGATGACTCGTCAAAACATCCAGAGGGCGAGCGACTGCATTAAAACCCGATACGACAGGCGAGCCAACAGACAAGGGTTCTAGCAGGGTCACCTAGTCTGGTTGTAGCGCTCTACCCGGACCAAGGGACGATGCTTGAAGCTCCAGTAACCATGGAAAGGGCCGTACCGGGTGGTGAAGAGGATTAAGGACGTGTTCTACGGCATCCAGGAGGGAAGATGGTGGTATACCTGGATCGTCTGGTGTACTACGATGGTGCTGTTCGGGACGATCAGCCTTGCGGAGGGAGCAGGGTCGCGGCAACAGGCATACAATATTAGGCAGAAACAGAAAATAGGCGGCGGATATTATTTCACGGTAATAAAGAGATTGCATAAGCAGTTAACGATAGCGCGGCTGCTGTAAACGAATAGACAGGAAACAAAGGTGGGTGATGTGAGGGACTTGGTGGCCCAGATAGGGTTTCAGTGTTTGGAAGGTTCTAGTGATATCTCGATTGACAGAGAAAAGTTGTTTTTCTGTATTGTTCCGGAGATATCTCGAATTTAGGTATGAGGTATTTAAGGAAGCGCCGAGTCGCCAAGGGTTGGTTGTAAACAGAGTGAGTAAGCAGAGAACAGCTGAGAGTGCTGATGTTGTAAACAGTGGAAGTTGAATAAGCTGTTTGTTATGGTCACCGACCATGAAAAATTGTGTTGTGATGTAATTCCGCTGCTACTGAGTGTATTTCTGCGCAAATAAAGAACATTTAGATTTTTGGCAAATTCGACTTTTAATTTTTCGAAGTCACAAAGTCACAAAATATACTACTACATGATATAATAATGACTACCACAATGAAGGGTTCCACATTCCCTATACCTTCTCAAATCTTAATCTTCTTAATTACATCTCGAACACTTTTTACTCTGTCACTTACTGAATTCTAAGACTTTGCATCCCCTTTCTAATTTTCAGAACTCACTTAGTCTGTAACTACACACAGTTTAGTGGTTTCTAAACGTAACTAATTCTAATTACCCAAACCATGAGTCAATGGATTTCTTGTTGGCTCATTTCAACGCAACGCGTTATTGCCTCAGGTACACTGACTTATTTACCCGTTTTCCTGACTAATGACTAGTTCCTCAAGTTCTTCTCGGGAAACAAGCCAGATGGAGAGACGATTAGAAATCGACGTTTCGAGAGTATGCATCTCTCCCATCATAAGGATATTTATTAAATGTTATAACCACAAATTAATCACTGGATATAACACAAATATATATAAAGACAAAACACTACCAAAATTCGTGTTACTAAACAAAAGACTTTTCAGTAAATTAAAAGCCAGGTCAGGAGATGGCGTGAGTATAGAAAATTCTGTCAGAGTAGCGTAACTACTTAACTTGATTATCAAGCTGTATTGATCTTTGCTTCTTAAGTCGACAGCTACTGAACAGTTACTGGGAGCAGAGAATTAAGGACGCTTTGGCAATTTCCTTTGAAAGGAGCACGCTTAATCATGATGCTGGATTTCAGTTCAGCTCCTCTTGGAAACCGGCCTTAAAATGTAAATCCGTTGACTCAAGAATCACAGATCAATACAGCTTGATAATCAAGTTAAGTAGTTACGCTTCTTTGACAGAATTTTCCATACTCACTTCATCGCTTGACCTAGCATTTAATTTCCTGAAAACAGTCTTTTCTTCAGTAATGCGAATTTTGATAATGCTTTGTCTTTGTTTATATTTGTGTTGTATCCAATGGTGCATTTGTGGTTCTAACATTTTATAAATATCCTGATGATGGGAGAGATGCACACTCCCGAAACGTCGATATCTAATCGTCTTTTCACCTGCCTTGCTGCCCGAGAACAACGTCGCCAGGAAATATTCAGGTGTTATTTTAACAACTCCTTGTGCCCTGAAAACGTTACAGATCTTGTTTCTGACATTGTACAATGAATTTGCTATATCAAAACCTCTAATTGCAATTGTGTACGTAAGTATATATGTAAATATATGCTTTATTTATAATACAAGGTGCGTTAAAGTTATAACACCTATTTTTTAGGACTGGGACCAGATAAGAACTTCTGTTTTTTTTTAAATACACGTGGACTATTTGTGAATGCGTGACAGGGAGGGCAGCACTTTACAGTGCATAGAACTCTAGTGGCAGCGTCGAGAGCTAGGACTGTTTTTGATATCTAAAATGGCGAAGTGTTGGTTGCAAGAACAGCGTGTAATCATTCCTCTTCTCCATTTTCGTGGTGTAACACCTTTTGAAATTCATAGCCAGTTGCGTGAGGCATGTGGTGATGGTACCATGGATGTGTCTCATGTACGTTCCTGGGTGCGACAGTTCAATGAAGTCAGAACATCGTGTGACAAAAAACCAAGAGAGTTGAGTGAGGCACGTGGTGCTGGTACCGTGGATGTGTCTCATGTACGTTCCTGGGTGCAACAGTTCAATGAAGTCAGAACATCGTGTGACAAAAAACCAAGACAGTTAAGTGAGGCATGTGTTGATGGTACCGTGGATGTGTCTCATGTACGTTCCTGGGTGCGACAGTTCAATGAAGTCAGAACATCGTGTGACAAAAAACCAAGACAGTTAAGTGAGGCATGTGGTGATGGTACCGTGGATGTGTCTCATGTACGTTCCTGGGTGCGACAGTTCAATGAAGTCAGAACATCGTGTGACAAAAAACCAAGAGAGTTGAGTGAGGCACGTGGTGCTGGTACCGTGGATGTGTCTCATGTACGTTCCTGGGTGCGACAGTTCAATGAAGTCAGAACATCGTGTGACAAAAAACCAAGACAGTTAAGTGAGGCATGTGGTGATGGTACCGTGGATGTGTCTCATGTACGTTCCTGGGTGCGAAAGTTCAATGAAGTCAGAACATCGTGTGACAACGAACCAAGACAGTTGCAGACATCACCTGTGGGATGTGTGCACACAATCCTGCACGGAGATCTTAAAATGCTCAATTGGCGATCCTCCAAAGTAACACTCTCCACTCGCTGAATCATGACGTCAGACCGGCTGGTGCGAGGCCGTGACTGTATTGGTTTGTTGTCACACGATGTTCTGACTTCATTGAACTGTCGCACCCAGGAACACACATTAGACACATCCATGTTACCAACACCACATGTCTCACTCAACTGTCTTGGTTTGTTGTCACACGATGTTCTGACCTCATTGAACTGTTGCACCCAGGAACACACATTAGTCAAATCCATGGTACCGTCAACACATGTCTCACACAGCTGTCTTAGTTTGTTGTCACACGACGTTCTGACATCATTGAACTGTCGCACCCAGGAATGTACATTAGACACATCCATGGTACCGTCAACACATGTCTCACACAACTGTCTTAGTTTGTTGTCACACGACGTTCTGACTTCATGGAACTGTCGCACCCAGGAATGTACATTAGACATATTCATGGTACCGTCAACACATGTCTCACTCAACTGTCTTGGTTTGTGCTGTCACACGATGTTCTGACTTCATTGAACTGTCGCACCCAGGAACACGCATGAGACACATCCATGATACCAGCACCACATGTCTCACTCAACTGTCTTGGTTTGCTGTTGCACGATGTTCTGACTTCATTGAACTGTCGCAGCCAGGAACAGACATTACACACATCCATGGTACCATCACCACATGTCTTATTCACCTGTCTTGGTTTGTCGTCACACGATGTTCCGAATTCATTAAACTGTCGCACCCAGGAATGTATATTAGAGACATCCATGGTACCATCGCCACATGTCTCACTCAACTGTCTTGGTTTGTTGTCACACGATGTTCTGACTTCATTGAACTGTCGCACCCAGGAACACGCATGAGACACATCCATGATACCAGCACCACATGTCTCACTCAGCTGTCTTGGTTTGTTGTCACACGATGTTCTGACTCCATTGATCTCTCGCACCCAGGAACATACATTAGACACATCCATGGTACCGTCAACACATGTGTCACTCAACTGTCTTGGTTTGTTGTCACACGACGTTCTGACTTCATTGAACTGTCGCACCCAGGAATGTACATTAGACACATCCATGGTACCGTCAACACATGTCTCACTCAACTGTCTTGGTTCGTTGTCACACGGAGTTCTGACTTCATTGAACTTTCGCACCCAGGAGGACCCATGAGACACATCCAAGGTACCAGCACCACATGTCTCACTCAACTGGTGATGCATTTCAATAGATGTCACACCACGAAAAGAGAGAAAACGAGTGATTACATGCTGTTCTTGTAATGAAAACGTCGCCATTTTAAGTATCAAAACAGCCTTAACTCTCCTCGCTGCCACAAGAGTTTTATGCATTGTACAGTGCTGCCATCTGTCACGCATTCACAGATAGACCACGTGTATTTAGAAGAAAAAAAAAAGCAGAAGTTCCTATCTGGTCCCAGTCCTGAAAAAAATTAGATGTTATAACTTGAACGCACCTTGTAGGTTCACATTCGTTTCCGATATGCTTCCATGCTTTCCATGTAGTGCAGATATCTGATGATAATCGTATTCAATTCCCAAAACTGCCGGAATTGTTTCAGATTTATACTCTATCTCACTTAAGATGTAAAGAAAATGTCTTATATAAATAAACATTTGTATATTTATCTGCTCAGTGCTACACTAGTAGAATCTCCTGCACCAAGGGTACAGATCACCAAGGGTTACAAGAGGTCGCCTCGGCTAACAAGCTCTGATTGGACATAATTGCACAAAAGGACCGTTGATTCAAGTGGGAGTTGATTCGGCTCCCTACAATGTCCATCTGTCTCACATACCTACATTCTATACTATTTACATAGTAAGTAGAAAAAATATTAAATTCCACCCCAAAACTCGACACTCATTTTTCATGTTTTAAACTCCCCCGAATGAGAGAGTTTATAAAAATGCCTATGTGTGTATTCCTTCTTATTGGTTTGAAGTTTCCAATCTTTATACTCTTCTCAATAGAGAAGTCGTTATTCGTTTGTTTGCCCCTACTCGTGCAAAGAGAATGAAATTTCAAGACCATCAGATGACGAGCTACTCTTAAAAGACTAGACTATCGATATAAACCTGCTAAACTTCCATTAGCGATTCAGGAGGTGAACAAAGATACCATATATGGAATGGAAGCGTACACAGATGGAAGTAAAATGGGGGAGAACGTTGGCGAAGAAGGAATTATATTTAAATCAGAATTATGGCACAGCAATTAGAATTAAAACTCCATGACCACTGTACTAATAATCAAGGCGGACACCTTGCTATTCTAAAAGTACTAGAGATATCAGAAGAAATTCATTATGCCAGTTCAAGAGAGAGAAATAGAAAAACATTGCAATATACACTGACCACCGAATTACTATAGATCAACTGAGAAACAAATGGAACAAAACCGACTAATTGAATCTATTAAAGACAAACTTGTAGCAACTAAACCATTCAAAATGGATCATCCACTTCGACTGGGTTAAAAGCCACTCCGGATTAGAAGGGAATGAACAAGCAGATAGACTTACAAAACGCGTTGCGATCGAAAATAGTGAAATGGTGTACGACAAAATACCAAAAGACGAAATAGTAACGAGAGCGAAAGAAAATGGACTCACAGGAGACAACAAGTCTGGACGAACACAATGAAACGTGCAGTGACTAAAGGCGTTCTTCCGGTTAGTGAAAAACCGATTGCGTCATAAGATTCCAATATCCCCAGGACCCACTACAATGTTAACTGGCCATGGAAAATTAAATGCATACCTCTAGCGATTTAGAATAATAAATAACCCATTGCGTTCGTATGGAGAAGAAGAACAGACCGTTAACCACATAATATTTAATTGTAGAAGCCTTTTTTTTTTTTTTTTGTAATTTACGTCTTCCAACGTTAAGTCATATTGGACGTTGAATGAAATGGGTGAAATTATGCTCAAATGAGTTCGGGGTCCATGGAGCTTAGAATAACCTGACATACGCCTATCATGATAAGGAAAAACCCCGGAAAGAAACTTTATCCAGGTAACTCAGGCTAACTGAGATTCGAACTCGGGACCTCTTGAACGTGAGGCACACACGCTACCATCTACGCTACCGAGGCGGGCCATGGTAGCTCAAATGGTGAGAGCGACTGCACGGACCAGGAGAAGACTTGATAAACAAAGACTAGAATTGGCAAGAAGTGTAACAAGGAATTGAGGGAAATGGCCTACCACCACCGAGAAGATTGCGAACAATTACCTGAAGTCGTTTGTAAAATTTGTAACTTGTATAAAAATCACGGACATGGACTTACAATTTTGGAGTGTAATGCTTACAAATTGTGAACCCTATACAATCAACTTACTCTGGTATCGTAATTTCACAATTAACTAAAACCATAAAGCACCATATCTACAAATATGACAACTATTTAGAGTGAAATAATTACAGATTGTGAACCCTAAACAATCAGTTACAAAAATGGACCTAATTTAATATATGCAGTGTCTAGAAAAGAAGAAAATATTCAACGTAAATTTGTTGTAATATTTATAATTATTAATTCAAAAGTGGACATGTAACTATAAAGCATGTAGTACAGTGCGATCCATATAAACCTGAACAATTTTCACAACTGGGAGATTACATTACACTATTGCAACTTTGTGAGTTCATAGAATTAAAATTCAAAAAGTTCTTTATTTCGGTAGAAATACTACATTGTCAACACTTATAGTAGGAGAATTGCATAAGATACACAAATACAATGCTCAAAGTCGTTGACCACAAAACAAAAGGGTTCACTTTCGAAACACAGTTGTACGCGGACGATTCTCAACTTCCAATTCGACTCTCACTTTACGACTAAGTCTCCTCTTAGGACTCTCCGCTGCTTCCTTTTATACGTCCATTGATAATTCTAGACTGTTCTGTAACAAACAGGAAAATGAAACTTCCAGCCATCTAACTTTACCTGTTTCGGCAAGCTTTTTATCTTCGCGCCATCGGCCGCGCCGTGGCTCAGTGGTTAGACCGCTTGGCTCTCACCAAGGCGGCCCGGGTTCGATCCCAGGCGACCGCAAAGTGAGATTTGTGGTGGACATCACGGCGCTGGGGCGGGTTTTCTCCAGGACATCCGGTTTCCCCCGCCTTCTCATTCCACCAGTGCTCCATCTTCATCTCATGTATCACCAGTGTCACCGCCTGCGGTGCCGTATGTACTAAAAGCGGGTGTTAAACACTACACATTTCTTCCCCTTCTTTACCTGTTTCAGCAAATTCTGTTGTGCGCGTCAGCCACTCTATCACGATGACTCGCGACACTATTTACATCTCAGAGAAAATGTTGGAAGTGTCCTCCACCAGCATCTATACATGTTTGTACTCGTCTCACCATATTCTCTCAAGTTTTACAGAGAGTATCCTCACCAATGTTACTTATTTCGGTTCGAACGGATTCTTTGAGAACACCAATTGTCCGTGGCCTATTCGTGTACCCTCTATTGTGTAGATACCCCCACAAGAAAAAATCCGGTGTGGTTATGTCAGGAGATCTGGGGGCCACAGACCTTTTGAGATTATTCGATTATCAAAGAAACTGGTTACAAGTTCCATGGTGTCATTAGATGTATGACACGTTGCTCCATCTTGCTGAAAATAACTTTCTCTCAATTCGATATCATCTCCGTAAAACTTCAGAGAATATGATGAGACGAGTGCAAACATGTATAGATGCTGGTGGAGGACACTTCCAACATTTTCTCTGAGATGTAAATAGTGTAACGTAATCTGCCAATTGTGTATTATATTCTGCCAAAGTTGCACCTGTGTCCTATTATTGCTTCAAAAGTTGTGGCCTACTATACTACTATGTAGTGGGGCATGCTATTATGTCAATAAAAAAGTACCAACTAGAAATTACAAACGCATTCTACAAACGTTTATCTGAATTAACATAAAGTAAACAAAAGAATGCGTTGTTTAAGATTCATTTGTTGAAGAATGGGCATAGAGAGAATGTAAGGCACTGGCTGTTTTTTTGAAATTGCTGTTGTATATTGGTAACAAGGTACAAACGAATACGATGTTGTACTCTGCGGAATGCATCCGTTCCATTGGAAATGGAACATAGTCAACACTTTAAAATATATATACAGGTTGTTTCAAAACGACACATAACGATGATAGCCGTTGCATAGTTTATAACTTATGCTAGTCCGAATTTCGGTGTCGCAGCTTCGAAGTTCTGTTAGGTATAATTTTATGCAGAATTAAATATTACATTATTTTGTGATTAGGCAGCGCAGGAACCGCTGGTGTGGGAACCTCAAAAGTTGTTATCGTGACGTACTAGCCACGAAAACAAAAACATTACTCCTTGGCTTCTATCAGTGACCCTACCCTACCTTTCAGGTAATAGGGCAAAGGGCAGTTTACTTGTGAAAAAGTCGACTAATAACTCGGACAGTTGAAGGTTGCTCTTCAGTGTAAAACTACACATTCCGTCCTAACAGAGAGGATTTTGCACGTACTTAGATAGCAATATGGAGCGCTATACGAACGCCGAAATGACGGATATGGTTTTGATGGATGAAACAGCTAAAGGGAGTTCAACGAACGAACGATTAATTTAGTTTCATTATAAATATGAATTGTAAAAATAGTTACATCAATAATAATACTTATTTGTTTAACTTCAGAGTGTGTTGTGTGTAATTTACGACCTCCAGCGTTAAGTCATATCGGACGGTGAATGAATTGGGTGAAATGATGCTCAAATGAGTCCAACGTCCTTGGAGCTTAGAGTTACCCGACATTTGTCTTGAAGGATAAGGAAAAAAACCCGGAAAAAACCTTATCCAGGTAACTCACCCTGACCGAGATTCGAACTCGGGTCCTCTTGAACGTGAGGCAGACATGCTACCATCTACGCTTCCGAGGCGGGCTTTAACTTCAGAGCATTTTGTTATGATCTTAATTGTACAATACTTTCAATCACTTACTGTAAATGTCAACAGCTTCCTTTTCAGTTACAAATGCTTTATTTAGTATTATCAAACACGTGAACTAAAATGCTCATCTCATTGTATAAGTCATTTAGTTTTGGTTAATTTATCTTCAATTCTTTTATGTTTCTTTCTGTTCTGTTTATAATTTAATGCTTCCATGTTCAATCTCACTAACATTAACTTCCCTCTAAAAGGTTAAAATGCATGTGTCCACTAGCTTATTTGCCAACATTGACTGTTATAACGGAATTTTGGAACACGTTGCTCATAAGAAATAATTAAACAATAGCATCTTTATGGTTTTATAAGCCAAAGAAATTCTTAATTGTAGCAAGCTACCGCAGAGTATATCGGTATGTTTACAAACAGTTACAGCACGCGGCACGGTGTGTGACCTATACCTGCGAACTGCGACAGCGTGAGGAACGCATCGTTGTTCCTGTCACTGCTTAATCCACATTCATTCTGGAGCGTTTTTATGCGACTCTACTGGCTCTAGCTCTCTAGGCTCTACTGCCTAGGTATATGTGTCACATAGAAGCTGAGCAACTACTTCTATATGTTCGTTCAGAGTCGTTTCAAATCATTCATTTTGAAAAATTACTAAGAACTGTGATACTTATCAGGTCGTGGGTGCATACTGGGAATACGAGGCCCCCAGGGCCCAGGATTCTCAACCATTCGAGATTTGATAAGTAACTCACTCTTCGTGGTTACCTAATTACTTCTTGTAATACTTGAATAATAAATCAAAATGGCTTTGCCATATTTCATTGGACATTAACAACTATGATGAATTGAAATGTGAACAAATGAAAAGTTGCATCTAAATTGCTTGGACAAAGCCTCCTTATTCACTCTTTTGTTAATAAATTAATTGAAGTAACACATGTCTTGCTTAGAAAAGACAATCAAGTGGTTAGAAAGAAGGTATGTGGCACTAGTGGAATCCAAAATGTATGCAGTAGAGATCTGGGGGAGGGGGGGGGGCACAGACGTAAACAAAACGGTGGACCAGAACTACAGAAGGTTTTATAAAGAGCTACTAGACTTACCAAGATCAGTACTTAGGGAAGTAGCTTTAGTAGAATTAGGAAAGACAAGAAGAAATGGAATAATATTGGAAAGAATAATACCAATTCTGTTACAGGTTTTTGGCCAAAGAAGGGGAAACTATGAAATTATGCATGAGACAGCGAAAAAGATTAGAGAACTGAAACAGTTGGTGGGCAGAGATAGGAATTATGGAAAATATAGGAATTGAAGAGATTAGAGGAAATAAATACAAGCGATGTGGGTAAATTGGTAAAATGCAGAATAGAAGATATTGAAAGTCAGGAAATATGGGAAAGTCTAGAAAATATGAAATCATTACAATTTTACAAGCAAATTAAAAGAAATTGGGGACAAGAAGTGTATGTAGATTACTGCAATAGGCAAGAGAGAGAAGGGCTAGCTTGGATGAGAACAGGAACAATATTTCTAAGAGGGATAAGAGATAGGGAAAAGGAAATTTGGGAATTGTGTGGGGGAAAAGAAAGCATAGAACACAATGTAACAGAATGCAGGAGGTTTCAATATGGAGAAAAAAGGTTTGGGAGGTAAAATTGGAGAAAGTAGAGAAGAGGATAGTAGCTATAGAAATGTTAACAGGAAAGGAAGAAAAGAAGGTAAGAAGGTAAGAAGGATTGGTGAGTTCTTGCAGAAAGTAAAAGTAAAATGGGCCAGAAATGTAAAGAATATAAGAAAGGAAGATGGAGATGGGGGGAGAATGGAATTAATTAACAAGGAGGCATGAAGGTTGTGGCAAAAATGATTCTCAACTCGCAGCAGATAGGAAGCATGCCGACTGTTTTGAAGATCCAGGTCGAGATTTGATTAAATAAAGAGTCATGAGATCTTTTCTCAGGTGTGGATTTTTGGTGACAGAAATAAAATTTTAAATATCTTTTATTTCGTAATATATTTAATTGTAAAACCACTCGTTACTATTACGAATTTCGAATAACTCTTTTTGAAGGTTATTAACTTTCCTTTACAATTATATTCACCGCAACATTTTTCATCCTCATCAAACAAGACTGAAGAACATATCTCTCTCAAGATTATTGATTTTTCCGTAACTATCATTACTTCTCTATTAATTTTGTGATTGGCCGATGTACTGCTACGTCACCGCATTACGTTATACAATTATTACTACGGCCAATCACAAAATTACACATATATTTGTTTTTAATATGTCATTACATGGCCTACTAAGTCATATCAGAAAACAATATACATATAAAACGTTATAACTAAAAATATCGTTACAAATGCCCTCTTCAAAATATATGGAAAATAATTTTAACTTATTTATCAACAATGTGTTTCCATATATTTTGAAGAATGCCCCAAATTTAAGAATTTTGTTTACAACAGTGAACTATAACATAAATGTAACATACATAACATATAACAATAAACATACATTAAATGAAATATAATAGTAAATGAACATTTAACGACTTAGCATTACTATAACACACTTTTTTTTTTTAAATATATATCTTGGTCTTTATGAGTGGGGTGTGCCCCGCCCCAAATTTGCGTTCAAGTATTTTTATAATTAACATTTTTAAATTATTTACATTGAACAAACATGCTATAACAATATAAAGAATATTTTAACATCATTTGTAAACGAATATATATAATTAAAATGAAATAAAATAAATTATATATACAATTTATATATAAAAAATTCTCTGTTTTGCTGTTCATGTTGGGTGATTTGCCCACATATTTAATTTTTTTTTAGCTGTCCTGTATCTATGACAAAGTTCATAGCCAAAACTTTTGAACAGTTAGTGTGATACAATTTTCTCAGTTGGCTAACCTGATCTTTGCAAGCATCCAGAACTTGGTAAATACATCTTTCGTTTTCATGTATATTATAACGCTGTTTGAAGGTTAGGTTAGTTGCGTGTTCAAATCTTTTACAAAACTTTAACATTATGTTGTGTGGTGTATCATACATGTGACCAATATGACCTTCATTGTGTATTTGTGTTTGTGGGAACATTTCGTGTACATATACATTACAGTTCACATCAAAATACTTATTGTTTGAGTTTACTGCATACATCTTCTGATAACCATCTGTATTATAACATTCATTGTTTGGTAAGTCAACATTAGTCTGTAAATTTCTTATTTCTTGGCTAACTAGTTCCTTTAGTTCATTAGATTGGCTATTCTGTTCTAACCTCTATTCTAACCTCTCTTGTTGTTCACTTAGGTTAGTTATATCTTTCTCTTGTGAGCCTAATTGATTCACATTATCTATCTTAGCATCTAATTTGCTACAGAGTCCTGCATTCTGATTTCCTATCTTCCCGATAAGATTTGCATTTGCACTTTCTATTTTCCTACTCAAATCTGCATATTGACTTTCTATCTTATTATTTACATCTCCTATCTTATTGTCTACATCTCCTAACTTGCTACCGAATTCTGCTAACATCTTCACTATCTGGTCTAAGGTACTTACATCTAGTGATTCACTAACATTTCTCTCACCCTGTGCAAGCACGTTTGCTTCAATCACATGTTCGCTAAATTGCTAGCAATGATCCATCCTTTCTGGCAATTTATGTCTGCTTCGGAGTCCCATTCATTAAAGTATTTTAACTTGCAGTTGGTCATCTTGATTCTCTATGATGTGTAGATAATAGTTGGAAATTTCCTTTGACCATTGTGTAAATAATCTTGCCACCAATTCGAAGCCCAACGATGCCATATTTGTGGCATTATTATTTCAGCTTATCTCTCTCCATCTTAATCGAGCCACACGTTAGGGGGCCAAATTTGTGGCGAAAATGATTCTCCACTCGCAGCAGATAGGAAGCACATTGGTTCTCCAACTTAATCAGCCCCAGAGTTGGGAGCCATCTTTGTGACTGTCCATCTTAATCTTCTCCTTGTGCGTCCGCTTAATTCGTAATCTCATATATTAGGCTTTTGCAGGTTGAATTGTTTCTTGATGATTGGGTTTGATAACTATATAATTTGATTGTATAATCTAACGGCCACTCATTGCTATTACAAATGCGAATAACTCTTTTTGAAGGTTATTAACTTTCCTTTACAATTATATTCACCGCAACATTTTTCATCCTCATCAAACAAGACTGAAGAACATATCTCTCTCAAGATTATTGATTTTTCCGTAACTATAGTTACTTCTCTATTAATTTTGTGATTGGCAGAGCTACTTGGCAGAGCAGAAGACCAGGGTGTCATGTAAGCCAAGGTAGCAACAAGAAGGCATGGAGGTTAAGAGCTATCTGGCAGAGCAGAAGACCAGGGTGTCATGCACGCCAAGGTAGCAACAAGGAGGCATGGAGGTTAAGAGCTATCTGACAGAGCAGAAGACCAGGGTGTCATGTAAGCCAAGGTAGCAACAAGGAGGCATGGAGCTTAAGAGCTATCTGACAGAGCAGAAGACCAGGGTGTCATGTAAGCCAAGGTAGCAACAAGGAGGCATGGAGGTTAAGAGCTATCTGACAGAGCAGAAGACCAGGGTGTCATGCACGCCAAGGTAGCAACAAGGAGGCATGGAGGTTAAGAGCTATCTGACAGAGCAGAAGACCAGGGTGTCATGTAAGCCAAGGTAGCAACAAGGAGGCATGGAGCTTAAGAGCTATCTGACAGAGCAGAAGACCAGGGTGTCATGTAAGCCAAGGTAGCAACAAGGAGGCATGGAGGTTAAGAGCTATCTGACAGAGCAGAAGACCAGGGTGTCATGTAAGCCAAGGTAGCAACAAGGAGGCATGGGGGTTAAGAGCTATCTGACAGAGCAGAAGACCATGTGTCATGTAAGCCAAGGTAGCAACAAGGAGGCATGGAGTTAAGAGCTATCTGACAGAGCGGAAGACCAGGGTGTCATGTAAGCCAAGGTAGC
Organism: Mantis religiosa; assembly: GCA_030765055.1. Taxonomy (NCBI): domain Eukaryota; kingdom Metazoa; phylum Arthropoda; class Insecta; order Mantodea; family Mantidae; genus Mantis; species Mantis religiosa. The sequence continues at coordinate 332,521,756 of CM060948.1, forward strand.
AACAATGAGGCATGGAGGTTAAGAGCTATCTGACAGAGCAGAAGACCAGGGTGTCATGTAAGCCAAGGTAGCAACAAGGAGGAATTGAGGTTAAGAGCTATCTGGCAGAGCAGAAGACCAGGGTGTCATGTAAGCCAAGGTAGCAACAAGGAAGAATTGAGGTTAAGAGCTATCTGGCAGAGCAGAAGACCAGGGTGTCATGTAAGCCAAGGTAGCAACAAGGAGGCATGGAGGTTAAGAGCTATCTGGCAGAACAGAAGACCAGGGTGTCATGTAAGCCAAGGTAGCAACAAGTAGGCATGGAGGTTAAGAGCTATCTGGCAGAGCAGAAGACCAGGGTGTCATGTAAGCCAAGATAGTGACAAGGTGGAATGGAGGTTAAGAGCTATCTGGCAGAACAGAAGACCAGGGTGTCATGTAAGCCAGGGTAGCAACAAGTAGGCATGGAGGTTAAGAGCTATCTGGCAGAGCAGAAGACCAGGGTGTCATGTAAGCCAAGGTAGCAACAAGGAGGCATGGAGGTTAAGAGCTATCTGGCAGAGCAGAAGACCAGGGTGTCATGTAAGCCAAGGTAGCAACAAGGTAAAGAGAAATAAATTTAGTCTCAATTTGTAAATTGTAAACTTTTGGAATATGTACAGTAAAAATCTAATTTAATTAAGACACTTGGAAAAGCGAACAGAAGCTGTATGTCTGTACCTCAGGAACTGATACCTTAACTGGCTGAACATAGAGTGCCGTCAGCTTATCTGTAATCCCATGCTCTCTGTAATCCTATCACTGTTATAGACACGATTTCTAAATCAACTGCAAATGTGTTGTGTAGTTACTGTTCTCATGTGGGGGAACACCTGTTGACACCAGTCCTTGAGAGTTGGTGGCTGTGCAGCAGATCGTGGTGTTGGGATGAAGTAGAACAGTATGTAGATAAAGTCAACATGAAAAATTCAATACCATGGCCGGGATTTGAACCACAGATCTCCTGGTTATCCATGTAGCCATGTTGTTGGCCATGGTAGCTCAATGGATTAGAGTGACTGGACGGAAACCAGGAGATCCATGGTTCAAATCCCGGCCATGGATTTGAATTTTTCATGTTGACTCTATCTATCAAATACCTTAGCCTATATACAGCCAGTGTGAAGAAATGATTAATTTCCATCAATTAACTAAAATAACAGGTACATGTTTGGAACTTCTGTATGTCTCAGTAGCCTATCTGCCTGTAATCCTGTGGCTTCTCAAAGTCCTTCACTTCATCCTTTCCTCTTCGAAGTGTTAGCTACAACAGAGAGCAGGTCGCAAGTGCTCCCTGCAGTGTGTACCCTTTATCCTTGAATTAATATATTGGACAAAAGTGAGTAAATGTAGACACAGTGAAGTGAGTAATAACTGTTCAGTACAACTTCAGATACATAAATAGTTTGAAATTTTACAGCTATTTCTCAGGAAATAATAATTTGATTAAATAAAGTGTTTCAACAATGAAGTATTCCTGGTATAGGTACAAAAGAAAGACTAATAATGAAACATGTAACCTTTTTTTGTAGTGTTTAATGCCTGGTTTTACTACAAGTGCACCATAGGTGGTGGCACTGATGATGCATAAAATGAAGATGGAGCTTCGGTGGAAACAGGAGAACCCGGAGAAAGCCTGCCACTATGCCACTTTGTTCACCACAAATCTCACATGCAGTTGCCTGGGATCGAACCTGGGCTTCTTTGGTGAGAGTCAAGTGATATAACCACTTGGCCTTGGTGTGGCTGTGAAACATGTGAAGCCTTTTGAAAGTAATGAGTTGGTAATTCAAACAATGCAAATATAAAACTATTAAAGCCAGGCAGTTATGCAGCCGAACTCGATGTTTGGGAAAAGTTGCTAATTATAAAAAACAAACAGCATACTTTAAATTTTGAATTGCAGCCTGAAAACTCTCTTTGGAAGTTCATCTCACAGTCAACAGATGCCACCACAGACAACCAGCTCACTTCAGAAAACGACGGATCCAACCAGTCGGATAACTCCTGATGATGGGGAAAATCTGTTCTCCGAAACATATCCAAGTAAGGGTATTTTGAGTGATGATGTGTTTGAATTACCGACATATTACTTTCAAATGTCAAATACGAGGGCTGTTCAATAAACAATGATCACAACTTTTTGGCAAGTACCTTTACGTATCCTTATAATTTTGATGGTCCTTCTCAAAATAGTGTCCCTGAATGCGATGCACATGTCCCAGCATTTCTGCCAGTCTTCAAAGACATGCTGGAAACCATTTTTTGAGTGATCCTTCAAAATCGCCTCCGCAGCCTTCGCCACTGCTTCTGAAGATGGATAATGCCTCCCGCGAAGGCGTTTCTTCAAGTTAGGTAATAGAAAAAAGTCACATGGGAATAAATCCAGACTATAGGGAGGGTGAGGAATGCAGTTCACATTGATTTTTGCAAGATATTCAGCAACAACATTGGCAATATGCAGCCGCGCATTATCGTGGTGCAGTATCCAGCCTGCTTCACAGAAATGTGGTCTTTTGCGCCTGATATGGACTTGCAATGTTTTCAGGACATCCCTGCAGTGTTATCCAGTTACTGATGTGTGTGCAGGTACAATATGCTGATAAACCATTCCATGAATATCAAAGAATGAGATGACCATAACTGTCCCAGCAGAAGCAACCACTTTTGCTTTTTTGGGGGTTGGTGATTAGGAGATTTCCACACTGAGCTTTGCTGTTTGCTCTCAGGATCAAAATGATGTAGCCATGTTTCATCAGCAGTGATTACGTTTGAAAGAAACTCTGGATCTTCCTCTAACATCAACTTTATCTGCATGCAGACCTGCATGCAAATGTCCTTTTGTTCAGGAATCAGCAGTGTTGGAACCCATGGCGCACAAACACATCTCATGTGTAATGTTTCTGTCACCAACGTGTGAGTGGCACCCAATGAAATGTTCAGGATTTCAGAAAGTGCTGTTAAGGTAAGTCGTCGATCCTCTCTCACAATGGCAGCAGCAGTGTTGATGTTTTCTTCCATAAGAGCAGTACCAGGTCCACCTTCCTTTGAAATTGATTGTCTCCCCTCTTTAAACATTTTAAACCACCTTCAAGCTGTGCTGTAGGGAAGAACAGACTCTCCATAGGCCTCCTGTAACATTGTATAGGGCTCAACTGAAGATTTGTTGAGACGAAAGCAGAATTTAAAAGCCGCATATTGTTCCTCGCATGTTACCTCCATTGCAGCGGTAGGCGATACTGAACATGTCTGAACTTGCCTGGTTCTCAAAGGAGGAACCAGGAGTACCAACAATGAAACTACTACGTCATGTTTGTTTCACATTAAGCTAACGGAATATAATAAGATTGAATTTTATTGCGAAACATTATGATCGTAGAAAAATTATGATCATTGTTTATTGAACAGTCCTCGTACATCACTGTTTCTGACCTTTTGCTTTAAATTATGTGAAGCATCTTGCATTTGAGTATCTGTGTAACTTAAATAATTTTAAATAAAAGTTAACCAGTATGTTTTCTTCTAAACCTTTTTATTGTTTCTTTCTTAAACATGAGTATGTCTGATAAAACACATAAATACTTAAAATTTACAAATTTCTAGTATGGGTCCTAGGAAGCTCCTCAGTATGATTTGAACAGTTGGGTCCTTTTATTCTATCCATGAGATATGGTCACCTGCAAATAGAAAAAAGCTTATCTATGTATAAATATTGTTTAGATGATAGGAAGTGAAGCTTCACTTTTGAAATATTTAGAACAGACAATATAACAGCTGAACTCTCTATGTTCATGTACATATTTGGCAAATGCATGGGTAAAGTGTATCTTTTCAAATTTGATTTGTTGTTACACTCTTGACTCCTTGTTTGCAGTGCCAGGTAACCTGTGGTACCTACCCTCTTCCCTTCACCATACTGTGCCATTTGTTTTCCCTCTGGCAATTTTTTTTTTCCTTTTCCTCGCCTTCCTGGTTCAAGGTGCTGCTGTTTTGGGGGATCGTTTCAGCCTCCCGCCATTGCTCTCTGGAGGCGCTGCAGTTCCTGAAGCTTCTTGTGTGCACTGCCTTGAATTGGGAAGGGAGTTGGTGCTTGTGGCTCAACGCTTTTAAGTCTGGGGGTAAGTGCTCTAAGTTTTGGGTTCGCTAAAAATTCTTTGTGTCTAGATGATCGCTTTTGGTGAGCCGTGATAATTTTATGGACTCTTCCCTCAGTTCTGGGACCAGAAGCTTTATTTTTTTCCTTATTATGTTTCTGGGTCTATAAAAAAGGGGTGGCTGCAAGCTGCTTAGAATTTCTACATCGTTAAATGGGGGATGGAATTTTACTGTCGGCTTACCCTGAAGTCACTTATGTATTCAGTGGTTTTGGGATGTTATTCATGTAACTGATCTACTCAGTTATTTGTTTGGGTAAATGCTTTCTCTGCAGTTACTGGCTAACATCATCGGCAATTTAAATGTTTTCTGGGACCTTTGCTACCCTCATACTTTATTATTGTTCTTTCAGGAGTAAATGTTCTTTACAGAATAATTTTATAAAGATTGTGATGCTTGTTGTTTCTTTGTACTATTTATAGGGAGCACATACTGTTAAAATAAATAAGTTATGTTTGTTATAATCAAGGATTGTAATAATGAATTAAAGCATTTAAAGTTGTTTATTGGAGGCAACATTGAGTCAGTTCTTTGAATGTCGTGTACCCTTACCTGGACCTCTGAGCTTTAGTGTTTGTAGGGCCTAAATTCCTCACTTAAGTTTAGCATGTGTTAAGGTGTGAAGTGCACGGCCTGGGCCGGCCGTCACAATACTGTTGACACAAACTACAGTCCCTCCAGTTTTAAAGTGGGGATGCACATAAACAGTGCACTTGAATCACTCTGCCAACAAATGCATGCTGACGTTCTGTGCAGACAGCTCTTTATGTCCGACTGCTATTGCAACCGCCTTATCTCACTGCAGCTCCTGTTTAAATGTTTTGGAAGTTGAATTACAATATTTAATCACCTCATTCATTACTTGAATGTACCAATTATGCAATAATATATCAAGACAGAAACAATTTCCATTCACGCTTCATGTTTCATTTGCTCTAAAAGTTGTGTATATCACAATTTTGACATCGGTACACACTTTAAGACCAGCTGGAGTATAGTAGCATATACATACATCTGCCCACCTAAAGTATGCAAGGCAGAGGAATGTGTAATGTAATAACTTTTGCTGCCTGCATGATGTTTATACTTGCTTCCTGGCTATGATAAGGATACTAGATTCATGTAAAATGCACAGTGTGGTCACATCACTCGCCCATGCATACCTATCACTACATTTACTGAAACGAGTATTAAATGTGGCAGCATGGGTGACTCGTATGTACTCTTATACACTCATTTCGTAATAAATAGATCCACTTTCAGAGGAGATAAACAGTACAAACCCTCTTCTCCTTTAGGCCATACTTGCCTTCTTGTGGTGTGTAAAAATGTAATCCATGGCATAAAAGTCCCAACTGGGCCTGAGCCTACCAACCTGACTGCCGGCCTCACGCCCACTTATGCACAGCAGAGGTGGGCAATACGGGGAGGAGACATGGTCAGCATCTCGGCATCCCCCAGCCAGAATGTTGGTTTCCGTGACCAGGGCCGCTTACCTATTGTAAGTTCCTCACTTTTCTCATGATACAATAGAATACAATACTTTATTTGTCACATTACACTTGCATAGTTCAGCAGGCGCTCGTAAATTGGTGACTCGTCAAAATTTTAAACCTTAACTTTAAGATCAGAAATAAGTCTACAATATTTACAATACAATATGTTACAAAGTATAATAAAGCAAGAGAATATTAATTATGTACAATATCTAGAGTATATAGTTTTCCTAAAGTTGAACAGACACTAAGATAAAACTGAGATCACAGTGCACCATCCTCTATTCCTGAATTGAATAGTATACTTTGTTGGTGAATAAACTTTTGACTTTTTTCTTAAAAATATTTTGGTTTTGGATTTCCCTAACTGTTTGTGGAAATTTATTATATATTTTAATCCTGATATCTTGTGGACTTTTCTCGAGCAGTGCTAACCTATGAGTAGGGTATTTTATATCTCTTTTTCCTCTTGTGTTATGACCATGATGATGTTGATGTTTTAGAAAACTGTTATAATTACTGTGTACATATAGAACTAGATTATACATATAGAGGCAAGGTTGCATTAAAATTATTAATGTTTTAAAAAGTGGTCTGCAGGATGCTCTATAACTCGAATGGGTCATTATGCGTATGATTTTCTTTTGAATTCGGAAAAGTCTGTCAGGGCCTGTTTCCCCATGAATTTATTCCATATGCAAGTAATGAGTGAAAGTAACTGTAATATATGATTCTAGCAGCATATGGCTCTCATACACTCATTTCGTAGTAAACAGATCCACTAATAGAGCAGATAAACAGTTCAAACCCTCTTCTACTTCAGGCTCTGCTTGTCTTCTTGTGTTGGGCAAACAGTAGTAATGGTAGTCTCAAACAGGGATAACATACTGTCTGCCCACCACAAGAAATGAAATGAAATGTGTAGAGTTTAACGCCCGCTTTTACTACATACGGCACCGCAGGCGATCACACTGATGATACATGAGATGAAGATGGAGTACCGGTGGAATGAGATGGCGGGGAAAACCGGAGATCCCGGAGAAAACCCGCCCCAGCACCGTGTTGTCCACCACAAATCTCACTTTGCGGTCGCCTGGGATCGAACCCGGGCCGCCTTGGTGAGAGCCAAGTGGTCTAACCACTGAGCCACGGCGCGGCCTCCACCACAAGAAGGCAAAGCAGAAGAATGTATGTAATGTATAATTTAATCATTTTTGCTTTCTGCATGATGTTTATGCTCTTCTCGATATGATAAGGATGCTATGTTCATGTAAAATACACAGTGCTATCTCATAACTCACCCATGCAAAATACCTGTCATGGCAGTTACTGGAATGAGCATTACATCTGACAGCATGTGTCTCTCATACACTCATTTCGTGGTGAACACATGCGCTATTAGAGCAGATAAACAGTTGAAACCCCTCTCCCTCTTCATGCTCTGCTTGCCTTTTTGTGGAGGGCAGAAATATTGTAAGCCAATGGATATTTGTTCTAGCTCTGATAACTCTGCACATCTTTAAACTTAAAGCTGAACATCAGAGTTCTTGGGGTCTACATAAAGAAATAGATGTTACAATGGTGGAAGCATTCCACTAGGATGCTCTTGTGAACAGTTACCAAAGGTGTCCCAAACTGTTGTATGAGAAACATCTATACATACACATCCATCAGACAAACTGTGAATCTGGAATCATCTCTCGGCTGAATTGATGCTCAAATGTTTCTGAGAATTATTCAAGTTGGCTGATCTGGTGTTGCCCTTCTGAGTGGTAAGTAAGTAATCTTTATTTCCATTTCAATTACAAATTATTATACATTTACATACTTATTACTACACTGAGTTGCTGGTTACCCTTGGTCTCAATAGACTCAAACTCTAAGGTTGTCGAGCTAATGGGTCCCTATTGGCATCTCATCTACAGTAATTCATCTTCATTTTTGTCATATTTACTTATCTTCCTCAACCATTTGGCCCTTACTTTGCCCAAAAAGTTCCCAATTTCAATTAAATTTTTCCTAGATTTTACATTCATTAACTTCATTGCTTGAATTTCTTTTGGTAGCCTTGCCCATTCTTTTTCACCTATCTTCTCCCTAAGTAACCTAGTTTCTTCACATTCTGAAAGCAAATGCCATTCTTTATCCCTATGATGACAATGGGAATTTTTCCAGATCCCTCCCTCTTCCCAAACCCTTCAGTTTTACCACCCCTGTTCTGGCCCATGCAAAGCCTTCTCTTGCTGCTTTATCACAAATGTCAATGTATTTTTCCCTGTTCCACATAACTTTCATCTCTCTATAAATTTCCAGTGAGCTTTTCAAGTTGAAGCTTCCTAGCATTTCTTGCCTTTCAATATCTTCCGTTCTTAACCTAAGCTCTTTCCAAAATCCACTTTGCAATAATTCCCTGTTTTCCCACATGACACTCAACCCTATTTTTAACATCATTTTCTTTATCTTATTTAGCCATGAATCTTTCTGATTTAGTCTTTCCTATACTATCAAGCACTGACACAGAATATTCTACTCATCTAAACTCCTAATTCTCGCCCAATATTTTAACACCCTTTTCACCACTAACCCTCTAGTTACCAGTCTTCCCAACTCTGCTTGCACCACTCCATCCTTCTGAGTGGTAAGCTCTCTGCAGAATTAAGCTTAGAGTAGTGAGGAAATGCCAATAAAGTGGGTTAATTTCCTCTCATACATCTTGTCGTAAGATGATTTTGGCTTGCCTAGTCGCAATGCAATTTTATATAGAGTTAACTATTTAAGGAGAAACATAGTCCTCTTGTTTTGCTGTGTACTTACTGGGGTGTCTTTTTCTGGTACATCTTCAGAACTCTTTGCAGCTGCCAGCTAGTCTTGCAAAGGGCCTGGTGGACGATAACCAAGTGCTCAAAGGGAGTTTTAATTTTTGTTCAGAGGTAACTGGACTGGACTATACTACAGAGGGAATCCAGCGCAGAGGTCCAAACTTGGTGTATTTTACCTATATCCCCAAGTGGGACATCCCAGGGAGGAAGGATGAGGTGAGAGGAGACAGAAGGTGGCCATCCCAAGGAGCCCAACAGCGCAAAGGGCAGCATCCCTACACTTTTCCAGTTGGAAACTCCCTGGCAGGCCAGTACAGCTAGCATCCCACCCAACGGTGGTCCGGAAATGGTCCCACCAGACCAGGTTCAGAGACCGGAGACTATCCTACTAGAGGAAGAAGTTTTACCAAGAGCATTTTATCCAAGATACTTGTCGACACTTCTACCCTGAAAGAGACCACCAGATGAGAGATAAGGTAAAATGATAACAGAAATGAGATGAAGGGACAGGAAATTCGGAGGACAGCCTGACCTATCCTGCTCAGTGTTCAAAGGTAAACTTTCAAATAAGAATTTAGTCATATATGTAGATATCAAGTTTTTGTATCTTTCGGCATAATTTTGTAAACTCATCCTTAGGTGTGAACTTTATTTTATTTGTGGACCCCCTTTAACTGCTATGGTTCCCAGATTTCCATTCATTTATGTGTCATAAATTTACAACACATGACTACTGGCTTTACTTCCCTTCTAAAAGAAGCCATAAAGTCCATTGTCTTCTGCCAGGTTTGAATTCATTACCTTGGGAAACAGAGGCTATCATATTACCATTAGATGATGGAGAACAACTCTCTGACTTTTGTCAAAGTCTGTTTTATAAGGGCACTAAAGACCTCACAGTTGCACAGCCTCATCATCTTATGATTTGGTGGCCTTCTGCAAGTTGCTGCTTTAATCTTTGGTCCACTGGAACCTGTTTATGAGAGTATAAATTTCATTTTCTTGGAATGTTTACTGTTGTCATAATTTCAGTCCTTCATTTACAAACCAAGAATGCCACAGTTGATTTGTGCCTTTTTAGTTTTAGTGCTATTGCCCACTCTGAAGACATGTCAGTCTGCATGGCTTAGTTGGTTAGGTGCTGGCCTACTAATCCCAAAGTCATGGGTTCAAACCTGGCCCAGATTGATGGTGTTTAAGTGTGTTTAAAAATGACAGTCCATGTCAATAGATTTACTGGCATGTAAAAGAACTCCTGTGGGATGAAATTCTGCATTTCAGCAGCGCTGATATGGTTTTGGCAACTGACAGCCTCATTAAGAAACAAAATGTATTATTATTTACTCTGAAGTCTGATAGATATATAGCATAAGATTAACTAAAACCTCTAACAGCTTTGAAGTATTGGGCATTAAACTATATAATCAATTACCTTTAGAATTAACTGAATCATCAGGTAATACATTTAAATGCAAATTATATGAATGGTTAGTTTCCAAACCTTATTATTCAATACAGGAATACTTTAACAGGTGTAGTTAAACTTTGGCTTATGTCATGAAGTATTCTTATAACCTCATTTTATTTTAAGTCTCTATATTTGTATATCTAATGTAAGTATTTTATTGATTTTTTTTTATCTTCACTGTATTATAACTGTATTAATTTGTACTCTATTTTTAACTTTGTCTATTGCTGTAATAAGCTTAATGACAATAAATCATCATCATTATTATTAATTAAAATTATTATTATTATTATTATTATTATTATTATTATTATTATTATTATTATTATTATTATTATTATTATTATTATTATTATTATTATTATTATTATTATTATTAATTAAAATTATTATTATTATTATTATTATTAATTAAAATTATTATTATTATTATTATTATTAATTAAAATTATTATTATTATTATTATTATTATTATTATTATTATTATTATTATTATTATTATTATTATTATTATTATTAATTAAAATTATTATTATTATTATTATTATTATTATTATTATTAATTAAAATTATTATTATTATTATTATTATTATTATTATTATTATTATTATTATTATTATTATTATTATTATTATTATTATTATTATTATTATTATTATTATTAATTAAAATTATTATTATTATTATTATTAATTAAAATTATTATTAATTAAAATTATTATTAATTAAAATTATTATTAATTAAAATTATTATTATTATTATTATTATTATTATTATTATTATTATTATTATTAATTAAAATTATTATTAATTAAAATTATTATTATTATTATTATTATTAATTAAAATTATTATTATTATTATTATTATTATTATTATTAATTAAAATTATTATTATTATTATTATTATTATTATTATTATTAATTAAAATTATTATTATTATTATTATTATTATTATTATTAATTAAAATTATTATTATTATTATTATTATTATTAATTAAAATTATTATTATTATTATTATTATTATTATTATTATTATTATTATTATTATTAATTAAAATTATTATTATTATTATTATTATTATTAATTAAAATTATTATTATTATTATTATTATTAATTAAAATTATTATTATTATTATTATTATTAATTAAAATTATTATTATTATTATTATTATTATTATTATTATTATTATTATTATTAATTAAAATTATTATTATTAATTAAAATTATTATTATTATTATTATTATTATTATTATTATTATTATTATTATTATTATTATTATTATTATTATTATTATTATTATTATTATTATTATTATTATTATTATTATTATTATTATTAATTAAAATTATTATTATTATTATTAATTAAAATTATTATTATTATTATTATTATTATTAATTAAAATTATTATTATTATTATTATTATTAATTAAAATTATTATTATTATTATTATTATTATTATTATTATTATTAATTAAAATTATTATTATTATTATTATTATTATTATTATTATTATTATTATTATTAATTAAAATTATTATTATTATTATTATTAATTAAAATTATTATTATAATTATTATTATTATTATTATTATTATTAATTAAAATTATTATTATTATTATTATTATTAATTAAAATTATTATTATTATTATTAATTAAAATTATTATTATTATTATTATTATTATTATTATTATTATTATTAATTAAAATTATTATTATTATTATTATTATTATTATTATTATTATTATTATTATTAATTAAAATTATTATTATTATTATTAATTAAAATTATTATTATTAATTAAAATTATTATTATTATTAATTAAAATTATTATTATTAATTAAAATTATTATTATTATTAATTAAAATTATTATTATTAATTAAAATTATTATTATTATTAATTAAAATTATTATTATTAATTAAAATTATTATTATTAATTAAAATTATTATTATTATTATTATTAATTAAAATTATTATTATTATTCATTAAAATTATTATTATTATTATTATTCATTAAAATTATTATTATTATTATTGTTCATTAAAATTATTATTATTATTATTATTCATTAAAATTATTATTATTATTATTATTCATTAAAATTATTATTATTATTATTATTCATTAAAATTATTATTATTATTATTATTCATTAAAATTATTATTATTATTAATTAAAATTATTATTATTATTAATTAAAATTATTATTATTATTAATTAAAATTATTATTCTTATTATTATTAATTAAAATTATTATTATTATTAATTAAAATTATTATTATTATTATTATTAATTAAAATTATTATTATTATTATTAATTAAAATTATTATTATTATTATTATTATTATTATTATTATTAATTAAAATTATTATTATTATTATTATTATTATTATTATTATTAATTAAAATTATTATTATTATTATTATTATTATTATTATTATTATTATTAATTAAAATTATTATTATTATTATTATTATTATTATTATTATTATTAATTAAAATTATTATTATTATTATTATTATTATTATTATTATTATTATTATTAATTAAAATTATTATTATTAATTAAAATTATTATTATTATTATTATTATTATTATTAATTAAAATTATTATTATTATTATTATTATTATTAATTAAAATTATTATTATTATTATTATTATTATTATTATTATTAATTAAAATTATTATTATTATTATTATTATTATTATTAATTAAAATTATTATTATTATTATTATTATTATTATTATTATTATTAATTAAAATTATTATTATTATTATTATTATTATTATTATTATTATTATTAATTAAAATTATTATTATTATTATTATTATTATTAATTAAAATTATTATTATTATTATTATTAATTAAAATTATTATTATTATTATTATTAATTAAAATTATTATTATTATTATTATTATTATTATTATTATTATTATTATTATTATTATTATTATTATTATTATTATTATTAATTAATTAAAATTATCATTATTATTATTATTAATTAAAATTATTATATTATTATTATTAATTAAAATTATTATATTATTATTATTAATTAAAATTATTATATTATTATTATTAATTAAAATTATTATATTATTATTATTAATTAAAATTATTATATTATTATTATTAATTAAAATTATTATATTATTATTATTAATTAAAATTATTATATTATTATTATTAATTAAAATTATTATATTATTATTATTAATTAAAATTATTATATTATTATTAATTAAAATTATTATATTATTATTATTATTATTATTATTATTATTATTATTATTATTATTATTATTATTATTATTATTATTATTATTATTATTATTATTATTATTATTATTATTATTATTATTATTATTATTATTATTATTATTATTATTATTATTATTATTATTATTATTATTATTATTATTATTATTATTATTATTATTATTATTATTATTATTATTATTATTATTATTATTATTATTATTATTATTATTATTATTATTATTATTATTATTATTATTATTATTATTATTATTATTATTATTATTATTATTATTATTATTATTATTATTATTATTATTATTATTATTATTATTATTATTATTATTATTATTATTATTATTATTATTATTATTATTATTATTATTATTATTATTATTATTATTATTATTATTATTATTATTATTATTATTATTATTATTATTATTATTATTATTATTATTATTATTATTATTATTATTATTATTATAAGGCATTTTTTCTTAACTAGTTGGGCTGCCCCCTGAAACACTTGAAAGTCATGAGTCAAATAATCTACTAAGTTAATAACTATCATGGATAACGTAAGAATTAACTTTTATGGTGAGCATTATTAATCAAAGCTTCATGGGTGATCAGTCATGTCAAAGTTACTAATGTCGAGGTTTTGGCATTTCGAGCTCCATGGCCTCCCTCAGGAACTGAATGAAAAAACTAGTTGACCATCCCCATATACACAGCCTTCCTTATGTGGGTAGAGCTTGTGTCACCCCACTGCATATCTGCCATTGGTCTTGAAGCCCCAACCAGTTAATGGACCACATAGAAAACTCAAGATGGGAGAACCCCAATCCAGATGACGGACTGAACACAAAACTATAAAATGAGAGGTTATCCTTCCTGTCAACCAGCCAGACCAATGGCAGATTGTTATGTAGTAGCATGACATAAGCCCTACCCACATATGGAAGCCCTTTCACCGAGTTTCTGAAGAAGGCCATAGAGCTTGGAATGGCCAAAAGCTCAACACTAGTAACTTTGACATGGCTGATCATCCATGAAGCAGGCGCTGCTCCGGGTGAATTGATTAGGTGACTCAGAAAATTTGCTAACATAAAATTGCAAAATCAGCATCATAAAAACGTATTTTATACTGGAATAGAGGTTTTGAATTTCGATGGGGCTTCCCTCTGTATAGGAATCCAAAAGTTACTTAAAATTACCTTTATTTAAAGAGTCCTTGCTTTCATTATGTTCATGAAATATCATTTCTTGTCTACTTCCCTAATGGGATATTGCATGAAAAGCTTGTTAAGCTTAACATTCTCATTGTATTTTACAATATATAGACATGAGCTTTCCCGAAGAGTTTCTGCAACTTTGTTAGTGCTTTTTCCCAGCTCCTTCAATCCGACACAATTATGTTCCTCATACCAACGAGTCTTAAATTTCCTGGTGTATTTTTAAGATGCTCCGCCGCAAAGTTTTTCTAAACTAGCACTGGTGTTGGCCTACTAACATTTACCACATTGCGTTTGCCATCAAATGGGTGCTTGGAGACACACTCAAGTTGTGTATTGGATTCATTGTAAATCCTTTAAATAAAAAAATTAAACACTTCACATATCCCACAATAATCACTAATCACATAAAAAATTACGTTTTTACACAGGATGCAAACTGATAATAAACAGTGGTACATAATATGCGGGGCTCGCTTCAAGCAGGTTACCACTTCTACCAACAAATTTCTTTTCAAATAAACGAAAAAATAGGAAGAAAGTGCTGTATAGTGTTGGCAACATGAGTTGGTGCGGAATATACAGCTTCTGTGAATTGAATCCATAGCCATGGTAACCAGCAATACATTCTGCCCCTTCAACCTCTCATCTCCCGTAACATGTGTTACAGTTACCTTGGCCTTTTAATAATGAATCACTAGTTGGGAAGTAAACAAACTGCATTATCGACAGGCGAGTGCAAAGAGAGTGGTTGGATTACAAAATATAATTTGGAGAACTTTTATAAATGAAAATCAAATGCTAGAAGATAAAACATAACCATGTAAGTTATTAAAAAATGCGTAGGTGACTTGGCGATTCAAATGCATCAAGGGAGAACTGCCTCTGCCATGAAGCTTTGATTAACTATCATGAGTGACAATTATTTTTGTAGCAATGTGTTATCATGAGTGTAATAAACAGGCACAAGAATAAATATAATTCTGAGTCCAACTAGTACTCAATGCTCCACTTATTGCTAGTATTTACCTAGAACGCATTTTGTTGGGATCTTCCTAACATCATCAGCTGTTGTTGACTAATGGACGTTGGTTTGGTGAACTCCTTGGAGGTGATAGAGGCGTCTCTGTCGGTATCTTGATGAACTTGAAGTTTGGGTTTTCTTCATTGGTAGTGTTGAAATTAAACAATTTTCTGTCATATTTCTTTATGAAGATTTTTTCCCACGTGGTTAATGCAGCTAGACCTTAGACACTGTTTAGTAAATGGATTTCTCGTTCTATATCATGATTCTCCTTCCAAAAATGGTATGCTACCGCCGATTTATCTATTTCTTTGTTCCTGGTGTTCCTAAAATGCTCTTTGAGCCTAATGTTCAAGTTCCTTTTAGTTTTTCCAATGTAAAAGTTGTCACAGCCTTTGCAGTTTATCTGGTACACACCTGATTTTTTGTCTGTGGTTATCTCCTTTGTATTATGTGATTTCAAAAGGTGTTGTACACTAAATTTGTTCTGTGGGGCCAAAGTAATATTGTGTTCTTTCAAGACTTTTTGGAAAAATTGTGTAGCTCTGGGATGATATGTAAATTTTCGGTATGAAGTTTCATTGCTGATTGTTTCATTGCTCTTTCCCCAATCAGCAATGAAACTTCATACAGAAAATTTACATATCATCCCAGAGCTACACAACTTTTCCAAAAAGTCTTCAAAAAACACAATATTACTTTGGCCCCACAGAACAAATTTAGTGTACAACACCTTTTGAAATCACATAATACAAAGGAGATAGCCACAGACAAAAACTCAGGTGTGTATCGGATAGACTGCAAAGGCTGTGACAACTTGTACATTGGAAAAACTAAAAGGATCTTGAAAATTAGGCTTAAAGAGCATTTTAGTAACATCAAGAACAAAGAAATAGATAAATTGGCGGTAGCATACCATTTTTGGAAGGAGAATCATAATATAGAACGAGAAACCCACTTATTAAAAAGTGTCCAAGGTCCAGCTGCATTAACCACGTGGGAAAAGAATCTTCATAAAGAAATATGAAAGAAAATTGTTTAATTTCGACACTACCTTTGAAGAAAACCCAAACTTCAAGTTCATCAAGATACCGACAAGAGACGCACCAATCGCCTCCAAGGTGTTCACCAAACTAATATCTATTAGTAGAGAACAGCTGATGATGTTGGGAAGATCCTAATGAAAGCGTCCTAGGTAAATACTAGCAATAAGTGGAGCATTGAGTATTAGTTCGACTCAGAATTATATTAATTAGAATTAGGTTTGTTTACAAAGAGCTGAGGGTGACAGGACATTTGTAGAACATGCTACACCTGATTCCGACCTAGGGTACGTAGTCAGTCGACGACAGCAAACAGAGGCTCTTGACTAAGCGCATATATATGAATAATATGAGAAAGTCTCTAAGCTCATTCATTCTCTCTTTTGTGAACAGATATACAGGCCTATTGTTTAAATTTTAATTAAAGTCATTAATTTTATTGCAATGTACAACTACCTACATTCATAAATTCTCTAATTTGAAACTTATTCTATTGTCTGACAAAATATTTTTGTATTGAGAGAATGCTCTCTCTACATCACATGATATGATTGGAGCATACTTGAAACAGCTTATATTTGAATCTGTGTCGCTATTTAAATAATTTTGCACTTCACACAGTTTCGAATATGATGGATTGTTTAGTTTTCGTCTATTACAATTACTATTAGTATCATCAGGGACTTTGTTTATTTTTTCACAAACTTTTACCACCACCCCTACAGCAGCACACATTTCAACATTCAAAGTCTCCAAATAGGTGATTGTTTCTGCTAGACATTTGAAATTATTAGCTATGTAGCATATATTTTCGAAAAGTTTGCTTGAAAGGAGATGTTTCACAGCTTTGATGGCGGAATTGTCTTCGTCATCAAAATTTTTGACAACTTTAACTATTTTTATATACGAATATACAAGGACTGTTCAATAAAGAATGATCACAATTTTTTTTTGACAACGTATCTTTACTCCTCCTCATAATTTTGATGGTCCTTCTCAAAATGGTTTCCCCTGAATGCGATTCACTTATCCCAGCATTTCTGTCAGTCTTCAAAGACATTCTGGAAACCATTTTTTGAGAGATCCTTCAAAATTGCCTATGCAGTCTTCACCACTGCTTCTGATGATGGATAATGTCTCCCACAAAGGCGTTTCTTCAAGTTAGGGAATAGAAAAAAGTTACATGAGGCTAAATCCCGACTATAGGGAGGGTGAGGAATGCACTTCACGTTGATTTTTGCAAGATATTCAGCAACAACATTGGCAATATGCGGCCGCGCATTATCGTGGTGCAGCATCCAGTCTGCTTCATGGAAATGTGGTCTTTAGTGCTTGATACGGATTTGCAATGTTTTCAGGACATCCCTGTGGTATTGTGCAGTTACTGATATGTGCGCAGGTACAACATGCTGATAAACCATTCCATGAATATCAAAGAATGAGATGACCATAACTTTCCCAGCAGAAGCAACCACTTTTGCTTTTTGGGGGTTGGTGATGAAGGAAATTTCCACACTGAGCTTTGCCGTTTGCTCTCAGGATCAAAATGATGTAGCCAAGTTTCATCAGCAGTGATTATGTTTGAAAGAAACTCCAGATCTTCCTCTAAAATCAACTTTAACTGCATTTTACCTCCATTGCAGCAGTAGGTGATACTGAACATGTCTGAACTTGCCTGGTTCTCACAGGCAGGAACAAGAAGTACCAACAATGAAACTACTATGGCGTGTTTGTTTCACATTAAGCTGATAGAATAAAATAAGATTGAATTTTAGTGCAAAAAATTATGACCGTAAAAAAATTATGATCATTCTTTATTGAACAGCGCTCGTAACAATTTGTAACTTAAAACTTCACTATCTTTTAAGAAATGATGATGATTTTCTTATAAATTGTCCGTGATCGCAATTTCATGTAAAACTTTTACACATCCTCAGCCGGAAACAACAAAGCTGTCGCCATCATTACGAATAGTAGATGTTAATATGTTCTTGTTAGTATTACCAAAATCTGAAAACAAAGAAAGTTTAAAAACAGAATCGACTGCCAGTTTTTCAAAATTTATTAAGCGAGGTTTGTTTTTAAAATAAATATCTTTTCCCAAACCATTAAATCTATCGGACTATTTGTTTTAATAATTTAACTTCTGGATTTATTTCATGGTTAAATGACCAAAAATGATTTGCTACAGCTGATTTATCAGTATATTTATCCGGACAATTTATAGGAAAAGTATCATCATTCCTTATAAGATAAGTGAAATTTTAAGTTACAAATTGTTATATTTGTATAAATTTGTTTGCTTCTCTGTTAATATCTTCATATTTTATGTATTAACTTCAACTATTGTGTGATAATATTTAGCATAGCAGACAACTGCATGAAGCCAAATACCCCATTGCATTATGACTGGTCGCAGAGAGGTAATGGTATGTCAGAAGATTCCATAGATCAGTGTCTCACAACCTGCACCCACCTCATTCCAATGTTTTGGTGTCCAAAAACCCTGCCCTAATGATCATACTTAAGTTCATTTTTAAAATGCGTTTTGTATTTTTCTCATGAACTTGGTTTTCATTTACAAATATTTTTCCTTGTATATTTAAACATGTAATAATATTACTGTACTCAAGCTTATAACATTATGGGTAATTCAAGATAGCAAGTTTTTGAAAAACTAAAGAACTCCTTAGAATTGATAAATCACCTACAGAAGTACCACATCCCAGGAAATCATGTACTGTTTTTTTTTATGTTAAGGCACCTTTTACTAGCATTCCAGTAGAAAAAATACCTACACTCCTCAAAAAATGGCTAACTCAGACTACAACGGACCCCACAGAAATTGATGACATTATCAATCTTACAGATTTATGCACAAGGAATAATTACTTCCTGTTTAACCAAAAATTCTACAGACAATCAAAAGGATTAGCTATGGGGAGCCCACTTTCGCCTATCTTAGCAGACCTATACATGAGCTATTTTGAAATACACCTAGTAAAGGTCTTCCCACAGATTTAAAAATTTAGGCGGAGATATGTAGATGTTTTTGCTATCATTCTGGAAAAACTTAAAGAAGATTCTCTAAAATTACTAAATCTGTAAGATATCATATCCAGTTTACAATGGAAGTAGAAAGAGACAACACCCTACCCTTTTTGGACCTCAAGATAACTAGAAATCATCAAGGTGTAGATTTTGGACATACAGGAAGCCCACACACATAGTTAATTACATAAAGAAAAATGAATACAAAACAGTTTCACATCAACTAGCTGCCTTTAGAAGTCTAATTCACCGGCTGTACAACATCCCACTTAGTAAGGAGGAGTTTTTGAAAGAATAACAACACATAAAAGAGATAGCAGTATTAAATGGATTCAACCCAGCCATCATAAGGAACATGATGAATAGAAAGGAAAAACTGAAGATAATATCAAAAAATACCACTCTCACACCACTTAGAAACACAAATTGGCAATATAGAAAATTCAACTACCATCCATGGGCTTTTAGAAAATTTGAATGAATCTTCAAAAGACTAAACTTAAAACTAGCACCCCAAAACAAATTCAGTCTGAAGAACCTGCTAAATAAGCCACTAAAAAATTCAATCCCCAACACTTTGAAATCAGGAATTTATCAGATAAACTGTGAAACCTGTGATAAAAACTACATAGGAAAAACTAAGAGAAACTTGTTAACCAGGCAAAAAGAACACCAGAGGAACATTAAGTTGAAACAAACAGAAAAATCCCCAGTGTCACACCATTTTTGGACAGAAAACCACAACATTGGCCATAACATAAAACTGTTAAAATCTTTAAGTACACCATAGAATTGGATATTTGGGAAAAGTTATTCATAACCAAAAACCGGGATAAAGTTATAAATTTTGAAATCCCAGCATTAAATGAGGTATTAAAACTCTCCTCAAGGTAGTATATTTTGCGACTTGTATCCCAGTACAGTCTGATTGTCCTTAAATAACGCCTTTGCCACACAGCAATATCGCCCTGGAGTGGTAAGTTTTCCTGTTGTCTCAATTTCACGTCACGATGTTCCTACGTATCTAACACTCACACCTGTAAGTTCAGAGCACAGCTGTTAGACTTCTCTCACTGACAAAGATGGATTTTTCTCTGTGAGTGCATTAAACACATGCACCACTTTGTAACGGTTTTCCCTTGCTACATGTGCAATAAATGATGAATAAAGTAATTTAGCTCTCGCACTCGGCAAAACACACCTTCCAATGGCAATATATGACTAATCCAGTACAAAACAAGGTCAGTAATAAAAGTCATATATACAAATATGTCATCACTGTTATCGTGCCATGTGAAAGACGGGCTGAGAGCAAAGGAACCTCCTCTTTACTTCATTTAAGAATTAACATGCATTTCAGATAAATCCACTCTGTTGCGTAATATATTTAATTCAAACAGTTACGAAAATATAAATTTGAAAATTCTCTTCCAACTTATAAATATATATCAAAATTTAACTGTTTTGGAACACCACAGTAAAGCGAAATAATTATTCAATTATAGCTGAGTCGTATTTATTACACATCAGCTTCACTTACATAAGTTTGTAATAATTACGACTCATCCATAATTTAATAATATAAAGATATATCACCACGTTAAATAACGAACTAATCTTTACCACACAACAGTCTATACTGCAACAAGAGCCAATGAGAGGTGATAAGGTCACGTGACCGTTAAGAGATACGGGGCAAGCTTATGTGAAACAAGGATTAGTGTACCTATTGTACCTATGCCCCCAAGGGGGGCATCCCCTGGAGGAAGGATGAGGTGAGAGGAGACAAGAGGACGGCCGGCACCAAGGAGTCACCACAGTGCAGAGGGCAGATCTCCTACTATTGACCTGTTGGAAACTCCCCAGGAGGCCAGTACAACTGGTATTCCACCCACTATGGTCCTGAAACAGCCCACTAGGCCAGCCCAGAGACTGTTCTACCGCAGGAGCAAATGTTTACCAGAAGCATATCATCCCGCCATGCAACGCCGAGACTCCTGTCGATACTTCTGCCCTGATAAAGACCACCAGATAACAGATGATGTAATATGTTAGTGGAGGCATTTGCCTGGCGACCCGGAAAACCCCTGAAAAAACCTATGGTTCAGGTAGGTCAGCCACAGACGAAACCACCTGAGTTATTCTGCTTGGTTTGCCATGTACATATTAAATAGAGAAGGTACTGCATTCCACTAAAACATTTGATATAAAAATTTCTCCAGAAATGCATGTTTTGAGACTAACTGAAATCAAAACATCATTTTTAGAAAAAAAAATGTGTGTGTGTGTGCGTGTGTGTGTGCGTGTGTACGCTGCGCGTTCGCGTCCGTGTGCGTGTGTGTGTGTTTAGGAATAGCGTAACTCAAAATTAAAAACTTGGTTAAATACCAAACCTGGTATTTAAGTTCAGCATCTTTGAAAGATGTGATATAAGGATGCCCAAAAATATTCTTCCATCCCAAGCTACACTATAGATGGAAAAATGTTTCAAAAATTTTGATTTTCTCAAAAATGGCTATAAGGATTTTCATCAAAATAGCAAATATTAAAAATATTTTCATAAAAAATGAAATATATATCTTGAATTTTATGGAAATAAACTTCAAAGTCCTCTTAATTCTGAATGGTTTTGCAAAAATGCTAAACCATAAGAAATAGACAAATTCTTACCGCATAAAAATACAGATCTCATTAAAGTATACAACATAATCAACATGACAAATTCAATGCCTCAGCCTGGATTTGAACCATGGATCTCCTGGTTTCCATCCAGTCGCTCTTACCCATTGAGTTACCATGGCCAACTTGCCGTCATGACATTAAATTCTCCATTTGACTCGTATATTTCCCCGGTAAACCACTAGGGGCAAAACAAATCCTCTGAGAAGAAACACAGCACACAATGCCATTGCTATTCTAAGTGGACTGGCTATTAGCAGCAAGTAGAGAGGTTGGTATTGACTAACCCCTCTGCAGCAGGTGGAAAAAGCACGTCCACCAAATCAGGGTTAAAGCCAATGCCCAATTAGGCAAGCTCTACCCCCTCATAAACATGAATTTGCAAATAAACATGAACTTAATACTCACCCTATACAAAACACTTATAAGACCCATATTCACCTATGCAACTCCGGTGTGGGGTTATGCCGCCAAAACATATATACTAAAATTACAAACATTCCAAAACAAAATATTATGAATGATAGTGAAAGTACCCCACATAGCACCAGCTGACCTACTACACAGCAAGCTAAAAATGCACATAGTAGAAGAATTCATTAAGAAATTAGCCTATGACACTTATAAAAACCTAGAGAAACACCACAACCCTCTAATAACATGCCTTGGAAACTACACAACAGAAATAAACACACACGCACGACCACTATCTCTTTTCGAGAGAACACTCACACAACATGACGACGACATACAGAGCTTCCTAGAAAATATTATCAGGGATGACTGGCACAGACAGTTAGGCTGTTACTCCCTATAATCCCGTCACTAATCTTTTTCTTATACTGACTTTTTTCAGAGCGCTGCCCGCGCAGCTCCCTCCAAGCCCTTGACAACAGTCAAGGCGGCCCAGGAGTCCGAGGGCCTCCCACCAGTGTCCTACAGGCGCAGTGACAGTGGGCGACTGCATATGGAGTAGGACACTGACGACACAATGCAAGGACCACGATAATGATGAACGGCCACACCGGAACAAAGGACGACCAAACGCATTGTTTGTATAGCATGCCACATACCAACAATTGACAAGCCTAGGAAACTAGGACTATAAGTGGGATAGCTAATAACCATAGCATTTCTAATTCCTGACTAACAGGTCACCAAGGCCTGAGCTTTAGTATTACAATGCAGATATGTATAAGCAGCACATGTAAGTTATATGAATATTTAGCTCTATACTCTTAATACTGACTAACAGGACTACCCAGCCTGAGCCATAGATACACAATCTAAGTACGCATGATTAACACTTGGTGGTGCCCAGATTTCATGGTCACCCAAGAAACAACGGTGAGGTGCTCGCATGCAACGCATGCCAGCTTAGTAGATTCCACATACTAACCGAGGTGTTATGCGAGACCCGGCTAAGAAGCATGCACGGAAACTAATCTAAGATACACAAAACTAACAAGTGGAGTGATTTTTTAGTGAGTATGCCCGGTCCCCTCAGGGCACAGGGACCCTCACACTGTCGGCCACCGCGCATAGGCCGTCACCTGTAACTGGGTTTTTCTGCTCCACGGTAAAAGAAAAAAAAAAAAGAAAATGCAGCAGGTGATTAAGTTTACAGCAATTGAGACACTGCTTCCTCCTTACTCCTAGTCATAGCACGTCAAATGATTCGAGTGTGCTACCAGTACATTCCCTAAGGCAGCCTCTTGATATGGTAGATGTTGATCCTCTTTGCCAAATGTTACAGCAAGTCTGTACTGAATCTTCATCCAGTTGCTTGCTACCTGAATGTATTAATAGTCTACAAAGTTTCTCTTGTATTCAATTGCTTACCCATGGTGCCTCCCAAACATCAACTCCTGCCAAAGACAAAGCTGGCTAGCATCATTCTTGTGGTGTTATGTGTTGACGAACGGTAGGTGAAAAAAAAGTGTTACCCTGTAATCCAAACTTCTCTGGTAGTTGAGATTTTAATTTTTCATGTTGACTATCTATCAAAAACCTTAGCCTATATATGGCTAGTGTGAAGAAATCATTAATTTCCATCAATTAACTAAAATATACAACATACATCAATACATTTTTTACCATTTAACCATTTTCAAGATTTTCTACATTTTATGTTGAAATAATTATACCAGTGGTGTCAATGAGGGGAAACAGGGTTACCTTTTCCCCCTCCTAGTTAACCTTCGTAGGTGACATAATAGATACTGGGATGAGGAAGAGCGTATGGAAGATTCAGTGGCTGGTTGTTAAACTATTTACTCATATTTTATGTGCATAATGTGTATTGAATACCATTGTCAATTATACTTTTATAGCTACATGTTGATAATTATTAGTTCATAATATAAGTGGAGTTGTTATTCTTCTTAGCTATTAATTTGTCAATGTCGGGCTCTGTAACGGGACATGTTGACTGTTGTCCGCTTACTTGCATTTGTTTTAAAACACAAAGGAGTGTAGACGTACCGCAATAGCCAATGACAGTCAGCTGTTCCCCTGGCGCCACTAAGCGAAAAACTGAAGAAGGGGAAAAGGAGGCTACACTCAGCTACACTCAATGGCACCTAAATAGGAAGTTTTTATATGTCTTAGCCAAGGCAAAGAGAATAGAATTTCAATGCCATCACATCATGACTATCTCTTAAAAGATCTGATTATCACTGCAGCCTATTCCATTTACCGACAAGGAAATGTGTAATACAACCATCTCTATAAATGTCTCCTTCAATTAACATGTAGCAAACAGAAGAGACTTTTGTAAGAATAATTTGTTGAAGAATAAAGAATATCATGTGAATTTAACAGTCAGATTGTTTTTCTAAGGGTACACAAAGTAATTCTGTTCCCTGTGTATATATATGGGATGTAATATTTCTTGTGGATAGAGGATAAAGAAATATTATTACTCGACAGAGCGTTAAGGCATATTGACCTTCAGGTGACCAGCGCTGTGATCGTTCCTTATTGGGTCTTATTTGGTTGATTAGAAGAGTGAAATATTAGTAAGTTGATGTACAGTAAGTTACGAAACACAAATAGAGTGATTGGAAGCTGCATGTGTCTATATGATATGTCTTCTCGTGCCTGCTGATGTATGACATGTTGCTGTGATTGTATCTGAACAGAGCATACATATTCCAATATGTAAGGACTATGATAAAATGAAGCACAAAATTAATATAATTTTCAGTCAAACTAATACTCAATGCTCCATTTATTGCTAGTATTTGCCTAGAACGCGTTTCGTCAGTATCTTCGTAACATCATCAGTTGTTGTCAACTAATGGATGTGGTTTGGTGAACTCATTGGAGGCGACAGGTGCTTCTCTGTCGGTATCTTGAACTTTTACATTGGCAAAACAAAAAGGAACATCAGGAACAAAGAAATAGATAAATCGGTGGTAGCGTACCTTTTTTGGAAGGAGAATCATGATATAGAATGAGAAATCTACTTATTAAGAAGTGTCCAAGGTCCAGCTGCATTAACCACGTGGGAAAGTCTTCATAAAGAAATATGAAAGAAAAGTGTTTAATTTTGACACTACCTTTGATGAAAACTCAAACTTCAAGTTCATCAAGATACTGACAGAGACGCATCTGTCGCCTCCAATGAGTTCACCAAACCAACGTCCATTAGTCGACAACAGCTGATGATGTTAGGAAGATGCTAACGAAACGCATTCTAGGTAAATACTAGCAATAAATGGAATATTGAATATTAGTTCAAATCAAAATTATATTATTAGAGTATACATACACTGGACTCGCCATGTATGTGTGATAAGCTGAGGTAAACATCTGTGTTTAGAATTTTTTCTGATACGCTTTCTCACTTTGCCATGTAGTTTAAGAATATAGGTCCAGAAATGGTTTATTTCCTTTTTAGAGTACTTTTCCTACAGCTGAACATCATACAACACTCAATGACAGAACGGTGGGGAAAAAAGGAAATCATAGCATATGTTCAAAATGGCCTCCATTATCTCCAATGCATTCATCACTCCGCCGTCGCACAGCCTCTCTAATGCACTGACTTAGGCTGGAGAATTTCATATTGCATAGATAACAGACTGAAAATGTCGCTGCAGATAAAAATCTAGTAGCGAGTGTGGAGGGCATCAAATTTGTCCACCTTTTCCTAACCATTTACCAAACTGTTGCTCAGAAATTGATGGACAGAAAACCTGAAATGAAGAGGAACACATCGTGCATGAACTGAGTGCCAGTGCCTAACAAGTGGACTACATAGTGTACTGTAACACAATGACAACGGGGAAATGCATCATCTCCACTCAATTTAACCAGATGTAAAAACGAATGTTTACTACTGTACAATTAAACCATGGTTCTGCAATGGGGTTATGGTCACAGAACAGTTACGTATCCATATAAGCAGAGTTGTAGAAAAGGAGCTCTATCATGTAAATAAACAATATCCAGACCCAGTTAATATAACAGTGTTTTACCCTCTATATGCATTTTTCCCAAAGTTTGGACATTCGAAAGCTCTGAAATTATCAACATATCAAGTGAATGGAGGGTACAATAACAATAAAGAATCGAGAATAAAACCTTTTTAAACCACTTGTCAAACTATAAAAACACTTTAGCTCCACTTACATTTAAAATTAGCAGATGTTTCGAGGAACACGCGTCCTCATCATCAGCTGATGTTCGACTGGTTCTTCAGGTGACCACCTCCCTCTCCTGGCACTGTTCAACGAGTTGAATGACGTCATCCACTATTGGTATTTCAAAGTTCATAGCTCTCTTTTTATTCTTAAAACTGTGTATATTTGATAGAAAGAGTCAACATGAAAAAATTCAATGCCATGGCCGGGATTTGAACCACGGATCTCCTGGTTTCCGTCCAGTCATTGTAACCCATTGAGCTACCATGGCCAATGTGCCGTCATGACATTAAACTCTCCATTTGACTCATATATTCCCCGGTAGATCTCTAGGGGCTCTCGCATCTAAAACACACCATTTGTGGCGACTTACTATTTTAAGACCTTAAGTCCCAGGCTTCATCATTTAACTCTTATTATTTTATTAATTGATGGAAATTCATCATATCTTCACACGGTGTATATCGGATGCGAGAGCCCCTAGTGGTCTACCGGGGAATATAAGAGCCAAATGGGGAATTTAATGTCAGGACGGTACATTGGCCATGGTAGCTCAATGGGTTAGAGCGACTGGACGGAAACCAGGAGATCTGTGGTTCAAATCCCGGCCAGAGCATTGAATTCTTCATGTTGACTATCAAAAACCATAGCCTATATATGGCTAGTATGAAGAAATGATTAATTTCCATCAATTAACTAAAATAATAAGAGTTAAATGATGAAGCCTGGGACTCAAGTACTTACGATAGTAAGTCACCACAAACGGTGTATCTCGAATGCAAGAGCCCCTAGTGGTCTACCAGGGAATATACGAGTCAAATGGAGAATTTAATGTCAGGATGGCATGTTGGCCATGGTAGCTCAATGGGTTAGAGCGACTGGACGGAAACCAGGAGATCCGTGGTTCAAATCCCGGCCATGGCATTGAATTTTTCATGCTGACTATCTATCAAAGCCTATATATGGCTAGTATGAAGAAATGATTAATTTCCATCAATTAACCAAAATGTGTATATTTTCCCAAATTGTTAATTCCCAATACTTTTTTGTTGGCACAAGAAAAAAAATAGAATAAAAAGGCAATTAACAGTTTGGGAAAATATACACATTTTTAAGAATAAAATAGAAAACCATGAACTTTGAAATACCAATAGTGGATGAAGTCATTCAATTCATTGAACAGTGCCAGGAGAGGGAGGTGGTCACCTGAAGAACCAGTCGAACATCAGCTGATGATGAGGACGCATGTTCCTTGAAAAATGTCCTAATTTTAAATGTAAGTGGAGCTAAAGTGTTTTTATCATTTGACAAGTGGTTTAAAAAGGTTTTATGGATGAAGCTCCACTGTTTCTAAATACTTCTACTTTATAATTTTATTAAAGAATTGAGAGTTTGAGAGAATTGGTAATGGTCTTTTGAAAATCACAGAGTGAATTACTCATAAGCAAATATAATTATTATATAAGATAATGGGTAAGCCTTAAAATAAACACAACAGATTTACATTATATTATAAATGCCCTATATTTTCATTTTAATCTCAGCACCCAAACCGGACTGTGCCCAAAGAACTTTATAATAATGTACATATGAGTGAGATCCAAACAAATTTCTTTTTCATATTCTGTTTTTTAAAAACCAGTTCTCAGCATATATCTAAATGTTACACAAACTTTTTCTTGTTACAAAGTAAGACAACAAAGACACAAATTTTACTGACATTTTGCTAAAGTGAGATGGTAGCAGAACATAAGTTGCATTTTAATAGTATTATATACAACAGTACTCCAAAATATGACCAGTATAAAAAGCTGCAAAATGAATAAATTATTATAGAAACTTGAAATGTAATACATGATCATGTTTCTTAAATTATACTAGAATTTAAAATATAGTGCTATGATAGTGCCATATTTTAATACCATACAGATGAAAGGAATATAAATGTTATCCTCTCAGGAGACCATTTTGTGTACTAGAATAAACAAAGAATTATGACAACATTTTAGTATTCAAGTCATACTTCAAAACGAAAAAGTAATCTACATATTATTTTGTTGAAATCCAAATCTAATAAGGTTGATAGTAAAGCGTATGAGAACTGATCACCATTTTACTGTATCTTGACTTTCTTCCTTTCATCCTTAATGCCAAATTTCAACACAACTTATAACTTTTGTTTTGTGAGACTTATCAGGTTGCAACCATACACAGATCTCTTGTGTTACCATAACCTAACATTTGTTCCAAACACTTGTGGTACAACTCTCCGAGAAGGGATGTCATTGTTGTTTTCTTTTTCTGTAGGTTCAAATAAAGCTAACAAAGAATAATTTTTACTTTGTTCTGTCAAAAGTTTGAATAAAATAAACATGTTTACTCATTATAATAATAAAATGCAAAAGAGGATAGTTTGGTTTTGTCTGTTTTCAATAAATACTTAGGTAAGTACGTGAACTATTGTTTTCCTTTGAATATAACTTTCTGCTATAGCTATTATGACTGTTTTGTTTTTACTTTTAAGTAAACACTCAACATACATTTTCTTCTTCATTGCCTTTTCTTCAATTTAAAGTATTTCAGCTCTAGTTGCTTTCATTCATTCACTATAAATGTGTAAAAGAAGTTCCATAAAATATAAATGCCACTAACGAAAGTTAATATCAGACAGACAAATTGTTTTTTTTTTGTTTGTTAGAAATTATCATACTATAGCAATGTCAAATAAATAAAAACCTACAAGATAGTACTTAAATAATTTGCATTATATAATAGATTAGCACCCAGTGGAAGGCTTATGCTCTTGAAGGTTAGGTTAGGTTAGGTTAGGTTATGTTAGGCATTTAAGAACTTAAGCCCCCACAAAAGAATAAATAAAAAATAATAAACAAAATAAAAATAATGGGTAAAGACCCCTTAGAGACAGCCTTATGCAGGGAATAGTGCCCTTGCCCACATGAGCTTCAGGGCCTTCTGATCCGGAAGGTAGCACCACCTGGTTCTGTCCAAAGGGAAATGTGGGGGATAGACTGAGTTCCTAAGCTATAGAGAAAGCAGTTTAGGAGAAGATGACTCCAAAATGAAACTTCTGGTCTTCCAGGTTGGGACTTGTGCAGTAGACTGCTACCCTGCTCATGGAAAGACAAAAACAATTACTGATCAACCGCCCCCCCCCACCCAAAAAAAAAGAACAAACAAACAAACTGTATTTTTGTATACTTAAATTAATATAAAAATTTAGACTAGGTATTTTA
The DNA here is from genome assembly GCA_030765055.1 of Mantis religiosa. Lineage (NCBI taxonomy): Eukaryota > Metazoa > Arthropoda > Insecta > Mantodea > Mantidae > Mantis > Mantis religiosa. The sequence continues at coordinate 332,551,961 of CM060948.1, forward strand.
CGGAGTTTTGTGAATATTTTAGCAAACTGGCAATCCCACATATTCATGGATGGAAATTTGGAAATATCTAAATAAAAACCTGCTTATAGTTTTGTTTAAATAAGCTTCACAAATTAATCCAAGAGTCCCTATTTTGAAAAATAAAGATCTTAGTTACTAAAGGATGAATAGTCATTAAAGAATAGGTACTTAATTAAAAAGCCAACAAACACGAGCGTAACAGACCACCATTAGAACATCCCTTAGTAGCACTGTGCGTTTAAAATGTTTAACATAATTAGGCTGTGGTAACCTTTTAAAAATGTAATTAATGTGAGTTGACTATACTAGATCACAATTAATGTAAATATTTAAAAATGTTGCACAACATGTATCTGCATAAAATTAAGAAGTCCATCACTAACTTAGAGGGAAGTCAGAATCTCAATCTAGTTTCTGTGACATTCCTCTCCATTCAAGCTGAAGCACTTGATTGCAATTGTTTCTGAAAGATTTTCCTAAAAACTCTATAAAAGATACAAAAAGGTGTTCATGAACTCACTGAGGTCTCTTTCTGGTTTGAAGGATAATATCTATATGCCTTTCTCCTCTATCTATCTGAAAAGCAATATTTGTTTGCTATAACCTGTATCAAAATAGAACAACCCTATTGTAAGCATATGGGAATTGAGAAAGAGAGAAACAGAATGTTCTTAGACTGCTGGTGTGTTCCCAGCATCAACTGTCCCTATAAACACCCATGAATTCTTCCATCAATCGGCAGCCTAAGAGCATTCCATTAAAGTGTATCTGTCTCTCTCTTTCTCGTTTTCCATATGTTTAAAACAGGATCATTCTAAAATAAGACCTGAAGCTTTCCTGGCGACGAATACGCTCACTTTCTTCTCGGGCAGCAAGCCAGGTGAAAAGATGATTAGATATTAACGTTTTAGGAGTGTGCATCTCTCCCATCATCAGGATATTTATAAAATGTTATAACCACAAATGAAACACTGGATATAACACCAATATAAACACAGACAAAACACTATCAAAATTCGCATTACTGAACAAAATACTGTTTCCAGTAAATTAAATGCCAGCTCAGGAGATGGCGTGAGTATAGAAAATTGTGTCAAAGAAACGTAACTACTTAACTTGATTATCAAGCTGTATTGATCTTTGCTTCTTAATTCGACGGATTTTCATTTTTAAGGCCAGTTTCCAAGAGGAGCTGAACTGAAATCCATCATCATGATTAAGTGTGCTCCTTTCAGACGAAATCATCAAAGCCTTCTTAATTCTCTGCTCCCAGTAACTGTTGCATATTGCCAAGATGGTCATCTCCCGAAAATTGGCTCTATGGTCGTTATCAAAACAATGCTGTGCCAGCCCAGACTTCTCAGGTTGCATTAAACGAATGCTCCGTTCATGTTCGTTTATTCTAGTAGCGATGGTCCTTCCAGTTTGTCCTATATACGGTGTCTCACATTCACATTCTTGGCAGGCTGCCCGAGAAGAAAGTAAGAGGAACATTCTGTTTGAGACAGATTATAGCTAGCATTTTTAATAAAACATAACATAAAACTTTGTTTTGTTGATATATAAAATTATTCCACTGCACCTCTCACTTTTATTTCGCACCTTTTATTTTCCATTGTACAAACATTTAGAACATGCCCCATTAAACAGTTATTAAATGTTAAAAATTTTAAGTCTCATAATGTACAGGCAAGGTGCTTGCATTCTTTTCCACACTATGTTCACTTCTTAGAGAAACAAATAATAATTCATAAGGTACAAAAAAGTATCTGCAATATGCCTTCATGCGTAGGTATGTAGTGTTTGCATTCATGTATGTACATGTATGTGGTCATTGTTTAAATATGTATTTTATTCCAAAGGATGCTGGGTTCTGTAGGCTTAACAAAAGAGACTCTGGAACCAAGTAAGAAATATCCTTTTAGGTTTATGAAAAAACAAAATGGGGGAGAAATGCTATGAAAGTGCCATAAGGTCCCAAAATTGTAAGGTTAGAAAACTATACTGGTTAACTGTAAACACAGTCAGAAAAAGAAATATGCAGCAAGAATTATTCTTATACGAGAGTAGGTCAAAGAGTAATGCCTCCTATTTTCTTTTTCCTTAAATAAGTAAGTAATGTGAAAACTTTGAATTTGGCGCAATTCCTCAAACCTTCTTTTCCAATCCCCTGCAGTAGTAACTTCCTAAGTCAACAGGTGGCAGCACTGCATCTTCTTGCAAAATGGCTGACATCGACATTCGTATTAGTGTTCTGTGATTGAATTTTTGACTGCGGAAGGAGAAACACCAATTCGCATTCACGAAAGACTAAAAAATGTGTATGGTGATGCAACGGTGGATGTCAGCACTGTTAGACGATGGGTTCGTCACTGTAACGAAGCTGAAGGGCAAACACCATTGGCAGATGAACGAAGCGGCAGGCCGGTGGCTGCAGTGACTCCATGCAACATTCAGCGAGTCGATGACATCATTTGTTGTGATCGCCAGGTAACAAAAGGTGAATTGTGTCACATTACCTCCCTCAGTAAAGGCAGTGTGATGACGCTTATTCAACAATTGGTTTACTCAAAAGTATGTTCATGTTGGGTACCAAGAATGTTAACCGCCCAAAACAAAGAAACAAGGAAAACAATAGCCTCCGAACACTTGCAGCTCTTCAATTTATAGGGAGAGGAGTTTCTGGAAAAAATTGTTACTGGAGACAAAACGTGGGTTCAATTTTTTGAACCTGAATCAAAGAGGCAGTCAATGGAATGGCATTACACAACGTCACTGAAGAAAAAAAAATTCAGAACTCAGCGGTCGGCAGGGAAAGTTAAGGCGACAGTGTTCTGGGAAGTAGAGGGTGTGCTTATAATTGATATTTTGGAGCAGGGATGCGCAATAAATTCTGTCCAATATGTCAGAACTCTCAAAAACCTGAAAGCACGTCTTCTCCGAGTTTGCCCAACAAAAACTATGGTGGATGTTCTTCTTTTGCATGACAATGCAAGACCACACACCAGCCGTTACACCACTGCAGAAATTGAGAAATTGGGATGGCAAGTCTTACCTCACCCCCCCATACAGCCCTGACCTGGCACCATCAGACTTCCATCTGTTTGGGCCACTAAAGGAAGCTCATTGTGGGATTCATTTTGAAGATGAGGAGGCTGTGAAAACGTCCGTGTGTCAATGGCTTAGGAAGCAAGACTGTGTGTTTTACCACACTGGAATACATGCCCCAGTTAAAAGGTGGACCAAAACTGTGGAAAAGAATGGAGATTATATTGAATAGTGACAAATTAATCGTCAATGTTATAGTTTTCAAGCTATGTAAATTGGATTCAATTTTCTTGGCAATTAAAAGAGCAAAAGAATAGGAGGCATAATTTTTAGACCCACCCTCGTACAATAATGAATTTCAAGTAACAAATGATTGTCATTAATTCTTTTATGTTACTACATAGTGTCTTAAATAATCTGCATATTTTCTTATTTCCAGAGCACTCTGTTCATGCAATCACCCAAAATATTACGTGCTAACCAAACTCAATAATCAAACTGGAAAAATATATGTTTATATACAGAGGAGGTGTAGGCTATAGCTAAAGCATCATTTTTACAATTTTACTGCCTAAGACTTAGGGGCAAAACAGTCCGACAAGTTGTCTGTGATCTGGAGGCCTCAGGCGTGGCTCCATGACCACTTACATCAATGAACACAACTTATTTTTTGGGAACAGGTATATACTGTTTTGAAAATATTTCCTTTCTTATAAAATAAAACAACATGCACTAAATTTCATGTTTCTTAAACCTGTGTGCTGTTTACACGCAGGAAGACAACTCACAAAATAAAAATAAAAAAAAAAAATAAATAATGGGATATGGTTACAGTGACATTAAGTACAAATACATAAACATGAAGAAAAATTCCTTCAAATAATCCTACAGTAAATTATCATATTAAAGGTCTATCATAAGATAAAAGAGAAATATATGTGTATAACATAAATGAATACATAGATGAGAACATAAAAAGAATTATGCTTGTGAAGTGTTCTTCTGGTGGATTTATAACAGTCCTAATGAAGCTAGTCTAAGAAAATATCAGTGTAGTTTTGGAAGGTTAATGAATTATTTGGAAAGAGAGGAAAAAAGATTAAGAGTATAATATGATCATTACTTGGAAAAATGTAGTGGCAATTTATTGACAAATTTTTATGATAGTGAAAATGTTTTAACTTGAAGTACTGTACAAGCAAAGCACTCTCTGTTATTGAACAGTAGACTTGTTCCATTATTCTACATAGCAATCATTATACTAAGCAATAATAACGAGATAAATAACAGATCATCAGGCTAGAAAATAGTTTGATTCCATAAGTAGAAAAGATGGAGCTGTTATTCTTCTTTCTGAAAATAGGTTCAAACTACCTATACTCTAAAGATTTCTGATGTGATAAACAATTTAAGAAAAAGGCACACAACTGTTCCTCTCTCCAAATGTAGATAGAATAATGAATAACAATGGAGCTCTGTTTACAATCCTTTGATAAAGAAGAAACGTGTTTGATATGCTTTCTTTTATACACTTCTAGATTGTGGAAAAATGATTACATTTAATATGTCTTGCTATAGAAGTTGTTTTTTTGTTTTTTTTTTTTGTTATCCTTCAATATTATGTACAAACTTCCACAGAAGTACTCCTTACATATATATTTTAAACAAACTAATGGCCACATTCTAGATGTTGGTGAATACAGGCAGAAGAGACACATCATGTTCATACTCTCTCATAGTAACAAGGCAAGTTAAAATCCTCCATAAACTACAGGCAAGTACAAAAAATTTCTAAATGAATAACAAACTCCCAGTCTTTGTAGCCAAAGGAGAATCTTATACATTTCCACTACTTTGGCGAGTTGTAAATCCCCAATTACTTGGCTGTATAGATGTCAAACAGCTCAATGCACAGCCCAACAGTGGCTGCCTGAGAAGTGAGTGCTTTAGCAAATGGTAAATCATTTACTAAGAAATTAACAGTAATAAGACTTCTTTGAAATTTAAACATGACATTTAAGTTCATTTTCTTGTATTTCCTAGAAATTAATTATTTTAAAATCTATATTAATGACACTCACGACTCACACAGCTAGACATAGTTATCAACATTTCCAATTAATTGTAGTTTGTTTTCATTTTCTTATATATTTGATTATTCTGCATGTGTAAAAAATTTACAATGCATAACTGACATATAATTCTAACAGTATGACAGTAAACGTTCGGTGTATATTTGATAAACATTCTTATTTTCTATTTGTTTTCTTCATAGCTCTGGATGTAGGAAGTAGAATAAGAATGACATTAATTTTTTTTTCATGTAAAAATATGGTTCAAACTTACCATTGTAAAATAAATAATTATGATTATCATTATATATGTATGTATGCATGCTGAGTATTAACTCTCCCATGTAGGTGTAATGTATCATTTAATCACACTGCAGCATGCTGTTCGTTGGTACAAGTGATGGATACAGGTAGGAGCAATGGTACGTACCAACAAACAACAAAACAAATGAATGCACCATCACTCTGTCACCACCGATAAAAGTTTTTGTGTTAAAGTAGAACAGTCACTGCAGCTACTACGTCAACAGCTTGAAGAACATGATGGCAAGGGAGATGTTTATGAACAGAACCAACATCACAAGCTGCTGTCTCGAGAACCAGTCCTGCAACACACAACAGTCATATTTCAACTTTCCTTACTTTATTCTGTTGTTTAAGGACTATACAACTTTGCTATATGCAACATTCCACCACAAATATGTAGATACATTACATAGAAAATGAAGTTAGTTACAGTGAAGCAATAAATATTACACAAATATATCTTATTACAAAAATTGGAACATTATGTTATAAGGGGGACTGCAGGTAAATTAATTAACACATACTTACAAGGCCGGGTACAAAGTACAGAAATAATATGTAAACTAAACCAAATAGAAACAAAATATGAATTCTCATTAGCAACCGTTAAATATGGTGTCCCACAGGGATCTGTGCTTGGGCCTTTACTATTTACATTATACACTAACAATTTACCTGTGATTAATAATGATAAAACTGTATCATATGCTGATGACACATCAATAATTTGTTGAGGAAAAGATCAAGATAACTAATAATATACACTCAGGTACAGATGTAATACTTAAATTTCTTGTTAATAACAACCTAGTTAATCATTTAAACAAGACAAGCATAATATATTTTAAAATTAGTAATTGCATGTACAACAATATGAACATTAAAATTGGAAATGAAGAAATAGATACAACAGATGATCAGTTATTTCTAGGATTGAATATTGAGAAAAACTTATCATGGACAAAACATGTAAATTATATATGCAATAAAATAAGTAAGGGTATCTATCTATTAAATTATGTGGCACACTATTTGGATAAACCTAAATTAAAATTGATTTATTATGGAATAATTCAACCTCATTTGAATTATGGTACTGAATTATGGGGTACAACATCTAAAGAGAATTTGAAACGATTACTGGTATTACAGAAGAGGTGTGTAAGGATTGTTTGTTCATTAAAATCAAGGGATTCATGTAGAGAAATTTTTAAAAAAGAAAGAATTCTTACAGTGGTTGCATTATGTATCTTTAGAGTTATTTTACTAGTTAGCAGAACTACAAATATAAGGAGTAATAGTAATATACATAAATATGACACAAGAACTAAAAAGAATATATATAGGGAAGCGAAGAGTAAGAAATGTTTTGATAAAAATCCATTTGTAATTGGAAAAACTTTATACAATAAGCTGCCAGCCACAATTAAACAATCATATGGTTTATATTAGAAAGATGAAACGTAGTTTGGAAACCAGAAAGAAAGAACATTTTCGTAACATTAAATATAAACAAACTGATAAATTGGCTGTAGCAGATCATTTTTGGTCATTTAACCATGAAATAAATACTGAAGTTGAATTATTAAAACAATTAAATGTTCCCACAGATTTAAGAGTGTAGGAAAAAATATTTATTTAAAAAAATAAACATCACATAACAAATTTTGACATACCGGCAGTTGATTCTGTTTTTAGGTTTGTTTCGTCTTCAGATGTTGGTAACGCTGAAAACATAACATAACAAAAGAAAAAACATGGTAACCGAGATTTCCTTGACAATGGAGTTTGTTTTGAACATTGTTTGTTTTTGTTTGTTTGGTTTCCATTCAGTCGCTCTAACCCATTGGGGTACCATGGCCAACGTGCCATCCTGACATTAAATTCTCCAGTTGACTCATATATTCCCGGTAAACCAGGAGATCCGTGGTTCAAATCCCAGCCATGGCATTGAATTTTTCACGTTGACTCTATCCATCAACATGAAAAATTCAATGCCATGGCCAGAATTTGAACCACGCGACATTAAATTCTCCATTTGACTCCTATATTTCCCAGGTAGACCTCTAGGGGCTTTCGCATTCGAGATACACCGTTTGTGGCAACTTACTATTGTAAGTACTTGAGTCCCAGGCTTCATCATTTAACTCTTATTATTTTAGTTATTTGATGGAAATTAATCACTTCTTCACACTAGCCGTACATAGGCTAAGGGCTTTGATAGTGGTCTGTTGAGGAGCTATGGCTACCTCCTTTCTTTCCCCTACCTAAACTAAACCCGCCACCCTACAAAATCCCACATATCCATCATTAAGTGGTTAAGTCCGTCTAGGACAGGTACATGCATGACACACAACACACTGACCCTCAATCAGCCAGTGAGTGAGTGAGTGAGTGAGTGAGTGAGTGAGTGAGTGAGTGAGAACGTCATGTTCTGTAAGACACTTTTATCTTGAGTTAGTATTTTTGTAACCACACTTACATTTGGTGTTTCTAAGTAAAGCACTTCCTAAATTATGATTTTCCAAAAGTTGCTACTTATAACTCAACTGAATTTAATAATCTTATGTCATGATTAAGTTACTGTAGAAAGATTTAAAAAATCAGTGTCACATAAATTCTACTCCCAAAATATTCAAGATGTAGATGCGTTTCATTTATCCTGAAAATATCTTAATTATATGATATTTTAATCAAAAGTATTCAGAGATACTTTTTAGAAAAGAAAAGTCTCTGGAAAGTGGTCCCTTTAAAGGGTAGTTTGAGATGGAGGGACATTTTTTTGGAAATTTTGTCTGGTATATTTTGAAGATGATTAACTTAAATATTGTCACCCAAACGTCGGAACTCCCTATAGACCCGACTGGCAGCGGCAGCAGGAGACGGAGGCATTCGGACACACCCACCCATTAATTTAAGTCACTAACTGAAGGGATGATTAGGAGAGGGATTGCAGGCCACTGAGCCGTCTCTTTACCCTCCCCTTAGGTTCTCGAACGTGCGGGTTGTTTCATGTAATCCAGAGACTTCTACAAGACGGTGATATTCCTATAAAAAGAGCTGCAGTGAGTGAATTCAGTCAGTCAGTGCTTGACGAGCTATCGAACGGACGAGAAGACTGTGTACATGCACTGGAACGGTAACGGACGAACTGGTGAATTGTAATTGTGTGCATTACGTAACTCTGTGTAATTAGCATGTGTTTAACTGTAAGTCGGTGGAAATAAAGAACATTTTTGAGTGGTGCAATTGGACTTTTCATTTCACGAACCCACAAAGTCACAATATCAATTATGGTTGAAAGAACTATTTTTAGTTGGTTTCTAACATTCCATCGCCATTGCCTTGTAAGCGACAGAGTGTTAAAAACCATGAGAGAATGTAAGCTTTCACAGCCGGAGTCAATGTGTTAAAAACCAACTACAATTAGTTTTTTCAATTAATTTTGATATCGTTGTTAGTAAATTCCTCCAATCAAGGGCAATAAAGTATGGTATTTAAGCAATTTTTTGTTTTAGAGTTATACTGCTCTCTCTCCTCCTCTCCCTCTCTCTGTCATACATACATATTTTTATAAAACTGCCTGTTTTGAGTCTGGGGAATCTGAAATTATGTATTTTTGGTGAAATCTTATAAATAATATTTTGAGTGGAAATAATCATTTCTTCCACACTAGCCATGTGTAGGCTAAGGTTTGGATGAGTAGAGCCAGACTGAAAAATTCAATGCCATAGCCGGGATTTGAACTACGGATCTCCCGCTCTCTGTGTGGTTGCTCTAAATCACTGAGCTACTATGGCCAACATGGCGACATGGCATTAAATTCTCCAACTGACTCATATGTTTCCCGGCAGACCACTAAGGGCTCTCATATGCTATGACACATGCATCTTTTGTGGCGACTTAATATGCTGTAAGTACTTAAGTCCCAGGCTTCATAGCTTAACCACTAGATATGCTTTTATGCTTTTTATGCTTTATGCTTTTTTAACCTCTCATCCAAATATTTTGAGTGGAATACAATACCTTCTCTACTTACATAGTAGAAAAAGTGAAAATCCAGTCTTTAACAGATAGAATGTAACAGCAACAATCAAATTTGTGTAGGAAGAATAAACAAGAACTTGAAATAAGCATCAAGGAGCACTATGAAGGTATGAAATACAAACATCTAGAAAAAAACATGTCACCACATATTTTTGGACAAATCATGTCATTAATTAAGAAACAAAACCATTAAAACACAACAGGAAAGCCAGAATGATCAACATAAGAAAAGGGTTTTATCTGGAAAAATATGACCAGAGTATTCAGTTACAATAAGAGTTGTCAACTGTCCTATATTTCTATCTTTTGAACATTGAGTTGGATCCAAATTTTGGTTTGCATATGCTTCACATTTGATTTATTAGCTTTAATCTTTTCTTGTAGTGACATATATAGGGTTTTAAGAAACATAACCTTCCACAACCATAACTTTACTCAAAGAAGACTTAAATTTTCACTTGAGTTCAGTAGTATATTTAAATCAGTACTCATATGTGAACAAAATTTGTCAAGAGGGTCTTGGATGCTCCTCACTTTAAAATCAAAGTTTCAATTTAGACAACTTCAAAGTGTCCTTAAGTGTATTCAGCATTTGATGTTATATCTGAGGAATGGAATGCATCAGAAAAATGGGCCAACATTTCTGCTGCCTTAATAAAAACAAAAGTTTGTATAAATATTTGTCTGCATCGGCAATGGATTACAAAAGCTTTATGTAACAGCTTAAGGCTCTCACGGCCGGCGTCAATCCAGTGAGATGTAGAGGTTTTCAGGCTTCTTTCTCCCACCTATAGGTATTTTCTATTGTTATTCCCATCACTAGCGTGGGATTAACAATAGCCTCCTCAGCTTCTTAATTCTGTAACCTTGTGCCTATTTCAAATACCAGATTGTATTGTCCTCTGTTTAGTCTTCCACGGTCTGTTTGTTTTAAAGGGCAATACGGTTAGGTCAAGCACACCCCGTGACTCATCAGGGTGGTAGTGGATACGCCACTTACGCGTGTCAACCCCGCAGGGAAGACTACCGAATAACCTCAGTGGCGCCTGGCTCTGCAGTGCCAGTATCCGGGACTTTTAGGCAACCCGCTGACCCCTCTGGGTGGCCGAGGTCTGGCCGGAGGTACCAAATGTCCCATGGGTATCGGGAACACACTGCCCCTCGAGTCCAACCCAATCCGATCAACACCCATTCGGGAGGGACTCGAATGTTCGGCCCGAGGTTCCTCTATTAACGTCAAAGGTACCACGACTGCTAGGGGTCCGCAAAACCCGCACCACGGCAGCTGACGGGGACGGATCTCCTCCCCTACGGGAGGTGGAAGAGATACCGGTTGTGCTGGCCTGCCGTGGAGTCTCTACTGGTCAATAGTCATGACTCCGTGGGTTGGCCGCCCCTGCTTTCTTTCACCTTCTCCTTCCTCCCGGGGATGCCCCACTTGCGGCATAATCACAATTGATCAAGTATGCTTGAAGTACCGAATCCCCTACATAAACTTCTATCCTATCGTATCTAAAAGTTTAGTCTATTTTAATTTCATCTTAAATTTTAGACAATTTTAGACAATAATCTGTATTACTTAAAGTTTCTATAATTAGTTCTTCTTATAGTGACGGAGAGCTGTTGACTGTTGCAGCCTTTGCCTGTCACTCTCACTTGATAAATGAAGTGCGATCCATATAAATCCGAACCATTTCGATAGGCCATAACTTTCAAACCAATAATAGGACACACGTGCAACTTCGGGAGAATACAATTCACAAATTGGAGATTACATCGCACTATTTACATCTCAAAGAAAATGTTGTAAGTGTCCACCACCAACATCTATACATGTTTGTACTCGTCTCACCATATTCTCTGAAGCTTTACGGAGATGATATCGAATTGAGAGAAGGTTATTTCCAGCAAGATGGAGCAACGTGCCATACATCTAATGACACCATGGAACTTGTAACCAGTTTCTTTGATAATCGAATAATCTCTAAAGATCTGTAGCCCCCCAGATCCCCTGACGTGACCTCACCGGATTTTTTTCTTGTGGGGATATCTAAAAAATTGTGTACAAGAATAGGCCACGGACAATTGATATTCTCAAGGAATCTATTCGAACCGAAATAAGTAACATTGGCGAGGATACTCTCCATAAAACTTCAGAGAATATGGTGAGACGAGTGCAAACATGTATAGATGCTGGTGGAGAACACTTCCAAAATTTTCTCTGAGATGTAAATAGTGTAATGTAATCTTCCACTATATTTAAGCCTTCAAGGTAATAAAAACTTCACCTTTACAATAAAATACTTTTGGAAGTATTAATACAGTCATGCATAATAAGTAATAACGCAAAATTACTTTTGTGTATGTTTTGGCATGTGATCGAGTGATCGCTCTGAGGTACCTAACTCACCTTGACGTTGGGACTAACGAGGTAGAGGAGTGGGTTGGCTCTCAGTTTCTCTGCCTCTTCTATCTGACGACGCACCTCTTCTCGTCTCGCCGAGCTCAGGATGGAAGCTTCCTCTCGAGACATTGGTTCTGCCACTTTGGGCAATCCCTGGAAGTCTGGCATGCTCTTTTTTCGTTGCAACGTCGTCGTTACCGGCACCGCCTGTCAACAGTCAAACATCACTTGCTCTCTCTAACTCTCAAACTCCAGGTTGGGACTTTTGGAACTGTTTAACCAGGATCGGAGTTAGGGATTGGGCTCGGCCTAGTTCCTTTCGTAAACCAGCGGAAAGGTTAGTGAAGGGGCTATTCTACTAGAAGCTGTTATGATACCGGTATATAATAAAACCTTGAAACAAATAATTACAACGTTAAACTCAACAACTTTCTTTATTACACAAATATAAATGTTTGTTACTAAGGCTTCACTTATCTTAAGAAATTGGTGTTAATACTTCTTTCTAATGTAGATCGATTTCACAAACAGATTGTTTTCATCATCAGTCAACTTTGTCGTCAAGGATTTCGGTTACCATGTTTTTCTTATGTTTTTTTTTTTTAGTATTACCAACATCTGAAAACGAAACAAACCTAAAAACAGAATCAACTGTTGGTATTTCAAAATTCACTAAGCGATGTTTATTTTTTAAAATAAATACCTATATTTTCTCAAACCATTAAATCTATCGGACCCTTTAATTGTTTTAATAATTTAACTTCAGGATTTAATTCATGGTTAAATGACCAAAAATGATCTGCTAGGGCCGATTTATGACATGCTATGGCCATGCTACCAGATCTAATGCTCGTTTCAGTAACTACAGTGATAGGTATTATGTACTGTGTACCCATCACAAGGCAAGCGGGGTCTTAAAGAGGGAGAGGTACTTTAATTGTTGTTGTTTTCAAATGCTAGGCTTTGGCAATGAAGCCATCTGGCTCTCCAGTATTTCTGTGTAGTGGGTCCGGCAGGAAGGGCTTCACAGGTTAGATGTTCTTCAGTCATTTCCTCTTCTTTATTGCAAAGAGGACAATTTGGACTTGTATAAATTCCTATTCTGTGTAAGTGTTTGGCCAAATAATCATGTTCCGTAAGTAACGTAAAATTTGCTACTGCAGCTTTACGTGGGATTTCTGGAGTAATTTCTGGATTTTTAATTAAAATGTTCCATTTTTTCCTTTGGCTTTGTTAGATATTGATTGGTTTTGTTTGTTTTTATATTTCCTTTTGATTACTCTTTATGGATGTAAAGGGTAAGCTTTCACTTTTCTTCTGAATTAAATTTGCACCTTTTTTTGGCAAGAAAATCAGCTGATTGATTTCCAGCAATTCCACAATGTGCAGGTATCCACTATAATATAATTCTTTTCTGTAGTTTTTGAAATTGTTGGATCATTTTGTGACATTCTTTAATTTGGATTGACTTCATTTTATATGAACTTATTGCACATAATGCTGCTTTAGCATCAGAAGTACTTCAATTGTTTATCTGCTCTAGTAGTAGATCTGTGTACTACGAAAGTAGATCTGTTTACTACGAAATGAGTGTATGAGAGTACATATGAGTCATCCATGATGCCAGATCTAATGCTCGTTTCAGTAACTGCAGTGATGGGTATTAGTGTCTACCCACGACAAGAAGGCAAGTGGGGCCTGAAGAGGGAGAGGAGCTTGAAGTGTTAATCTCATCTGCTGGTGGATCTGTTGACTACGAAATGAGTATGAGAGTACATATGAGTCATCCATGCTGCCGGATCTATGGAAGGGCGAGTTATGTGACAACACTGTATGTTAGAGCATCCTAGCATCGTATCATATACGGAAGGCGAGCTTAAACATGGCAAAAGTGATTACGTTAAACATTCCTCTGCGTTGCCTTCTTGTGGTGTGCAGACAGTACCTGTTCTTGTGTGAATTTTCAAATACTTATACTTTTCTCAAATGGGAAGTTGTTATTAATTTCTATCTGTTGGCCATACAAAGAGAGGGGAGCTTCAAGGCCATCTAATAACAACCAGATTTAAAGGATTTACTCCTTTCATCTACACAAAAATTACCAGTCATACATAGTGACCAGCTCTTAAATTATTTAAAGATTTTAAGATTTAATTTAACAGATTTAAAATGTTAATTCTCTTAAAGCCTGCGATATTCCTATATTCCTTTACATCTTCAAGAAAATTAGCATCTCGATTAACTGCCGCCTTAGTCGTGTTCTCAACACCAGGCGTGTTTCCCTGCAGCAGCAGCAGCAGCAGTGACTTCACACGCTCAACTCGTTTGCAGCTAACGTCACGCGGACGCTGTCTGTCCTCCCCTGTGATAGAAGGACATCATTATGCCTGGTGTTGGAGCTCTGCCCACTGAGTGTAACTCTGCCCTTACAACCTGGATGATCGCCAGCAAATTCTTAGTCATCTGCACGTGTAAATTGCAAAACTAAGTTCAAAATAAGCCTTCCGTTGCATACAATACTCTCACTCAACTGCTCTTATAGCTTTATAGCCTTTTGTGCCAAAGTTCCAGGATTCAATTTCCATCTGGAGTGGTGGACTCTGGTGGTGTGAACGTTGAGAATATTTAATGCTAAAAATAAACGAATCCAATGCCACATGGCAAAGCCTCCGATGTGGACGTAGAAATTAAACGGACCTGAATGCAGTCCCCCCCCAAAACACCTTACACTACCTTCTCTACTCACTCTCTACAAACTATCTGTACAAATATTTATTTTATCTACTTCATATCAATCGAGATTAAGACTTGTAGAAATGGTTTACTGCACACTTCCTTGTAGGCATACTGGGAATACGGTAGAAGAATACATTAGACTTAAGCGATAGTAAAATATTTTAAGGGATAGTCGCTATGTGATAGCTTGAAAATGTTGTTCTCTTTGCATGGCCAGAAGAAAAGAAGAAAGAAAAGAAATAAGAGCTGTTAACGATCTCCCATGAGGGAAGCATTATATTCAAAGTTCAAACCGAAAACAAGGGATATCTCTAAATGGTTCACTTCTCAAAATAAATTAGGTACAACCAATGATTAGGTATAGTTATTAGTAGGGAGCGGATTTATAGGCACTAAAATGTGTGAAATAGGCAGGCAAAAAGGAACTAAAAATGGGCAAAATAGGCACTTAAATATTTGCTAAGTAAACACTTAGAAATACACAATTTTAATAAAATGGATCTTAAATGCACTATAAATGCATTATAACAAAATGACAATCATCACAACATATGCTACAACAAATTCGCTAAACACATACTATTTTGTGGTTCCCTAGACGAAATAGTTCTACATTTATTCCAAATTTCATAAATGGTTCCGCAGCAAGTTAAAATAACAGATATTGCCATATAATTAAAACACATGTAAATCCACTTCACTAAGTAAGAACCATAATGTGCAGAAAGGTGTGGAGTAATTGACTGTGTCAAAAAACAAAAGCATGGATTGGGGAGGGGGGCTTAAGGGTGAAAATTGAAACATCTGAAGCTTCTGTTAGATTTTTATCAAATTTATGTCATTTATTTTTGTGATCGATCAAGAATGGAATAATACCAAGTTTCAGCTTTCTAGTTACAATAGTTTCTGAGGAATTAACAGTTTATGTCTAAATTACACTCGATTTTCTAAATGTCCCACATATGGTAATTTTAAAAATTAATGCTTGGGGTATAAGTTTCTGCAGCCATTTTAATCCATTAACTTCCTGTACCTATGTGAAATACTTGTCTTCGCCATATCAATGAAGGGAAAAAATAATCAAACCTATTTAACACTTTTTATTTTCCTAAGCGTTTTCAGTAAGAAGTAAGCATTATAATCCTTTCCAATACAAATAACAAAAACACAACAAATATAAATGGGTACACTTAATATGCAGTGGCCCTTACTGGCATGTTTAGAATTTCATACAGATTACTAGAAAAGTGCATCCTGTGCAACATTTTGAAGTTAGGAAAATGTAAAAAATATGGAATCTGAGAAATCTGAGGTTAAAATTACGTAATAGCAGCTACGATACAGGTGCAGGGTTATTTAAATAGTCACGTGACGTTTCTGTAGTGCTACTAGAAAAAAGAACTTTATATTATTTAAGTATGTCTATATTAATTTTAAGACAAAAGAAACTAAATTTGGTATTGTTGTAAGTTTTGGTCCAATTAGCACAGACGTGTCTCCTTAATAAATCCCTTTTTGTATATCCAACGTGCAGCAGTAAGAAATTTCTCTTCCACGAAAACTCCACTTTGAAACCAACAAATGCAAAAGTTGTTGTCACAAATTACAAGCAGAACAAGTTGGCTAAAAAGGCAGTTTTAAGTACTAATAAGCAGAATGTGGACAAATGTATTAACTAGACATTTATAGGCAATATAAAACTAAGAAATTAGACTAATAATTACATCAAACGTGCTTATAACTTAAAAACCTACGTTTCTAAATAAAGGAATAAAATAGGAAAATAGGGTTATTAGGTATAACTAATAGTGGTAACTATAAAGTCCAGGCCTTAAAGTACTTACAGCATAGCAAGTCGCCATTAAGATAGTTGTCTCATGTGTTTAAGAACTCCTAGTGGTTTATCGGGAGAAACACGAGTAAGTTGGAGAATTTAATGGCATGCTGGCACTTTAGTCATGTTAGCTTAATGGTTAAGAGCGGCTGGGCGGAGACCAGAAGATCCGTGGTTCAAATCCCGGCTATGGCATTAAATTTTTCAGTCTGACTCAACCCGTGAAAGAATAAATGAGGAGCCTTTAACAACATTTACATTTTTTTTTTTTTGTGTAGCAAGACTTCATCTATTTCTTACCAAAAGTCTTCCAGAATGAAAAGCACTACTGAGGCTGTTGCCAGAAAATTCAGGATATACCTTTCTTGTCATGAAACTATTTTAAATATACGATTGTTTAATTAAATCGTTAAAGACAATCGTTAAACAGCAAAATTAAAAAGTGAAAACTCGATGAATACAACACTTCATCTTTCAGGTGTGTGACACGAAGATTTCCAAGTACATTTCCCACCCCAAAGAACACTTTTTCTAAAATTTTAATAATAGCTATAACGATTTTGAGTAAATTATCACACGTTTAAGATTTTGTAAGGACAAATGAAATGTACATATTGAATTGTCTGTGAATAGCCTAGAAGTCCACTTCTTACTGAAAGAATTTCGCCTAAGTGGATACAGATGGCGTTGTAGTAGAACATTGGTGTTGGTGTGAAATACTTGAGGAGCCTAGTTTCAAAGATGGACAAGAGCCATTGGCATTATTCAGTAGAGAGGTATTTGTGTTTTACTATCACAGCTTCATTTTGTTAAACTGAAGATTTTTGTGTGGCATATTTGCAGCTCTAATAGCACAATAATCAAGATCTCCACGTAAAGATATCGTTTGAACACACTATAAAACCAGTATAAAATCCATTTTTGAAACAAGCATAGATGCAAGTCTGATATGAAAACAAAGGTTAAGGAAATGAATTGTGACTGAATGTAATGAATGTTAGCGTTTTATTGCAATTATTATAATAGCTCAGTTACAGCTTTACAAAGTGAAAGACATATATTTCTCTTTCATTTTGATATATACATATACTTTGTTACTGTATTTCTGTGCAGATAATGTCTGGTTCAGTGCAAGGGTTTTCAAAGCAGTTACATTCAACAGTATTTTCTGTGTCGTTTTCACTGCAACATTGAATGATATCAGAATACCACTTAAGAGGGCATTCTCCTTCCACTCACTTCCAAAATGCTTGGCTAGCAGCTTTCCTACTTCCACAAGTTTTAGTTGGTTCAGTTTGACACCTACTTTCCAATGTATTTCGCTCCATATTAAGCTTACAAATTGTACCGAAACTGTTATATTTCAGTAAAATATGCGAAAAAGTTTAAAAAACCAGAATCAGGTCAAAGTATAACCATAAACTGGAGGCCGTGACAGTTTTCAAACATTTCCGGTGATTTTATTGGTTCAAACGGCCATGTACATTTTTGAAACTGAGCATGGAGGTGTCCGGTTTTCAAACTAACTACATATTACAACTGTGAAAAAGACGTATAAAGGTCCATTTCAGGAACAAACGAACTGCAGATTCCAAAACAGCAGGCCAAATATGAAATAGATCGATTCCTAAGTTTCGATAAAAATGGCGAATGTCCGTCATTTGATACTAGATGGCTTAATTAATTTCCATATAAAAATTCTTTTAAAAAAGAAATTTGAAGTACTTTTTCACGAAAATCTGTTAATATAATGTATAATATTTATTGAGGTACTAAGCTTTTACAATTTTTTGAACTGCCCTCTGTTTTGGCCCACGCCACTGCTACACAGGAGAGTCCATTAAGTATATTTACAGACGTGTTACAATATGTATTATTACAGAATAGTCACCTATTATTCCTTCTCTTTTTACAGTCCATATCCATTCGGTTTTTACCTTACTTAAAAACTGTCCTATGTTTTTATAATTTTTGTTTAAAACCTTGATTAAGCTGATTCTCTTATTCATCTTTGGTATTTGAAATTCTTTCCTCCACATCTGTTTCCTTACAATCAAACAGTATATGTTCTATATCCTCTTTGTCCCCACACAATGGGCACTCGTCCTTGACCTCTTAATCTCCATATCCTTGCTCTTAACCATGCCAACCCCTTTCTTTCGTCACTGCTCGTGCTATGTATATACCTCTCACTACCTCAGCTATCTTTCAATGGAATATAGAAAACAAGTGATCTTTTCTCTGCTAATTGACTAAACAGTTTCTGGATCTCCACGTCTTCAAATCTTATTCTAGCTCCTTTCCAAAAACCTTTATAATTAGTTTCTCTCTTTCTCCAAATATCACCCATACCATTATCTTCTAAATTATTTCGTAAATTACTTACCCACCCTTTATTTGGTAAACTTAGTTCTTGATAATTCAGGCATTGTTTCAATATATTCCCCTCCTCTAAATTCAATACTCTATACCAGAAAATCTGTTAAACACGCACGCACGCAGAAAATAATTGTATAGGTGGGAGTTTCGATTGATAGGATTTCCTCTAAGATTCTATTGTCTCATGTTTACCTAATAAGGCCGCGCCGTGGCTCTCACCAAGGCGGCCCGGGTTCGATCCCAGGCGACCGCAAAGTGATATTTGTGGTGGAAAACATGGCGCTGGGGCGGGTTTTCTCCGGAATCTCCGGTTTCCCCCGCCATCTCATTCCCCCGGTGCTCCATCTTCATCTCATGTATCATCAGTGTCATAGCCTGCGGTGCCGTATGTAGTAAAAGCGGGCGTTAAACACTACACATTTCATTTACACATTTACCTAATAAAACTCAAAAATCAAGTTTGGTATTTATAGGATATTCCGTTTTTCAAAGCTATATTGTTTATACTCAATATGCACATACCGTCTTTATAATTATTTTTGTTTGGATTCTAGGAATGGAATTTTTGGATGGAATACAATACTTCATCTACTAGTTACGTGCTACAAAAACTGAGCATGTAGATCTCCTTAAGTGCCAAATTGGTATTCAAGTCCAATGTGGTCCAAGAACACCAGAAGACGAACAACAAAAATTCCACCATTCCAAACTACACCTTACGTGGAAGTGTGTTCAAAAATTGTAATTTTTCCAAGGTTGGCTGTTAGGTATCAATTAAAGTACCATGTGCCTGAGTTCTGAGGAGTTCTTCACTGTGAATTATTTTTGTATAACTAATGAACCTTAAGAGATAGACAAAATCTTAGTACAAAAGCGATAAACCCCATTAAAGTAAAACATTTGCTTTTTGTGTGTGTATGTTTGGAATTAAATATTTACAAGATATTCTTCGTTAAAAGCTTCGATTTTCCAATAGAGATAGGGATGGAATACAAATGGAGAGGATTTCACAGGGACTACATGTGAGACTGGGAGGGAGAAAGGGGGAAGGAGGAAATGACATTGTCATATTCCTTATTGTAGTTACCAGCCTCAAGAGGTTTCAATACCATCCCTGCCGCGGGAACAGGCGACCACAACGCTACTCCTACGCCAAGAACAAGCACATACTGTTTGCCCAGGACAAGAAGGCAAGATAAAGGAATTTGTAACGTAGTCACTTTTGCTGCTTCCTCTTCCAAGTATGACAAGGATGGAAGGCTCGTTTAAAATACATAAGTGTCGTCACATAACTCACCTATACATAATACTTATCGATTGAAAAACGATTGGGACAGGGAAAAATATATTAACATCTGTGATAAAGTAGGAAGAGAAGGGTTGACTTGGTTTAGAACAGGAGTAATATACTTAAAGGGTATAAGGAATGGATATATTAAGGGAAGATGTCGATGTGTGAAAAAGAAGATTGTACATGACATTATATTTTTGATTGTCAAGAAAAAATATTGGAGAGACGAATTTCTTCTACATAAGTGGGAAAATATACCAAATGAAATAAAAGGCAAATGAATCTTAAATCTGAGATCAGAAGAAAACATAATAAAACTGGGAAAATTTATTGGCAAGGTAAGACAAAAATGGCTTTGGAAAACAGGGAAGACTAATGGGAACTAGGGAAATTAGATAAGATATAAAGGGAAACAAAAAACTAGATCCCAAGTTTTAAAATGCTCCATCATATACACAACCTGGGATAATTATAATGGACCATGGGAATATGCAACTCCAAAATGAGGAGTATGTAAGATATTGTATTTATTGTATAATAATTATGTTATATATGTATGAAGTTGTATATGCTAGGTATTGTGATAAGAAATAGGAAATGAACTAATACTTATCGCTGTATTTACTGCAACAAAAATTAGATCTGGCAGTATGGATGACTCATATGTACTCTCACACACTCATTTCACAGTAATCAGATCCGCTACCGGAGCAGATAAACAGTTCAAGCCTCTCTGCTCTTCATTGCCCTCTAGCCTTCCTATTGTGGGCATACAGCACTAATTCCACCACACAGCTACACCTCATTCGCTCCTTCGTCGACACTTCCGAACCCAGAAGAGTTTATGAATGATAGTGAAATGAAATGGAGGGACTGGAAGCCGTAGACCAAGGAAAATCTCTGGTCAGATTGGTCGGTCATCGGGGATTGAACCTGGAACCTCCCGAATTCAAGTCTGAACCATCCCTCTCGGTGGTTTTCCAATAGTTATGCTTCCCTCAAATGTTAAGTCATGTTTGTATCTCTTGGCCATTTCAAGTTATCACATAGCAACCAGCTCTTGATTACAAATGTTTACAAATACTTAAGCAATAAAAAGGGAAGGGTTTATATGACATTTATTGATTTAGAGAAAGCGTTCGATACAATTGATAGAGGCATTGTGGATAAAATTAAATAAAAAAGGGGTAAGTTGTAAATTTATTAAAATCCTGCGCAAAATATATCACGATAATGATTTCTGCATCAAGCTGCACGGAAACAAAGTAACTGATTGTATAGAGAGCAAGGTGGGTGTAAGACAGGGATGTAAACTGAGTCCAACATGATATTCTAGAGGAGATTGCTAAAAATAGGGTTCACTCACCAGTTATTCACAACAAAGAAATCCCAGGGTTGTTATTTGCAGATGACTTAGTACTTGGTTCTATATCTGTTGGAGGGCTGAGAAGGGCAATTGAAGCAATAAGCAGTTATTGCCAAAAATGGGGGTTGAGAGTTAACGAAAAGAAAACGAAGATCGTGGTTTTTAAGAAAGGTTACATTGCGTAAATATGAGAAATGTGATATAAATGGAAGAGAAATAGAGGTCGTAAAGAGATTTGATTATTTGGGGATAAGACTGAGCTGTGATGGTAAATGGACTGAACAGAAAAGTTGGTTCTAGCAAAAGGTAAAATGGCCACGAGTATTGTAAGAGCATGTCTAGGAAAATTACCTGACATTAATGTCAAATGGCTGGAAAGGATCTATACTGCCATAGTAGAAAATAAGATGTTGCATGGGGAGTGGATGAAGAATGGGAAGAGGAGGACGTTATTAAAAGTTCCTTCTGTAAATATATTTTGGGATTACCGGTAACTTCACCTAATGGGGCAGCACAATTAGAGTTGGGAAGACAATCAACAAGGGTTAAAACTGTCTCAAGGGCATTGCAATATCTATACAGAGTTGCCAATTTGGAGGAAAACAATATTATCAAGGAATGTTTTCTTTTGCAGATGAGAAGCAAATGGGGAGAGTCTTGGGCGCAAAAGGTAAGGGAACTGATGGAACAGACAGGTATGGGACATATTTGGAGAAACGAGGAGTATTATGTCGCGGCGAAAAGCACAGAAAGTTCGGTGCCGAGAGATAAGCGCGGCTTGTGTACACAAAGAGCCTGCAGATGAAGATAACAGTCGGATAGTGTCTCACTGAGATAAGACTGACTTTATTTAAGAAGGCGACGACTCGCCAAGAGTCAGTCGTGAACAGTAGTAAATACAGTAAGGAGTAAACAATTGTAGAATGTCGTTATAACGAGAGCTGATGTAATCAGAACGCTGTTTGTATGGACATCGACCTTGGTAGATGGTGTTATGTATGTGATGTAATTCTGCTGCTACGAAGTGTATTTCTACGCAAATAAAGAACATTGGATTTTTAATTCTGCGAACCCACAAAGTCACAATTATTATAGGGGCTTTTGGAAAGAGGTAGAGTTAAGGCTGGAAGATTTAGATAGCCAAGTTATATTTGCTAGTGTAAGGGAGAAAAGATCATTGAGGATATATAGGGAAATAAAGACAGTGTGGCGGAGGGAGAAGTACATAGATGTGTGTAATAAGTTAGGGCGAGAAGGATTTGCCTGGGCAAGGACAGGAGTTAGAAATTTGAAAGGTATTAGATAAGAAAAGGATACAGGGAAGTGCCCAATGTGTGGAGAAGAGGATACAGATTGGCACAGTATAGTTTATTGCATACAAAGATATGGAGAGAATAAATTTGGCAACAAGACTGGGACAGTTTTAGGGACGGGGGAGCTATTAATAATAAAGAAAATGTTATTGGTAAAAGGCGAAAAAATGTAAGAAATATAGATGAATATCTGGGAAAAGTTAGAGAGAAATGGTTAAGATTGATGAAGAATAACTAACAATTAAGGGCTGGAAAACTAGAACGAGGGATACAACGCAGAGGAGGGTCATCAATACACGGAAAACCAGGGGTTATGTGTACTGAGACGGAGACTTGGGGCAAGCAGATAGGAAGGGTATGTTAGATGTGAATAAGTCATTTTGTTATTGTGTGAAAGAAATGTTACAAATGTCAATGTATCAATGAAATTGTATGTAGAAGAAAGATGAGAAAGTAAATACTAAAAATACAAATGTCTATCTTAACCGAAGTAGATAGAAAAATACTCTTTTTTTAAGAACACTCTTTGAAGATTGGGTGGAGAAAGTCATATGAGAGTAACACAATTACTTTTAGCAATAAATCATCTGTTGCATTGTTATCAAACTGTAGAGAGATATATTTCATAAACAGAAGTATATTCTAAGAACAACTTGCTGTTGCCTTTTTGTGTTTTAGCCTACAATGGCAGTGGGAACGTTGGCAACAGTGTGATAGGCATTTCTTTTCCGAGCGCTTGGAGTGTTGCCAACGTTGCACTTCGCTTCTCACAATCTAGCCAGTCGCCTGGTCAAGATGAACTTGCCACTTCGTGTCGTTTTGATATTTATGGAAGACCATCTTTACATTGTAACAATGGAACAACGTACAGTGCGATCGTCAACCCTTTTCTGGACACACTTTACTTCCGGAAAGTAATAAAAACTTGAATTAAGTTTTATTATCCCAGTGCCTCTGGGTCAATCTATGTTTGATATTTTTACTTCTGTACCACACGCCCAGCAGGCAAAGTGCTGCATTCTACAAATATATATATATATATATATATATATATATATATATAGAGAGAGAGAGAGAGAGAGAGAGAGAGAGAGAGAGAGAGAGAGAGAGAGAGAGAGAGAGAGAGAGATTATTGGGGAAAACACGTTTTGAGATCCCCTGACTCAAAAAAGGCTTGTTAGAGAACATTCACATATGTATATATTCCTGTGTGTATGTGTGTGCGTGTGTGTGCGTGTGTGTATGTGTGTGTGCGTGTGTGTGTGTGTGGACACCATAACACAAAACCCAAACGGTCGGTTAAATAACAAACTTGTATTTCAGCATCTTCCCAAATCTACTTCAGGTCCCACAACAAATTCTCTACTCACATTTATACCTTACATTATCACAATCCTAACTTCAAATTTCCCAAATATTCAAGAATCTCTACCCTCATTTGTATCATCACTTTACAAAATGGCAGCACATAATGCAGCCTCTATTCATACGTTTATGCGCGATTTCACCAACAGATGCTAAAAATCAACGTTAACAAATGTAACGTAACAATTGTCACAGCGCTAACAAAGCTGTTAAATTTCTTGCATTTCACCAACCTGTTTTCTGAAAATGTTAAAAACACGTATTAACGCCAAGAGACTTCTAAATATTACAACTTTAGAAGGCTAAGGATGATTCGTATTATTTTGTGAACGTACTGCGATACGCTTTTGTTTTCGTTTTCGTCTGCACAAAGCTGAAAAAATTGCCGGTAAACAAAAGCATAAACAAAAGCCGTGACAAATTTCTCATCGATGAAGAAAGAATTGTTAATTGAATTGGTGACGAAGTGTAAGGATATCGTGGAAAATAAGATGACGCAAGCGGTGAGTGTAAAAGAGAAAGATGTCATGTGGGAAAAATTGAAAACGAATTTAATTCAAATCCATGTGTCACTACTACAAGAACGAAACAACTTCGTCAGTATCACGTAAACTTAAAATGAGGAGCGAAGAAGGACAAGTGACGAGTAATTTGAACGTTTCAAGACGGAAGGTGGACAGTGCATTATCCACATAATTCAGTGAATTATAAAATAGCAAAGTTATTAATACTTGAAGCAAAGGCGAGATCGGCATATTCCTTTCGATGCATGTTCTAACTCACTATTACGTAAATTTAAAACGAGGAGCGAAGGACAAGTGACGAGCGACTTGAACGTTTCAAGACGGGAGGTGGACAATGCATTAGCTACATAATTCAGTGAATATTAAACTCGCAAAGTTATTAATACTTGAAGCAAAGGCGAGTTTGGCATGTTGCTTTCTATGCATATTCTAACTCGGTATTACGTAAATTTAAAACGAGGAGCGAAGAAGGACAAGTGACGAGCGACTTGAACGTTTCAAGACGGGAGGTGGACAATGCATTAGCTACATAATTCAGTGAATATTAAACTCGCAAAGTTATTAATACTTGAAGGAAAGGCGAGATTGGCATGTTGCTTTCTATGCATATTCTAACTCGGTATTACGTAAATTTAAAACGAGGAGCGAAGAAGGACAAGTGACGAGTGACGAGTGACTTGAACGTTTCCAGACGGGAGGTGGACAGTGTATCCACATAATTCAGTGAATTATAAAATCGCAAAGTTATTAATACTTGAAGCTAAGGCGAGATCGGTATATTATTATCATTATCATCATCATTATCCATCATCATCATCATTATCATCATCATTATCATCATCATCATTATCATCATCATCATTACTATTATTATTACTATTATTATTATTACTATTATTATTACTATTATTATAAATGTGAAATGTTATATAATTGTGTAATATTGTATGTTTTTTAATATGTAATATAAATTTAACTGACTTATCCAACAAACATGTATTGTGTTATAAAAGGATGAAAAATAAATACAAATACAAATAAAGATGTCACGTAGCTACAATGAAATATTTAATAAAACCGTTCTACAAATGTTTATCTTTATTAACACGAAGTAGACACAAGAATGGGCGTTTGTGAGGTTGGTTGGTTTGTTGAAGAATGCTCTCTCTCCAGGACTTCTATGAAGTTAGCACTTACTTGAAAATGTTCACCGAACACTAGAGATAATATTAAACAAAATTAACTACTGATAGATTTGCAGGTTGGCAAATGCTTTTAACGGTAATTTTTCTGACGTGAAATGCGGCAGGTTTGTAAGATATATGTTTAGGACCCAAACGTTTGGAAACTGCACCACAAGGAACCTGTAGGTCATTAAATATCCTTTGCTTCTGCTCTGATTTGGGAGTTTGTCACATTTCCTTGGCTCTTCAAGATGATCTTCTCGAAACCAAGCCATTACATATACGCTATTGTTGGAAGCGATTTTGTTTTGTTTTACAAACTTGGCACCAACAGCAGGAGCTGTAGCATTTTCCGCCGCAATGAGCACGACCTTCACATCGCAATCGTGACTTTTATTTCCCTCTTTCCACTGTAACAGCCAGATTACATGAACATCAAGGCAAAACTTGATTTGCATCGACCTCAACAGATCAATTGTCGACACTGAGTGCAAATGTTGCAATGTGAATATGTAGTACATTGAGAAGGTACTAAATCGCGTGTGCCGATATGTATGTGTGTACAGCATAACTAGCCACATGAATACCAAACATGCGATACGAACTTTCCGCTACCTCAAGGAATACTTTTCGAAATGTTTGATTATATAAAACAATGAATAGCGAATTTGTTTAAAACAATTAATGAGAATTACTAGAGCCCGGATTTGTATGCAATTTTTTTATAATTTTTTTATTGATCGATCAGCAGTACAATGCTTTACAGATCAGAGTGAAAAGAAGGTAACAGAACAATACATTAAAGAACAATAACACTCACGGATAGGCTAACAGTCTGCCCCCCTAACTACATTAAGTTAGAACTCCAATTTTACTCTCTGAGAAATTCTGTCATTATTGAAGATGTAAGACAGACATCAAGCACTAGAATCATTGGAGTCAGATGTATCACTCAGAAGCAGGTCCTGTGGTAGTCTCCTCTTTAAGCGTGAAGGTTGGCGCGTGCGGACGCCGATGCTATAATGCACAGCTCCTGGAACTTCTTACAGCGTCGAAAAGAAACGACGGGCAATCCTTTAAGCAAATTTGTACGAGGGCTCTTCAATAAAGAATGATCATAACCTTTTACGGTCACAACTCTTCACACTAAAATTCAATCTTATTATATTCTCTTAGCTTAATGTGAAACAAACACGCCGTAGTAATTTCATTGCTGGTACTCCTGGTTCCCGCCTGTGAGAACCAAACAAGTTCAGACATGTTCAGTATCACCTATCGCTGCAATGGAGGTAACACGCGAGGAACAATATGCGGATTTGTAATTCTGCTTTCGTCTCAACAAATCTTCAGTTGAGACCTATACAATGTTACAGGAGACCTATGGAGAGTCTGTTCTTCCCTACAGCACCGCTCGAAGGTGGTTTAAAATATTTCAAGAGGGGAGACCATCAATTTCAAATGAAGGTGGGCCCGGTGCTCCAGTTACTGCTCTTACGGAAGAAAACATCAACACTGCTATTGCCATTGTGAGAGAGGATCGACGAATTACCTTAAGATCACTTTCTGAAATACTGAACATTTCATTGGGTGCCACCCACACGTTGGTGACAGAAACATTACACATGAGACGTGTTTGTGCGTGATGGGTTCCAAGACTGTTGATTCCCGAACAAAAGGACATTCTCATGCAGGTCTGCATGCACTTAAAGTTGATGTTAGAGGAAGATCAGGAGTTTCTTTCAAACGTAATCTCTGCTGATGAAACTTGGCTACATCATTTTGATCCTGAGAGCAAACAGTAAAGCTCAATGTGAAAATCTCCTATCACCAACCCCCAAAAAGCAAAAGTGGTTGCTTCTGCTGGGAAAGTTATGGTCATCTCATTCTTTGATATTCATGGAATGGTTTGTCAGCATGTTGTACCTGCACACACATCAGTAACTGGACAATACCACAGGGATGTCCTGAAAACATTGCAAGTCCATATCAGGCGCAGAAGATCACATTTCCGTAAAGCAGGCTGGATGCTGCACCACGATAATGCGCGGCTGCATATTGCCAATGTTGCTGAATATCTTGCAAAAATCAACGTGAAGTGCATCCCTCACCCTCGATATAGTCCGGATTTAGCCCCATGTGACCTTTTTCTATTCCCTAACTTGAAGAAAAGCCTTTGTGGGAGGCATTATCCATCATAAGAAGCAGTGGTGAAGGCTGAGGTGGCGATTTTGAAGGATTTCTCAAAAACTGGTTTCCAGCATGTCTTTGAAGACTGGCAGAAACGCTGGGACAAAGGCCTCGCATTTAGGGGAGACTATTTTGAGAAGGACCATCAAAATTTTGAGGATGAGTAAAGGTACGTTGTCAAAAAAGATTATGATCATTCTTTATTGAACAGCACTGGTATGGTCTTTTGTATATAAATAAAAGTTTGCTTAAATTATATATTTTGTACGTCACACTTTTCCGGAAAATTTGAGCAGTATTTGTTAAGCTTAACCATCTTGAAAATACTAAAATCTGCAATGTTGCTTGGATTGACTTGAAACTTTAACAGAATTTTTGTGGTATTAAGAATAGTTCACAGCCCAATTTTCAGAAATTTATCCAAAATAGTTCTTGTGATATTAAGATTTTTATTGTTATTTAGTTAAACTGTTCTACATGATGTAATTTTAGTTTCAGAAAAATAATACTTCACAGTTATACTCAAATACATTATTAGTAGATTTACGAGATTAAAGTTTAATCTGACTCTTGAGTTATTGAGTTCTGCTTTTATTAATTTTTAATATCGGCTTGTGAAATATGTGCTTTGTTATTTAACTGTACAAACACCGGTGACATAAAAAAATTCATCATCAATTTTCTTTGGTACTGTCTTTATCCAAACACAAAAATGGTCAAGATTCTAGTTTGAAAGTTACATCATGTGGCGCAATTTATATTTTAAAAAGTGCTGAAAATTATAAACACGAGAAAATCACCAAAAAAGGTGACATAAAACATTGTGCATGCCCCCTTACAGCGACCCACTTAAATAGGAAATTGAAGTACACGGATTACTCAATTAGGCAAAAAAAAATTTGTCAATTTTTACTCCTTTTGACCAATTTTCACAGATGGGTTAATGCATATAAACGCATATTCTGAGAGAAAATTCATATTTTAAATTTTAAATAAAAGTGTATATTTTACTCTTGAATGTGGCATTAAATTAAAATTTTTCCCTTTAGATAATAACATTAATGTTACCTACTACTAGTTAATAAAGTTTCTGAAATCAACAAAACCAAAGACATAAATATATATACATATATAACATATGTATTTATATTTTCCTAAGTTGTAGCATAATTCGGTATGTGAAGTATCCTCGCCAATGTTACTTATTTCGGTTCGAATGGATTCCTTGAGAACATCAATTGTCCGTGGCCTATTCTTGTACACTCTATTTTTTAGATACCCCCACAAGAAAATACCCGGTGAGGTTAGGTTAGGGGATCTGAGGGGCCAGAGACCTTTGAGATTACTCGATTATCAAAGAAACTGGTTACAAGTTCCATGTTGTCATTAGATGTATGGCACGTGGCTCCATCTTGCAGGAAATAACTCTCTCAATTCGATATCATCTCCGTAAAACTTCAGAGAATATGGTGAGACACATGGTGGAGGACACTTCCAACATTTTCTCTGAGATCTAAATAGTGTAAGGTAATCTACCAATTGTCTATTATATTCTCCCAAAGTTGCACGTTATAGTGTATTGAAATGGTTCAGGTTTATATGGATCGCAATATACTAAGGCTGCAGAATTACCGACGCAATGCACTACATTATAGATAGTCAACATGAAAAATTCAATGCCATGGCCGGGATTTGAACCACGGATCTCCTGGTTTCCGCCCAGTCGCTCTTACCCATTGAGCTACCATGGCCAACTTGCCGTCCGGACATTAAATTCTCCATTTGAGTCGTATATTCCCCGGTAAACCACTAGGGGCTCTCGCATTCGAGATACACCGTGTAAGATAGTAAGTCAGCACAAACGGGCTACCACGTCGGTAAATTAAAATGAACGAAGGCTAAGCTACAAAAAGTAGTTACACCAGTTTTAAAGATATCGGAAGCACATTATTGTAATATTTTAGTTTTTAGTCTTGTATTTCACATTTTAAATTCCTATTTTAATTTTCAATGCTAAATTTTATAAGATTTTGGCAGTGTTTGTGGTTCACTAGGATGCTGTTTGACAGATACATGCATGAACTTTTATTTGCTTGTTCTCGTTCTCCATCAAGGTCCAAACAGTCATTTCGGAGTATTGTAGCACTAAAACATATAGTTATAGGAAAGAAGAATGAGGTTTAAATTCATTAATTCCATTGGAATTATTTTGAAAAAGAAATTGCATCAACAGTTTTAGCAGTAGTGCAATTTTCAAAATTTACAAAGTGTGTAACTAATTTGAGTTTTCTCAACACTCGCTGTAGGTGATGTGAGGAAAAGGAACACCAAGAAACAAAAACGGACGTTGTCGTAAGATTCGAACGTGCATCTAGCTCTTGCACCTGCCCTACTATTTGCATGTACATATACACAATACTTACCATTTTTTATACTCTGGAGTGGAGCAACTATTTATATTCTGATAATTCGTTCGCCACTGAAATTATCTTACAGACTAACAAATTAAGTCTCTTCAAAATATTCTATAATTATAAATAAGTATTGTGTATATACACGAGGTCTCTTCAAAAAGTATCGCGAATTTTGAATTTTCACGGATTACATATATTCGATTTTTGATTGTATTGTCACCCGAACGTCGGAACTCCCTATAGAACCGGCCGGCAGTAGGGCCAGAGGGGAAGCATTCAGGCCACACCTACCCATTTGTCTCGTGTCACTAACTGAAGGGATGATTAGGTAAACGGCGGGAACCCTTTACCGTCTCTTTCCCCTCCCACCAGACGTCTCGAAGTCTCGGGATAATTGTGCGCGTCGCGAAGTCTCCAGAAGCGGCGATCTTCCCTATATAAGGCCTGTAGTTGGCGAGTCAGTTCAGTTTTAGTTCTTGGCGAGCAGCCGTGTGGAGCGCCCAGTGAGCGAACGGACTGTGTACGTGCATCGGAGGAGTGTACGTAACTGCGTGCAGTGGACCCGTGACAGACGAAATGGTGAATCGTAATTGTGTGCATTACGTAATTCTGTGCAATCGGCAAGTGTTCCGATTGTAATTCGGTGAAAATAAAGAACATTTTTGAGTGGTGCAATTGGACTTTTAATTTCACGAACCCACAAAGTCACAGTATTGTGGCGTTGTGTTGGTACTCGTCTCCCTCACTTAAGTTGACAAGCTCGGCCATTTTGAATGTTTTAACTAATTATTGACAGCTATTTTTCTTGCACGTATTTTGGCTCGTCTTCGATTGTTGCATATTCCAAAAAATGGAAAAAAGTCCTGCAACTTTTGTTCTCAAAACTGAAGAGGCCCATGAAAGGACGACGCTACCCTACGACTGAGGAGATGAAAACGGCATCGAAGGTGGAGCTGAACAAGATCACAAAAAACGATTTTTAAAGTGATTTGACGATTGGAAAGAACGTTGGCACAAGTATAACTTCTGGGGGGGGGGGGCATTACTTTAAAGGGAACGAAATAGATATTCATGAACAAATAAATACTTAAAAAAAAACCACAAAATTCTCGATACTCTTTGAACAGATCACATATGATTAAACTAAAAGAGGGAGATGTCAATTTTCTTCTTTTTCAAATTTGTTAATTTAGTCAATATTAAATAATTTTAACATACCTTGTCCATCATTTTTGTATTCGTTAAAATGAATGCGAGGTCCATATTAATTTCTTCACGCTTAAAAACTTCAAAATAAAGGCATTGCTTTCATATTTTAAGCGACTTACCACACGAATGTCTTGTGCTGGGTGCTCCGATGCTCTTAACGCAGAGCTACCGCGACGAGAAACCTGTCATCTCGCTTGAGTGTCCAGGATGTCTTCTAAGTGATATAAATACGAGGGCTGTTCAATAAAGAATGATCATAACTTTTTACGGTCATAATTTTTCACACTAAAAGTCATTCTTATTATATTCTGTCAGCTCAATGTGAAACAAACACGCCGTAGTAGTTTCATTGTTGGTACTCCTGGTTCCCGCCCGTGAGAACCAGGCAAGTTCAGACATGTTGAGTATCGCCTACCGCTGCAATGGAGGTAACATGCAGTTAAAGTTGATGTTAGAGGAAGATCCGAAGTTTCTTTCAAACGTAATCACTCACTGCTGATGAAACTTGGTTACCTCATTTTGATCCTGAGAGCAAACAGCAAAGCTCAGTGTGGAAATCTCCTTCATCACCAACCCCCCAAAACAGCAAAAGTGGTTGCTTCTGCTGGGAAAGTTATGGTCATCTCATTCTTTCATATTCATGAAATGGTTTATCAGTATGTTGTACCTGCACACACATCAGTAACTGGGAAAAACTACAGGGATGTCCTGAAAGCATTGAAAGTCCATGCCAGGCGCGAAAGACCACATTTCCATGAAGCAGGCTGGATGCTGCACCACGATAATGCGCGAACGCCTATTGCCAAAGATGTTGCTGATATCTTGCAAAAATCAACGTGAAGTGTATCCCTCGCCCTCCCTATAGTCCGGATTTAGCCCCATGTGACTTTTTTCTATGCCTAACTTGAAGAAATGCCTTCGTGGGAGGCATTATCCATCATCAGAAGCAGTGGTGAAGGCTGCGGAGGCGACCTTGAAGAATCTGTCAAAAATGGTTTCCAGCTTGTCTTTGAAGACTGGTAGAAACGCTGGGACAAGCGCATCGCATTCAGGGGAGACTATTTTGAGAAGGACAATCAAAATTATTAGGATGGGGATGAGTAAAGGTACGTTGTCAGAAAAAGTGATCATTCTTTATTGAACAGCCGTCGCACTAGAGATATTGTATCTTAGAT
The DNA here is from genome assembly GCA_030765055.1 of Mantis religiosa. Classification (NCBI taxonomy): domain Eukaryota; kingdom Metazoa; phylum Arthropoda; class Insecta; order Mantodea; family Mantidae; genus Mantis; species Mantis religiosa. Next base: position 332,584,836 of record CM060948.1, read on the forward strand.
ATGAGAGGTCATTTTGGAAGAATTTTCATTTTATGGTTTTATAATTAACTCTAAAAGAGTTAATTTGTATTATGATTACTATACTTTCACAGTAGTCACTGTTAGTAAGTTCAACACTGGACTAATTTTTCTATTGAACCTACTGTAGATATGAACGAGGCTAGACAGCGGCAAATTCTAAGGGCGAGAAGCACAGCGTAAAGGACTCCTTAACATTTCCAGATTGAACCTCTCCAGCTCCAGCTGCCGCAAGATAAAAGTAAGGAAGACAGAAGAGTACAGCAAGTATGTAATTAATCTCAGCATTTGCCTACCAATCTGGAAACACCAGGAAAATATCCAAATTCATTTTGACTGGTAAACTGCAAGCTACAGCTGTTTGATGTACGGAAAATTCTTCTGGAGTATTGTCACAAATCCATTATTTCGATAGCGCGGCTTGACGTACACAAAGGGACAGATAATGCAACGCGGAGATAAAAGTCTTGCCGAAACAGATAAAGTTAGTTAACTGGAAACTTCTAGTGACATCTTGATTGATAAAGGACATTCCAAAAACCGTCTGGAATCATGAATGATCTTATAAAAGGAAGCCGCGGTTAGTTGGAGGACGGCCATAATAAGAGTCGAATGATATAGTCGAAATGGAAATTGATAATCGTGCAGCTGTATTTTGAAAGTGAACTTTTTGTTTGTGGGTGTGGCAGACGAACTAGAAGATTGCAATTGTGTATGTGACGTAATTCTGCTACTGTAAGGGTTGACCAAAGTGCATTACTACGGAAACAAAGAACATTTTGAATTTCTGCAACTTGGACTTCCAATTCTACGAAACCACAAAGTCACGGCATTGAGTCAGAGTAAAAAGATTTAGTGCCATGGTTAGGACCCGAACCAAGGATCTTCGGCTGTTAACTCAAGGCAGTATACTGCTTGATGCCGAAGATACCCCACAAGCTCAACGGTGCCCGCCTCGGTAGCGTGGCGGTAGAGTGTCTGCCTCACGTTCGAGAGGTCCTGAGTTCCAATCTCGGCCAGGGTGAGTTATCTGGATAAGGTTTTTTCCAGGGTTTTCCCTTATCCTGAAAGACAAATTTCGGGTAACTCTAAGCTCTATGGATCCTGGGCTCATTTGAGCATCATTTCGCCCATTCCATTCATTGTCCGATATGACTTAACGTTGGAGGACGTAAAATTACAACAAACAAACAAACAAACAAACAAAAAGAAAGAAAGCTCAGCGATGTTCTTATTTTGTTTTTCTCTTATTCTTAGCACGCATTTTGAAAAGCCATATATAAATAGGTGCATGGCAGAGTAACGTGTGAGGCTCGCATTCGGAAAGTCCGGGTTCGGTTCCCTTGTCTTGGTCAGTAAACGAACGGTGGGGTGGTTTCCTTTCCATCATTTTTATACAGTGTCTCCAGACAGATGACACGAATGCTTGCTCAAGGGTTCCAGTAACTAGAGACAGCTCTCTAGGCAGTTCCAGCAATGGGATGGATCTTCGAGCCTGGAGCGATTACGGAGTTCCTCGTGGGGTTGTTAGCCACAACGCACGAAGTGTCCCCCTCTGTGGTATGGTGGGCAGCAGCTTCCAAAGATCGATTTACATGCCTAATGCTACGAATAAACGAGATATACGAGTGCAGTAGTTGTTTATAGCGTACCGGAAATGAAAGCACTCAACACTTTGGCACTCCACTAGAGGAAAGGGAGGGGGGAGGGTTCATCAAGGGCAACACCGACAAAGTAATCTCCTTAGTCATTTCCATGCAACTAGAGATATTTAACCGGAAACCTAAGTTCTGAGGCTCCATAAATATAAAAAGTATTTTTAAAAACGTGCAGATGTATGCTTATGGAACATAACTCAAAAATAAAACGTTTCATATTCAGATGGAGAAACTTCAAGGCCACAAGACGAAGATTTTTTTTACAAAATTTTATCACTTTTTAATTTTGCCATAAAGTCTCCAAAATATCCAATATGTGAATTGGTAACAGGAGAAACAAAAATCATACGCCCGCCTCGGTAGCGTACATGGTAGCATGTCTGCCTCACGTTCAAGAGGTCCCGAGTTCGAATCTAGGTCAGGGTGAGTTACCTGGATAAGGTTTTACCCGGGGTTCCCTTATCCTAAAAGACGAATGTCGGGTAACTCTAAGCTCCATGGACCCTGGGCCACGTTGAGCATTATTTCACCCATTTCATTCATCGTCTGATATGACTTATAAAGTTAAAGTAAGTAAATTACAAAAAACGTCATTTCTTCTTTATCTATAGATGCCTTTATCCCTAATTATTTTCTTTTTTAGCGTCTCATACCTGTAGAACGAAACCATTGGTTTCATCAAGTACCCTTTAATGTTTAGAATCCACTAAAATGATCACATTTTGGTTTTACAGTTGCTAGTTTGTTGGTCCATTTCCTTAAATATTAGTCTGGGATTACATTTTGTTATTTAAGTAGTTTTTATAGATGCTCTAAAATACTCTTGTGGGGTATAATTTTGTTTATCTGTTACGGTTTACCAGTTATGCTAACTGGAATTTCCGGGAAATTCAAGATACAAATTTTGTCACGAATAAACATTGCGATCCATATAAACCTGAACCATTTCAATAAACCATTAACTTTTGAACCAATGAAAGGACACACGTGCAACTTTGGGAGAATATAATACACAACTGGCAGATTACATTACACTATTTACATCTCAGAGAAAATGTTGGAAGTGTCCTCCACCATGTGTCTCACCATATTCTCTGAAGTTTTACGGAGATGACATCGAATTGAGAGAAGGTTATTTCCAGCAAGATGGAGCAACGTGCCATGCATCTAATGGCACCATGTAACTTACAATCAGTTTCTTTGATAATCGAATAATCTCAAAAGGTCTGTGGCCTACCAGATCCCCTGACCTAACCTCATCGAAAACTTTATTGTGGGGTATCTAAAAATTGGATTGTACAAGAATAAGCCACGGACAATTGATGCTCCCAAGGAATCCATTCGAACCGACATAAGTAACATTGGCGAGGATACTCTCCATAAAACTTCAGAGAATATGGTGAGACACATGGTGGAGGACACTTCCAACATTTTCTCTGAGATGTAATTAGTGTAATGTAATCTGCCAGTTGTGTATTATATTCTCCCAAAGTTGCACATGTGTTCTATTATTGGTTCAAAGGTTATGGCCTATTGAAATGGTTCAGGTTTATATGGATCGCACTGTATATTCAAAACATATGTGAAATGCCCCTATGCACAACGTGGTTCGGAGTCCACGGTATAAGCTGTAGGTCCTCTCGCCTCACTGTCATCGTCGCTATCACCCTATCATTGGAGATAATGGACACCGCCCTTTGGTTCGTCCAACTGAGAAATGAATCCGGTCATCACGTGGTGGGGTAATTTAATCGAAACCCTTAGAAGTCTTTTAGAGAGAAAATATTTTTTAACATTGCTTCATGATAGAGGTGTTTAGGTATAGGGATATTTTATTGAAATACTTCAAGTCATATGTTTCAAAGACCCTGAAAGTAAATGAGTTATGCTGTCCACAGACAATTCAGATCTTTTACTAGGGATTCTTTTTATGGATTCAGAGAACATCAAAATATGCAGTTCCAGTGATATTTTGGTATCGAATTCTTGGTTGAAATGCAATGTTTCCTCTAGTTTCAGTAAGTAGTTGGGTATTAGAGAATATAATTACTAAAGCAGTAAAATGAAAAACACCAGAACATCTGAACTATAAAGTCGCTTGTGCATTAGTATTTCTTAACGTTCAGACCAATACTTATCAAGTTCCAGTAAACATATGCACATTAGGTTACCCTTTCACACAAGAAAGACTACCACGTAACCTGGTATTAAAATGCATATGACATTTGTATAATTTTCCTTAAAAGCGAATGCGAATGGTTATAATGAAACATGGAATTTTCTTCTTCAACCACTATTGTAGTGTTAGGGCGTTCTTATTCCTATATCCCTTACGCCTTTAGACGTCGGGTTGAGGAACAGAAACCCTGGATCAGATAGAGAACCCAGGATGGGTGATCAGCCCAATGTCTGGAGTGAGAATGAGGGAAGTAGATGACAGAATGAGGGCGAAATGGATGAAAGAAAAGATGATAATGGAGCAATTGGTAGAATAATGGCGGGGGAAACCGGAGATCCCAGAGAAAACCTGCCCCTCCGACGTCTTATCCACCAATCTCACATGGAGCCACCTTGCATCGAACCCGGGTCGACCTGGCGAGAGTCAAGAGGTCTAACCACTTAGTCACGGCGCGACCGAAATATGGAATCAAATAAATAAAATGTGCCACTTATTTCTAATATTTGTATACAGCACATTACATAACAAACGTTTAAAATAGAAGTTTAACATTGTTTACAAATGTTGGAAAGTTTCCAGAGTTGCTACCGCATGGCAAAGCGTTGAAGTGCATCGGAAAATTTGAGAAACTCAAGCACATACACGGCGAGACAGCGTATGTACTGTAGACCCACGACAAGAAGGCAAGCTAGAGGAATCTGTAACGTAATCACTTTTGCTGTGCCAGCGGTGTTTATGCTCACCTTCCCTGTATGACAAGGATGGAAGGTTCGTCACAAGTGTTGTGACATAACTCACCCATACATAATACCTATCGCTGCGTTTGCTGCAGCAAACATTAGATCTGGCATCATGGGTGACTCATATACACTCATTTCCAAGTAAACAGATCAGTTACTGGAGCAGAAAGAGTTGAAGCTCCTCTGCCCTTCATTCCCCCTCTAGCCTTCTTGTCGTGGGCATACAGTACACTCTGTTCAGATGCAATCACAGCGATGTGTCATACATCGGCAGGTGGGGGACATAATCGACTGAATGTTGTAACAAGACTGGCTCCGTAGCTCAGTCGGTGAAGTACCTGCCTGCCGTGCTAGGGATCGTGGGTTCGATTTCCGGCGGTGAGGTTGGGGATTTTTTTCTAAGATAATTCCCTATCTTCCCCAGAGTCTGAAAGTATGAATGAGAGTGTAAATGTGCGCGTGATCTAATGATTAAAACCCAACGAATATGAGTTAACACCTTTGATATGATCCAAAGCAAAACGGCCGCAGATATGACCATTGGAGTTAAAGGCGGGATATAAATGGTATAAATTCACTTTGTGTCAGGCGTCTGCAATGGTAATTTACATTTACTTATTACTGACTAACCTTACATATCAGACACACAGCTCCCAAGCGTTTTAATTGTGTTTCGTTCACTTACTGTACGCAAATTTGGTAATATTTCACTCCTATAGTTAACAAGATAGTAAATGAATGCAGCACTCGTCGATGAGAGTCAGTATGCCTCAACGCTCTGTCATGTAGTACTATTATTTTTTGTGTATATAATACATCTAACATTATAGTCCCAAATATTTGATTGCTTTCTGGCCACCAGGAAATCGTTAACATTTTTTTTTTATTTTATTTTATCCATCGATCAGCAATTATGCGTTAACATTTTCTGAAGACCGTATGAGAACAAGTATAGCGGATAGGCAGCTACAGTTTTGTCCTTTGTACTGAAGGTCTGTGAACATCATAACTACTAAACGAAAGTCAGCAAACTTGGAATTTAAGTTCAAGAGTCTTGGTGAAAAGCAACCTGAAAGTTTTCAAAACAACCCTCTTACGTCAAACTATCCTTTACAGGGAGAATTCTTCGAAAAGTCTGATTTTGTGAAACATGGCTCTGACGATGTTCATTAAATGGTAGGTTTAAAATATTTTCACAACAAATGAAATGTATGTATAGGTACATTGAATTTGCTGGAAGTAGCCTCATTCTGCGTGAGTCTTGCACAACTGTAAATCTAAGTCAAGAAATGCAGACCTCTTCAAAATATACAGTTTATCTTTAAATTAATTTGGAAATATTGCTTGTTATTGGTTTGAACTTTAAACAAGCTCTAATGTACGAAATGTTTATTTTTTATGTGTCCTAGTCATAAAAATAAAAAAGCCATTGTAAAGCCATCACAAAGCAACCATCTGACCATTGGAAGCTACTTCATTCCCATATTGTCCTTGTATCACTAAGCGTTTTTGGGAAGAGTGTGCTCACCTCGACTGGGGGAGTGTTGATCCAGCTATCGCTTGCCCTCCGCGCCATGAGGGCGGGGCTGAACATGAGATCGTATTCCTCTTCCTCCTCATCCTCGTTGTACCACATTCTGGGCTCGAACCTCCGGCACTCGACACTGCCTGCACACGACTCGACCCCGAGGAGGACAGTTTTAGCACTGACTCCTCGGGGAGGCGACTTGCCAAAATATTCCTCCTTCCTTCGTTTGTTTCGGTCCCAGGATTTACCTCCCCTCAATTTCACCTACAGAGTCTTTAATTGGTGCTCGTCCCTACATATTGCTTTTATCTCCTGATTCAACAATTCCTATCACGTTAGAAACACAACCGATGCCTCATTTGGCCCTTTAAATGAAACATTCGCATTACTTTCTCTACACTCTCACAGATTACTCTAAAAATCTCATTCTTCTATCTACTTTCTTTTTACTATCTTCTTTTCCATTTTTCTTTTACTTTCTGTAAGAACTCACGAATACTTCTTACCTTCTTTTCCTCCTTTCCCATTAAAAGTTTATAGCTACTGCACTCTTCTCTACTTTCTCCCAATTTCACTCCCAAACCTTCTTTCTCCACATTGCAACCTCCTTGCATTCTGTTACGTAGTGTTCTATACTTTCTTTTTCACCACACAATTCACAAATTCCCTTTTACCTACCTCTTATCCCACTTAGGAATATTGTTCCTGTTCTCATCCAAGCTAACCCTTCCCTCTCTTGCCTATTGCAGTAATCTACGTATGCTTCTCGTCCTCAGTTTATTTTTATTTGTTTGTAAAATTGTAATGATTTCATATTTTATAGACTTCCCCATATTTCCTGCCTTTCTGCATTTTACCAATTTATCCACATTGCTTGTATTCCTTTCCTCTAATCTCCATATATCTCCCATTTCTATTTTTTCCATAATTCCTTCTATCTCTGCCCACCAACTATTTGAGTTCTCTAATACTTTTTGCTGTCTCATGCATAATTTCATAATTTCCCCTTCTTCTTTGGCCAAACGTCTATACCAAAATTTTATTATTCTTTCCATTATTATTCTATTTCCTCTTGTCTTTCCTAATTCTACTAAAGCTACTTTCGTAGGGCCCGCCTCGGTAGCGTAGATGGTAGCGTAGATGGCAGCGTGTCTGCCTCACGTTCAAGAGGTCCAGAGTTCAAATCTCGGTCAGGGTGAGTTACCTGGATAAGCTTTCTTCCGGGGTTTTCCCTTATACTGAAAGACGAATGTCGGATAACTAAGCTCTATGGACCCTGGACTCATTTGAGCATCATTTCACCCGGTCATTCACCGTCCGATATGACAACGTTGGAGGACGTAAATTACAAAGAAAAAAAAATACTTCCCTAGGTGCTGAACTTGGTATTTACAAAACTTTCTGTAGTTTTGATCCACCGTCTTGTTTACCTCTGCGTGCCCCCCCCCCCCTCCAGATCTCTATAGCATACAGAATTTTGGATTCCAATAGTGCTTCATGCATTTTTTCTAGCCACTTGGCTGTCATTTCTAGCTCATATTTGCATATTCCTATCCCATTTACTACCACCCTTCCTTTTGCTTCAATTTTTCTGCTGTGTGCTCCCCATTTTGCATTGTTATTCAATCTGACTCCTTAAGCATTCGAATTCATTGACCACTTCTACTCTTTTGCCATTTAGTAGCCAATTTTCATCTTTTAGTTTAACTCCCTTCTCGTATAGATACAGTGGGACTAGAAAGCTAAACCAACAATAAATTCTTTCAAGACCTGGTCGCTATATGCTAGTTCTGGTATTCCATTCTCTTTATATGACCGAAAGATAAAACACCACCAATGACTACCTCCCCTTGACAAAACTATGCACAGTTCAACATTCAAACCAACAACAAGCAACATCCCAGATATTTCAAATCTAAAAACAAATAAGTAGAGCCACACTGAAAAATTCAATGCCATAGCCGGGATTTGAACAACGGATCTCCCGCTGTCCGCGCGGTTGCTCAAAGCCATTGAGCTACTATGACCAACATGCCGACATGACATTAAATTATCCAACCAAACAATTAAACAATGAAGCAGTTCTGCAATTAAACAAAAATATCTAAAAACAAATTTATTTCACATAAACTGTTCATGTTTACCATAGCCTTTTTATTGCAGTAAGACTTTTGTCTGTCTGTCACAGTTTACCGTTTATCCAAAACTCACCCAGAATCAAGAGAATTTCAAGACGTCATTCCCAAAAACCTCAGCATGTGTATTTCATTCGCCATTCAATTATCTTAAAATAATCTGCTTCTATCAAATAAATTAGAGCCATTTTTAGAAATAAAAACGTTTGAAAAAATTTCTTGTGAACTGTAGTTTGGTAAAAGATTTATAGAAAAAATATTCTAGTAATTGATTGTTCTTTCACACTAGTCATTAGTGAAACTAAACCTGAACCATTTCAATAAACCATAACTTTTGAACCAATAATAGGACACATGTGCAACTTTGGGAGAATATAACACACAATTGGGAGATTACATTATACTATTTACGTCTCAGAGAAAATATTGGAAGTGTCCTCCACCAGCATCTATACATGTTTGCACTAGTCTCACCATATACTCTGAAGTTTTACGAAGATGATATGGAATTGAGGGAAGGTTATTTCCAGCAAGATTGTGTTCCATTGTTGGAAGACGCCAGCTTGGTATTTGATCGGCTTTTTTTTTTCGAGTTCTGCTGTTCACATACAGCCACACGTATACACACATTCACTTGTCTAAACATCTTTTCCCTTTCTGTTTTTGATATAGGATGTTTCAATTTATGCATTTCTGGTAAAATCTCGGTATGGAATTTTGGGTGGAATACAATACTTCATCTAACTATTGTAAGTACATAGTAGGGAAAATGAAAGCGACTTCCTATTTAAAAAAGGCAGTAGTATTTGAAAATGCAAATCACTAAAAAGAAATACTTCGGAAATGGTTAACTTCATAAATCGTGTGCATTAACAGATATACATCTTTTGAGGTTATCTCTGTAGTGTAGGGGCTAGCGTGTCTGCCTAATGTTCGTGAGGTCCCGAGTTCGAATCTCGGTCAGGTTGAGTTACCTCGATAAGGTCTTATCCGGGGTTTTCCCTTATCCTGAAAGACGAATGTTGGATAACTCTAAGCTCTATGGACCCGAGCTTATTTGAGCACCAGTTCACCCTTCCATTCATCGTCCGATGTGACTTAACGTTGGAGGACGTAAATTACAAAAATCAGACCAAGGTTCAGGTAATGAGGTTCGCGTGCAGAAGCACATGTAGATAATGTTCTGTAAAAGACTTTAAAGATCGTGTATTTATAAAATATTGTCCCTCTTCCATCGCACAGACTCGCCAGAAGTGTTTACTTGATCGTCTATCGGCAGTTCCTAGAGACCAAGGACCGCACGAAACGTATACAGACCTGTCGATACTTGCTCTTCTCACTGTTATTACAGAAACAGTTGTTTTAAACCGCAGATACTGACAGTTTCGCAGATATAATACTTAAATAAATCAACTTTCAGAAGCAGTTTAATTTTACATTCTCAACATCCAAAACTCACTTCTAATAGATCATTTATTAATCTATATTAAGACAAGAATAAAGAAAGACTGGCGTAAAACCTTTTTAAACCACTTATCGAAATGTAAAAACACTTAAGAACCACTTGCTTTAAAAATTAGGACATGTTTCAAGGACTCCGCGTCCTCATCGTCAGCTAATGTTCGACTAGTTCTTCAGGTGACCTCCTCCCTCTCCTGGTGCTGTTCAATGAGTTGAATGACGTCATCTACTGTTGGTATTTCAAAGTTCATGACCCTCTTTTTGTTCTTCAAAATGTGTATATTTTCCCAAACTGTTAATTCCCAATACCTTTTAGCCAGTACCAAAGTTGTATGTCTTTGGAAATATTATAATTTTTTGACCAGAAGTGATGGGCTATAATTGATTTATCTGTTTGTTTGTATTTTATGCATCTTAAGTGTTCTTTCATCCTTGTTTCTAGGTTTCTTTTTGTTTTTCCAATATATATTTCATGGCAATCCTCACATTTTGCACTATAAATTCCGGATAATTTGTTGGTTGGACTTGTGCTTTTGAGCGGGTGATTTAGCATGTTTCTCATGTTGTATTTGTTATTCCTTAGGGAGGGGATTCCTCCCCTTCAACTGCTGCGTGCGAGCGCTGCGGACCCTTAGCACTCGTGGTACCTCTGACGTTAACAGACGAACCTCGGGGAGTTGTTCGCTGTTCGGATTGGGTTGGTCTCGAGGGGGCAGTGCGTTAACGACACCCACGGGGAATTGGGTACCTCCGGCCAGGCTCCGGCCGCTCGGGGGGAGTAGAGGGTCACCTCATAAGTCCCGCGCACTAGCCTGCAGAGCTAGTAGATGGTGTGATAGTTCACCAGGCTCCGGCCGCTCGGAGGGAGTAGAGGGTCACCTCATAAGTCCCGCGCACTAGCCTGCAGAGCTAGTAGATGGTGTGATAGTTCACCAGGCTCCGGCCGCTCGGAGGGAGTAGAGGGTCACCTCATAAGTCCCGCGCACTAGCCTGCAGAGCTAGTAGAAGGTGTGATAGTTCACCAGGCTCCGGCCGCTCGGAGGGAGTAGAGGGTCACCTCATAAGTCCCGCGCACTAGCCTGCAGAGCTAGTAGATGGTGTGATAGTTCACCAGGCTTCGGCCGCTCGGAGGGAGTAGAGGGTTGCCTCATAAGTCCCGCGCACTAGCCTGCAGAGCTAGTAGATGGTGTGATAGTTCACCAGGCTTCGGCCGCCCGGAGGGGGTAGAGGGTTGCCTCATAAGTCCCGCGCACTAGCCTGCAGAGCTAGTAGATGGTGTGATAGTTCACCAGGCTTCGGCCGCCCGGAGGGGGTAGAGGGTTGCCTCATAAGTCCCGCGCACTAGCCTGCAGAGCTAGTAGATGGTGTGATAGTTCACCAGGCTCCGGCCGCTCGGAGGGGGTAGAGGGTTGCCTCATAAGTCCCGCGCACTAGCCTGCAGAGCTAGTAGATGGTGTGATAGTTCACCAGGCTTCGGCCGCTCGGAGGGAGTAGAGGGTCACCTCATAAGTCCCGCGCACTAGCCTGCAGAGCTAGTAGATGGTGTGATAGTTCACCAGGCTTCGGCCGCCCGGAGGGGGTAGAGGGTCACCTCATAAGTCCCGCGCACTAGCCTGCAGAGCTAGTAGATGGTGTGATAGTTCACCAGGCTTCGGCCGCCCGGAAGGGGTAGAGGGTTGCCTCATAAGTCCCGCGCACTAGCCTGCAGAGCTAGTAGATGGTGTGATAGTTCACCAGGCTTCGGCCGCCGGAGGGGTAGAGGGTTGCCTCATAAGTCCCGGGTACTAGCCCGCAGAGCTAGTAGATGGTGTGCTAGATCACCAGGCTCCGGCCGCCCGGAGGGGGTAGAGGGTTGCCTCATAAGTCCCGGGTACTAGCCTGCAGAGCTAGTAGATGGTGTGATAGTTCACCAGGCTACGGCCGCCCGGAGGGGGTAGAGGGTTGCCTCATAAGTCCCGGGTACTAGCCTGCAGAGCTAGTAGATGGTGTGCTAGATCACCAGGCTCCGGCCGCTCGGAGGGAGTAGAGGGTTGCCTCATAAGTCCCGGGTACTAGCCTGCAGAGCTAGTAGATGGTGTGATAGTTCACCAGGCTCCGGCCGCCGGAGGGGGTAGAGGGTTGCCTCATAAGTCCCGGGTACTAGCCTGCAGAGCTAGTAGATGGTGTGATAGTTCACCAGGCTTCGGCCGCCGGAGGGGGTAGAGGGTTGCCTCATAAGTCCCGGGTACTAGCCTGCAGAGCTAGTAGATGGTGTGCTAGATCACCAGGCTCCGGCCGCTCGGAGGGAGTAGAGGGTTGCCTCATAAGTCCCGGGTACTAGCCTGCAGAGCTAGTAGATGGTGTGATAGTTCACCAGGCTTCGGCCGCCGGAGGGGGTAGAGGGTTGCCTCATAAGTCCCGCGCACTAGCCTGCAGAGCTAGTAGATGGTGTGATAGTTCACCAGGCTTCGGCCGCTCGGAGGGAGTAGAGGGTTGCCTCATAAGTCCCGCGCACTAGCCTGCAGAGCTAGTAGATGGTGTGCTAGATCACCGGTGGCCCTACCGTGGTTATTTGATAGCCGGTTCATTAAGGACCGGCGCGTAAGTGGCGTATCCACTTCCGTCCTGTCTGCCGTGTGCAGCGGGGGGGGGGGGGGGGTGCAGTTTATAAAATAGGTACTGTCCTACGGTAAAAACCCAAGAGGCCCGGGTTCTGGTCCTGGGGGTCCAGGACTAAAGGGAGTAGATCCTCGCACTTAATACTTAATGTTGTATTTGTTATTCCCAAAGGGGATCCGTCCCCTTCAGCTGCCGTGATGCGGGCGCTGCCCACCCCTAGCACTCGTGGTACCTCTGGCATTACTAGAGGAACCTCGGGCCAAAATGCTGAGCCCCTCCCGTCGGGGAGGTGTTCGGATTGGGTTGGACTCGAGGGGGCAGTGTGTTCCCGACACCCACGGGGAATTGGGTACCTCCGGCTAGGCTACGGCCACCCGGAGAGGGTAGAGGGTTGCCTCATAAGTCCCGGGTACTAGCCTGCAGAGCTAGTAGAAGGTGTGATAGTTCACCAGGCTTCGGCCGCCCGGAAGGGGTGGAGGGTTGCCTCATAAGTCCCGGGTACTAGCCTGCAGAGCTAGTAGAAGGTGTGATAGTTCACCAGGCTTCGGCCGCCCGGAGGGGGTAGAGGGTTGCCTCATAAGTCCCGGGTACTAGCCTGCAGAGCTAGTAGAAGGTGTGATAGTTCACCAGGCTTCGGCCGCCCGGAGGGGGTAGAGGGTTGCCTCATAAGTCCTGGGTACTAGCCTGCAGAGCTAGTAGAAGGTGTGATAGTTCACCAGGCTTCGGCCGCCCGGAAGGGGTAGAGGGTTGCCTCATAAGTCCCGGGTACTAGCCTGCAGAGCTAGTAGAAGGTGTGATAGTTCACCAGGCTTCGGCCGCCCGGAGGGGGTAGAGGGTTGCCTCATAAGTCCCGGGTACTAGCCTGCAGAGCTAGTAGAAGGTGTGATAGTTCACCAGGCTTCGGCCGCCCGGAGGGGGTAGAGGGTTGCCTCATAAGTCCCGGGTACTAGCCCGCAGAGCTAGTAGAAGGTGTGATAGTTCACCAGGCTTCGGCCGCCCGGAGGGGGTAGAGGGTTGCCTCATAAGTCCCGGGTACTAGCCCGCAGAGCTAGTAGAAGGTGTGATAGTTCACCAGGCTACGGCCGCCCGGAGGGGGTAGAGGGTTGCCTCATAAGTCCCGGGTACTAGCCCGCAGAGCTAGTAGAAGGTGTGATAGTTCACCAGGCTTCGGCCGCCCGGAGGGGGTAGAGGATGTCCTCATAAGTCCCGGGTACTAGCCTGCAGAGCTAGTAGAAGGTGTGATAGTTCACCAGGCTTCGGCCGCCGGAGGGGGTAGAGGGTTGCCTCCTAAGTCCCGGGTACTAGCCCGCAGAGCTAGTAGAAGGTGTGATAGTTCACCAGGCTTCGGCCGCCCGGAGGGGGTAGAGGATGTCCTCATAAGTCCCGGGTACTAGCCTGCAGAGCTAGTAGAAGGTGTGATAGTTCACCAGGCTTCGGCCGCCCGGAGGGGGTAGAGGGTTGCCTCATAAGTCCCGGGTACTAGCCTGCAGAGCTAGTAGAAGGTGTGATAGTTCACCAGGCTACGGCCGCCCGGAGGGGGTAGAGGGTTGCCTCATAAGTCCCGGGTACTAGCCTGCAGAGCTAGTAGAAGGTGTGCTAGATCACCAGTCGGCCCCACCGAGGTTTTCGGTAGTCTTCCCTGCGGGGTTGACGCGCCTAAGTGGCGTATCCACTTCCATCCCGTCTTGACCTTGTGCTCAGCGGGAGGGGGCGGCTTTTTACGAAATCAGATATTGCCCTATTGAAAGAGCCCCGGAGTATTCATCGCTTCCGGGTATGAGGAGGTCCGGGTCCTTGGTCCTACGGGTCCAGGACTAATGGAAGTAGATCTAGGCACTTAAACTGTTGTATCTGTTATGTGGTACTAGTTGTATATGAAATTGACGAGAAATGTTTTAAATTTATTAAAAGCCTTAGGATTTTATGTCAATTTTCAATATATTTTCTTTAGGTCATCAGCTTTTACAGTACTAATGTCCTTGATGGTTTTCCGTCGTTTATATTTATTATCTTTTTAATACATGTTGGATCAAAGCCATTCACAATTGTAACATATTTAATGTGATCTACTTCCTTGTTATGTTCTTCTATAGTCAATGGAATGTTCACTAACCTATGGATTAAACTGTGAAATACTGCATATTGGTGTCCTTTTGGGTTGGAGTTATTGTTTTTAATGTAATTATCCACATGTGTTGATTTTCTATATATGCCAAATTCTAATTTGTCTTCATTTCTCATAATTTTTAAATCCAAAAACGGTAACCATCCATCTTTTTCTGTTTCGATAGTGAACTTTATAGATCGGTCTTGTAAATTCAATAATTTTAACGCAGCCTGTGCTAACTTTTCTGGTATTATGGCAAATATGTCATTCACATAACGAAACCATACTTTCAAAATATGCGTAAATGCTTCTGTCACCCGTGTTTGCAAATAACTCGTATACAAATCAGCCCATAGCTAACCCTGAAGTTTGTTTGTAAAACTTTTGATTGATGCATAACGACTGGTGTGTTTTGTTCTCACCACCACCCAAGTACACCCTGGAGCAAGGTTTCAATAGATCACCATTGTAGCAGCCGGCAGTAGCAAACTATTGAAGACCGAAGTACTGGAGAAGGCATCAAAAAGTTCGGCAAGAGAGAACTTCCGTGAAACATAACCCAATCAACTATTGTTACAACTAAACTCTAGTATCTACGTCTCCTGATATTTCATACAATTGTAAAATAATCTCGTTTCCGCCGTCGTCATTTCATCAATTGCTCCATTACCATCTTTCCTTTCATCCACTTCGCCCTCATTTGCACCCCCCGCATTTCTCTCCCTGATCCATAGTTGTGGCTCCCTCACCCGATACCTAAACTGGCATAAGTGATAGAGGACCATAAATGAACAGCACTGTGTCCTATACCAAGAGGGCAATCTTAGGATTTGTGTTTTGAGTTGATGTTTACGCTTGTACGGCTTGTAGCTAACCGCATTCGGATTGGGATTTGATTACAGAGGGGATTCAGTACGTAGGCCACCATGCTGGGCCCACTGTTCCTATTCCAAGTGGGGGGGGGGCATTCCCGAGAGGAAGGATGACGCGAAGGAGACAGAGGGCGGCCGACCCAAGGAGCCACGATAGTACAGAGGGCAGGGTCCCTACAGTTTACTTGGATAGAGACCTCCCCCGACAGGCCAGGACAACGAACTCGCTCCCCTACAGCGGGACGGCAACGAGCCCAGCAGCCGAGCCCTAATGGTCTCTGACTGGCTGTCCAGAAATGGTCCCAGCAGAGGAGCTGAGGCCGTCAACCGACCTACCAGAGGAGGAAGTAGTTTTCCTCAGAGCATATCATCCTGTCATGCACTGCCGAGACTCCCGCCGACATTTCTATCCTGAAATAGACCACCAGATGAGAGATGATATGAAATGATAACGGTGATGAAACGGAGAGACAGGAAATTCTGGAGATATAATTAACCTACCCAGCATTCGCCTAGCGACCCGGGAAAACCCCGAAAAAGCCCATGGGTCAGGTAGGTTGGCCACGGGAATCGAACTTGGGTCCCGTAGGGGAGGGTATCCGTCCCCTTCAGCTGCTGTGGTGCGGGCGCTGCGGACCCCTAGCACTTTTGATCCACCATCTTGTTTACCTCTTCGCCCCCCTCCCCAGATCTCCACTGCATACAGCATTCTGGATTCCACTAGTGCTTCATACATTCTTTCTAACCGCTTGGTTGTCATCTTTAGCTTACTTTTGCATATTCGTTTTCATTTAAAACTTACAAAGAATTGAGAAGATACACTTAATACTTCAACAGTTTTAGGTGTTAACATTCAGAAACTGTTTAATTGTACATCCTCAAACAGCGGACAAGTCGTTCGATTAATTAATTTATTGACCTTCATCACTCTGGTGTTGTCTGTTGTTAGATATCGTGAGAGAAGGAACACTTAGTTCACCACTGTAGCAGCCTGCAGCAGGTTCATCAAAAGCGGAGATACTGGTGGTGACGTAGGCTATATAAAATTTTAGAGGCTAACTTTTGCAAATTTAAAACAATTAAGTTGGAATTTTATCACAGAGTTGCCCAACACAATTACAATAAACAATATTTCTTAAATGGAGGGCGACAATCGAGTTTAGTGAACACAGTTAAACTGCTTGTCCGATCATAAAAGTGTAGCAAACTAAGAGAAACTAGGAAGTGTTACTCATTATTTTACATAAAGTAAAAGTGAAGTATGGTAATCGTATTTGTCATTAGCAGTAGAGGTAGCTTTTGTTTGTCTTTAGACCCAGTACAGATATTTATTAGACAAGTAGTGTTGGTAAATCACGTACTAAAATAACACTTCTTGTAGCTAACTGCTCGTCTCCATTAGGGGTCAATATAAATATACAAGGTGTTTTATTGTCCTACTTATTTATTTTACATTTTGGTCGTGTAAATTGTTATAAACCGTTTCACTTAAAGTACTGATAGTGATAGTGGGCCCCGAGTAATTCAGTTATATTCTTCTTGTACTAATGAAGCAGGGGCTGTCACATGCACTGACATGATCATATTTAAGTTGAAGATTTTTATAAAAAAAAAAAAGTCTCAATTTTGTATCCAAAAAACAATTTAGAAATGTGTAGATATCCTGACTTTATGTATGTAAACATTTTACTCCGCAACGGAAATTCATAATATTAATACAGAGGTAAGTAGGTAATAAATAAAATAAATATCAAAAGGGAAGTCATGGTCGCTACATGGGTTAGTGCCACGTACTACACTGTGGCCAAGTGGACAGTAAACTGCCGTGTTTTCTGTTCTTCCTTTGCTGGATTTGTGTAAGGAATGTGATGACCCTGTAACTTCGGACCTCCCCGCTCCATTAACCGAGCTGCCGTTCTTATATAGTACATGTTATGCCAGAATTGTATCCGCGAGAGTTTCTGCGTAATTTGTACAGCTCTAGCAAATTAACTTACATATCTTCGTAAAGCAGTTTTCCATTTTCCGAAAGTACTAATAGTATGAAACCTTTTAATAATAATTTAATATGCTAACCTTATCTACATAAGCCTAAATCCAATGACGCACGTCTGCTGTGGATTTGAACATCGCAATCATATTAATGAGAGCATCAAGTCGTGTGCTACGGTACAAAATACATTTTACTTATAAACTTCCCAAAGTTGAGGTTCACTTTATTTACAAATAACAATCTAATACAGAAACAAATTCAAAGTTTGCTAGGGGTCCCGTGTTGGATTCCCAGTGGTGGGACTGGGGACTTTTCTCCGACCGAGATAATTCCTCATCTTCCCCAGAATCTGGAAGTATGAATAAGAGTGTGAATGTGTGCGTGATCTAATGATTAAAACTCAACGGACACGAGTTAACAACTTCGATATGTTCAAAAGGAGAACGGCCGCTGAATGACCATTGGAGTTGAAGGCGGGGTATAAATGATGATGGTGACGATATTATATATATATATATATATATATATATATATATATATATATATATATATATATATATATATATATATATATATATATAAGGGCGCTCAACTACGGCGGTCATCAGCGCCCTTTAAAAAACTAGTCATGGCAAAAGCCAGATATAAAACTTTCTAAAAACTATACAAGTGTAAGAAAACCTATTAAAATACACGTACATAAAAGACATCAATCAAAACCTACTACAAATTTCGTTCACTAAATCCTAAACTCTAAATTAGAAAAGAATCTAAAATGCTTCTCCACGGGTCTCCACGCACGGCCTACACGTGGGTGGGCATGTTGACAGTCTCCCTCAACCACGAAGAGGAGCCCACACGAGGGAGACTGTTGGCTCGGGACCCAGGTGCGCCAAACCCGTACCTACCGAAGTAGGCCCCTGGGGGTAGGGGTATAAATGCAACAAATAAACACCAATTCAGAGTTAGGTTTACATGAACTTCTCAGGCTACCATAATTTACTTTCTCTTCTGTTTACAACGCTTTGCCTTTTAAGTAGCGGAGGTATTTTATTCCACTGCAAATATCAATTCAAACTTTAGCCTACACAGCTAGTGTGGAAGAACAACGTTTCACTTCCATAAATTAACATAATATTACTTTAGCTCTACAGGCTGAGACTTAAGTACTTACAGCACAGTAAGTGGCTGGACCATTCGACTCACCAAAGTAAACAATGAAGCAACGGACCTGAAACAACATCTTCAGCAAGAATGGCAAAATATTACCTCAGAGACCACGGAGAGACGGGGTGGGGAGAGAAGAAACCAGGGAAGTTACTGGACTGTTCCTTCTCCTTTTGCCTGCCGCCTTGAAAGGTAGTGAAACTTCGGGAAGTTTCGACAACCTTCGAGATACAGCGAATGATTGCATAAAAGGATGGACCGGACTATACAGACGGACTGCGTACAAAGGTGTACAAAGTGTATTTCAACGGAAATGGAGAACGTTTTGAATTTCTGCAACTTGGGCTTTTAATCTTACGAACCAACAAAGTCACACTACTAATAATCAGCAGTTTCTATTGGTAAGTTACTTTCAGTCCCTAGTTTCCAGAATAATGTGTTAATTGTGTACAACTTCAATTATATATAGACTAGGAGCGATTGGAGAAAAATAGAATTGTTTTCCGTTACAGCTTCCTCAACTACGCCAACAGATTTTTCATAACAGTTTTTCAAAAATTCTAGAAGTCTTGTAATGGCGGAATGTTTTGTTATGATCTCTCAATAACAACTCCAACAAAGTAAACAGTTACTGTTATAGCTTCATCAATATGACAACTGTTGTAAAAGTAGCCCACTCTTAATAAAATGTCCTATGTTTTTTTGTTGTTGTAATTTACGTCCTCCAACGTTAAGTCTTATCGGACGATGAATGGAATGGGTGAAATGATGCTCAAATGAGCCTAGGGTCCATAGAGCTTAGAGCTACCCGACATTCGTCTTTCAGGATAAGGGAAAACCCCAGGATAAACCTTATCCAGGTAACTTACCCTGACCAAGATTCGAACTCTGGACCTCTTGAACGTGAGGCAGACATGCTACCACCACGCCACCGAGGCGGGCTCCTATGGTTCTTCCTTCGCTATCACATACTATGCTAAAACGTTTACAAAAGTTATTGTAATTTACGGGGTGTTAGATGTATTTTTTGGAAGATATTAGACATGGCATTAGACATGGCATTGTAAAATAAGAGTGAATAGGCTCCATATTGTGACTTTGTGGGTTCGTAGAATTAAAAGTCCGCGTTGTAGATATTCTAAATGTTGTTTACTTCCGTATAAATACACTGTTCAATTCTCACGTAACAACTTACGTCACATACACACAGTCTACCAAGGTCGATGATAATAACAAACAGCGTTCTTATTACATCTGTTTACAACAGCTCAGCTATTTACAGCTTACAACCGACTCTTGGCGAGTCGTCACCTTCTTAAATACCTTATTGATTGGAACAAATAAAGAAACCGAATATTCTATCACCTTCCAGAAGCGTAACTTAATCTACGCCAGCAAGTCCTTTGTCTCGGCTACCTTTATTTGCCGGCTCTTTGTATACACAAGCCGCGCTATCGTAGATAACGGCTTCGCAACAGTATTTTATTATAAACAAATAGCACATTCTAACACAATTTCCGAAATTCTGCAAATGTACAGTCACATTCTTCAAGTTTAAATACATCATCCGCGTGTCTACCTCACGTTCAAGAGGTCCCGAGTTGGAATCTTGGTCAGTGCGAGTTATTTGAATAAGCTTTTTCTACTATTGTTTTCCGTGCAGTCATTTGAGCATCGTTTCACCCATTCCATTCTTCGTCTGATATAACTTAATGTTGCAGAACGTAAAATAATACAAAAAGACGCCTTTGTCACTGACAGGGAAGAAGCTGTACAATGCATAGAACTCACAGGTTGACAGACTGTAAACTATTGTTGCAAAATACATAAGTATATCTCCTTTATAGGTGAAAACGAATTAAAATATTTCCCTAATTTAACGGCAAGCATTTTGGACAAAAAAAGAATCGAAAAACTTCGATATGCAACTTTTTGTTTACTGTCTATACCAGTGGCGGCTCGTGGAATAAAAATGTGGATGTTCACAAGACCTACATTTACAATGCACACTAGCACTATCTGCTACTAGCGAGTGCTAGCTCAAACGCCTCATAAAATTTTATACAATCTATTAGCCTAGGAAGAATGTATCTAATCCCATCAACTTGCTTATTGTGTCGCTTCACTGATAGTCTGTAAGCGCTGTCCAGCTGAGCACTAATATTCACAGGACCAAACATGGCGAACTGAATACATGCATTTTTATGTGAGTGTAAATTCCCGTGCCTCTTTATCTTTTCTCTAAGATGTACCAAGTCGGCACATCCTACTTTTGTCCAATTACTCACTTCAGATCTAAACATTAGGCACGGAAAGCAAAAAAGCGGATTTCTAATACTGCAGCCGCATAGCCATTTACAGGTTGTGTATATATTGTGACTCGCAGAATTAAAAGTCCAATTGCACAAACTCAAAATGTTTTTTATTTCCACCGAATTACAGTTGGAACACTTGCCGATTACATAGAATTACGTATCGCACACAATTACAATCCACCAGTTCGTCTGTCACAGGTCCACTTGACAACTCCTCTGATACAAGTACGCAGTCTTCCAGTCCGTTTGCTAGCACCGCGCTCTTCACGGCTGTTCGCCAAGAACTGAACTGACTTGCCCACTGCAGCCCTTATATAGGAAGATCGCTGTTTCTGGAAGCTTCGCGGCTCGGAACATCATCCCGATTGTTCCAGACGTCACGGGGAGGGGAAAGAGACGGTACAGCGGCTAATGATGCTTTTCCAACCATCCCCTCAGTGAAGGCTACAATATAAATGGGTAGGCGTGGCCTAAAAGCCTCCTGTCGTCCACCCAGCTGCCAGTCGGTCGTGCCTTCCGATAATTGGGTGACAATACTGTTGTTAAATTTGCGCCTGCAGTCCCGCTTCTGATTTTTGTAACACGCTTAACTCCTAATTTGGGCTGCGAACGTCATAGTCGCTTCATTACAACTTTATCTTCGTAAGTCAGTTTATCTGTTTTACTTCTTAAAATGGAATCCACTGAGTTCATAGCTACCTCTTGAGAGAAGTTCAACAGTCACAAAGATTCGAAAACCTCGTGGTTGGTCGCTGCACACAACACAATTGTTTTGCGCTAAAGCACTAGTTGCACTTGATGTACTAAGAAACTCACAATTGTCTCACCTGCTGATCACCTACAAATTCAAAGTTTATCACATTGTTTAAAACAAAACATCTGTTTAAAAACTGGACCGTAATAACACATCGTATTCAAAGTAACAATAGCTGATACCGGCAGAAGTTGTAAACATTATTTGTATTTGGAGATAGTTGCAGTTAAACTCTATAGATAGTAGCACTTCTCAGAGATGACCAAGAACTCTGGCGTTGCCAATGTGAATTAACGTGCACATTGATCTGGACGTACCCAACCAATGTCTGTCTGTAGCATTTGTCGTCTATGCATGCGCAGAACTTTAAACTTTAGATGATGTCTTAGGGACGTGTGCTAGCTGTAACGTTGCCACATACTCATGCTATCGCCGTTTACTTACTACACATTCTAAAGGAATAAGAGCGGTAAATACAAATAACGAATGAAAAGAGGAAAAATGCTTCTACAAGACAAACTTGCTCTTGTGCTCCTAAACAGTGGCCACCCCTGGTCTATACTATCTGCGTACATTAAAACTACTTCAAGTATTGTATTCCACCAAAGAATAGGGTACCGAGATTTAGCTGAAATATTTCAGAGTGACAAAAACATAAAAAAGAAAACAGAATGAAAGAAAGGGAAAAATTGTGGGAAATGGCGTTTATCTGTGTTCATGTGTCTGTGAAGTAGAGTTAAAAAACGAAGAGGCTATTAAATGTCAAATTTGGTATTTAAGTTCAACGTCGTGAAACAATGTCAGGACACCAAGATTTTCAAATAATTTCCCCTCTTCTAAATTACTCTTTGCAAAACAGCTAACGATTTGCATTGAAATACCATACGTTTTGAGACATTTTCAACATAAACGAAATTTTTATTTTGATTTTTTTTTTCTGGGAACAGCTGCTCAAGCGCTCGTCATTCTGAACTAGACCAAATACTACTGCACAAAAATGTAAATCACTTTATAGCGGGAAGTTAACATTTTTGTAGGCTTAACAATTTCCGAATATTGTTGTTGTTGGTTTGCATGGCAAGTCTTTTTGTTTTCCTTTTCTCCGCGAGCGTGATGGCTCAGGCGCTTTGCCTGTGGCCCGCATTCGGGAGGCCCGGGTTCGATTCCCTGGCCGACCTACCTTACCCATGGGTTTTTCTGGGGGGGGTTTCCGGGTCGCTAGGCAAATGCTGGATAGGTTAATTACATCCCCCGAATTTAATGTCCCTCCGTTTCATCTAGGTTGTCGTTTCTCATCATCTCTCATCTGGTGGTCTCTTTCAGGGTAGAAGTGTCGGCGGGAGTCTCGGCGGTGCATGGCAGGATGATATGCCCTGAGGTAAACTACTTCCTCCTCCGGTAGGTCAGTTGCCGGTCTGGGACGATTTCGGAACCGCCAGCCAGGGACCTTTTGGGCTCGGCTGCTGGTCTCGTTGCCGTCCAGCTCTAGGGGAGCGAGTTCATTGTCCTGGCCTGTCGAGGGAAGTCTCTATCCAAGTAAAACTCTAGGGACCCTGCCCTCTGTACTGTCGTGGCTCCTTGGGACGGCCGCCCTCTGTCCCATCTCACCTCATCCTTCCTTCCGGGGGTGCCTCACTTGGGGGCATAGGAATAATGGGCCCACCATGGTGACCTACGTGCCGAATCCCCTCCAAAGTGAAATCGTAATTCTAATCGTTTTCTTTTTCTTTCATTCTTCCTTTTTCGTAGTCGTGTGCAGAAAATGGAATTTCAAGGCCATCACTTTAGACCAGGTCTTAAAAGATTTCACTATCGCTCAAGCGTACTGTATTATCTTATTGCCATTGTACCCACTTTTCGTCTTTCTGTTGAAATGCTTACTCGTGCACACTCCATCTCCTCCCCCCGTCTCTCTCTCTCCCTCTCTATCTCCTTTTCTATAAAAATGTATTAAAATCACTAGGAGTTTCTGTATAAGCCATACTAACATTTCTTTTAAAATAACTGTTGTATACAATTTAAACTCCATTACGTGCAAACTAATCACATTAGCGAACGTATTTCACATTGGACTTGATGAAAGTATTTTGTTCGATGTAAAGGCGGGGGGCGGGGGGGGGGCGAGGGCAGTGAATTCCCTGATTAACGTTTACATTTACCTGGGTCAGAATGGGAAAAGGAACTGTTCGCAAATTTGACCCACAATTGTGCTACCCTTGGGGCACTACAGAGGCCCTTTTGTTACCTTTGTTCAAAGCCATTGTGCACTAACTTTATAATACAATGAACCGAGCCAAACTCGACCAAGCCGCTCTCTCTGATGAATTAGGGAAGCATTCCTCACATGTACGGATGGTGTTACAGCCGTGTACTAAATATTCATTAAATAACTCTTTTATTGCACGGGGCTTAAAAGTCACAATAAGGATGGCTTCTGAAGCTCGTGAACAGCCGACAGTTTTCAATAATACCTAAATAAATACATTAATTCTTCAGATATATACACAAGGACATGAAAAAACAATACAAATGCGAAGGTAGTCAATGCACTGAATTATCAAGCATTTTATTTTACTCCTCTCGCTCCTAGTCCACGAAAAGCATGGGCTAAAACTGCTAATTGTCTCCGATGTAGCAAAAATACTTATTAATTACTAAACTTTAAGTTAATTTGACACCATTTAGCCTTTCATAGCCATTTATACTTTTGTATGACACCATTTCATACCATCTCCAATTTTCTTCTCCGGTATTTCTGCTGCCAGCTGGTCCAGATATGAACTATGTGATCTTTACAGATGCGACAGTAAACATCACATAATGGCTGGCAGCGTAGCTCCATCGTAAGAGCACCTGCCTGTCGTGCTAGGGCTTCCGGGTACGATTCCCGGCAGTGCGGGTGGGGATTTTTCTCCGACCAAGATAATTCCTCATCTTCTCCAGAGTCTGGAAGTATGAATGAGAGTGTAGATGGTAGTGTGTCTGCTTCACGTTCAAGAGGTTCCGAGTTCGAATCTCAGTCAACATGTGTTATCTGGATAAGGTTTTTCCGGGGTTTTCCCTTATCCTGAAAGACGAATGTCGGGTAACTAAGCTTCACGTTCCCTGGGCTCATTGGATCATCCTTTCACCCATTTCATTCATTGTCCCATATAACTTAAAACTGGAGGACGCAGATTAAGAGAAAAGAACGTTTTGAGGGTGTAGAATTCAACTGTTTGTGAATTGTAATACCGTAAACTAGAACCATTGCAGTATTATATCTGCTAATTTCGGAACGATCCATATTTTGCGTAATTACCCATTCAAAGCATAATTTTCCGCAAGTCATTGCAATAAGTAGGTCTTTAGGTGCTACGAACTGCCGATAAGTTATGCCAGTAATACCACTCTATAAGGTTCGATAGGAGAGGATCCGTACGTCGAACAGACTGGACTTTTGTAAGTATGCCTCAAGTGGGGCATCCCCAAGAGAGAGGATGTGCTGAGAGGAGACAGAGGGCGGCGACAACAAGGAGTGACGACATAGCAGAGGGCGGGGTCTAGTTGGAAACTCCCGACGGTCCAAAACAATCGGTAGCCGCTCCCACCGCGGCCCAAAACAGTTTACGAGGCCAGGATAAGAGGCTAGAGGACACAGCTGGAGGTGGGAATACTCCAGGCAAGCTGGCATAACCGGTATCCCTTCTATCGTGGCCCGTAACGGTGCACGAGGCCAGGCTCGGTAACCGAAGGCCAACCCCAGATCTGGGAATACTCCAGGCAAGCTGGCATAACCGGTATCCCTTCTATCGTGGCCCGTAACGGTGCACGAGGCCAGGCTCGGTAACCGAAGGCCAACCCCAGATCTGGGAATACTCCAGGCAAGCTGGCATAACCGGTATCCCTTCTATCGTGGCCCGTAACGGTGCACGAGGACAGGCTGGGTAACCGGAGGCCAACCCGAGATCTGGGAACACTCCAGGCAAGCTGGCATAACCAGTATACCTTCTAGCGCGGTCCGAAACATTCCACGAGGCCAGGCTCGGAGATCGAAGACCACCCCCAGT
This sequence comes from Mantis religiosa, assembly GCA_030765055.1. Lineage (NCBI taxonomy): Eukaryota > Metazoa > Arthropoda > Insecta > Mantodea > Mantidae > Mantis > Mantis religiosa. Next base: position 332,610,410 of record CM060948.1, read on the forward strand.
GCTGAGAATACTCCAGGCAGGCTGGCATAACCGGCATTCCTCCTACTGCGGCCCGAAACAGACCACGAGGACAGTCTCGGAGACCGAAGACCACCCCCAGTGCTGGGAATACTCCAGACAGGCTGGCATAGCCAGCCTCCCTTCTACCGCGGCCCGAAACAGACCACGAGGCCAGGCTCGGAGACCGAAGACCACCCCCAGTGCTGGGAATACTCCAGGCAGGCTGGCATAGCCGGCATTCCTCCTACCGCGGCCCGAAACAGACCACGAGGATAGTCTCGGAGACCGAAGACCACCCCCAGATCTGAGAATACTCCAGGCAGGCTGGCATAACCGGCATTCCTCCTACCGCGGCCCGAAACAGACCACGAGGACAGTCTCGGAGACCGAAGACCACCCCCAGTGCTGGGAATACTCCAGGCAGGCTGGCATAACCGGCATTCCTCCTACTGCGGCCCGAAACAGACCACGAGGCCAGGCTCGGAGACCGAAGACCACCCCCAGTGCTGGGAATACTCCAGGCAGGCTGGCATAACCGGCATTCCTCCTACTGCGGCCCGAAACAGACCACGAGGACAGTCTCGGAGACCGAAGACCACCCCCAGTGCTGGGAATACTCCAGGCAGGCTGGCATAACCGGCATTCCTCCTACTGCGGCCCGAAACAGACCACGAGGACAGTCTCGGAGACCGAAGACCACCCCCAGTGCTGGGAATACTCCAGACAGGCTGGCATAACCGGCATTCCTCCTACCGCGGCCCGAAACAGACCACGAGGACAGGCTCGGAGACCGAAGACCACCCCCAGTGCTGGGAATACTCCAGACAGGCTGGCATAACTAGCAGCTCTCCTACCGCGGCCCGAAACAGACCACGAGGACAGGCTCGGAGACCGAAGACCACCCCCAGTGCTGGGAATACTCCAGACAGGCTGGCATAACTAGCAGCTCTCCTACTGCGGCCCGAAACAGACCACGAGGCCAGGCTCGGAGACCGAAGACCACCCCCAGTGCTGGGAATACTCCAGACAGGCTGGCATAACTAGCAGCTCTCCTACCGCGGTTCGAGGCAGTCCACTAGGCCAGCTCGGAGGTCGGATAAAGTCCCACCGGACCAGGAGTATATCATCTTGCCATGCAGCGCCCAAGACACCAGCCGACACTTCTATTCTGGAAAAAACCACCAGATGAGAGAAGATACGAAATGATAATAGATGTCAAATGGAGGGACAGGAAATTTGGGGGATGTAATTAACCTATTTAACATTCCCTTGGGGACCAGGGAAAACCTCCAAAAACGCATAGGTCAAGTAGGTCGGCCATGGATTCGAACCCGTGCCACAGACGAAACCACCTGTGCCATTCCGGTTGGTTATAATTGCACCCCCTTTTATAAACTATAGTCACACCTGCTTTATCACTTCGTACCGATTTCGTGACCTTTTCGAAGCATCTCGTGTAACAGTTTTCCGGTCTGTGACCTGCTCAGTTCTCAGTTCAGTATGCCTTTGCTTGTCTAATTTTCGGAATTTTTGTTTACGTGAACTTAAGCAACCTGTTGCGCATTCAGCTATGGACTTCTTGTACGATAACTTCAAAATAATTACCTTAACTATTCAGAACTACAGTTGGCTTTTCCCAAACACGAAAATTGGTAGTAATGTCCCCTTAACTTGTTGACAAATCTTCGGCTCTCAATTCTTATATTAATCTTTGATTTTAAATATGGAATTTATTAATATTTATAAAAGTATTCGTGTTTCTCGGCATCATAGAGATTCTTACAACATCACCCTAAGCCGGGGCTGAACCAGAGGCCACGACGCGGCTACAGTAGGTTCAACTACAGCCTACCTTAGACATATTCAAAACTTAAATGCAATTGGAACAAAGTCCCGAGCGGAGGTGTTCACGCTAAACTTTAGGGGCCATCGCTTCAATGATTTATTTCCAGATAATTTAAATCTGCATAACCAGTACTTACCAAGGGCACGGGTTTTTTTCTACCACCACCGCCACCCCCTCCACCCCCGCCGCCACCACCGCCGCCTCCTGGGATGAACAGCGACTCCGTTCTTTTGGGCTGACCAGGCGAGGGGACGATGTCCTGACCCAAGGTCTTGTTCCTCAGTACCACGTCCTCGAAGGGCGGCTGTGGTCCTACATTACCCAGCGAGTTGGGAATGGGGTAGAGGGGTGCCCCAGCACCTGGGCCCACAGCAGCTCCGTTTCCTGCTGCCAGACCTGGGGTCGTAGCTCTTGCCATTGAAGGTCCTCGCACCGTCCTCTCCACCGACAGCTCTCTGCCTCCTGCAACACGAGTCCTCCTTTCAAATATCTACTGTGTTTGAGTGAAACCTCCTCTAATATCAATTTTTAAACAATTATACACTATTTGCTAGGACTCCTTATTGGAACACAATCCAGTTGCACTAGGGAAGTAATTTTAGTAGAATTAGGAAAGACAAGAAGGAATGGAATAATAATGGAAAGAACAATAAAAGTTTGGTATAGGTGCTTGGCCAAAGAAGAAGGGGAAATTATGAAATTATGCATGAGACAGCAAAAGAGATTAAGAGGATACAAACAGTTGATGCGCAGATATAGGAGGAATTATGGAAAAAATAGGAATGGGAGATATATGGAGATTAGAGGAAAGGAATACAAGCGATGTGGGTAAATTAGTAAAATGCAGAATAGAAGACATAGAAAGACAGGAAATATAGGGAAGTCTAGAAAATATGAAAGTATTACAATTTTACAAACAAATAAAAAGAAATTGGGGACGAGAAGTGTATGTAGATTACTGCATAGTCAAGAGAGAGAAGGGCTAGCTTGGATGAGAACAGGAACAATATTTCTAAGAGGGATAAGAGGTTGGGAAAAGGGAATTTGCGAATTGTGTGGGGGAAAAGAAGGCATAGAACACTATGTAACAGAATGCGAGGAGGTTGCAATGTGGAGAAAAAAAGGTTTGGGAGGAAAAATAGGAGAAAGTATAGAAGAGGATAGTAGCTAATGTTAACGCGAAAGGAGGAAAAGAAGGTAAGAAGTATTGCTGAGTTTTTAAAGAAAGTAAAAGAAAAATGTACAAGAAATATAGAAAATATAAGAAAGGAGGATTGGAGAGGAAAGGGGCTATTTAAGTAACAAGGAGGCATGGAGGTTAAGAGCTACCTGACAGAGCAGAAGACCAGGGTGTCATGTAAGCCAATGTAACCTAAAGTTGTAAATTGTAAAATTTTGGAATTTGCACAATAAAACAATTCATTCATTCTTATAATAGAGTTTCCTTTGAGGATAAGACTGACCTCAACTGAAAGTGTGATGTACTGCATTTAAACTATTTTGCAATCCAATCTTCTATACAATACTTTTACAAATATCATTAATTTATCTATCACATTCTTCTTCAAAACTTTTCTGGATAAATTGCTAGTACATAACGCAATTTCATTTTACTCATTAAAAGAATTCTTTGAGTGAAACAATCTTTACAATCTTTGATAGTGTTTTGTCTTTGTTTACAGTTGTGTTATATCCAGTGTTTCATTTGTGGTATAACATTTTATAAATATCCTGATGATGGGAGAGATGCACACTCCCAAAACGTTGATATCTAATCGTCTTCTCACCTGGCTTGCTGCCCAAGAAGAAATTGAGTAAATTCGTCGCCGGGAAATCCTCAGGACTTATTTTACCTTTCATTTGTGGTGAAAATATCTCAAAGTTTTCCATCTGGAGGGTAGTTTGTGGTGGGGTGATTTTCAACACTACGTGTCACACATCCTTAGGGAGTGCTGAACGTAAGTACCAAGTTTGGTATTCAAAACAATGTTGATTGTGTAGAGCGTCGGACAGAGGTAGAACTATTTCCAAAAATTCAGGGTGTCTCAAAACATGTATTTTCGGTGAAGTCCGGTTATCGACACTCTCCCTGTAACGCCCAAAGTAAATACAAGGTTTGGTATTTGTATACTTACCTGGTGGGGGAGGTACAGCTTTGTCCACCGAGGGTTGTCTTGAGGCCAGGCCACCAGCAAGTCGAGATGCAGCCCTCTGGTAACGGTCCACACTCGAGTCCCGGCTGGGCGGCCTCTTGTAATGGTCGAACCTGTCAGTGAGGGTTTGCTGGTAGCCGTACGCCGGCGTCTCCTCGGCCGGCTTGATACGGGAGTTGCGGCGTAATGAGATGTTGGAGCCGGTCCCGGGGATTCCCAGAGTCGTTGGGTTGTTACTGTTGCTGGTATCCTCATAAGAAGGCATCTGCGGTGTGGGTTTCGAGACGGGGGGAATGGCATTCGGCAGCCGATTCGATACCTGGACAACAGACAACACATTCCTAGTTATAGGTTTGGCAATAAACATATTCCGATAGGATAAATACCCTTTAATTTACAACATATCGTATAGACAGTAACCTTTAGCTATCAGGGTTGTACAAAAAAATGAAAATATACGCATTACAAATATATACTCATGCATTGACAAATATGTTTAGGAATGAGACTTAATACTGCAGGAAATGAACCAAAGTTCTCTTTGTATTTACGCGTATTTTAACAGCTTCTCTACCACAAGGTTGCAAGTTACTTAACTTCACCAAGTACCAACTGTGACATATTTCCCCATCACGGAGCTCTCTGGTTACTTTTGGTGATAGTGTTTTGTTCACATCAACTGAAGCGGTCTGAAGCAGAAGTTGCTAAGTCGCTGTTTCAAAATTGTGCAGGAGAGCTGTTCAAAGTTTTCAAAAGCAATTTTAAATACCAAAATATAAATAAAAATGAAAGAATTTCATGTGATGGGTCCGTTTGGGGGTACAAAGTACTGTGTTGAAGTCCTTCTCACGGTTTGACATAAGTGGCATGTGTGACAGGATATTTTATTATGACTTAAAATGGAAGAACAGTTGTCAAGGCACTTGACTTAACAACTTCTGATTCTAAATATTAGAGTCTTTCCATTATACAATATTATAATATGCAGTCATGGATAAACTATTACTTTATTTTCGACAGTAAATCTCTACTATGGACTAATCCAGTATGTACTTCATGGACTGACATACAACATTGTCATCAAAACATCACTACATCTCTACTACATCATCTTCTACATAACTTCCATATGTCATTGTGTCATAAAATGTGGTACTTTCTGGCAAAGTGACATGTTCCAGTAGTGAACGAACATCGTAATATTTTGCCTTCTTAATCTTCCGAAATCCCGCCCCTGATCCTGTATGGATACGAGTTCTGGGGATCGGTGGCTCGTACCACCATCCGCAGACTGCAAGCCGTGCAGAACAGGGTGCTTAGGATGATCTACGATACCGAACGTATGTTCCCATCACACCACTAGGGAAATATGACCACCGTGTGCCCAGGAGGAGAAAGAGCTACCGCCTCCCCAAGGACGCCCTTGGGTGGTGAGACCAGCCGCTCATCCCTTCAGCACTATACTCTGTCCCGGCCACAGTGGGGCTGGATTTGGCCTGTCGGCTGAACCCCGGCAGTCGGGTCCCCCTGTGTGACCCAAATGCGAACCATAACCTAAATGGTCCCCACCCACCCGACCTCTCGCTCCTGGCCCCGCCACACTGGATGGACTCTGCGACGCAGGCCGCTCCTAGCGTGGCGGTTTAGGCACTGGCCTCCTACCTGGAAGCTCATCCCGCTGCCAGGAACACTAGCAGAGGCCGAATCAGGTCCATCAGTTAACAAGGAAATCCAAGCTTTGGAGAAAAGACCAATCCTATAAGACCGCACGGGTAAATCCGCTCAGCGGATAGGTACCGTGGCTCTCTGCCCACGGTCCGGGAGCACCCGGACGACTTGTTCTAGCTCTTGGCTCTTGGTGCACGTGCCTTGTGTAAGGCTTGCAACCTCACTACTCTACTCAAAGGAGACTGGGGACGATAAAGTGAGGATGACATTGTGTGACAAACTTCTGGTACACATCCTCTTTGGAAATACACACATCGGATTAAAGTGAATTCAGGAATACTTCTTATAAAGACATGGTGGAGGGCATCTTTGAACTCAGAAACTTCAACAACTGGAGTGCCATCATGTTCCCCGTTATCGGTCAGTGGACGTATGACATAGACAACATCAATGGGCTTCTTCTGTAGTGAATCTTTGATCAGTTTCACCCATATGCAAGGGACTAAGACTTTATCCAGTGATCGTTTCTTCTTCTCAATATTACCAAAAATTCTGTCAATAGGCATGAAAGAGTGTCCTAGTATTGGGAAATACATATAAACTTTATGAAAGTGCACTTGAGGAATGTATAAAAATATCTAATCTAAAATGCAACAGCTGATATCAAAGAGCTTGAGTGGGACAGTGTAGTTGCACCTACAAAGTTTGCAACTTCCCTATATAAATTCCGAATTTATCGGTAATTTCAAAATCACTCGTGACATTACCCATGATAATTCATCACTTCAAGGATTGGGAGAGGATTTTAAGAAGTTGTGATGTCCCTTAAACATCGAACTAATTTCCCTAACTATCCAGATCACTGGGAATCTGGCATTTTCTTCTCATTAGTCTGACTGTCAAATATGTTGCAATACAGAGCGATATATTTTTTAAACATTTCAAAATGAAATTCTTGAGTCATCTAAACAATTTATATGCATACAAAAATTTATCTGCATCTCACATGATATAAAGCGACTATGGACAAAATACTGCAATCATATTCACGTGCAGAAGGTATTGTCACCGATCGCACTGTTGTGCTGGAGCCGCCGCAAAGCCAGAGCTCTGCGCGTGGGCAGGAAAGAAAGAGTGGCACGGGAGCAGGAGAGCTGGACGCTTGCCAAGAGAGAGAAAGACACAGAAAAATTCTGGAAAATTTTGCCTTTTTTGCTGCCGTCGCAATTGTTATCGAATGGCCTGTAGCATTCTAGAAACAATGGCTGGGGTATAAAAACGCCCACTAGGTGTTAGGCAGTTAGTTGTGTAGTTGAGTTGTGTGATGGTTATTGCGACAGTGGACGCTTGAAGTGTACCGCAGTGAATACTTTCATTTGTTTACGTGCGGCGGAGCATCAAGTCGATCGTGAATATAATTGGCTGTCAATGTCACGTCTTTTTGCTGCTGCAAGGGTTATAAAAAGTTGTTTTTTTACTACATTAAAGAACGTTTTAAAGTTCTGCAAACCAGACTGTTGATTCTACGAACAGTTTATTGAGTCTTTTTAATAAGCAACTGTAGTGTCCAGTTATTTCACTGGGTGGCTCCCGTTTAGTGTACTATGCGATGAAGTTTTTAATCTCAGGAAGAGTTGTTTGTAAAATTCATGTGAAATTTTTCTAATACCCTTTCTAACGCGACCGCAAGTGACGATTCTGAAATGTTGGAGCTTGTATTGCACAGAAAATACAGAATCTCTACACAATCGAACGACTAACCGCCAACTGTGCAGTCGTGGTACAACGTCACGTGTATTAAGCAGGATGTGCATTCCTGGCTCAATGGATATTTGTCCCAGCTCATCATCATTAACAGGAGCTATTTCAGCTGCTGCGTTTGTGAGCAAAAGTCGAGTGGTACAGTGTGTCTGAAATGTAACACGCACATCTGACGGAAGGGTGGAGGGGTGTAATAGACATCAAATGCAAAAATAAGCAGAGCTCTAACTGTTCGCTTAGGTGTAAAGGGCAGCGATATAGCTAGGTACCGCAGTGTCGAGTGTTCAAGTCTGGGGATAGACTTTTAGGGGTATTATATACATGGGTCATTCAAATATTTGTGTTTCAAATGGGAAGGTGTTTGTCCTTGAGCGTTGCTAGGTGAGCAACCAATCGCAGTCCTGCGGTGAAATAATATGTAGTGTTTATCGCCCGCTTTTACTACATACGGCACCGCAAGCGATGACACTGATGATACATGAGATGAAGATGGAGCACCGGTGGAATGATATGGCGGGGGAAACCGGAGATCCCGGAGATAAACCGCCCCAGCGCCGTCTTATCCACCACAAATCTCACTTTGCGGTCGCCTGGGATCGAACCCGGGCCGCCTTGGTGAGCGCCAAGTGGTCTAACCACTGAGAAACGGCGCGGCCTGCAGTCCTGCGGTGTTGTCGTATTGCACCCCCCTATGTGGTGTGTGACGAGCGGTACACTAATAATCTCTAATAAACAATATTTGCGCTAAGACAAAAGTTCAGGTTTTCCAAAAATATGATCCATGAGGAAGGAAAGAGTATCGTATTTAACATAACCGTAAAAAGCCCATATTTTTAGCTCAAATACTTTTCCTAATACAAATAAAGTCAATACCATTACAACAATGCATAGCGACGTAAGCATTGTAATATCATATGTATTTGAAATTACTCCGAACTGAAACGTAAACATTTGACATGACGGGGTAAAAGAAATATGTACTTTGAACATGCCAAGGTGTTTGTTAGATTCGTTGAGAGGAAACGATACACTTCTTGCTGGTCTGGCAGAACGTCTCTGGTCACCTATCTTTGTTTATGAATGGTTCGTAATCTCTATTTACTCTAGAGTTCCAAGCAGCATTACTCAGTTACTCTTACATGAAAAAAGTGTATCAGCTGGATCAATGAGAAACGATCCACCTTCACCCCCCCCCTTACTACTGCCAGAACAATCCAATAGAGTTAATATGGGCTCAAATTATGTTGCAAACAGAAATAATATTTTTAAACTGACTGATGTTGAACGACTTACTCACGAAGAATTGACAAGGAACACAGGAAGACTGGGAAAACTGCATGAGACATCAGATAAACTACAAGAAGACGACTTTTGGAAAGAAATATCACGTAACGAGATTTTGGAACCTATCATCATAAATTTGCAGTACTCAGACGATGAAGACAATGACAATGACGAATTATCTCATAACGTAGCATTCACAGCTATACGGATGCACCGCTGCTATTTTAGTTGGATTAGAAAAATAAGTAATTCATAAACTATAATTTAAAATCAAATATTTAAAACATTTGCGTAATATACGATTATTCATGTTGCAATTGTTATTTCAACAACTGCATTATTATAAAACTTTGGTAAATTCAGTTTGCGTTCCCATACGTCTAGCGCCAACAAGACTCGCAAGTGTGCGAGAGAGAGAGAGAGAGAGAGAGAGAGTGAGAGAGTGAGAGAGAGAGAAATATATAAAAAGAGTGGGGATAACGAGGTGGCAACGGTGAAGACTGACGTATCTGATTCGCTCTTCCCATTTGAAACACTTAATAGTAGCAACACTGTCTGCATTTGACGCTATCAGCGGTAAATCATGTAAGTTGACAATAATACAAAATAACATATACTGTTTGTTAGCTCTAAGTTTGAAGACAATAGTTTTGTTTAATAACACATTTTTAGTAAGTTTGATTGTAGGCTGTTATCTCTAGTGTTCTAAATATGTTTAGTACATACGAACAAAGGTTGCCAAAGGTATCAATGCTTGACAATGCCAAAGAGAATTATTGGAACCTTGTGGTAGACGGACGTTACCATATCGTACCGTGGCTAGGTGGACGAATGCAGTTCGTAGAGGAAGGGAAGACGGAGCTGCCAGACCGCAATCAGCAAGTGATGATGTGCCTGTGAATGCTGTTAGAGCAGCATAGAAGAACATCGTTGTTGCACTTTTATTGAACTATCAAGGGAAAATGAAATTATCACTTAGAGGTGTTCGCTTTAGAACCAGACAGACAGTTATAGCAACAATAGAGCAGTTTGTTCGAATATTAGGACGACAAGACGTTGTAGATGGCATCCGTCGGCTCCCTGATGTGTAGAGGAGAGTCCTTTATGTTGGAGATTAATTGTAAGCACTGCAGTAATGTGACTGCTCCAAAAATGTTTTATTTGTTGTTAATTCAAATGTTGCCACGAATTATTGAATGACCTAAGTGTGTGCCCACCTTACTATTAATAAATTGAGATATCGATGTATTACTTTTTGTTAGTTATATGAAAGACAGATACCTATGTTTATGTTAACAACAGCAGTAATAGTAATAGAAATAGTGCCCGCCTCCGTAGCGTAGATGGTAGCGTGTCTGCCTCATGTTCAAGAGGTCCCGAGTTCGAATCTCTGTCAAGGTGAGCTACCTGGATAAGGTTTTTTCCTGTTTCTTCCCTTATCCTGAACAACGAATGTCGGGTAACTAAGCTCTATGGTTCGTGGGCTCATCTGAGTATCACTTCACCCATTCCATTCATCGTCCGATATGACAACGTCAGAGGGCGTAAATTACAAAGAAAGGTAATGATGATGATGATGATGATGATGATGATGATGATGATGATGGTCTTTTATATGAAAAATAAAACTTCCACTGAAGTTATTTTGATGTTGCTGGACGTGAAAGGCATGCCATAAAGCTGCTGTGTAAAATTCTGGAAAGGTTTCCGTTGGAGTGATAATTCCATTTATATAATACCACTTGTAGTCAAGAGGTTCTATTGTCATTTTCAACCACTTAGGTATATGATGTGGTAAACCACTAGGTTAAGCCAGCATTTTTGCCAGACCTAATACAGAACGTCGCTTGGCTAACGAGAGGTTTATACATAGCAAAAGATAGGAAAGAGTTTTCACAATCTGATTATTTAAATATCTGGCAAGAGCATACTCGGCACCAAATACTGAGCCTCTTACACTTGGGCCGTGTGCTCGTGATATCTTCTTGTAGAGGACCGACGCCGTTCCAGCGCCTAACGTTTGTGGATCGCGGTCTTTATACCACCTCCCTCAACTCTGGCCTAAGTCTTTGAAATCAGTCCCACCTAATAGACGCAAACTGCACTGCTGCTGCCAATATGGCACGTGGTGGCTATCTACAAACAGCAACCACTTTGCCACTACTGTAGCTTCCGCAATTTGACACCATACTGCCAAAACGTACAAACCAAATCTTCGTGGCTACTACCGCTAACTGTGGTAACGGTGGCCACTTCAGTGGCCAGGTTCCTGCCCGCACTACCCCTATCGTCACTACAGAACTTTTCCTCAACAGACCTCACCTTAACCAATTGAACCGAACCATGAACATCCTTACGTGGAACTGGCGGGACTCATTTGAGGGCATGGAAGCAAATCTTCGAGACTTTGGCATTCATTCCAGGACACTGCAAAGGGCAACCAGTCCTCGTCTTGTTGCAATGAAGATCAAGTAGCACTCCGCCATTTGACACCTGTCAGCAATATCCTCGAAGCTCTCCAAATTCCGACTTAATGGAGCCGGACGACCGTCCATATTGGCTGAAATCCAAGGACCCATAACAACCAATACATTCTGAAGGATTAGCTGTTCATACGGAACTTGTGCATCCGTTTCCGTCTCCTTTACAACATAGTAAACATGTTGCTGAATGGTTTAAAAAATACCAAAATAAAGGAAAGGATTACTTTTTTTTTACCTCTGTCGCCTGAAGCACACACATGGCACAAAGACTTGTACTATGATTTATAAAGCTAAACCCATGGCACTACAGTCCATATCGGACCAGGGCCTGCGAACTCGAATGCCGGCCTCACGCCCACATACACAAGGAAGAGGTGGGCGATCATCCAACCGACACGGGAAGGAGATGTGTTCAGCATCTCGGCATCCCTCAGCCGGAAAGTTGACTTTCATGACCAGGGTCGCTTACTTATCGTAAGCTCCTTAATTTCCTCAACATGCTGAGTGGACACCGGTCCTATAACCGGGACTCCAGGGGTGGGATTGAACCCGGGCCGCATTCCGTGGCAGGGAACCAAGGAGTGATGCCTTAGCCCACTACGCCACTGAGCAGGACTGTACTATGACTGTGCTACAGGCAAATCCACATTCGGTCACGCAATTAGCACTTTATAATAAAGGAGATGCTACCACCATACTTCTACTCCATTCACCTTTATTTCCCTATGATTCCTGCCCATAACACCACTCCAAATTCCTCAGCTTTAAAAGATGGGGAAAACAAGAAAAAGAAAGGACCGCAGCGGTGTAGGATACGCACCAAAAACTTCGAGTGTTCTTTACTTGCCACTTTAGAAGCTCTTATAGCTTTATTTACTACTTCGAGATCTTTCAGTACGAATTGGCAGTTTTCCGTGACGAGACGTACTTCCAAACTACCGGTAGTACAGTAAGCGAAAACAGCAACTGAAAAACGTAAATAACCTGAGGCCCATCAGGCAACCTACCCTGAGCACATGATAGTAACTGTATGTGTACGAAATACAATAAAGGTGCCGTGGTGTGGGCGCTGCGGACCCTTAGCACTCGTGGTACCTCTGACGTTACCAGAGGAAACTCTAATCGAATTGCCGAGGCCCTCCCGAAGAGGAGTTTTTTGGATTGGTTTGGACTCAAGGGGGCAGTGGTTCCTGATACCAGTGGGAGATCACGTACGTCTCCGGACGGGATTGTAGGAAGCCATATATTCCCGCGTACTAGCCAGCATAGCTGGTAGAAGGTGTGCTAGATCACCAGGCGGCCCTACCGAGGTTGTTCGTTAGCCTTCCCCTTTGGGTTTGGCGCGCGTAAGTGGCGTATGCACTTCCACCCGTCTTGTGTTTTTGTACCAGATCGGGGGGGTGGGCTTGTTAGCTTCCAGGTCTTGGCCTGTGGAAAGAGCCTTGGAGGCGCCGGGCGCCCCTTGGGGAAAGCTCCCTTACTCCATGGTTGTAGAGGGAGGTCGGTCTTTACTCTGTGAAGGCTGTCCTAATAGATACCCTCGCCCCTGAATGTTAAAAAAATGTATTTCCAACCTTCACAGGTGAAAGATTACAAATATCTTTTAGAACTTTCAAAATTTCTGACGTGTCGTGGATACATAAAAAACAATGACATCCATAATCTGGCAACGTAAACAGGAAAATATAGAAATAATTGAAGTAATATTTAAAACAAGAACACGTACTGGCAATAATGAGAGTTAAGCTAGAACATGACACAATGAGGTAACATATTTGCTTCTCACATACCCACAATACAACGTAGAGCCACTCCGACACTGAATGATTCACAGCATCCCTCTTTCCCTTTCCATTTAATCAGCCGGCACACAGATAACACGAGAAAGTGACTCGACCGCAAGTGTTTGTGGACTGTTGTCTAGTCCTAACTGCTAAATTTGATTGCTTCACAAATCACGTCAAGGATACACGGTGTTCATTTTGCTCCTATAGAGCAAGAATGACGTCATAGTTTACTGGTGAGTCTTTCTTGACGCGGTAATTTTTGCCAAACAGTAAGCAAATAACAGCGCTGTGAGTGTGGTTGCGGTAATGACTAATACAACCAGCCTCTCCTTTCACCCCTCTTACTGTAATCGTGACGGTACCTGGACACTTTTGACATTGCGCTACAAGGTACCTGTCTGAATGCCGGATAGCGCTGCATAGATTCCTCTATGCACCGTTTTAAATTATATTTATATGTCGCAAGCTAAATTGCTTTCCATGAGATATTTTCCTGCAAATTTCCAGATCATATTTTCCAGAATGTGCTCAGCTAACCGGAATTGTGTTTTCTCCTCAACAGATTCATTAGCAATCCTGTGTAGCCACCAAAATCCTCGTAGGGAAGGGGATCCGTCCCTTACAGCTGCCGTGGTGCGGACGCTACGGACCCCTAGCACTCGTGGTATCTCTGGTGTTACTAGAGGAACCTCGGGCCGAGCATTCGAGTCCCTCCCTGATAGGGAGTTGTTCGGATTGGGTTGGACTCGAGGTGGCAGTTGTTCCTGATACCCGTGGAAGATCGGGTACAACTCCGGACGGGGTTGAGGGAAGCCATCAATATTCCCACGTACTAGCCAGCATAGCTAGTAGAAGGTGTGCTAGATCACCAAGCGGCCCCACCGAGGTCATATCGGTAGCCTTCCCATTTTGGTGTTGGCGTGCGTAAGTGGCGTATCCACTTCCATCCCGTCTTGAGTCCACAGGACCAGATGGGGGGGCCGGGCTTGTTAGTCTCTAGGTCTTGCCCCAGGAAAGAGTCTTGGAGGCGCCGGGCGCCCTTTTGGGACAGCTTGGCAACTCCCTGGTAGAAGGAGGCCCAGGTCCATGGCCCCACGGGTCTAGGACTAATGGGAGTGGATCCTCTGGCATGAATTGAATTGTGGCCACCAAAATCTCCAGAACTTACCCCGTTGGATTGTTTCCTCTGGGGTTATCTCAAAGATCGAGTTTATTCGAGGCAACCCGAGACTTTAGAGCGACTGCAGCATCCAGTCTTGTATGAGATGGCCACAGTTACACCTGCGATGCTAAAAGCTGCACATGAACATTGAGGCGGTTCTGCCCTGTTATAACTGGTGAATGATCCTTCAGTCACTCAGTCACTCAGTCACTCACTCACTCACTCACTCACTCACTCACTCACTCACTCACTCACTCACTCACTCACTCACTCACTCACTCACTCACTCACTATCTCATAACGTTAATTGTAGTTGGTTGGGAGATCAAGGATCGAGGAATTTTAGTCATTTATCTGATGTTTCCGTTGGTGTAACTCGGCATGAGGTTTTCGTCGGGAAATTCAGGGCTGGGTACGTTGTAGGTTCGTGAAGGAAAACACCTCGACTCCTAGACGTAAGTAGATTTATTGTGATCCTTGACTTATCATGGGTACTCGCCACCTGTTGTAATGTTGCGTTTCAGTTGTTTATGTCTCGCGTCACGTCTCGCGTACAGGTCGCGGAGTGAACGGTGATATCTTGTAGAGTACTGCGGCGCGAAATGTCATAATGCTGTCCGCGAAGTTGAGTTCCTGCTTTGTTGCGGTTGAATATACTAAAGAATTATTACTTAATATTCCTTGTCACTTTTCTCCGCGTGTGTTGGTCCTTTCCGATACTTACTTAGCGCACATTCTCGAACGTGAAACTTATCACTTCCTGGCGCGAAACTTTGAAGTACAGAGTATGGAGTGCAGATAATCTAGCACGCCGGAACGTCGGAACACTTGGCGGAACACTTTTCTGCCATCGTTCTAATCTCGCCCACGCGAACCGAATTTTGGTAAATGTTCATATATCACGTGAGCAATAATTTATTCCTGGTTGGTGCAAGCTTATTCCCACTCTAAGATTAGTTTATACTTGGTGCGAGGGCGCATGGCGAACGCGTCGCTTTCTCTTTCTCTGCTAAAATATACGTAAGCATGCGTTCTGAGCCTTGGTCAAAATCTCAAAGCCTGTTGTGAGGGGCACGTTTGGGTCGGTCCGCGACTTCCTGGCACCACGTTTGCCTTCAGGGCATGGAAGACAATGGACTACAGTTGTTTGTTTACAAGGATTGCAAAGGGAGTTTACTGACCTTCGCAGAGTGGCCTTGTTACTGTGCCCCTCTCTCGAATATATGCTCACGCTATACTTATATATTCTCTGGTATATATCATTTATTTACATTCATTCGTTTGTTTATGTTAATGTCTTTCTGATATTAAGTTATATGCCATTTCAGTGTTGCTAGCTGACAGGGACTGCGTCAAAATCTGGTGAAAAGACTCAGGCAGTGCCTCGCTCTTAGTGGCGGTCACGTTGAACCATTCCTTTAAAGAAACGCTGATATTTAATTTGCCGCATTGGCTCAGCTTTACTTATTTGTTTATTTGCTTATTTTTGTTGAGCTATTTCTTGCTATTTAGTTTCCATAAAGCTGTTTACAGAAGTTAATGTTAAACAATTATTAGTTTCATTGTTTTGATAAACGTATAGAAGCAGCTCATACTTGGTTGATTTACATTTGTTTCTTACCCGCTTCTGTGATGTGAGGTAGCGTGTCTGCCTCACAATCAAGAAGTCGCGAGTTCGAATCTCGCTAAATACGAAAGGTGTCCGTAAAATAAGGTCTCCAAGATGCTGGAGCCGTGAGGAACGCTATTACTCGAGACTCGGCAACACTGGCGTGTAGCTTGGTTTCATCCCTTCAAATCCCCACCACAAAGAACCCGTTACAACCATTAGTCTTGCCTGGACAGCCGTTTGCGATGGAGCTTCCTATCACTTCCGCCGCCAAGTGCGAGTTGCGTGCAGTGATCCGTTTTTTGAGTGCCAAGGGCACTACCCCTACTGAAATACATCGTCAGTTATGCGAAGTATATGGGACACAGTGTATGGACGTCAAAAACGTGCGAAAGTGGTTCAGAGAGTTCAAAGACGGACCTACAGACGTCTATGACGAACATCGTTCTAGTCGGCCTTCGGTTTCAGCCGAAACAATTGCAAAAGTGGAGCAAGAAATGCTTAAAGATCGGCGTGTGACACTTCTCGAGCTGTGCGAACTTATCCCTGAAGTGAGTAAGACTACGATTGACAAGATTTTGACCGAACATTTGCATTATTGCAAGGTGTGTGCGAGGTGGGTCCCCAAAATGCTCACCGAAGACCATAAACGGCAACGTGTTGAAGCGGCCCACCGATTCCTGGAGCGCTATGCAGAACAGGGCGAGGAATTGTTGGATTCAGTTATCACTGGCGATGAAACCTGGGTGCACGACACAACACCAGAAACTGAAGAACGTTCTCTTCAGTGGCGGCATTCGAATTCGCCGAAGCCGCGAAAGTTCAAACAGACATTTTCTGCCGCCAAAGTGATGGCCAGTGTGTTCTGGGACAGAAAAGGTGTATTGTTGTGCGAGTTTATGCCTACCGACACAACAATAAACGCCGCTAGCTACTTTGAGACTTTAAAAATTGCGACGTTCCATTCAAAATCGAAGGAGGCGAATGCTGACGAAAGGAGTGATTTTTCATCACGACAACGCTCGTCCTCATATGCACATGCGACGGTTGATCTGACCCAGTTCGGATGGGGCATCCTCACCCATCCCCCTACAGTCCAGACTTAGCACCTAGTGATTATCATCTGTTTCCTGAGTTGAAGTCACAACTGGGTAAAACACATTTCCAGACCGACGATGATTTGAAAAACGAGGTTGAGCGCTACCTGCGCAACTTGGCGGGAGAGTGTTATGACAAGGGTATACAAAAACTGCCACAGCACATGCAAAAGTGCATCGATCGCAATCACGATTACGTTGAAAAATAGCTGTAAATTTCGCCTTTCCATCAATGTAACATTTATTGACAATAAACATGTTTTCTATATTAAATAAAATTGGAGACATTTTACGGACACACCTCGTATGAGTTACCTGGATAAGGTTTCTACCAGGGTTTTCCCTTATGCTACGTAGACGAATGTCGGGTAACTCTTAGCTCTAGGGACCCTGGACTCATTAGAGGATCATATCACACGTTTCCATTCATTAATTTACTCATTTATTCATTCATCGTTCGATATGACGTGTGCCGTTGAAAGGACAACAAAAAATCTGTTTCCTTACTAGAATGTTTTGAAACTAATACTGTTATTAATATAGTATTCCTTTATTAAATTAAATTATGTTACATATCTTCACAGAGAAACACCAAATTACAAGATATTGTTTGTATTTATCCGTCATTTAGTATTCATATTCATTAAAACAAACTACAACAGTTATCGCGTCTACGCGCCTTTATATTACGCGGGCAGACCCACCTCTCAAATAGTATATTTACCTGCCGGCAGAGGGAAGCCTCAAAGCTGCTGTCAGCACATTTAAAATGATCACAAGCCGCTAGGGAAATCGTATACAAACTCTATGCTATCGAAGACGTCAAATTTGGCGCCGTAAAATCACAGATAAAAATGAACTCCGTGTATGTCTGTACAACTTGTTATAAACAGAAGACATACGATACCAGAGTGGTACTGTCTCGTCCCGAAAGACTTACTTTGACTTAACAACTGATGTGAGCGATGATTCGGAAGAGCTGGTTGTTGGCGTAAGACGCATGCTATCAGGAGATACTGTCTGGTGCTGTACTTTTCATTTTGACTCCATTACAACTGATGTTAGTTTCTACTCATTTGAACTAAATGGATGTAGAAGAGACAGAATACCAGGTTACCGTAGAGGTCGCTCTGTACACAGTTTGTTTGCTTTTCGTGAAATGGAGATGCTGAATGGAATCGATCCTTTAAACTGATCTAAGTATATTACCAAACATTGATTCCTAGACAGAACTGATTTACTTATTCTCTGTAATTCCTAGAATAGTGTAAATGTTTCATGAAACAAACTGTATTTCTGGGCAAAGAGAAGTTAACAACCTCATTATGAACCTACCTGATCGATCTTGTTCATATAAGGCTTGTTGTCGGTATCTGACGTCACTATGCTAGGGGCCTGCTGCGCCTTTACGGACGGCGTGTACTGCGGCATGGAGGAAGGCTTGTATCCATACGGGTTCTGTTGCTGTTGCTGCTGTTGCTGTTGCTGCTGTTGTTGCTGCTGTTGCTCGTACTGCTGCTGCTGTTGGTACTGCTGTTGTTGTTGGTACTGCTGTTGCTGTTGGTACTGCTGTTGCTGTTGGTACTGCTGTTGCTGCTGGTACTGCTGCTGTTGTTGCTTTTGCTGTTGTAGCTGTTGTTGTTGCTGCATGTTCGAATCTTTTTGAGATAGGATCGATTTCGTAGGCATTGCGTCTTCCGGGGGCGGCCTATGTTTGTGCAACTCTCTATTTCGAAGTTTATCTAAACCTGCAACATTGCAAAATCGAATTAGTTGTTACTCTTGGAACCCAGTTTAGCTAAAAACAATTATAAACCTTTATATAGGTGAAATACGAGCTGAATCTTTCCTGACGGCGTACATGTACTAGAGGTTCTCAGGCTTCCAGCTAGGTAAGCCATCTTCAGCATCCTGAAAATGGGAGAGATGCACGCTCCCGAAACGTCGATGTCACAACATCATCTTACCTGGTTCGAAGCCCGAGAACGTCTAGAACTTTATACAGGTGTAAAAACTGCAATTGCATTTCACCACACAACACGTGATTATCTAAGGCAAACTGGTACTTCATTTTTGGGTAAATACGTAATTTATCCACTTTTTATTTTATACTAGATATTATACATGATGTGTATAAATGAATATCGGAGCTTTAACTCTTTATAATATTTATTACATAAAACTTACAGCTATAAATGATATGTCAAATGAAAAAGCAACTCAGCAGTTTTGTTTGTTGGCATCAGTGCGCATGTGCGTGCAAGGTTTCTGCCACAATCCGCTAGACAGCGGTAGTAGTAAAGATGGCGACTAGTAAACAGAAAGCGTTTTGTGTTTTGCTGTTTGCAAAGACTGAATTTGTAGTTACTGTGCAACGTGCGTTGCACATTAATTTCGGTTGTGATCCTCCTAGTGATAACATTCGTAGATGGTATCATCAGTTTGAAGATACTGGCTGTCTTTGTAAAGAGAAGAGCACGGGACGACCAAGAGTAAGTGAAGAGACTGTTGAGCGAGTGAGAAAGTCGTTCACTCGTAGCCCAAAGAAATCGGTCTGGAAGCCTAGTCGTCAATTAGAAGTTCCTGTGCCGACTGTTTGGAAAGTGTAAGAAAATGCTCACGGCTACGTCCTTACCATTTAAAGTTATTACAGGCTCTAAAGCCGACAGACCACGGATTACGTGCCAACTTCGTAAACGACATGTTGTTTCATGACGATGGCGATTTTATGGTTCGTGTTGTCTCCAGTGATGTGTAATGTGTAGTGTTTAACGCCCGCGTTTACTATATACGACATCGCAGGCGATGACACTGATGATACACGAGATGAAGATGGAGCACCGGTGGAATGAGATGGCGGGGGAAACCGGAGATCCCGGAGAAAACCTGTCCCAGCGCCGTGTTGTCCACCACAAATCTCACTTTGCGGTCGTCTGGGATCGAACCCGGGCCGCCTTGGTGAGAGCCAAGCGGTCTAACCACTGAGCCACGGCGCGGCCTATCTTCAGTGATGAATCGACCTTTCATCTAAGTGGACATATTAATAATCATAATGTGCGCATCTGGGGCTCAGAAAATCCTCACGAGATGGTACAAATGCAACGAGATTCCCCTAAAGGGAATGTTTTTTTGTGCCGTATCCCGGCGAAATGTTTGTTTCTTTCTTTTTTGGTGAACCTAATGTAACTGGCACTTCTTACCTTGATACACTAGAGCGATAGCTTCTTCCCTCAATTGGAAGGAAATGAGCCAGAGAACTTCATTTTCCAGCAAGATGGTGCGCCACCTCACTGGCATAACGAAGTAAGTGATTGGTTGAATGTCACTGTACCCAAGCGCTGGATAGGCCGCAATGACCCCAATGACAGGACTTGCTATGCATGGCCTCCACGTTCTCCTGACCTAACGCCATGGGATTTTTACCTTTGGGGTTTCATCAAGGATCATGTGTAGGTGCCTCCGCTATCAGCTGAGCTCCCTGAATTAAGAAACCGGATTGAAGCAGCTGTTGCTACAATTACTGAATACACACTTATCAACGTTTGGGAAGAACTAGGCTATAGACTTGATGTGTGCCGTGTGACAAAGGGTAGTCACGTTGAACATTTATAAGGCTCTTTGTAAAACTGTGAGTTGCTTTTTCATTTGACATATCATTTATAACTAAGTTTAATGTAATAAATATTACAAAGAGTTAAAACCCCGATATTCATTTATATGCACCCTATACTTACGAATGATTTTGTCAAAATATTTTCTCGATCAGCCATTTTCAAAAGCCAGCGCCATGCTTTAATCGGCCGTGTGTAGGCTAAATTAATTAATTTCCATTAATTGACCTAATAGTGGTTAACTATAAAGCCCGGGCCTTAAAGTACTTACAATATAGTAAGTCGCCATTAAGGTAGTTGTCTCATGTGTTTATGAGAACTCCTAAGTGGTTTACCGGGAAAATACGAGTCAGTTGGACATAGTAGCACAATGGTAGTGCGACTGGACGGAAACCAGAAGATCCGTGGTTCAAATCCCGGCTATGGCATTGACTTTTTCAGTCTGACTCTACGTTTCTACAATAATAATAACAATAATAACAATAACAATAACAATAACAATAACAATAACAATAACAATAACAATAACAATAACAATAACAATAACAATAACAATAACAATAACAATAATAATAATAATAATAATAATAATAATAATAATAATAATAATAATAATAATAATAATAATAATAATAATAATAATAATAATAATAATAATAATAATAATCTTTTTTCTACTTTCTCAGAAAGAAAGTCGTCGTTAGCTGTTTATCTCTTGCTCATGCAAAGACAATGGAAATTTAAAGTCATAACGTAGCGAGATGCTCTTAAAACATTTTACTATCGTGATACACAGATTTTTATAATTTTTAGAAAGTGTATTTATGTACAAAAGTTACATTTTTTTAAATGGAACAATGCGTATTGACATTAAGAAAATAAAAGTAGAATAAATTAGAATGTCAATGGTGTTTTTTGCACGATTCTAATGTAAGTAGTTTACGAGAAATCGTCATTTGAAAATTGAACGCACCGGCAGTTGTTTGTTCCATTCAATTGCTTAGTTGCTAGGCTAGGATGTTGTTATGTTTGTTTACAATGTGTTTTGTCTACACTGGCAGTTATTTTGTGATAGTTGAAGCAGTAGGACGTGCTTGGAAGATGGTATTTACCAATGCAGAAAAAGCAGATATGCTCATAGTTTATGGTGAATGTAGAAATAATGCAGTTCTTTCTTGTACAGTGTACTTGGAAACATATCCGAATAGACGTCAATCATCTCGTCAATTATTTGTGAACCTCTTCAACCAATTACGTGAAAGTGGTAGTATAACGTCTAGAAAACGCACCAGAAACAAACGAGCAACTGGAGAGCAAGGAGAAATTAATGTTCTAGCTGCTGTTGCAGTAGATCCCCACATTAGTTCTCGTGCAATCGCACGAGGAAGCGGCATCAGTCAAAGAAGTGTAATCCGCATCCTCCATCGTCATAAGTTCCATCCGTATCACATCTCTCTCCATCAAGTGCTGCATGGCAATGATTTTGAGAATCGTGTGAACTTTTGTACATGGGCATTGAGACATGATACTCCAAATTTGTCATGTATCTTGTTCACTGATGAAGCAACATTTACTAATCATGGCCAAGTAAATCTAAAAAATATGCACTATTGGTCTGTTGACAATCCTCGTTGGCTGCGTCAGGTAGAACGTCAGCATCCATGGAGTGTGAACGTGTGGTGTGGAATAGTGAACCATCACATCATTGGCCCTTTTTTCATAGAAGGAACACTGAATTCACAGAAGTATCTCAACCTCCTAACAGACGATCTTCCACAGATGTTAGAAGACGTTCCCCTTCAGACTAGGAGGAATCTGTGCTATCAACATGATGGCTGTCCGGCCCATAGTGCACGAATTACTACAGCTTATCTTCAAGGATTGTTTCAAAATCGGTGGATTGGACGAAGGGGACCTGTACCTTGGCCGGCCCGTTCACCAGATTTGACTCCTTTAGATTTTTTTCTGTGGGGGAAGCTGAAAGACACTGTCTACAAGGACAAGATATGAAACGGCGTATTACTGCTGCCTGCGCTGAAATTTCCACTGAAATGCTAGAACGTGTACAGCAATCTTTACATACTAGACTGGAAGCTTGTATTGAAGCTGGTGGTGCTCATTTTGAACACAGGCTTTGAGGGTACAGTTTTGTTTACTTGTCAGAATCCTCATTTTTCTTCATTCACTTGTTTTTCTTTAGTTTGTCCTAGCCATAGTCCCGTTTTGTACAAATAACGATTTCTCGTAAACTACTTACATTAGAATCGTGCAAAAAACACCATTGACATTCTAATTTATTCTACTTTTATTTTCTTAATGTCAATACGCATTGTTCCATTTAAAAAAATGTAACTTTTGTACATAAATACACTTTCTAAAAATTATAAAAATCTGTGTATCATTTGAAAATGCGAGCCCCTGCCTATAGTTCAATTCCGTGAAAACCGCATATCAATAGCACATACCATTTCAGAAATATTTACGGTGCAAGTTTTAGGTGACTCACCCTGTATATATATATATATATATATATATATATATATATATATATATATATATAAAATCCCATTGGATCTATAAAGATAACTTTTGTCAAATGTTTATCTCCATAAACATGAAGCAGATAGACGAATAACCTACTAACGTTTTGTGCAAGTTTGAGTAAAAGTTATGTTAGTGTCTTTCTTTTTGGATAAAGAGGACTTCAAAACATGTAGTTGTAATTAAATCTCACTGACTAATGTTTGGGCTGAGTGCAGGTCTTTCTCCAAGTTAAATATGATGTACAGAAAATTACACATAATTCAAAATATGAGTATCGCCATTACAAATATAACATACATCCCATAGATGTAGTTCTGCCCAAAGAGAAATGAGTTGGGATTGCTCTTTAAATGGCAGTTTGTTTTTAGATAATTGTGTTCTATAATTTCTAATTATATAATAGCTGTACCTATTAATCAAGCAGGACAAGAAGCGTAAGAAATAATACATATTTCAGGTTTCAGGTTTTTATTTTCTGTTTCATGGCCTGGTGTCGGTACAAAGGAGCCCGGCTTACAGGCTAAAATTTTCATTGAGGTTATATTTTGGGAATTAAATGCTTATTGTCTACGTGGGTATATATAAAACCCATACGGTGACCTTTCTTAGCCCACCGAGAGCAGTTTTATTAAGTTAGTGTCTTTCAGTGTCCTTTTTTTGTTATGTACAATATTTACAGGCGCTTATTTTGCACTTTTATTTAAAAAAAACCACACACACACACGCGCACGCACACACGAACACGAACACGCGCACGCGCACGCGCACGCACACACACACACTCACACTTCACTATTTACACTGCTCCGTGCGACAGCGTGCTGCTATTTCCTGGGCTGCTGTGGCGGCGGCCTCTGCATATGGGGAAAGGTCTGGGCCGGAAGGACTTGGGCGCGTATTGTGGTGCAACGGTGGCATTAGAATATTTTTATGCGTGCATGCTTACGGTGTTTTGGTTCACCTTTCCCAATGTTGTTAATTTTCGGATTGCTATGTTGCCGTATACGCGCCCAGATTGAAGAGGCTCGTTTTATTACTGCCTCGGGGATGTAGGGGATATGGGTTTCTTGATGAAGGCTGGCAGTTGTCGTACGGACAGGGACAGATAGGATTTTACGTAAGGAGAGGTTTTGTAAGGTTTGGAGGTATTTTAGGGCGGTTTTGGAGTTGTTGGCCCAGACCACACAGGCATACAGGGCCACGGATAAAATAAAAGATTTGTAGAGCACAATCTTAGAGAGCAGCTTTAGCTGTTTGCTCCTAAATATGGGGGTGCACATCTTTAATCGCTGCCGCCCTTTGTTGGCGCTATCTTTTAGGTGGATAGTCCTCTGCATCGTGCGTGTCAAGGTCACGCCGAGGTACTTCACCAGCTGACGGCAGTGCAATACTTGACCATCGACCGTTAGGTCCATTGCCAAAGGGCGCCGCTTTGCAAAATGTATAAGCTGGCATTTGTTCGCATTAATTTTGATGTTCCAATCATGAAGCCATAAAAGGAAGCGGTCAATGTACCGCTGCATCTCTAAAAGTCCATAACGAGGTCCATACATTGCAACTTTGCATCTGGCGTCCACGGGAAAGTCTTTGGTGAACAGTATGTACAGGAAGGGAGACATATTGGCCCCCTGTGGTACGCCAGCCTGCATCATTCTCTCCTTTGAGGAGCAGCGACCCACTTGGACGTAGAAACGCCGATTTTCTAAGAAATTATGCAGCAACGGTAGAGAACTTTGGAGGCCGGGAAACTCTCGGTGCAGTTTGTAAATCAGGCCGTTGAGCCAGCACTGATCAAATGCAGGTTCTACGTCCAAAAATAGCGCCAACGTTGAC
The DNA here is from genome assembly GCA_030765055.1 of Mantis religiosa. Taxonomy (NCBI): domain Eukaryota; kingdom Metazoa; phylum Arthropoda; class Insecta; order Mantodea; family Mantidae; genus Mantis; species Mantis religiosa. The sequence continues at coordinate 332,635,248 of CM060948.1, forward strand.
GCCCAATTGTTAAATTGCTCGGTGACGTCATCTGCTAATCTCTAGAGTTGGAAGTCAGTTGAATGTCCTTTTCAAAAGTCAAATTGCGAGTTAGAAATGTCAGTCGACGAAATTTGATTTTGAAGTCGAAAGAGAATTATTTTCTCAAGCAATTTACCAATAGTAGACAGGAGACTAATGGGGCGGTAATTCTGAGGCTGCCTGGTGCTTTTCCCATGCTTCGGGAGAATTATTATCTTGGCTCGTTTCCAAGTGTCCGGGAAATAATTTTGCTGCAAACAGGCATTGATAATTTTTGTAAGTTGCACCAGAGCTTTTCTCGGGAGATGCTTGAGTCCCTCATTAGTCACCCTGTCCGAGCCGGCGGCTTTCCCATTAGGTAGCTTCCTAATGAGCTTGTAGACTTCCTGCGGTGTTGTGAAGGGCAAGTGTTGCTCATGCCTCTGCGCCACCCAGTTTTGTACCCATGTCTGGACTTCCCGTTCTAACTTGGGGTTCGTCGCAGGGTTCTCTGTGAATTTTTCTTCCAGACAGTCTGCAAAAACCTCGGCTTTCTCCTCGGAGAAGTGCAGGCCGAGGCGAGTGTGCAGCGCCTCAGTGCCTGAGTTGGCGCTCGAGGAGACTTTAAATGCCCTTAATAATTTCCACAAAGAATGGTCCGAATATGTGGTGTTTAACATTTTCTGCTCCCACTGTTCAATTTTGTTAAATTTTAATTTGTTGCTGAATGATGTTGCGTAGCCATTTTGCTAGCACTTTATACTCAGGCTGGCGGGTAAGCCGCCAAAGTCTCGTCAAGCGCCGCCTCCTGGCAATGAGCTGCTCCACCTCAGGGTACGTGCAAAAACTGGGTGGGCTTGTGGTATAGCTGGTAGAATTTCTTTTAGCCGTGTGCAGCGAGGTGGTGTAGTTTTTAATGACGACGACGATGTCCGCTTTGCTGTAGTATGGCAGCCCAGGCTGCGCCATCCTATGCATTTCGAATGTAAATTTGTTCCAGTCAGTTTCTGCGCGCTTCATAGGGCCGGTCACATCGGCCGTGATGTCGCCACAGATATCGAAATGTACTGGAAGATGGTCGGAGTCCAGGCTGTGATACACAGTGAAGTTGTTTGGTAATGTCGCATTTTTTGTAATTACGAAGTCCAAAATTTCAGGGTCGAAGTGCCCTGACTTGTGCCAAAAGGTGGGTTCGTGGGGGATATACACCTCGAGGTCGTCATTTTCTGTTATAAGGTCTACTAGAAGATTTCCAGCCGCGTTTGCTCGACGTGAAAACCACCAGGGGTGTCGAGCGTTGAAATCTCCTGCCATAATAACGTGCTCCTCCAAGGCGAGGATCTGTTCGAGGTCGCGTCTACAGTCGGGGGAGTTGGGGGGGGCCGATAGAGGACTACCAGCATCACCGTTTTGTTATTTACACGTGTTTTAAGAGCCGTACACCCTAACGCTGTCAATGATCGCAGCGTAACAGAAGCATGAGCAACTTTGCTTTTTAGTAAAATGGCTGTTCCCCCTCCCTGTCTGCCAATCCTATCGGTCCAAAAGATTTGGTAACCTCTGAGTTTAAAAGTATACTCCTGCTTTAATTTTGTTTCGCAGATAAATGCGACGTCAATTTTGTTACGCCGCAGGTAGCTTTCAAGTTCATGCTGCTGCCTGTAGATGCCGTCGGCATTCCACAGGATCGCGCGAGTTAAAGATGTGCCTCTCCTTGGTTGAGCCATTTACTCTAAGATGTCCGAGAGGAGCCAGATGAGAGCTTCTAATTTCTCCCAAGTGTTAGTGCAGCCTTTAAACCTACCGATGAATGGTTGCACCTTTGGTATTATTTTTTGAAGGTTCAGCTCCTTAAAGAGAGTCAACAATTCTTTTAAGCCACCCAGGTCGCGTGAGGGAGCCTGGGATGGGGGTGCCGTTGGAGGTGGGCCAGTTGATGGCGGCACGCCTGCACTTTCCCCTCTCATGGCGCCTGCAAATGAGACACCATCTCTGACCAGGGCCGGGTTGGCAATGGGTCGTGGACCTGGTCGTGCACTTGGGGGTGCCCTGGCTATGGCTGCCAGTTGGCGGCGGTGGCGTTCGTTGCGGAACGTCTCGCAACCCCTGTAACTGGCAGGATGCGTCTCCCCACAGTTTGCACAGCGGGGTACAACGTCCTGCGTTGCCTTCTTTGGGCAGTCAGCTAAGCGGCGGAGGCCACCGCAGAGGACACATCGGGAGGTCATGTGACACATCTTAAATGTGTGCCCCAGCTGCTGGCAGTTCAAGCATTGTGTGATGATGTTATTTGTCTTCAGGACCTCCACAGTGACCAGTATATGGCATACCTCTCTTTCTTGCAGAAGTCGCTGGTTTTGAGTAGTCCTGTCAAGGGTAACTTGGAAGTTTGGCAGAGGCCTGCCGCGTGATTTCAGTTGACGAACTAGGACGCCGGTGTAGCCCTTCGCCTCTAGGTCCTCGCGGATATGGTCCTCCGGAAGACGCTTCAGGATGTAGCGGAGAGGTTGATCACTCCGCGGGGTGAAGCTAAAGTTCTCCACTCCGGCGTCCTTCAGCTTGGTCATAGTGGGGATGGCGTCTTCTTTCCGATTGAGGAACAGCTTGAGGCAGTTGCGCATATTCTGAAGTATGTACGCGCCAGCTGGGAGGGAGCCCCGGAGTATCTGCAGGACTTTAGTCGCCTGCCTGCCGTCAGGAATGACGATTCGCGGCGGTTTCTGTGAGGTTTGTTTTGTGTTTGTAGCCGCGGCTCTGGCTGATGTGGAGACCAATGTAGGGGTGGGGATGGGTGTAGAAGTGGGGGTTGTTATTGGCGGTTTTGCTGCAGTAGTGTTTGGCCGTGTTGGCCGTTGGTGCCTTGGTGCCTTTGGTTTTGTGGTCGGAAGGGCAGGGAAGGCAGTGGATCGTTCCAGATCTTCATCCTCCTCGGATGAGGACAGCGCCTCCTACCTGTTTCTGGCAGCGACCTGGAGGGGCAGATGTTGCGTTTTGTTTTTCTTGCGCTCGGCATCCGAGTCGCTATTGCGGTGGTGGGGTCGCTTTCTGGGCGATGCTGCCTGCCAGCCTTCTCCCAGCTGCACCAGGTGTCGCTTTTTGATTGCATGTTCCTGGTAGCAGCGTGCCAGGTCGCTAGCTATTTTTCCATAGTCCCGGGACTCTGCGGCCATGTTTTCCAATATTTCCTGGAGGTAAGATATTTCTTTTTGGATGTCTTTTACCTCCTTTTCCAGTTGGGCGTACTTTCGCGTAACTGCCTCGTCCTCCATGGCGCTGTGCTCCATCGGGGCTGGGGTAGTGGCTGCTGTGAGGTTGGCCAATGTTGGGCCCGAAGGCGGGTCGCTGTTGGAGTGCTCCAGCGGTGGGGCTGGAAAGGCAGCCGGTCGACCGCCTCGGGGGATCAGTCCGCTGCCAGCTGGTGGTAGTACTGCTGCAATTGTGAGTGCGGCCACAGGCATCTTGTGGCGGGAATCTGTATCTGTCAGCCGCAGTGGTTGCTGATGGCGTCGTTGTTTGAGGACGCCTCTTGTTGCGTGCAACAACGGCACGCAGCTGTGCGTCCCACGCTGTTTTGTGGCGGGTTTATGCTTAATACGCGTCACTATGTACTTTATTGCACCAAACACTGTTCACCCACAAACTGCGCTCAATGCGAGCACCACTGTTCACTACTTCTATTCGCACTGTTTCACTTTGCATATGGTGACTTGTAGCACAGGAATAGTAGATTTTCCAATATCCAATGTATCACTAATCAAGAACGACGGCAGTCTCACCAAATCCCTTTGAATTCAACTGTTTACAAAGAATTTAATCAGAGTGATAATACATAACTGGTTCAATGACTGGAACTTAAAGCAAATTTCAAAGCCTTCCTGTCGGCTCATTTGCATTTAATACAAACTTTCAGCTAAAAGATATCTCCCGAAGTTGCAGCCAAAAAGAGTTAGAGAAGTAATGCTAATTCTACGCCTGAAACGTGAAATTCTGTCAAAATCCGAGTATATGAAGCCTTTAGAAATCCAAAAATGTGATTAAAATGTTCCTTCTAACAATGTGGCACGATCTATCGGACAATATCAGAACAACAATTACCAAGCTATAACTGCAGGTGCTCAAACAAAAAACTGCAATGCATGGACCATGCTAGCACGTCTTCCAGAAGGTCGCGGTTTCAAGTCTGGCGGAGAGAGTAAAGTAAAGCCAGGGGTCACGTGATCTATATTTAGTGCAGGTTAAAGAAATCCAAGTATGATAAAGGTGCCTTTATCATCATCATCGACCATGATGTCGATGTGGATACATCTTAAGAATCATCCGAGGATACCGCAGCATCTCCACTCCAGCACTGCTCATTATTGCTAATATTGAACCTCTCTTTCTTACTGGTGTATATAAGGCAAATATCAACAACATTAGCCACTAAGAAAAGAAAGTTGGAAGAATTATCTCTCTAAATGAATAATGACGAGATTAAATTAATGGATAATTTGAAGTATTTAGGAGTTATTTTAGACAGACATCTGACGTTCCGAAATCACCTTGATTATGAAGCCAGGAAGGCTAGTAAACTTCTTACCGCACTGACTGCTTTAACGAGACCAACATGGGGCCTAAACTCTTCTTTATTGAGGTTCATTTATAAAGGGGCGGTTGGACCTATGGTTCTCTATTGTGCGGGAGCATTGCAAAGTATTTTTCAGAAGAGATGGACACAGACTAAATTATCACAGATACAGCGTGGATACATCTTAAGAATGATCCGAGGGTACCGCACCGTCTCCACTCCAACAGCGCTCACTATTGCTAATATTGAACCTATTTTCTTACTGGTGTACGTAAGGCAAACATCAACATTAGAAATGGCCGAGCCTTGCCACAACATATTCCACAACTGCAACTTGAACAACCAGTTAAACAAGCTTCTCATCCAGCCTCCTTTGTTTCTAGTCTTCTTGAGGATTGTGCACCAGTACACAGACGGCTCTCGGATAGCTGAAGGGCTTAGTAAAACTGCTAAAGTAGGATGTGCGTTTGTGGTATTCTCTCGCTCCATAGAATGCCATTCTTCCATGTTCAGACTTTCCAAGGAGTGTTCAGTTTTTCAAGCTGAATTATTAGCAATCCGTGAAGCAGTGAAATGGTGCAACAAATTACAATGTACCGCTCGCCTTTACATTGACTCACAAGCAACAATTGCAGCTTTGAAAGATACAAAGAACAGCAGTCCTATTGCAGCTGAAATAAGAAGTCAATTATTACGTAGTTCTCATCTGTATATTTCATGGGTCAGAGGGCACGTGGGGATTGCCGGAAATGAACGTGCAGATGAGCTTGCAAAGAGAGCTGCGACTTCAGATCTTCCAGAAATTTACACTCTATGCCCTATTTCTTATGTGAGGCAAACATTAAAGGAGATTACCATCAACGACTGGAATGAATACTGGTTAAAAGTGATTGTGGTGCTTTGACTAAGAATTTATATTTCTCAACAGTTTCTGACAGACATAAATGTAAATTCGTTAATCCTAACTATGTTCTCACTCACTTCTTAACTGGACATGGCAAATTTTCAGCTTATTTCGATTCAAAATCAAATCCACATGTGATTGTATTTGTGGAAATCATCTTCAAGATGTCCCTCACATTTTATTTGATTGCCCATTTTTCTGTTTTGAAAGATACGAACTTGAATTATTGCTTCAATCCCTTAGGTTACACTTTTTCCAAACCACTTACACATATTTTGATGAATTACAAAACTTATAAATATTTCATGGCTGTCTTAAACAAAATATTTCTTAAGATAAATGAATCATCTTGATGTTTACGGTTTGTCAGCTTGATATTGAATTTTGTTATGTTTTTGTAAATTGTATTATATTCATAAATTTGTAAACTATGTTCCTAATATACCTTTGGGTAAAATAGGAGTAAACAATTGGATAATAAATAAATAAATAAATATCATCGACTAAGGCGAGGCCCATTTCCTGGTTTCTTCTTCTTTTCGTTGGACCCTCTTTGGGGCACGTTGAATCAATCAACGTTGTTCTTTTCTCAGTTCCCAGTATTTCTTCATTCTATCATATCTTTTTTTCCCTTTCTTCTGCCGAGATAATGTTTTTGGATTTTAATCTCTATTTATCTTTGAACCTTATATTTTCCTTTTTAGTTATTACTTTCGCTGTCTTTAAACCAGTTAGGTTTTGTTTTACGGTTACGGAAGAAATCAAAGATTTGTTTAGTTAATCTGCTAAGAGTTCATTCTGTGAAAATAGCCATAAAATTTATCCTCCTTTTTCGTATAGTATCTGAGAGTTTTTCAATTTTCTTGTAGAGATTTTCATTCTTGATGTATATTATCTTATTTCTTGAAATTTTGGTCCTGTTATCAGTTTTAATATTTTCCGTTCTTTTAATTCTAGCTTCTCTATCTGACCCTTGACATTCATGTGAGTGTTTCTGATGCCTACAGTACTTCTGGTTTAATCACTGTTTTATAATGTTTAATTTTGGATCCCCATTCTTATAAGTCTTTTGTTAGTTGGAAAGTTTGTTCAAGTTTATTTTTACTGGATTCCACTGGTTTATTTTCCATAGTATTCCAGCTAATCCATTTTCCAAGATATTTGAACTCTTGGACCATTTCAATCGTTTGTTCGCAGACTTTGATGTATTTACGTGGGTGCTTGTAGTTTGTCATGATTTTGGTTTTTTCGAAAGAGATGTGAAGACCTATTTTACCTGCTTGGTTCTCTAGTTCAAGGATTTGCTCCCTTGCTTCTTCCATTGTTTCAGTAAACAAAGCCATATCATCCGCAAAAGCAATACAATTGATTTTAACATTTCTTTTAAAATTTCTTTCAAGTAAATACGTATCTTTGATACAATTTTCTATACTCGCGCCATCTCCTGACCTGGCATTTAATTTACTGAAAAGTCTTTTGTTCAGTAATGCGAATTTTGATAAGTGTTTTGTCTGTTTTATATGTGTTATATCCAATGATTCATCTGTCGTTATAACATTTTATAAATATCCTGATGATGCAAACGATGCACACTCCCGAAACGTCGATATCTAATCGTCTTTTCACCTGGCTTGCTGCCCGACAAGAAAGTGAGCGCATTCGTCTCCAGGAGAGCTTCAGGTCTTATTATTTGAAAGGATTTACAAAAGCTTTGTAACTGAATACAGACACATTGGAATTAAAGAACAGGGTTACATAGAACTTCCACAATGTTTAGTATGATAAAGAAATAGCTGTTACGTTACTCCATACAATATAAACAGTTGCTGTAGTCTGCCGAACATAAAAACAAAAGCCTGTAACATTTTAGTGTAAAGTATATACATAGATGGCCATGGTGTAGCACTCTAACAGACAAAAGACAAGAGTTTGACAAGTGACAATCGACTCAATGTTACATTTGTTTCTTTGCCGTTTATCAAATACTGCAGATGTGAATGTGACGAAAACATTGCCAAAACTTCTGAATAAACTTTATTCGAATAGTATAGATAAAGTTTCTGGATGTCACAACGTCGTAATAACCTTCTTGCAAGAAATTTTTGTTTATTTCCTTTGTATTTGTGTTCTAATCTTGTTCGTTGACAAGGAAAGCTAAAGATTGTATAAAGAGATAAAACTGCTAATATTAGAAATTAGAGAATCGGTGTTTGAAATTGACTGAAAAGATTATTTTTCTCAAATCTTAATTAATAGTGTACGTAAGGGTATCTGCATAATATGAAAATTGTGTATTTTTTATGTTATTGGATTGATGAAGAAAGTACAAAGGTTTAAAGTATAACTTACTATTAATTAGTTCGATTTCCTTGGACGACATACCTGGCCCATGGGTTTTTTCGCGGGTTTTCCCGGGTCGCAAGGCAAATGCTGCTTAAGTTAATTACTTCCCCGAGTTTCATGTCCATCCCACCTCAGTAGCGTGGATGGTAGCGTGTCTGCCTCACGTTCATGAGGTCCCGAATTCGAATCTCCCGAATTCGAATCTCGTTTAGGGTAAGTTACCTGGATATGAGGCCGCACCGTGGCTCAGTGGTTGGACCACTTGGCTCTCACCAAGCGGCCCAGGTTCGATCCCAGGCGACCGCAAAGTGAGATTTGTGGTGAACATCACGGCGCTGGGGCGGGTTTTCTCCGGAACTTCCGGTTTCCCCCGCCATCTCAATCCACCGGTGCTCCATCTTCATCTCATGTATCGTCATTGTCACCGCCTGCGGTGCCGTATGTAGTAAAAGCGGGCGTTAAACACTAAACATTTCATTTTACCTGGATACGTTTTTTCCGGGGTTTTCCCTTATCCTGAAAGACGAATGTCGGGTAACTCTAAGCTCCACGGACCCCGGACTCATTTGAGCATCATTTCACCCATTTCATTCATCGTCCGATATGACTTAACGTTGGAGGACGTAAATAAAAAAAATAAAAGAATCACATCTCCCATCTTGTGGTCTCTTTCAGGGTAGTGTCGGGGATGTCTCGGCGCTGCATGGCAGGATGATATGCTCTTTGTAAACACTTCCTCCTTCGCTAGGTTGGTCTCGGGCCCGGTTTACTGGATCGTTTCAGAACCACGGCGGGTGGGATATCGGTTACACTGGCCTGCCGGGGAGTTTCCAAGTGGTCAATAGTAGGGACCCTGCCCTCTGCTCTGACATGACCCCTTGGGATGACCTCATTCTTCCCGCTCCCTGAGGCATAGGTACAATAGCTCAAGACTGCTCCCGGTACCTAATCCCCTATGCTATCCTATTCTTTCTCTTCTTTTTCTTTTCGTCAATCATTTCCCTATGTGTTGTTCTTTTTTTTAGTTCCCAGTATTTCTCCATTCTATCTGATATTTTCCCCCCTTCTCCTGTCGAGATAATGGTTTTGGATTTTAATGTAGATTTATCTTTGAACCTCATATTTTCGTTTTTAGTTATTACTTTCGCTGTCCCGTCAAACAATGAATTTTCTGTCATTTTTAATTCTGCTAAGTCTTTTACTTGTTCCATTTATACCCCGCCTTTAAATCCAATGGTCATATCGGCGGCCGTTCTCCTTTGGAACATATCGAAGGTGTTAACTCGTTTTCGTTAGGTTTTAATCATTACATCACGTACACAGTCACACTCTCATTTATACTTCCAGACTCTGGGGAAGATGAGGAATTATCTTGGTCGGACAAAAATCCCCATTCCAACCGCCGGGAATCGAACCCGGGACCCCTAGCACGGCAGGCAGGTGGCCAGCCAGGTTTTGTTTTACGGTTACGGAAGAAATCAGAGATTTGTTTAGTTGATCTGCTAGAGCTCATTCTGAGAAGATGACCATAAAAGTTTATGCTCCTTTTTCGTATAGTATCTGAGAGTTTTTCAATTTTCTTGTAGAGAGTTTAATTCTTGATCTATATTATCTTATTTCTTGAAATTTTGGTCCTATGATCATTTCTAATATTGTCCGTTCTTTTAATTCGAGCTTCTCTATCTGACCGTTTGATTACCGTCATTTGAATTTAGTAATCAGAATTCATCGTCACATCCAATCTCGATATTTTAGGTGATAGCGTATCTGCCACACGTTCAAGAGGTCCCGTGTTCCAATCATGGTCAGGGTGAGTTATCTGAATAAGCTTTTTTCCGAGGGTTCTCCCATATCCTGAAAGATGATGTTAGGTACCTCTAAGCTTTATGGACCCTGCACTCATTTGAGTATAATTTCATTCATCATCCGATGTCTGGTAACTCTAGGCTCTATGGTCCCTGGAATCATTTGCGCATAAGTTCACTCATCGTCCGTCTACGACTTAATGAATGTCGCGTAACTCTAAGCTCTATGTACCCTGTACTCATTTGCACATAATTTCATTTATCGTCCGATATAACTTAACGTTGGAGGTTTTCCCTTATCCTGAAAGATGATTTTTTTTTTTTTTAAATTTACGTCCTCCAACGTTAAGTCATATCGGACGGTGAATGAATTGGGTGAACTGATGCTTAAATGAGTTCAGGGTCCAAGGACCTTAGAGTTACCCGACATTCGTCTTGAAGGATAAGGGAAAACCCCGGAAAAACCTTATCCAGGTAACTCACCCTGACCGAGCTGAAAGATGAATGTCTAGTAACCATAAGCTCTAGGTACCCTGTACTCATTTGAACATCATTTCATTCATCGTCCAATATTACTTAACGCTGGAAGTTTTACCTTATTCTGAAAGATGAATGTCTGGTAATCCTAAGCTCTATGAACCCTGTACTCATTTGAACTTCATTTCATTTATCGTCCGATATGACTTAACGTTGGAGGTTTTTCCTTATCCTGAAAGATAAATGCCTGGTAACTCTAAGCTCTATGTACCCTGTAGTTATTTGAACATCATTTCATTCATCGTCCGATATGACTTATAACGTTGGAGGTTTTTGCTTATCTTGAGAGATGAATGTCGGGTAACTCTAAGCTCTATGTACCCTGTACGGCACGTACCATTATTGGCTGAAATCAGGTTACCAGAGAAATATGATGTTGGCAGGGGAACTATCACTGTACTCACACTGCTAAGCACCTCAAAATTTGATGGTATAATGCAAAGGGAGACAGCTTGGGGCAGTATGACGTGTTGAGGCGAAGAACATGGCTGTCAGCGCGTGTGACGTGAGGTGAGAGGTGCAGGTTGCTGTAGGTCGAAACCGGAGGGTTTAGTCAGATTGTAATTTTCCTCGCTGGAGAATACGTGTAGATACTACAAAGTCTTGGTCTCCAGTTTGAGTCCAGATTTCAAGATTAAAAGAACTTTCTACTAAGTTTCAGCTCTCTGAAAGCCCTGTTTAGTGGTTGTCAACAATTTTGATACCCGGTACCAGATGGAACTGATGACGACTTATTGAAGGACATATTTAGAAGGAAGTCTTGACCGAGTTCTACAAGAGTGTCCGACAAAAGATATTTCCAAGATTGTATGCACTTGCTGCACTGATATTATGTACGTCCGGTTCGACATACAGCTTCGAAAAGTACACATGTGCTTTTATATCTTGACAGATGGAGAGCGGTGCGCAGTGGTATCTGGATGAGTGCACTTCAGAACGATTACAACTGGAGGGGAGGGCAGTCAGTTGCGTATCAGTTGCGAGCAAGTAAACAAGTGAAGAGCTACTGAGCTTGTTTCATAATGCGCGTCTTCTGGTTCCAAGAGGGCATTTAGAAATGACGCCTCCTAGCAGGACATTAGGAAATAAAGTGCTGCATTAAAAAACATAAGAAGTAATAACCAATGTCTATAGATTTATGAAAAAAGGAACAATGGTCTGGGTCTGCTATAAAAATCTGGGAAGGGGCACCTGAGACAACAGTTGTGTCTGAAAGCAGTTTGGGTGAGTTATTAAGAAAAGAAAAGTCATTGGTGCTAGTGCAACAACGTCCTTCTCTATGCCCAGTAAACACAGATTAAGAACATGCACAAAATCTAATTTGGATGTTTTAATTCAGAAGTAGTTAGGTGAACTGCAAATAACTTTTAAAACAAAGACCAACTTTCAAGAAAGGGCTTATGAAGCTTAGAAATTCTACTAACTTCCAAGGCAGTATCTGCACATTAAGAAAAGTTCTTTTGAAGCTAGGATTTATAAGGGGAAAAAACTAAGCGTGACAGACAAATTGTAATCGAACATCGTACCATACGGGCATAAAGGCTGAAGTATTTACGAAATATTCAGAGATATCGCAGTGAAATTTATACGGAAAAACTTAAATCAATGCAGCACATACTAGACCAAATGCCTGGAGTAAAATTCGTTACAGGGACTCTGCAGCGATGTTGAAAGGCCAACAGTCGGTTATCATGCTTGCTGGAGGAGAACAGGGTTTTGTTCCAAACGCCTATGGACTATTTAAGATCCAACAAAAGCGTGGGGATTAGTACCATAGCAAGAATTACAACTTCGTTTAGTTTATACGAGCTGCAATATTGGCTTCGAGAGTGAGATTTGCTTTTAGTCAGCTTGTGCAGTGTACTCCCCTCTCGTAGTCTTACGCGTGTGACGTAATGTGGTGATAGGTGCATTATCCCCACCACAGCTGTTACTCATGATTTCTGTCAAGATAAAATAATACATCTGTACTCTTTTTTTTTTATAAAGTTAGCTGAATCCAAATCCCGGAGCAGCGTGTTGGATCACAATTAGCATGCAGCCTTCAATTACAAATTTCGTGCTAATATTGCCAAGCCAGTTAGAGAAAAAGCAAACAGAAAATGACGAAAAATGTCCAAGTAAGTACAGGTCTCTTCTAAATTAGAGAGAAAATAGCATTACGTTCCATTTGATTTACGGTAAAACATGACTGTTCCTCACATAAACTGGAATTGTTATAGATTTTCTCGCAGCATAGAACCAAATTTTAGCTTTCCATAATCTCTGAACCAGTTTTGTAACTTAAAGTCAACAGTATGCACAGGACGTTATTTGTGTTATTAAAATAAGACATGTTTCCCGTATTTCCTACATCCTGCACCTCTCACGTCGCCATAAGAGGTTTCTAAACTGTTTCTTCATCCCTAGCGACCGCAGCACAGAGCACTGTGACGTCACACATTGAGCTGCCTTTCAGTGAGGTGTACCCACGACAAAAAGGCAAGAGACGAATGAAGGGGAGATGGGCTTGTACTGTTAATCTGCTCTGGTAGTGGATCTATTTACTACGGAATGACTGTATGAGAGTACATATGAATCACCCATGTTGCCAGATATAATGTTTGTTACAGTAACTGTAGCGATAGGTATCGTGCATGGGTGAGCTATGTGACAACACTTGCGTATTTTAAACAAATCTAGCTTCCTTGTCATACTGGAAAGGCAAGCATATACACCGTTGGGACAAAAAAAGCGATTACGTTACACCAGCGGTCACCAAGTGGATCGATTTTGTGCTAGAGCAAATGACGTAGCACTGTGCACTGCCACGAGTGCCCCTGCGACTTTGAGACAGTGTTGCCTCGTCTCTTGCGGTTTGTTTTCGTAAACATAATGTTGGTTGGAGAATGTAATGTGACACATAGGACATCTACTCCTACATTTATGCCTTCAGGGGAAGAGTGTTTCTTTTTTATAGAAAGTGATAGTATCAGAGCATTCAAAATGAAACTATCCTTATGGGAAAGGCAGTTAACCTCTAAGAACATGGTACATTTCCTAAAGCTCTCAACAGTTCAGCAGTATGTTCAGGTCATGGACTTGCAAGAATTGGTCAAATATAAAGAGAGTTGAACCAAGAATTTCAGAAAAAGTTTCAACACGTGGTGCAATTAGAGCCAATTTTCCAAATATTTGCTGAGCATTACTCTACAGATGTTGATAATGTTCCATCTGAATTGCAACTTCAACTTATTGATTTGTAATGCAATCCTCAAATGAAAAATAAATTCCAAAATATAATTAGTTTGAGTGATTTCTATTCACATTTTCCAAGAAATACATTTCCTCGACTACATAGAAATGCCGCTCGTGTTCTGTGTATGTTCGGATCCAAATATATATGCTAACAATTTTTTTTGCTAATGAGATTAAACAAAACCGCTGCAGAATTCAACTGTCGGATCATAACTTAAAATGTCAACTTAGACGAGCTGCTGCACAAACATTGATAACTAATTTTGAAAAACTAGTGAGTCAAAAGAGACAACAAAAATCTAGAAAACTAGGTTCCACTTCTGAGTAATATGTTGTGCTTATTGCTTTTCTTCGAGGCGTTATTTAATACTGCTGTATTGTAAGTAGATTGTCGATTATTTTCATTTTGTTTAAACTATCAATTTATCGTTCATTTATTTTTTTTATTAAAATAAAGGTACATAGTTGAATGATAATGAATGAAACAGTTAAAACAATTGATATAGCAATTATATCCTTCATATTACAATTCGATTATTATTGTTGCACAGTCAATTGTGCATTTAAATTGCAAGATCCGCATTTCGTCACTGCTTTGAAGGTTACGGAGTGTACGGTAGACTATTCCGGCGTGCAACGGGTAAACTTGCACGACCAACTGTGTACACTGTGCATTGAGATGGTGGCCACTGCTTTGAAGGTTACGGAGTGTACGGTAGACTATTCCGGCGTGCAGCGGATAAACTTGCACGACCAACTGTGTACACTGTGCATTGAGATGGTGGCCACTGCTTTGAAGGTTACGGAGTGTACGGTAGACTATTCCGGCGTGCAACGGGTAAACTTGCACGACCAACTGTGTACACTGTGTATTGAGATGGTGGCCACTGCTTTGAAGGTTACGGAGTGTACGGTAGACTATTCCGGCGTGCAACGGGTAAACTTGCACGACCAACTGTGTACACTGTGCATTGAGATGGTGGCCACTGCTCTGAAGGTTACGGAGTGTACGGTAGACTATTCCGGCGTGCAGCGGATAAACTTGCACGACCTACTGTGTACACTGTGCATTGAGATGGTGGCCACTGCTTTGAAGGTTACGGAGTGTACGGTAGACTATACCGGCGTGCAGCGGATAAACTTGCACGACCTACTGTGTACACTGTGCATTGAGATGGTGGCCACTGCTCTGAAGGTTACGGAGTGTACGGTAGACTATTCCGGCGTGCAGCGGATAAACTTGCACGACCTACTGTGTACACTGTGCATTGAGATGGGGGCCACTGCTTTGAAGGTTACGGAGTGTACGGTAGACTATTCCGGCGTGCAGCGGATAAACTTGCACGACCTACTGTGTACACTGTGCATTGAGATGGTGGCCACTGCTCTGAAGGTTACGGAGTGTACGGTAGACTATTCCGGCGTGCAGCGGATAAACTTGCACGACCTACTGTGTACACTGTGCATTGAGATGGTGGCCACTGCTCTGAAGGCTACGGAGTGTACGGTAGACTATTCCGGCGTGCAGTGGGTAAACTTGCACGACCTACTGTGTACACTGTGCATTGAGATGGTGGCCACTGCTCTGAAGGTTACGGAGTGTACGGTAGACTATTCCGGCATGCAGCGGGTAAACTTGCACGACCTACTGTGTACACTGTGCATTGAGATGGTGGCCACTGCTTTGAAGGTTACGGAGTGTACGGTAGACTATTCCGGCGTGCAGCGGGTAAACTTGCACGACCTACTGTGTACACTCTGCATTGAGATGGTGGCCACTGCTTTGAAGGTTACGGAGTGTACGGTAGACTATTCCGGCGTGCAGCGGGTAAACTTGCACGACCAACTGTGTACACTGTGCATTGAGATGGGGGCCACTGCTTTGAAGGCTACGGAGTGCATGGTAGACTATTCCGGCGTGCAGCGGATAAACTTGCACGACCTACTGTGCACACTGTGCATTGAGATGGGGGCCACTGCTCTGAAGGCTACGGAGTGCACGGTAGACTATTCCGGCGTGCAGCGGATAAACTTGCACGACCTACTGTGCACACTGTGCATTGAGATGGGGGCCACTGCTCTGAAGGCTACGGAGTGCACGGTAGACTATTCCGGCGTGCAGCGAATAAACTTGCACGACCTACTGTGCACACTGTGCATTGAGATGGGGGCCACTGCTCTGAAGGCTACGGAGTGCACGGTAGACTATTCCGGCGTGCAGCGGATAAACTTGCACGACCTACTGTGCACACTGTGCATTGAGATGGGGGCCACTGCTCTGAAGGCTACGGAGTGTACGGTAGACTATTCCGGCGTGCAGCGGATAAACTTGCACGACCTACTGTGCACACTGTGCATTGAGATGGGGGCCACTGCTCTGAAGGCTACGGAGTGCACGGTAGACTATTCCGGCGTGCAGCGGGTAAACTTGCACGACCTACTGTGCACAATGTGCATTGAGATGGGGGCCACTGCGTTACACATTCCTCTAGTTTCCCTTCTTGTTGTGGGTCTACAGAGACCGGAGTGAGCTGACGTCACAACAACGATACCTGTCCTCTCCTGATATAATGCCTGCTGTGTGTGTCCTGTGTTATGGCGTATTGGGTTAAAGCGTCATGTTTTGGTTCCGTGACACGGAAAAAGCGAGTAGGTTTGATCCCACACCTGGGGCGTGCGGATTTCAAATCCCGGTTATAAGACTGGTGCCCACGCAGTATCGGAAGGAAACTGAGGCGCTACGCTAGGTAGCGAACCCTGATTGCGTAAGGCAACTTTCCGGCTTGGGTACCGAGATGCTGACCACAGCTCCTCCCCTTAATTGATTGGATGACTGACCGCCTCTAGCTTACGTGAGGCCGGCAGTCGTGTTGGCAAGCTTTGGTCCACTTGGGTTGTTACGCCATGGGTTAGATATGCACATGTACCAAAAAAGTGCTGCGGGGAAGAACCGCATCTCCCCAAACTGAAGCCTGGGTTTAATTTAAATGATACCAAAATGTGTATTTTTACTTTTTCTGTAGTTCTGTTATAATAAAATACTTAATGCAGTGTAGGATAGGTGAATTCTGTAAATGTTTGAGTAATCTAAGACCTTTCCCTTGCATATTACTTACTTTTATATGGGTAGTGGGAATTATATTTCGCACTTCAACCTTTTTGAAAATTCTGAAAATAAAAATTTGAATAAACGTTTATGTAAACTAGATCCATAAACATTTATTATGCATACAATTGCCACCATGTCACACTCATACATTAAAATGGCCCATGAAAGGGTTAACGGAAGAATTACACCTTAGCGTTTCTCTTTTTTACAAAATTGTAACACATTGAATATTAATTTTGTACTTTGTGAGCGTATGACGATGTTTACATTTTGACTTGATTCGTAACCGTCCAATGTAAGTGATTCAACTGCAGCATTTCGGTACTACTGAACGGTATAAGATGATGATGATGATGATGATGATGATGATGATGATCATTGTGTTTAAGGGAGCTCAACTTAAAGGTCATCAGCGCCGTTAACAAAAAAACAAATGGGTTAAAAACTAAATAAAGGTATAAAACATTGAAGGACTAAAAGACAAAGAAATAAAATCAAGATAAAACACACACACAACGGTGAGGCAAAGACTAAAATGTAACTTAAAACCATAAAACCAGAAAAGGTTTAAAATGGTTAAAATACCCAAAGTGCCTGGACCTAAATTTTTAAACTCACAGCTAAAACGAACGCTAAAACTTTGCCAACCGCCGCCTCGACATCCGCGAGGATCTCCGCCAAGCTGGCCGGCAGCTGGAGAAACCTGCGGAGACGTGCCAAGTTAAAACAATCTAAAAGGATGTGACGGACCGTCAGGTCTGCACCGCATAGTGGGAAAACGTGACCTGGGGCCCTAGTTAATTAAAAGCTATGGCTAAATAACAGTGTCCAATGCACAACCGAGCCGTGATAAGCGACAGGAGGTCGCCAAATTGATCGGAAGCTTCTTCACTGTTCGAAGCCTGTTGCCACGCAGAGCGGACCACTCATCGCGCAAGCACGAGAGCGCTGCCCTACGGACAACAAGCCCAAAGTCTTCCGCGATTACAAAAGGGAATGTAAAACTAGGCTCTATCGTTGCCACCTCAGCTGCCGAATCCACTAGCTCATTTCCCCGCAAGCCCTCGTGACCAGGAACCCATACACACACCACGCTAACGGCAGAGGTGTCTGAATGGTATAAGGAATAGTTGCATGTTAGCGTCAGCTTCCACTGTAGTCTTCTGCATACATTCTTGAGACCGGTTGTGTTAAATACCACTAGCACTGACAAATGCAAGTCATCGCCGTCGTTGGAGTGGACTGTTCGGAGGGGATTCGGCACGTCGACCAAACTAGATCTATTGTACCTATACTCCAGGTGGGGCATCCCGAGAGGGAGGATAAGGTGACAGGAGACAGAGGGTGAAGTCCTTACACTTTACCAGAAAGAACATCAACGATGGTGGGTTTAGGAAACTCGTCGACCCACCTGCCGTGGCCTCGAAACAATCACGAGGCCGGTTCGGAGACCGGAGGCCGCTTCCCCAGATGAGGATCCTCCAGGAAGTCTTACACAATCGTCATCTCACCTGCCGTGGCCCCCTAACAGTCACGAGGTCGGTTCGGAGACCGGAGGTCGCTTCCCCAGAGGAGGATCCTCCAGGAAGTCTTGCACAATCGTCATCTCACCTGCCGTGGCCCCCTAACAGTCACGAGGCCGGTTCGGAGACCGCAGGCCGCCTCGCAAGGTCAGAGTACTCCAGGAAGTCTTGCACAATCGTCATCTCACCTTTCGTGGCCCCGAAACAGTTACGAGGCCGGTTCAGAGACCGGAGGGCGCCTTGCCAGGGCAGAGTACTCCAGGCAGTTTTGCACAATCGACATCTCACCTGTCGTGGCCCCGGAACAGTTACGAGGTCGGTTCGGAGACCGGAAGCCGCCTCACTAGGGCAGAGTACTCCGGGCAGTCTTGCACAATCGTCGTCCCACCTGCCATGGCCCCGAAATAGTCACGAGGCCGGTTCGGAGACCGGAGGACGCCTCACTAGGGCAGAGTACTCCAGGAAGTCTTGCACAACTGGAGTCACGCGTGCCGTGCTGCTGAATCGGCCCACTGGGCTGGCTCGGAGCATATCCTCCCACCCTGCACCGCCGAGGCACCAGCCGACACTTCTACATTTTCTACTTAGAAAAATATACGCTTTCAGCATTTGCTCATTTTTAGTCAAATGGTCTATCTTCATTTGTAATTAAAATATCTTATACTCATAGCATTTTAATCAAAATCATTAAGACGTATTATTGAGAAAATGAAAACTTGCAAAAATATTACATGCAAGGATAGTTTTCAAGATTTTAATGAAACTCGCCATAACGCATCCTTAGAATATGCTTTAATTAAATACTAACGTTTGTACTTATCTGACATTAGCACTGTTCTTGTCTCCTAAAAGTGCATCCGTTTGAATTATGTGGTTTAGTTGGTGTCTCACCTGGTTGCTGGAAATCGGGGGCGAACTGCTTGGCTGTCAGCCTGGCGACATCGGAATCTTCTCTAGCTTGATCTGCTGCCATATCAGCCAACTCCGCCTTTCCTCTTGCTGTCGCCGTTCTGCAAACATCATCAGTATACATTAATATAACGGTGGTAGAACCCTCATACATCCAACCGTACTAGCAAATTAACTGTTTACTTTCCTTAAACGTACCCGGTAGGTAGAGGAACTAGTATGGATGGGCGTTCCATTCAAAACCTATATCTTAACCTTGCATCGTATCTGGGTTGAGGTCCTCTGATCATAAAGATAGATAGGATAGAATCTTATGATATATGAGGATATCTACTAGGACAATCCACACAAAGTGATGACTGACCTCCCCTCTAATGACCAGGGAGTTACCGAGCTGTCCCAGAAGAGCGCCCGGCGCCTCCGTGAGGCTTTCCATAGGACAAGACCTAGAGACTAAAAAGCCCCCCTCCCCGATCTGGCCCTATGGACTCAAGACGAGATGGAAGTGGATACGCCACTTACGCGCGCCAACCCCGCAGGGAAGACTACCGATTAACCTCGGTAGGGCCGCCTGGTGATCAAGCACACCTACTAGCTATGCTGGCTAGTACGCGGGAATATATGGCTTCCTTCAACCCCGTCCGGAGACGTACCTGATCTCACACGAGTATCGGGAACCTCTGCCCCCTCGAGTCCAACCCAATCCGAGCAACTGCCAGTCAGGGAAGGGCTCGAATGTTCGGCCCGAGGTTCCTCTAGTAACGTCAGAGCTACCACAGGTGCTAGGGGTTCGCAGCGCCCACACCACGGCAGCTGAAGGGGACGGATCCCCTCCCCTACGGGAAGAACCTTATGGTTCGTCGACAAGACTTAATATATTGTGATTATGTCCCACGTGGGGCATCACCGGGAGGAAGGATGAAATGAGAGGAGACAGACGACGGCCAACCCAAGGAGTCATGACAGTGTAGAGGAAGGGTCCCTAATATTCACCAGTTATAAACTCCCCGGCAGGCCAGTGCAATCGGCATCCAACCCACCGTGGTCCTGAAACGGCCCACTAGGCAGCCCGGAGACCATCCTAGATGGAGAGAAGTTTATCCGGAGCATATCATCCTGCCATGCAACGCCGATGCACCCTCCGACACTTCTACCCTTAAAGAAGCTACCAGAGGAGAGATGATGTGAAATAATTATGGTGATGAAGTGGAAGGACAGGAAATCCTGGAGATATATTTAACCTACCCAGCATAATAAAGCAATTTTAAGGTGAAAAGTTTTCCTATTTTGTCACAATATTAATTTTGCGCATCAGTTAACTCAGCTTTATCCACAACCCAGTTAGCGCTGCATGTTACATGAGTACCTCTACACCGTCTCCCATTGTTTTCCATTTTCCGCTTAGACACATAGTCTATGCACTTTCATTTACTTACAGTATATGCAATGAAGATCTATCAAGAAGTAGAGTCTAGCAAATTTTTGGGGGCATGGACGACTCTTTTCCTTCCTGTATCTAGCACAAAGTATTTAGATATACGTAAATATCACCGAGTATCGAGAGTATACCGACGGTATCGCTGTCCTAACACCAGTTTAAGCATTAAAGAATGCAAAACAACGACAAGGAATATCTCGGAAATGCTTAACTCTATAGAGGATTTTATTTGATATACAGGACACTGAACGAATATAACCCTCTCGTAGTTTCTAACTTAACTAGTCCGAATATCGGTGTCGCAGCTTCGAAACTCTTAGGTATAATTTTATGCAGTATTAAGTATTACATTATTTTGTGATTAGGCAGCACAGGAGCTACTGGTGTGCGAAACGCAGAAGCTGATATTGGGACGCACCGGTCACGAAAACAAAAGCATTACTTCGTGACGCTAGCCTCGCTTTCAAGTAACGGGTCAAAGGTCAGTTACTTGTGAAAAAGTCGATAATGGCTCCGACAGTTCCAAAGACACTAATTTTGCTGTGACAATTGTACAGTACTTTCAAGCAGTTACTGTAAAATCAACAGCTTCCTTTCTAGTTACAAATGCTTCATTTAGTATTATTAAACGCAGTGAAATAAAATACTTGTCTCATTGCATAAGGTATTTAGTTTTGGTTAACTTTATTTACAACTATTTGATATTGTTCTCTGCTCTTTTTGTCATTTAATGCTTCCATCCTCAATTTCACTAACATTAACTTCCCTCTAAAAGGTTTAAGTTGCCTATGTCCACCAGCTTATTTGCCGTAATTGACTGTTATAACGGAATTTTGGAACACGTTGAAAATGCATAAACAAACAACTAAAGAATAGCTTCATTCAAAGTATAAACTTGGAAGAAGCGTAGGGACAGTGAAGCACAAATTAATACAAAAGTGAATCGAGAAGATATTGACACATTGCTTGAGTCACACTGTTTATTCACAGGACATGTTTCAAGAGCTCTTGCTCCTATCATCAGCTGATACTCGACTAGTGCAAGTTGTAGTGGTTTCCTCTTTCTCCGTGTTGTCAATAGATGGCGTGATGTACTTGTCAAAGATGTCCGGTGGTGGAGTTTCAAAATTCATGACTATGACGATTTTTGTTGATGAAGAATTTTTCCCATACGGAAAGGTCTATGGGGTGATTAACATATTTTATTAGAGATGTTTCCAAGTTGATGTCATGTCTAGTATTCAAAAAATGAAAAGCCAAACATTAAAAATGGTGAAACAGAAAAATCAGCAGTGGCTGATCTTAGCCTATATACGGATAGTGTGAAGAAATGATGAATTTCCATCAGTTAACTAAAATAATAAGAGTTAAATGATGAAGCCTGGGACTCAAGTACTTACGATAATAAGTCGCCACAACAGTGCATCTCGAACACGAGAGCTCCTAGTTGTTTATCGGGGAAATATAGGAGTCAATTGGAGAATTTAATGTCAGGACGGCACGCTGTCCATGGTAGCTCAATGGGTTAGAGCGACTGGACGGAAACCAGGAGATCCGTGGTTCAAATCCCGGCCATGGCATTGAACTTTTCATGTTGACTATCAAAAACCTTAGCCTATATACGGCTAGAATGAGAAAATTATTAATTTCCATCAAATAACTACTGCTTCTCACGGTTAAAGAGTTGCACAAAAGCCATTCAAAATGAAGAGGACTTCAGGAGCTATTCCAAGAAAGTTCAACACATACATTTCGTTTGCCATGAAACTACATTAAACGTTACACAAATATAAATATTTGCCACTAAGGCTTCACTTATCTTAAGAAAATACTGTTAATACTTCTTTTTAATGGAGGTCGATTTCACAAACAAATGACTTGCGTCCTCTCAGTCCAAAGAAAACAAACTCCCTTGTCCAGGAAATCTCGGTTACCATTTTTTCTTATGTTCTTTTAGTGTTACCAACATCTGAAAACGAAACAAACCTTAAAACAGAATCAACTGTTGGTATTTCAAAATTCATTACGAGATGTTTATTTTTTAAATAAATATTTTCCCCCAAACCATTAAATCTATCGCACCATTTAATTGTTTTAATGATTTAACTTTGGGATTTATTTCATGGTTAAATTACCAAAAATGATCTGCTACGGCCGATTTATCCATTTGTTTATATTTAATGTTACGAAAATGTTATTTCTTTCTGGTTTCCAAATTAGGTTTCGTCCTTCCAATATAAACCTGAAGAAAATCTAAACAACTAAATTGATAAATACCAGATTTTTGACTATTGGGAATTTTATCTTTTTTAGAAAAATGTAGTAAATTTTAATACTACATTTATTTTGTGGACCTAAAGTTTTACCAACTTCTTTAAAAAAAATTTGAAAATATTTATTAACCCAAGGATGGTACGTAATTGTTTTAAAATGATAATCGTCTTTTATGTTTTAAGGTTAGAAATATCATTAACAGCTTTTTAACATTTAAATTTTTCAATCTTCTTTTGTATAAAATCTTTATTGAAACCATTAATTAAAGCAGTATTAATAATATGTTTATATTCTTTATTAAATTTTTCTTTATTCAGGGGTATATTTATTAATCTATAAATCAAACTATTAAAAACAGCAAATTTATGGAAAAGGGTTAAAAGTTTTACTTTTTATGAAATTATAAATATGAGTAGATTTCCTATAAATACCAAAATCTAATTTGTTATTATTTCTTTTATTTTCAAATGTAGAAAAGGAAGACATTCGTTAATTTCAGTTTCTAATATAAATTTTATAGCTTTATCTTGTAAATTTATTAATGTTAAAGCATTGTTAATTTTTTTTCAGGAACAATAGCAAAAATATCATCAACATATCTATACCATGTTTTAAAAATCAAAGGAAAAGCTTTAGTGACTTGAATTTCGTAAAAAAGCTCATAAAAAGCTCAGCAAGAAAAGGTGAAAGAGGTTTACCCATTGCTAAGCCAGAAGTTTGTTGAAAAAATTCACAATTAAAAGTGAAAAAAAATTTGATCCAAACAAACATCAGTAAGTTTAACAAAATCTAGTATTAAGTCCTCATGTAAATTTATTGGATTCAACCACTTTTTTAAATAGATTAAAAGTTTTTTTCTAGGAATACTAGGAAATAAGGCAGTTACATCAAAGGAAATAAGTTTATCAGTTTTAGATAATACAACACTATCAATCTTTTTTATTAGTTCAAAAGAGTTTTTACTTTCTAATTCATCAAAATTACTAAATTGTTTGTGTAACCATTTTGCTAAATTTTAAGTTGGTTAGTTTATACAATTAACAATAGGTCTCATTTTATTACCAGATTTATGCATTTTAGGAGGAGCATAAATTCTAGGTAAAACAGGATTACTAACCTTTACAAAATGTTTTTCTTTATCCGATATAACTTTCACTTTATTTAGTATTTTATGTTTTTAATAACACGTTAAACGTGTTATTTTAATACAAAATCTTAAGCTATTTTCCATAAAATAAAAAAGTTCGAAAAGTTTAACATATAAAGGGTAGTTTCAGATGGATTTTTATTAAAATTATTCATAAAATTTCCTTGGAGAATGACAAACAGGTACCAAATTTGACATTTAAACTAATTTTCATTTTTGAGCTGTGCTGTTCACAGAAAGACATTTTTTTTTCTTCAGGAATGCCTTTTCTTTATTCAAAGAGTGTGAAAACAAGTAATCACTTGGCATAATAGTTTTTGGATACCTGGATATTGCGATGTCCGCCTTCTGTAGCGCGATCTTGGAGGCTCTCTGTGCAGCATTGACAGCGGCGTCTATCCTCTCCCGGAACTTGGCAGAGCGAATAAGGAACAGATGTTTCTTCTTTTGCGAGGTGATGAGCACGTTGTTCTTGTACTTGCCTTCCTCCTTGGAGCCATCCTTGAACGTGGTAACACCGTACCCGTATTTCTTGTTGGCGAACCACTCGCCTTCGTAGCGGAGACCGTCCGTACGTACGCTGATACCGAAACCTGAGCGTTTGTCGTTCTTCCATTCCCCCATGTACGTCTCTGTCACACTCTCGTCCATCTGCTCGTCCTGTAACAAGTAAAGGGTCACCTGTGAGGGAGCAGAATGTTACCTTTCGGCTTTTAAAATATAATTGCTTATTACCTTCTGCTTATTTTCCCTATATACACTGGCTTGATAATAAAACGTAGCCATGGTGCTTATTTCTCAGCAATCTGGGAATGATTCCAAATGATGTAATGATTACTTAACTATCGAATCACAAACTACAGGTTTTGTCCCAGAATGTACAGCAGAGCCTACCAGTACTACACCATTAATGTTCAGGAGGCACTATATAGTAACAAATTACACAAGTTTCCACCGGCGACGCTTGGAGCAGCAGGGAGCGAAAGATACTGTCTGCCCTCCACAAGAATGCAAGGCAGATGAAGATGCCCCGTGGAGAAGGGGATCCGTCCCCTTCAGCTGCCATTGTGCGAGCGCTGCGGATCTCTAGCACTCGTGATACCTCTGACGTTACCAGAGGAACCTCGGGCCGAAAACTCGAGCCCCTCCCGAATCGGAGTTGTTCGTATTGGGCTGGACTTGAAGGTGCAGTGTGTTCCCAACACCCGTGGGAGATCGGGTACCTCCGGCCAGGCTACGGCCAACCGAAGTGGCCAGAGGGTTGCCCAAAAAGTCCCGAGTACTAGCCTGCAAAGCCAGTAGGTGTGCTAGATCACCAGGCGGCACCAACTAGCCTGCAAAGCCAGTAGAAGGTATGCTAGATCACCAGGCAGCCCCAACTAGCCTGCAAAGCCAGTAGAAGGTATGCTAGATCACCAGGCAGCCCCAACTAGCCTGCAAAGCCAGTAGAAGGTATGCTAGATCACCAGGCAGCCCCAACTAGCCTGCAAAGCCAGTAGAAGGTATGCTAGATCACCAGGCAGCCCCAACTAGCCTGCAAAGCCAGTAGAAGGTATGCTAGATCACCAGGCAGCCCCAGCTAGCCTGCAAAGCCAGTAGAAGGTATGCTAGATCACCAGGCGGCCCCAACTAGCCTGCAGAGCCAGTAGAAGGTGTGCTAGATCACCAGGTGGCCACAACTAGCCTGCAGAGCTAGTAGAAGGTATGCTAGATCACCAGGCGGCCCCAACTAGCCTGCAGAGCCAGTAGAAGGTGTGCTAGATCACCAGACGGCCCCAACTAAACTGCAGAGCTAGTAGAAGGTGTGCTAGATCACCAGGCAGCTACAACTAGCCTGCAAAGCCAGTAGAAGGTATGCTAGATCACCAGGCAGCCCCAACTAGCCTGCAGAGCCAGTAGAAGGTATGCTAGATCACCAGGCAGCCCCAACTAGCCTGCAAAGTCAGTAGAAGGTGTGCTAGATCACCAGACAGCCCCAACTATCCCGCAGAGCTAGTAGAAGGTGTGCTAGATCACAA
Source organism: Mantis religiosa (assembly GCA_030765055.1). Lineage (NCBI taxonomy): Eukaryota > Metazoa > Arthropoda > Insecta > Mantodea > Mantidae > Mantis > Mantis religiosa. The sequence goes on from CM060948.1 coordinate 332,661,059, forward strand.
GGCGGCCACAACTAGCCTGCAAAGCTAGTAGAAGCTGTGCTAGATCACCAGACAGCCCCAACTAGCCTGCAGAGCTAGTAGAAGGTGTGCTAGATCGCCAGGCAGCCCCAACTAGCTTGCAGAGCTAGTAGAAGGTGTGCTAGATCACCAGGCGGCCACAACTAGCCTACAAAGCTAGTAGAAGGTGTGCTAGATCACCAGACAACCCCAACTATCCCGCAGAGCAAGTAGAAGGTGTGCTAGATCACCAGACAGCCCCAACTAGCCTGCAGAGCTAGTAGAAGGTGTGCCAGATCACCAGACAGCCCCAACTAGCCTGCAGAGCAAGTAGAAGGTGTGCTAGATCACCAGGCGGCCACAACTAGCCTGCAAAGCTAGTAGAAGGTGTGCTAGATCACCAGACAGCCCCAACTAGCCTGCAGAGCTAGTAGAAGGTGTGCTAGATCGCCAGGCAGCCCCAACTAGCTTGCAGAGCTAGTAGAAGGTGTGCTAGATCACCAGGCGGCCACAACTAGCCTGCAAATCTAGTAGAAGGTGTGCTAGATCACCAGACAGCCCCAACTATCCCGCAGAGCAAGTAGAAGGTGTGTTAGATCACCAGACAGCCCCAACTAGCCTGCAGAGCTAGTAGAAGGTGTGCCAGATCACCAGACAGCCCCAACTAGCCTGCAGAGCAAGTAGAAGGTGTGCTAGATCACCAGGCGGCCACAACTAGCCTGCAAAGCTAGTAGAAGGTGTGCTAGATCACCAGACAGCCCCAACTAGCCTGCAGAGCTAGTAGAAGGTGTGCTAGATCACCAGGCAGCCCCAACTAGCCTGCAGAGCTAGTAGAAGGTGTGCTAGATCACCAGACAGACCCAACTAGCCTGCAGAGTTAGTAGAAGGTGTGCTAGATCACCAGGCGGCCACACTGAGGTTATTCGGTAGTGTTTCCTGCGGGTTTGACGCGCGTAGGTCTCTTTAGACTCCAGCTATTGCCCCATGGAACGAGCCACGGAGTTTTCTATCGCTCCCGGGTTGATAGAACCCGGAGTCTTCGAAATTTCTGGTAGACTTCGTGCTGAAGTGAAATGTGTTTATGCTCGCCTTACGGATTTGATATGCATGCACAGTGTTGTTACATAGGTCACGCATACACAATATCTATCACTGCAGTTACTGAAACGAGCATTAGATCTGATAGCATGGTTGACTCATATGTACTCTCCTTCACTCATTTCGTAGTAAACAGCTTAACCACCAGAACAGATAAACAATTCAAGCTCCTCTCCCTTACATTTCCCACTATCCTTCTTGTGGTGGGCAGACAGTACCTGGCTTTACGGTCCCGAGCAATGAGTTTAGCCGAGAACTACTTCCAGCAGCAACGGAATACACTCTAATTAGGATTCACTGGAAAATGGCAAGCTCCAGTCCAACACCGCCTTGAAAGGATTTCAAATTTTTATTGAACATTTATCTGAAAGTAGGGCCTCTAAATTATATTTTCGTAGGATGAAATGTACCGTGCGTTTTGTGGGTGACCGGACCATCCCGCGGCGGCACCGTAATGAGTGAGGGCCGGCGCGCTCTCCGCCAGAATTACGCTCAGAAGACCGGCAGGTAACGTGTACGGAACTCTTAACTACTATACTAACTTACATTGGGCTTACTTGAAATCACAATAGATATTGAAAATGATGACCTTCAACGCGAATACAGCCCCTAAATATCCGAAAACAGTTCTGGTTCACTCGAACAAGTTCATCATGCCTGATTGTCTGTATTTCTCTCGTGATGTTGTCCTTCAATTCTTGTAACTTGTACGGGTTGTATGCGTACACTTTATTCTTTAACGTTCCCCGTAAATACAAATCACATGAGGATAGGTTAAGGGAACGAAATACCCACAATCCTCGACTAATTATTCTGTCACCATCACACTTCGTAGTTAATGCATAGAATTCGCAGCATTGTGCGCTGTATCACCCACACTATCGTTCATCTCTTGTTAGCTGCGGAAAAGAATTATTTAAAGTGTAATTTTCATAAACGTGTCCAAAAACATGGGACCGATAATTCTACGTGCACTTACTGCACACCAAACACTAACTTTTGCAGCGTGGCGAACACGCACACAGAACTCTTTCCCTCACCACAGATCTAACACGACTGACACTGCAGTAGTAGAGCGGCCTACGCGCAACTCGTCACGCCGCTGCGAAGCGGTCCGGTCTCACAGGGAACGCACGGTATTTCACTCTTAAAGGAAATATGAAGGAGAAGAAATTTACTATGTAAAGTCAAAGACTACTGACTTAAAATTACTTAATGTACGATAACGGAAGAACTGTGTATCCTAAGCTGAACTTTCTGGCTTGACTGTCTGCCATATTATTTTTCTATTTTCTAGAAACAGATATTCAGAAACACAAAGTTACGAATAAAACCCCTATGATAAGTTAATGTAAAGAACACGAACTTTTACTTTTTAAAATGTTAAACAAAGTTATATTATTGTTAAGATAACTAAATAAACAGCTGCAAGTTACATGGGACACTGTGTTAGTATACATGTCAAACCTTAGGGTATTATCTGTTCATGTTATATATGAAACTAGTTGTCTAAAATTCCACGGTCTTTCAGTTAGCAAATATTTCCTATTCATTTATTAATTAAATTAGCTCCCTCTTTTTATTATGAAACTGGTGTATTTGCACAGTTACAAAACTAGTAACCAAAAACAAGCAACATAAAACAGCGGGGGGGGGGGGGACGAGCTCTTGCAATAGTAAATGTTGAACGTACCCGTTAGCGGTCCACACATGACAACATGCAACACGAGATATTTTGAAAGTGTCTGGTGTTACCAGTAGCAATTTGTTGAGCAATAGTTTTCATTTCAAATATCTTTGCATTTTCTTTTTCTGTAATAGGTGATACCAAATTATTAACTGATAAGATTAATACTTCTATAAACTATAGAAGATAGATCAGTAATAATATGTTAAAATGGTGGACTACATAGCATGAGTTAAGGCTTTATCCGGAGATAAAAGGTCATTAGCAAGTTGCGTATTAAGGAAAAGCAATTAGTCGTGTCAGTGTAGCTAAGGCTGTTAAAATCTTCGCATATGGAGGCGGGCCTTACTGCAGACTCTAGCGAATCCTAAGCTTGCCTCTCCTACCAGCGTTACCGAATGTGGTACACTCATATCAGGCGCCCGAACTGGCAACATTACCTCATTAATTACGCTCGGATATTAATATTTGAAAATGACACATGCCAATCTCATAAGAAAGAATTCTATTTTCTGATCATGACCGTACAAAATCCAATCTCTACAATACTTAGAACGCAAGCGATGCAGGTTTGACCTTTCATAGGTTATGGTTACCCAACTTTCATTCAACACAGATAAGCCGGAAAAACAACAACAATCCTTCCTGACAACACTTATCTCAAACATAAATAAACAGTTCACCCACTGCACACAGTTTGAAACAGACCGAGTTAACGTTCAGTTCGTTTTCAAATTAGGGTTTGTTAATGTGTTAAAATGAATGGCATTGTTAAGTCGTGAGTCGTATTCAAGCTGAAATATTGTTAATATTGTTTGTGTTTGTGATCCGAGTGCGTAAACATGTCCCTCGAAGCTGGGAAAACTGATTTTTCTATCAACAAACATGAAGTGATTCATTCTCAGGGCAGAAAAATTATATTTAATAGAACAAGTTCTTACGAAAACTCTTCAATCCAGAATATAGGGCAAGTGTTGAGTTTTCAAAATCCCAGCAATTAACTGTGGAAGCTTGTGGTGTAGGTAGTGTACACAGTGTCACAAATTTGTAGTGAAACAGCTTCATAGTTAGAAAAAGAGAGCGTACCTGTGTTTAAATCTCCGGGAAAGATCCATTAAGTCGAAAAGCGGGTTACTGGATTGGAAACCGTGCTTGCTGTTCCACTGCTGTGACGTGTGTCAAGGTAAGATTTTAATGTTTTAGGATTATTTAATGCGCTGTTTAATTACAGGAAAAATAGGCAGAACCTTTGCTGGCAGGTAAAGCGTGCTATGTACAGAACCTCGGCCAATACAACTACTACGCTTGGCAACAGCGCTCTGCTTGAGCATTTTCCAGCGTTCATATGTCTAACTTTTGCGAGCGGTATACTTTTGTGAAACTCCATCTGTATTATCTAAAGGTTTGGGTAATTATAAAGTTTAAAATTCAGACAAAGAAGTTCAAACATTTAAACAACAGGAATTATTACAATTTACCAAGTTATAGTCTGTAAATGGTGTTTCAGATATGAATCAGCAGCTGAAACGACGATACCAATGTAGGACGTTTGGTCAGGTAGTTATAATGTAAACGGCAATTAGGCTTATGCAACAACGTTATTTATAGAATATGCGTATTTTCCTTTGTATTTTACAATCTCGTAGAAGTCTTACTTGTGATCGATTATCGGAAGTAAGTAGCACCTAACGACCGCGCACGGGTTATACATAATTGGCGATTACATAAGAAGATTTGCCGTCTACTATTTCAACGATTCAGGGCCAACTTAAGGTTCTCATTTTTGAAGTTAGGAGACATAATTATTTGAAAATGACAATTTCAAATATCCAGAGTACTCTCAATCAGTACTCTGTACTCTCAATCAGTCGGTAATTTGCTTCAAATAGCTCATTACTCAGCTTAAGTGGCACTGTTGATCCCCATGCTCACCCATGCATACCCTAAAACGATCTCAGTTTACCACTGCAGCAGATTTATCAACGGAAATGGCAGCAAAAGGTTAGGAGTGCAGATATCATAGGGCACAGATGACCACAACGCCGCCTCTACGAGAAGAATAGTTGCAGATCGCGAACGCCACCACATACCCAACACGTCATCAACACTCTTGGTCCTCAGACTTAGGTATAAAATGGTGGGGAGGGAAGTCACGGGATGGAAACTAACCAACCCAGCAGTCGCCTAGTGATCGCAGAAAGACCCTTGGTCGGATTGAACCCGTGACTTGAGCCACCTCGTCCGTTTGAGATTACAATATCCATTTTTGTACCGCTGGAAAGTCTCACCTATGGACTGTCTTACTGGTAACTACCACGGTAAAATATAAATGGATAGTTAAAATCGCAAAAGGGGTAGGAATATATACAAAAAAAAATCTTACAAAGGAATATATGAGAGCTGTAACGTCTCAAGTTATTGATCCTTTTATACACCCTCAAACAATATCATCTGATCCTCCAAATTCAACTAAATTGTAGTAAATGTAAACCCACATTGTTATCCTTAAACAATTTTGTATTCCCACCAAAGTTTGAATCCCACCCCAGTGCCATTCTATAACCCTTTACATCTAAAGTTCATCTCCAGGATTCAGAACAAGGAGCCCACACGCCTATTTCGGGATGCTTTATTTGGATATTTCTCATTGTGGAGAAGAGGAGATATCAGCCAACATTCATAAAATACAGAAGCCTGAAGAAGGCAGCACACCTGGGCGTGTGTTCGCTGCTATGTGTAATTAAATTTACTCGTGCTCAAAGGAGAAATACTTCAGAGAAATTCTTGTGCGTCATGGTCACTGGTATTGTTTAACCAGGATACATTCTGGAAATGAAGAGTTCAAAATTAGAACAGGAGCGGAGTCAGACCTAAACTTCAGTAATAAAATTGACTTCTCACTCAGGGCACGACGCTTTTGATCTCGTCATCTCCAGCATCACCGTCGTTAATGAATATACTGCCTTGTTACTACAGTGGTAAACCATGGGATCATTCTCTCAGGCTATAGGTGCATGTGTGTCACAAAGCACACCACCATAAATAAATTTAAATAAAAAGTAAAATTAAATAAACTCAATAGACGTTAACAACTGAGTCAGTTGAAGTAAGTTAACTGTTGGAGGATGCAGAACTGAAGTATTTGTGAATGTTAGCACCAGAAACTTTAGCTAGTACAGTGCGATCCATATAAACCTGAACCATTTCAATAGGTCATAACTTTTGAACCAATAATAGAACACAAGTACAACTTTGGGAGAATATAATACACAACTGGGTGATTACATTACACTATTTACATCTCAGAGAAAATTTTGGAAGTGTCCACCGTGTGTCTCACCATATTCTCTGAAGTTTTGTGGAGAGTATCCTCGCCAATCATACTTATTTCGGTTCGAATGGATTCCTTGAGAACATCCATTGCCCGTGGCCTATTCTTGTTCACTATTTTTAGTTACACCACAAAAGAAATCCGGTGAGGTTAGGTCAAGGAATCTGAGGGGCCACAGACCTTTTGAGATTATTCGATTATCAAAGAAACTGGTAACAATTTCCATGGTGTCATTAGATGTATGACACGTTGCTCCATCTTGCTGGAAATAACCTTTTCTCAATTCGATATCATCTATGTAAAACTTCAGAAAATATGGTGAGACACATGGTGGAGGACACTTCCAACATTTTCTCTGAGATGTAAATAGTGTAATTTAATCTCCCAATTATGTATTATATTCTCCCAAAGTTGCACATGTATCCTACTGTTGGTTCCAAAGTTATGGCCTATTGAAATGGTTCAGGTTTATATGGATCGCAATGTATCTATTGAAGTATCAATGGCTGCGCCGTGGTCCCGTGGTTAGACCGCTCGACTCTCACCAAGACGGCCTCGGTTCGATACTAGGCAACAGCAAAGTGAGATTTGTGATGGACAACACGGCGCTGCATTTAAAGTAGCTTAGCTTAGAAGCGAGTCCCATCCAGCTGAGTGGGAATGGTAGGAGCGGCGACACCCCTAAGGGGAAGCTCTGTGATGCCATGCAAATGATCGTCTGCTTCGCTCGTGTAAGAAACAATAACAATCTGACGTGATCATTTATGATTATGAAAGCATTGCCTCACGTCACCTCCCCACATTCCAAAGCCATACAGAGCTTGGTCCCATACACTACTTTACTTGTCTGTAACCAACAACACCCTGACTTTCGCACATGTGACGGCTGGAAGACTCACATACTGGAATCGCCACCTTTGCTAGAGCCTTTATGGAAATACGACTACTCTACACTTGTCCTGTACATTTTAAAGGAAGTAATGACGTGTGACCAGGTGTATTTAACACTTTTGTGCGTTCTGATGTGCCTGGACCAGCAGGTATGACAGAAGAGAGCACAGGACAACTACATTTTCCCAGATTGAAAGCCCCCAGTGGCAGCTGACAAGCCTGGCTCGACACCAGCAGGCTTCCACTTCGCTTATGGGGAGGCCGGGACTCTGAGGCTCCTTCATTCCGGACCATAGAGTTTACGGAAAGCATCCTTTCTTCCTCCCATAGAACTCCGGGCCTTCCGGAAACCTTTATGGAGATGAAAGGTGAAGTGAGATGAAACAGTGATGTAACTGACCTAACTAGCGACCCACGTGGCGTCACGAGTCTTTTGTGTGTTGAGATACCATACCTCGACCACGAAGCTTGCATTAGAGTCCGTCTGAACGGAAGCGTTGGTCATCCCAGACTGGGAGGATTCTGTGCTGATCCACGAGGCGTTTGAGCTGGTACTTCTTATGCTCGCCGAATTACCTCCTCGCTTGTCCAGGTCACCCGTACTGCGCTGCTTCCGCATTCTCTGCAACAGAAAACAACCATTCAACTCAGCTCTTCAGCCTTATTTCTACAAATTTCAATCTATTTTATTGCACACTTCTTCAAAATAGAATTTTGAAAAAATAATAACTATAAATAAGTCCTATGTAAAATGCCCTACGTAAATAAAATTGGAAGATTCAAAACCCTAAAGGTTCCAGATATTAAATTTTAACATAAATCTTTTACAAGAAAAATAGTATGAAATATGACCCGTGGCGTAACAGCCCTAATGGATCAAGGCCTGCCAACCCGACTGCCGGCCTCACGCGCAGATACGCAAGACAGCGGTCGGCAATCATTTAACCTATACGAGGAAATGTGTACAGCATCTCGGCACCGCAGCTGGAAAGTTGGCTTTTGTAATGAGGGTTCGCTATCTAACGTAGCTTCTCGCTTTGCTCACGGTGCTGAGTGGGCACCGCTCCTATACCCGGGACCTAAAATCCACACCCCCAGGAGTGGGATCGATCCCGGGCCGCATTCCGTGGCAAGTTACCAAAGAATGACGCCTTAGTCCACTACGCCACGGCGCAGGACACCAGAAAAATAATAAAGGATTATTAATTTTTCAAAATACTGTATGTTATGGACAGCTTTAAAAATATTATAAATTCTAAGCAATACTTGGTGTCAAGAAAAGCCTCTTTAAGCGCGCACACAGACACGCGCACACGCACGCACACACGCACGCGCACACACGTGCGCTCAAACATACCCGCCTCTGTAGTGCATGTGGTAGCGTGTGTGCCTCACGTTCAAGAGATCCTGAGTGGAATATTGATCAGGATGAGTTACCTAGATAAGGTTTCTTTTTCCGGATTTTTCCCCTTATCCTGAAAGACGAATGTCGGATAACTAAGCTCTGGGGACTTTGGGCTCGCTTGAGCATCATTTCGCCCATTTTATTTATCGTCCGATATGATTTAACGTTGGTGGATGCAAATTTTAAAAAAACACAAACATATAGACATTACTAGGTAATTTAGCAATACACATGGATTGGTGGTGCTGCTATCGGGTTTACATACGTATACTGTAGGGCCGCTTAGTTCTGTCGCTGACCGCAAATGCCATCTGTCCTGAGAAGTGCATATACATTCTCATGTATAGACAGATACAGACACCCACACACAAATATTTTAAGTCGTGTTAACTACGAAGGCTGATCAACAAAGACAGAGATTGATTTTTTTCCCACAGATGTTGATTACTGCAATTTAATGTTTACATGATCTTTTTCAAAGTAGTCCCTTCCTACTTCAATGCACTTTTTATAACGTCTCTGCCAGTCCTTGAACACGTGCTGCAGACCATTCTTTGTGAGGTCCTTGAGAATCGCTTAACTTTTCTTGAGCACTCCTCCAGAGTTCTCAAATCGAATACCCTAAGCTTTGCCTTGGAGTAATGGGAATAACAAAAAGTCACAGGGTGCAATATCGGGGCTATAAGGTAGATGTGGTACATAGGTGATGTTGAAACGAGCCAGCAACTGCATGACTTGTTTTGCGACGTGAGGCCGTGCATTGTCATGATGAAGTTGCCACCCAGTCTGAGAAAGCTTTGGTCGTTTCTTTGTAATGTGCTTTCTCAGTGTAGCCAATACTGACGTGTAGTGTGCTGCTGTAACAGTAGAGTGAGGGGGAACTGCATGTTGGTAAATCATTCCATTACAGTCAAAAAATGTTATCACCATCACTTTACCTGCAGATGCAACAAATTTTGCCTTTTTTGGTGTTGGAGAACCTGGCGATTTCCACACTGTGTTGGCTTGTTTTCCTTCAGGATCATAATGATTCATCCAGACTCATCACCGGTTATAATAGATTTAAAAAGAATGCATCCCCTCCATCAGCAAACCGACGCAGCACCTCACGGCCTGTCTCCATTCGTACAGCCTTTTATTCGGGAGTCAACAGACGCGGCAACCAACGAGTACAAACTCAGGTCATATGGAAATGGTCATGTATAATTGTAAACACACTGCCATATTAAATTCTTAACACTTCACTGAGTGTGTAATGTTTAACGCCTGCTTTTACTACATACGGCACCGCAGGTGATGACACTGATGATACATGAGATGAAGATGAATCCGCCTAGCAAGTGATTTGAGATGTTCATGCAAATGCTGACACAGAAGTTCGTTTAACATTTCAACATATGTGTGAGGACTTATGCATACAATGATTGTCACGTGGTAGCATAAACTGAACCTTGAAACTTCGAACCGCAGAACACTTTGCTTACGTATTGTTAATATGCACACAAAACAAGATGACTCACAGTAGATGCGTTCGACGAAGGAGTGGCGTTTGCTACAGTGAAACAAAATAGTGACATTTCAACGATTTGCGAGTATAGTCTCTACCTTAACGATGCTGTAATTGTATACTGCCTGTAATGGACTTTAAACCAATTTATTTTAATTCAAATACTTAATAAATACGGAAGATACAAATGTGTATTTATGTAGTATTTTTACACCTGTACTTCTAATGTTGTGCATTGTGCGCAGCATTTTTAGTATTGCAGCAACAATGTCGCTTCTTTCAAGCAGAAATTTGCGACCAGCATTGGTTCTCCTATATTTGAACCCAACAGATTTCAGAATATTATACACAAAAGGTATAGAACCCATAGATTCTATTTTCTCCACCAATAATTTGGTTAGCCTTTTGGCAGTTGGATATTTACTCATATAAATCATAAATTTGTATACATAAAAAAAACTCTTCAAACCCGTCTGGTAGCACGTGTTTAAGCTGCTCGATGTTTCCCTGGAGATCTAAATATGAAAACCTCTCCTAATTTGGTAAACTGTTTGCCTTCTTTAACAATGTTCGTCACAGAATGAGCACTGACACAAGCTTTTGCCCTTAATTCTTGACTCTAAGCGAAATTTGTACTTTTGGAAATGTCTTTGAAATCTGTTTGAAAAAGGAATACACATTAACAAGAATATTTGTAACCTGCTTATGTAAAATATTATGAGTTGTTTCACAGTTACTACTAGGCGCACCAGTACTAGGCTTGCTAAGCGTTTTATTTACTAACTTTAGAAAGCACGTCTTCATTCTTAAAATATCACCACTTTACTAAATGTAAGGTAAAAATACAACTGCAGCATAGCACGTGTGTGTTTTTGTTCACTGACAGTTAATGCTTCTTCTCTTTCTAGTCAGGCGTCTTATGTTTCCATATCTCCGAAACCAGATGACCTATAAACATGACGATTTGAGAGCCACCCTTAGAACAAATAGCCCTGCAACATGGGAAAAACAAAATAATTCTGTAAGTAGCATCTTTTGAGCGCGCAAAGAAACTAGCCGCATGGTTTGGCAAAGCGAGCCAGCACGCGTGGCTACTGTACAACGTCACACTCACCTCACTTGGCTAGTCAGCAATAGACCAGCCACGCTAACCACGCCTTATATTTATTCCTATTTTGCAGTCACCTTAAAGATGAGCTCCAAATAATCCTTGCAAGCTGCTTGGTATCAAAATTCTTCCCCAAATTGAAAATAAAAAATACACCAGGGTGCAAGGTATTGCATCCTGTCCTTCACCCCCTAGGTACAAATCTGTAACCTCATGACAAGCATTAATCTAAAAACCCACATCTCACCCTACAACATCCCGAAATCTACACCTTACCTGCGGTAAAACCCTTAACGGGTGGGCATGCAGCAAAAACCTTCTGCCTAAATACAGCTAGCCAGCACCGCATGGCATGGCATGGCATGACCTTAGACAACTGTATCATTGCTGCTACAAGTGCCAGGCAGATGCATTAGCATCCGGTCCGGTCTTCTGCTTTCATCATCTATGGATAAATTCTTCATTGTTTCCTTATGTGTCTATTTTTACTGATATTGTTTTAGACTTAAGGTGAAGTTTCAGGTCGCGATATTGAATACCAAATACGGCATTTACCTTGGCGATCGCAAGAAACCACAGTAAAACCCTAGCCAGTTTGTCGGCTCACTAATTTCAACTCATGGCTCCTCGAGTGTGTCCCACAGACATTATGTCTGAGCCATCCCATTGGGCATACACTAACAAATTATGACGGCAGTTGCTACTTATACTGAATGCGACACGAACATTACACACGCAGAAAACAAAACACAACCGATCCACCGAATTGAGTCAAAACCTCAACTGTTGTCGGTATTGTCCACTCGACTGAGCTCTACCGAACTCAGTTGTAAATTGTTTGGTGAACTATTTACTTTGAGTACCAGCCAGATCCATTAGAAAGTGAATATTCTCGAAACAGAACATACCCGAAACCACCAAAACGTGCCATATGGAGCGGAGAAGCTGCATATCACGGTTATTGTTCTGTACAGCTATTGTTCCTTATACAGTGCCATCCATATAAATCTAAATCATTTCAATAGGTCATCATTTCCATTTGGAAGCTCTTAGAATGTAAGCATTTGTTTTAATGATCTCAGTGGAGCATTGTCAACACTGACAATTGTTGACATTTGACAGTCTTAAATGTCCATTTTCTTTTATACGACTGTAGACACTGAAGTTTATATGGGTATCTTCAAGACATTTGTGGAGCAGCTGGATGACATCGAATTGAGATATAGTTATTTCCAGCAAGATGGAGCAACGTGTCATACATCTAATGACACCATGGAACTTGTAACCAGTTTCTTTTATAATGGAATAATCTCTAAAGGTCTGTGGACCCCAGTACCTCTGACCTAACCTCGCCGGATTTTTTCTTGTGGGGGTATCTAAAAATAGAGTGTACAAGAATAGGCCACGGACAACTGATGTTCTCAAGGAACCATTCGAAATGAAATAAGTAACATTGGCGAGGATACTCTCCGTAAAACTTCAAAGAATATGGTGAGACACATGGTGGAGGACACTTCCAACATTTTCTCTGAGATGTAAATAGTGTAATGTAATCTCCCAATTGTGTGTTATATTCTCACAAAGTTGCGCGTGTATCCTATTGTTGGTTCAAAAGTTATGGCCTATTGAAATGGTTCAGGTTTATATGGATCGCACTGTATATGCTGTTCTAAATACACGTTTATCAACTTCGTTTTCGGTCGCCATGACTTAATGTTGCAAGGTTCCAGCGTTTTCTTTACATTCTATTTGCTGGGCGATGATAGGATTTCAGCAGTGCCTTTGATCAAATGCCTTAAGTGAATCCTTTAGGCTTATGGCCCTACAAACTACTTAAATGGACTATGAATTTACATACTGGAGTGTGCTTGTTTGGATTGACCCGTTAATGTTAAGCGTTTTAGTTCCTGTGGAGAATTCGACTTTATTTTTGCCAAATATTACGAGGATGCACCCCCACATCAAAATATTAAAAAAATTAAATTAAAAAAGGGCGAGTTAATAAAGGATATGCCGCTTCGATGCCGCCGATAGCAATTAACTGATTGAATAGCTCCCCGAGGATTCCTTGTTTTTTTACTGTAGAGCAAATAGTTCACAATTTAATTAAATTCTTATCCGTTATTTTTAGTATCTTTGTTTAGCACAGTAGACCAAAATACAGTAGAGTCTCGGTTATCCAACCTAAACTGGCTCTGGACAAGGTCGGATGCCCGAAAATGTCTGTTAATAAAGAATAGGTTGGATAAAGTAGTAAAACATGGTAGGTATACTGTTTATTAGAACTGTTGTTGGTTTTGGGTATTTACTGAATAATCAAATCAATTCTACATGCAATATTGAACAAAAGAAGCTCCAAATGTAAGAAAAGAAGCTTAGCAATGAAGTCTGCTTGCCTGCCGAATGACGGTTTACTGCTGCGAGATTTTACCATCGACGAAAACATCAATACCTCCGTTGCACTTGCCTCCGGCTGTTACTCCATGTATCTTATGCCATCTCGCACTTAAACCTACAGCTTGACTCATTTTCTTCTCTTTTTGTTCTTCAATTTCCCGTTCTGCTTCATCCTCATTTTCATTACCATTCACAAAATTAACAATATCAGAGTCTGTGAGTTCAAACTGTTGATCTTCTGCACAACAGCTACTCGCATCTTGAGTCGTAGCGTTCTCACAGCCAGGAATGTGTCTCAGTAAGGGTACAATGTCACCAATGTCTTCTTGTACTATCTCTTCTTTATTTTAATCAGCACCTTACAATGTGTTCCAAGACTTTGCTAATGTCATTTCTATTTCCTCCCAATTCTAAGCCTCCAGTATGGAACATCTTTCATGTTGATAGCCCTTAACTTTTCCATCATCTCCTTGCTACTGTCCATTTCCTCTTTCAGGGACAAAAGTAGTTGTCGCTGACATTTTATTTTCAATATTCCCTCCATGCAAAGAACCACTTTCTTCCTTTTACTTGCCACATTGTACTCACAGGAAATGAAAACACTATCATCCGCACCTGCACACTCACTGAAGGTTCGACACATCCTGCTGACCAAGCACTGGTGAGCGTATGTCGGATAATACTGGTGAGGGTATGTCGGTTTATCGAAGGTCAGATAACCGAGACTCTACTGTACTTAAGAAAACATATATCATAAAACACATTCTGTGAATGAACAGACTGATGTGTACTATATGCACATCCTTTCAGATAGAAATGCATCACGAGTATGACGTGAGCTTTATGCAGGAAGATACCCCGAAAGGCAGTTACCATATTCACCATAATTCTCTGGAGTTAACTACTACTCTTGACGGAATATGTTAGAAATTGAGACACCAACAAAGGTACAAAGCAATGACCGCGATTAACGAGTTTTTCGTGATGAGAATGCAAACTTATCAGACGCATGGCAGTAAGAGGAAGATTTAGTCATATAACTGGAATACTTATCTAAAAGTCTCTACTGTACCAGATTAAACAATAGATTGTCATAGACGTTTAGTCAAGAAGAACCTTTGTCATCACATTCGTATACAATTGTGTTATTGTTAGATGGGAAGGTGGGAATATGGAATACCATTTTTATTGACAATTTTTTAGTTTTTGAGTTAAATGCTTACACATTTATTAATGAAGACTGATGCTTTGTTTAGTGTTACAGCTGCCGACAACATTGGAATTGTTTATAATGCTAATTCCACAGAAAAAAAGACATCTTATGAAAAGGTGCATTTTTTGGTCCACTGAAAATAGGGTGGTAATATAGAACACCTGTATATCTAAAGATAAAATGGTTTCATTTGCAGGAATTACACACATAATTTTCTTTTTCGGTACCTGCACATTTTACATGTGCCCACATATTACATATAACACATTTAATCCAGGTTTCACCATTGCTATCTTCGGAAAATTTTGTTTCACAAAATAGGCACAACGCATCTCCATCATCAGGTGTGTGCCTAGTTCCTTCAAGTCGGAGTCATCATTTGGAATACAAACAACTTCATCGCTATCAGATGATGAAAATTTGTGCACTCCCATGTTTTCTTTGGGTTTTGGCCGGTTACTTTTCTTTCCTTTAATGAGCTTATTCCTTTTTGGTTTTGGTTTAGTTTCTGACTTCCCTACTGATGCCGAAGGATGATTTTCTAGCGATGACTCCAAGAACTTTTTATAAGGAGAGGATGTTATCACAGCTGCTGATCAGGATTTTCCACCTCTTCTAGAAACAGCCTTCTTGCTTACTGGCACAGGAGAGAGATGGAAGGGTGAAACAACCTCCTTTTGCACTGAAGTAGGTTCTTTGATTTCGTTGAATTCTCTTGAATGGTCTTGCTGAGAAGCAGAATTGTTGTTGGCAAATTCGTTGTTCCATATTACCACCATTACCATATTTAAATTTAAGCTTTCACATAGCGTTTTGAGTTTGACATAATATGTTGTATCTGCTCTATAAAGGTACACTGGCATGTTATTCAGTCGAAGCACACTAGATAGCTTACCTTCCACCCCCGGGGAAGATTAAAAAAAAAAACACAATGTGACGTATACTGCAAAAGTTTTTGTGACACGCTTAACACGAAAACCTCTCTCCTCCGTCACAGACTCATAACAATTACTTCGTTCTCATTCAAGTGTCTACTAGCACTGCCAGCTGTAGTTTAAAGAACAACCGAGTGGCGTCGCTCAAATACCACAACCGCTATACATGGGTTCCATATTACCACCATATTCCACGTTCCCACTTTCTCCTCTAACGAATTTATCAGAATGCACCTTGTTCACGGATGATGAGTCCAAAGCCCAAAACTAGGCCTGTGGGAACGCCTCACATATATCAACAGAGGTTTTCTGTCTAAACGTTTCATTACCTTATTGGCGCCTGTTTCTTTCATCTGCGGCTGAATGTATAGACTGTGTACAGCTTCCCATAAGTGAATTGCATAATTTAATTTATGATGTGTCTCCAGCAAATGTGGTTTTTTACAGGATGGTGCGCCAGCTTATTTTAGTTGAGGAGTACGTAATTTGAGTAATAAATTTCCACATTAAGGATTTGCAGACTTCATTGCATGGTCTGCTGGATCTTATGATTTGAATTCAATAGATTTCTTCGCTTGGGGAGATTTAAAGTAATTGGTTTATAGGAATATACTCGAAGTTTACAATCTTAAGTGAACGTATATACACTGGATTTCACCAAATACGAAAAACTCCATTAATTTGCACATAGTACTCGATAGCATAGAAAACAGGTCTAGGGCATCCAATGAAGCATAAGGAAGGCATATCGAGTAATTTTTGTAATGTTCAATTCTATCATCTAACACAGCAATAAACGATTTCCATATCCATGTTCAATGAACTTTTTTTCTGTTTTGATATTGGAAGGACGTCCCCGAAATATGATATAAATACAGATACAGGCTAAAATGTGTTCTATATGATTCGACAGTCTAAACGGAAATCACTTCAGACGGGGTATTCTCCTGCTGTACAGGAATGCAGCGGAGACCTCATTTTTTGAAAAGCTAGTTTTCTAGTAAAGCTGACCTCTATTTTAGATGTGAGAATCAATAACAATTACAAAGCATAAATAGCAAAACTGTAGAATCTATGCTGTTCTTAAGTGTCAGAGAAGTAAACAAAAACAATAAGAACAACTTAAGATTACAGTTTAGAGTTGAATGCTATCATTTTAAGAAAACATAATCCAATTATCCTATTTAGGACGCTTTTTGTTATACAAAACCTACACTGATACATACAGCCATGTCTTCTTGCTCCTATTGCGCTTGCGCGGAGGGCAGTTCTAACCCAATCGAAGCTCTAACACGTGATTTGATAACATCTTTCCTTCACGACGGTGGAATATCTGTAATTTAGCTTCACAGATTTGGACCGTCGTGGTTTCGAAGTTGCTCCACTCCTGTACGTATAAAAACATTCCTCGGCTTTGCTCTGCGGTTTAGGGCATTCGGATAAGGCTTCTTGTGTGGTTATACAACATTATCAAAGTGTTTAAAGTGAGACACCAGTTCTGTAAATTATGAGTGGCTGGCATGCTTTAATTTGTATAAGAGTACACACTCAGGCCTTTTTATATATGTTTCCTACCAGGTGTTGGTCAACTTCAGTGGGACGTGCTGCAGCAACTTGACGTGGTCTTCCTTCTTCCTCTCCAAGAACCTTATAACGCCACCTATTGGAAATCTCCTCATTTCCAATGCCAACCTTTAGAACTGGAACTCTGGTACCATTCTCGACTGAAGAGATGATCTTACTTACTGGGCACAGATGATTGGATATCGTCTGTGGTGTTGACAAGCTGAAGTTCGATCGTCTCTGAACGTGAAGAAATTAAACTGTGAGTATCTATTGAGGGCAATGTACTTTCTCTTCCATCCCCGTCAATAGAGCCCTACACTGGTTGCCAGATGTCTGTTGAAGGCGATGTACTTTCTCTTCCATCCCCGTCAATAGAGTCCTACACTGGTTGCCAGATGTCTGTTGAGGGCAATGTACTCTCTCTTCCATCCCCGTCAATAGAGTCCTACACTGGTTGCCAGATGTCTGTTGAAGGCGATGTACTTTCTCTTCCATCCCCGTCAATAGAGTTCTACACTGGTTGCCAGATGTCTGTTGAGGGTAATGTACTTTCTCTGCCATCCCCGTCAATAGAGTCCTACACTGGTTGCCAGATGTCTGTTGACGGCAATGTACTTTCTCTTCCATCCCCGTCAATAGAGTCCTACACTGGTTGCCAGATGTCTGTTGAGGGCAATGTACTTCCTCTTCCATCCCCGTCAATAGAGTCCTACACTGGTTGCCAGATGTCTGTTGAGGGCAATGTACTTCCTTTTCCATCCCCGTCAATAGAGTCCTACACTGGTTGCCAGATGTCTGTTGAGGGCAATGTACTTTCTCTTCCATCCCCGTCAATAGAGTCCTACACTGGTTGCCAGATGTTTGTTGAGGGCAATGTACTTTCTCTTCCATCCCCGTCAATAGAGTCCTACACTGGTTGCCAGATGTCTGTTGAGAGAGCTGTACCTTCTCTTCCATCCCCGTCAATAGAGTCCTACACTGGTTGCCAGATGTCTGTTGAGGGCAATGTACTTTCTCTGCCATCCCCGTCAATAGAGTCCTACACTGGTTGCCAGATGTCTGTTGAGAGAGCTGTACTTTCTCTTCCATCCCGTCAATAGAGTCCTAAACTGGTTGCCAGATGTCTGTTGAGGGCAATGTACTTCCTCTTCCATCCCCGTCAATAGAGTCCTACACTGGTTGCCAGATGTCTGTTGAGGGCAATGTACTCTCTCTTCCATCCCCGTCAATAGAGTCCTACACTGGTTGCCAGATGTCTGTTGAGGGTAATGTACTTTCTCTTCCATCCCCGTCAATAGAGTCCTACACTGGTTGCCATATGTTTGTTGAGGGCAATGTACTTTCTCTTCCATCCCCGTCAATAGAGTCCTACACTGGTTGCCAGATGTCTGTTGAGGGTAATGTACTTTCTCTTCCATCCCCGTCAATAGGGTCCTACACTGGTTGCCAGATGTCTGTTGAGGGCAATGTACCTTCTCTTCCATCCCCGTCAATAGAGTCCTACACTGGTTGCCAGATGTCTGTTGAGAGAGCTGTACTTTCTCTTCCATCCCCATCAATAGAGTCCTACACTGGTTGCCAGATGTCTGTTGAGAGAGATGTACTTTCTCTTCCATCCCCGTCAATAGAGTCCTACAGTGGTTGCCAGATGTCTGTTGAAGGCAATGTACTTTCTCTTCAATCCCCGTCAATAGAACCCTACACTGGTTGCCAGATGTCTGTTGAGAGAGATGTACTTCCTCTTCCATCCCCGTCAATAGAGTCCTACAGTGGTTGCCAGTGTCTGTTGAGGGCGATGTACTTTCCCTTCCATCCCCGTCAATAGAGTCCTACACTGATTGCCAGATGTCTGTTGAGGGCAATGTAATTTCTCTTCCATCCCCGTCAATAGAGTCCTACACTGGTTGCCAGATGTCTGTTGAGAGAGATGTACTTTCTCTTCCATCCCCGTCAATAGAGTCCTACACTGATTGCCAGATGTCTGTTGAGGGCAATGTACTTTCCCTTCCATCCCCGTCAATAGAGTCCTACACTGATTGCTAGATGTCTGTTGAGGGCAATGTACTTTCTCTTCCATCCCCGTCAATAGAGTCCTACACTGATTGCCAGATGTCTGTTGAGGGCAATGTACTTTCCCTTCCATCCCCGTCAATAGAGTCCTACACTGATTGCTAGATGTCTGTTGAGGGCAATGTACTTTCTCTTCCATCCCCGTCAATAGAGTCCTACACTGGTTGCCAGATGTCTGTTGAGGGCAATGTACTTTCTCTTCCATCCCCGTCAATAGAGTCCTACACTGATTGCCAGATGTCTGTTGAGGGCAATGTACTTTCCCTTCCATCCCCGTCAATAGAGTCCTACACTGATTGCTAGATGTCTGTTGAGGGCAATGTACTTTCTCTTCCATCCCCGTCAATAGAGTCCTACACTGGTTGCCAGATGTCTGTTGAGGGCAATGTACTTTCTCTTCCATCCCCGTCAATAGAGTCCTACACTGGTTGCCAGATGTCTGTTGAGGGCAATGTACTTTCTCTTCCATCCCCGTCAATAGTGTCCTACAGTGATTGCCAGATATCTGTTGAGGGCAATGTACTTTCCCTTCCATCCCCGTCAATAGAGTCCTACACTGGTTGCCAGATGTCTGTTGAGGGAGATATACTTTCTCTTCCATCTCCTTCACTGGAACCTAGGGTGGTTGAAATCTGAATTATCGTTAACTTGATCTGTAGTAGACGATTTAATAATATAATTGGCTGGACATCACCAACATTGACATTATTGAAATTTTTACATGTGGATTGTTTAATAAACTGTAGAACACTATTAAATGCTGGTATATCAAAATCAAAATTTTTTCTTTGTCACTATTTAAAATATATATTTTTCCCCCAAATATCCAGTTCACTTATGATCAGCACTGCTGATTTATCTATTTGTTTTACTCTCAGCAAGTACTTTTATACAAATTAAAACCTTCCTTGTGTGGGTCTGTACCTCAGAAAAATAACGTAAATTTAAATATTAAAAAAGGTAAACGGCCGCACCATGGCTGAGTGGTTAGACCACTTGGCTCTCACCAAAGCGGCCCGGGTTCGATGCCAGGCGACCGCAAAGTAAGATTTGTGGTGCACATGGCGCTGTGGTGGGTTTCCTCAGGGTCCTCCAGTCCCCCCCCCCATCATTCAACCAACTACTCCATGATTCATCTCTTCATCATCCCAGGCGTTGGGCCGAACCCTCAACCCTGGTATCTCAGGTCAAATGGTTCGGCTCCCTCGCTCTGAGGAAACCCGAGCGACTACTAACACCAGCATTGGTAAGGAAGGGAGAAAAAAAGTAAACCATGGCGTAAAAGTCGTATCAGAGTGGACCAGAGCCGGCCAATTCGACTGCCGGCCTCACGCCTACATACATATAGTAGAGGTGAGTGATCATCCAACCGATATGGGGAGGAAATGTGGTCAGCATCACGGCACACCAAGCCGGAATGTTGCCTTTCTAGACCAGAGTTCGTTACCTAGCATAGCTCTTCAATTTCCTCGCGAAATTTAGTGGACACCGGTCCTATACCCGGGTCTTAAAGTCCTCTTTCTCAGGGGTGGAATCGAACCCGAGCGCTTTTCATGGCAGGGAACCAAAGCACGGCACTCTAGACCACTACGCTATGGCGCAGAACAATTTGAAACCTTAGGAGCTGCATTTAAATTTAATGTGAGTACTTTCTAGTCCTGTGTCCCAGGCAACAAATCCTTTAATGCATCCGTGCTTATGCCACTTGATAAGTGCAGAGCTGCGAACATATGACTGCAAAAACACCAAAGTGTAGCCCTAAGAATTTTGATCCTAAGCCCAATGATCCATGTTAGTGGGGAGTCAAAAGTAACCGATATGAATGCAAGGGAACACTCGTACCACCCCACTGTTCAGACTTCGAAGCGGTTACAAAAATAAAACCTGTGACTTTCATGATGCAGTCGTTATGACTGGAAATTTCGTTCATCCTAGTGATTTACAACACATTTACTTTTAGAGTGTTTATAACAGAAATACCAGACATGTTATATGTTTTTATAGGTTCACTTGTTTATGGTTGCTGTTATGGTTGCCAATATATTTTCTAAAGTCGCAAAAGCAAATCTCGTGCACTGGTCACTTAAACAGGAGAAGGTTGTTGGAGGCAAAGCGCACAATTTTGTGGCACCATGTACTTCGTTACTTTCAGGTGCACTGCTTCCCTTCAACCGGCCCTTGCACACAATTTGGTATTTCCACGATTATTATCGAGAACTGCTATGTGGACTGACTCAGTGTTGTATTGAAAACAACATTAAGGTACTGTAAAACAAAGTAAAGCTGAAAACGCGCACATCGATTACCATTCAAGTTTCACTACCTGCTAATATTCCTCTACATGTCATTTCTCATATGGTCTGCCTTACTCATAGGTGGAAGTACAAGGTTAAGAAGTGAAAACATGAGCAATCCTTCAATTATGATGACAGGCATCGGATCTCATATACCTTTAAAGGGATATCAAGTTTACGAGTCTCGCAGTATATAACTGCTGACGTCAGTCCCGGGGACAACACGCAGGGATAGTCCGGTTCGCAACGCGTAGCTTTAGTTTCATTACAACTACTGCTCGCCATGAAGGTAGATCTGTCTTCCAGGGAGTGCAAGGTTTTTGACATATTGTGTTAATAGTATTACTTTCACAACAATTATTGGTTAATCTCCATTCTATAAATCAAAAGCTTTGGGTATTAAAGCTCGAACAATGCAATTTCGAGCTGTCTAAAAGCAGTTTAGCAGGTGTCTGCAAAAATTAACAATATACATAATGCACCACCTACCAAACAAGCAAAGCATAAATTGTCCAGTATTCTACACAAAAATACTGGATATTCAGTGCTAAAGTCTCCGAAAAACACATGAAAATGCTTTATACTACTAATATGCATCATTAACGTCGTGTGACGTTGAACGAACTTTCTCCTAATATTTTTATATTGTTTTAGCGAGAGGCGTAGAAAATTCACATTCGACAATTTACGAATGTACATGGTTGTTCACTGTAATTCCCTCAACGAAAGTAATGAGAAGGATGGCATATTGTGACATAGGTCACATTTTGTATCCGTACCAGAGTGCACATACACATCGCATCGATATACTTGTTGCCACGGACGTTTGTTGATGTCTCGCTTGAACTTGCATAGTACCAGTGTGCTTTCATTGACTGCTAAGGTGTAAGGGATTCGATGTCTGGTAATGACGTATGACCAGGTGTATTTAACACTTTTGTGCATTCTGATGTGCCCGGACCAGTAGGAATGACGAAAGAGAGGGCAGGGTAACTACATTTTTCCAGACTGAAACTCCCCAGTGGCAGCTGATAGGCCTGGCTCGATACAGCAGGCTTCCACTGCCCATATGAGGAGGCCGGAACTGGGAGGCTCCTACATTCAGGACCACAGAGTTTACAGAGAGCATCCTTTCTTCCTGAAATAGAACTCCGGGCCTCCCGGACACATTTATGGGGATGAAAGGTGAAGTGAGATGCAACAGAAATAGAGGAAATTCGGGGAATGTATATTGTAACTTGGGATACATTTTGTATCCGTCCCAGTGTGTACTCACACAGCGCATCGGTATACTTGTTGGCACGGGCGTTTGTTGATGTCTCGCTTGGCCTTGTATAGTACCTGTGCGCGTACAATAATTGCCAAGGTGTATGCGATCCGATGTCAAATGACGACTTTTGCCTCCGCTCCTGCGTTATAGGGACAAGATCTTTGCTCCCTACCTTACTTTTTTGATTGATTTTTCTGTTTTTCCTTTTTCGGTTCTACGTATGCATACAAACACCCATGGGACTTGAATCCGCGATTGAAAAGCAGTTACTAGGTACGAGGGCAGGCTGATTTGATATTACGTCCAGACGTTCGAGGACGTAAATTGAAAAAAAAAAATCACTCCAAGGTTATTCTGTAAAGGAAAATATGTTACAATGGGTGGAGGAAAGTGATCACACGGCTCATAGAGCAACCTTCCAACTATTCTGGTAAGCTTTACACACCTTTCTATTAATCGGAGCCCATTCTCGTAGGATCCTCGATCCTAAAGCAAACTACAGATAGACCGCGAAAAAAACTGTGTTCGGTGGCGCATGCGCAAGCACAGTCGTCTCCCCTCAACATCCAACATGCCTCCCTCCCCTCCATACGTTGTCCAGTGCAATGCAGCTTGCGCTATGGAGGAGAGAGAGGCAGCCTAAAATGACGGTAGAGGGTGAAAGCTGGAGAGCTTCAGTTTTGGCAAATCACGCCTGCAGCTGCATTTTCTTCGCGGTTTACCTATAGCTGTGCAGTTCTCAATCACAAACAGGAATGAAAGAAGACCGCGGCGGATGGATTAGCGTACATTCCCAAATTGACATGGAACAGTTCTCGAACATCACTCGAGTATATTCACTCAACTGCCTCCAATGATTTGTATCAAAACACCCCTTTAAGATAATTTCATAACAAGTGGCACGTATATCATAAATGTTCTGGGAATGTCCTCTGAAGGAGAGGTGATGGGAGAGATGCACGCTCACGAAACGTCAATGTCACAACATCTGCTTACCTGGCTCGAAGCCCGAGAACGTCTAGAACATCCTTGTTATTCGTCTGCATTTTTCCAAACACCTCAATTTTTCACTCTTAAACATGCCAAAAATGAAAGCCTGTACATAATGGCCAGCTCTTAAAAGACCTGACTCACTCAGTGCCTATTGCATTCCTCTCTTCTCCTTGCAGCTACAAGTAAATTGGCAATAAAATGATTTTTGCAAACATTTATCTCGATTAATGTGAAATATAAGGGTGTCTAAGACCTTTTAAGAATAGTTTGTGCATGAGTAGAGAAAGGAATGCGAGTGTAACATATTTGACTATTAATACAGCGATAACTGTGAAACAATAGAAAGAGAAGTACTAGGTTACCACTTCGTCATTGTTAAGGTCTCTCAACCATTGCTTTGGCCGGAATGTTTGTTAGAGGAGGGAGGGAAGTAGGATAGATTGTTACAGAGGGGATTTGGCATTGTGACCAGTCTTCACCTATTGGGTATCCCCGGGAGAATATAGAGGGTGGCCGACCCAAAAAGACATGACAGTCCAGAGGGCAGGGTCCCTACTACTGATCAGTCGGAAACTCCCAGGCAGGCCATTACAACTGCTATTCAACCCGCCAACGGCCCATCTGGCCGGCCCAAACACCATCCTACCGCAGAAGGATGTGTTTACTCAGCATATCATCCTACCATGCAACTCCGAGACACATACCGACACTTCTACCCTGAGAGACCACCAGATGAGAGATGTGAAATCATAATGGAGATCAAACGGAGGGATATGAAATTCAAGGGATGTAATCAAGCTAACCACTATTCGCCTCTCGACCCGGAAAAACCAGCGAAAAACCTATGGATCAGGTAGATCGGCCACGGGAATCGAACCTCGACCTTCTGAATGTGGGCCAGAGACGAAACCGCCTGAGCCATGTCGCTCGTTGTTGGTGGGAGAGTTTTTCAGTACCTCACCTACAGTGTCCTCTCCAAAGCGCGCCTTATTAAGGAGGAGACCGGAGTTCCAATCTCGGTAGAGGCGTGGTAATTTTCTTACTGGGAAACTGATCCTCCTGAGCTTCCTGAGGAACCAACTGACAAAGATACTCCACTGAGAAGTAGTCACCTCTGGTCGTGAAGATCGCATATACCTGCTCAATTTCCCCCCACCCTTCAGTACTACAGTTAAGTGCAGAGGATCTACCCAAAAGTCCGAGGACCCTGGCCTCCTTCAATCCGGGATTGATGGATAACTCCGGGCCTCCTTCCATAGGGCAATACATAATTTCTTAAAAAAGCCCCTCCCCACGTTGACTACAACATCAAGAGGGAATGGAAGTAGATACGCCACTTACGCGCGTCAACTCCGCAGGGAACACTACCGAAAACCTCGGTAGGGCCGCCTGGTGTTCTACCTTTGCAGGCTAGTACCCGAAACTTATGAGGCAACCCTATACCCCTTCGGGCGGTCGTAGCCTGGCCGGAGGTACACGATTTCTCGCGGATGTCGGGAACACACTGTCCCCTGGAGTCCAACCCAATCCGACTATCTTCCCTACGGGAGGGGCTCGGCAGTTCGGTCCGAGGTTCCCTTAGTAACGTCGGAGATACCACGAGTGCTAAGGGTCCGCTGCGCCCGCACCACGGCAGTTAAAGGAGACGGATCCCCTCCCCTATTACACCCCACCCATGACGCTTATAGGTGGTAGAGGAAGGCGACGTAGAGGCCTTATATAGGCCTTTATCCGAAAAGTGTTGTTGCGCTGCAGGTTTAGTAGCTTTTGATCGTTCCGGTTAAAAGTATATATCCATATAATCGTTCCAAAATAAAGGTTACTCAAATAAGAATCACCACGTTCTTGAAAAGTACTGGATGAGTGAAAGCACATATTTGAATAAGACGTGACCTTTTTTTTTGTAATTTACGTCCTCCAATGTTAAGTCATATCGGACGGTCAATGAATTGGGTGAAATGATGCTCAAATGAGTCCGGGGTCCAAAGAGCTTAAGAATTACCCGACATTCGTCTTTGAGGATAAGGGAAAACCCCGGAAAAAACCTTATCCAGGTAACTCACCCTAACCGAGATTCGAACTTGGAACTTCTTGAACGCGAGGCAGACACGCTACCATCTACGATACCGGGGCGAGAGTAAGAATGAGACAGTGCATGTCTGAATATCGCATATTTATGTTTACAAGTTAATTTCATACTTTTTCTGTCTTGCCTTTGATTTTGCTTTTATAATGAATATAACTTAGCAAATGTTTATTTTAAATATTATTAAACACAGTTACATGTAGATATTCCTGATGCCTTCATTGGTAATATCCTTCCACCGTTTAAGCAACAATATTATGTAATTCATTTCATAAACATTAAATCATTCTATGCAGTGACATTTAAAAATGTGCATATTCTACTTTGCAATGAAATTCTTTGAAATGAAATTCTAATCTCTGTAGATTATTATAATATGCTTCCCTAATAAGAAACTTCAAGATTACTATGTTTGGTTCAAAGGTACCTTTATCAGTTCTTTTAGACTACTCTAAAGCGAGCTATACGTGTGTTACAACACACGACAACTGCTCTCAGGGACTTTTTGAAATTTTAGGGAACACTTTGCTATTTTATTTCATTTCAAGTGAAATATGGGTAGTTTATTAGACAGATGTATTAGATTAGGATTTCATTATGAAGGGGATTCGGTACGTAGGCCACCATGCTGGGCCCATTGTGCCTATGCCCCCAAGTTGGACACCCCTGGAGGAAGGATGAGGCGAGAGGAGACAGAGTGCGATCAACCCAAGGAGCCACGATAGTGAAGAGGGCAGGGTTTTTACAGTTTGCTTAGATAGAGACTTCCCCCGACAGGCAAGGACAACGAACGCTCCTCTGCAGTAGGATGGCAACGAGCCTAGCAGCTGAGCCCAAAGGTCCCTGGCTAGCGGTCCCAGTAGAGGAGCTGAGGCCGGCAACCGACCTACCGGAGGAGGAAGAGTTTTCCTCAGAGCATATCATCCTGCCATGCACCGGCGAGACACCCTCTGACACGTCTACCCTGAAAGAGACACCAGATGAGAGATGGTATGAACTGATAATGGAGATGAAATGGAGGAACAGGAAATTCAGGAGATGTAATTAACCTACCCATCATTCGCCTGGCGACTCGGTAAAACCTCTGAAAAGGTCCTTGGGTCAGATAGGTCAGCAAGGAGAATGGAACTCGGGTCTCCCGAATGCGGGCCACAGACGAACCCGCTGGGTGGACAGACGTATTCCTCTAGGCTGCTTGTAGATATGGCTTACCAGATCGAACTGGTAGTTTTTGGGTTTAGCAATTCAGGGAACGAGCAAATAGAATAGCTATATAGCCGGGATAATAATGAACGTCTTCAGGCAGAACTAGAGAGCAGACCGTTTTCAACTACAACTGAAATTAAGGCGGCTTCCTGGTTCTTTTCAGTCCCTAAGGAATTGCTGAAGAGTTTTGTCCAGGACACTACATAGCTTCTGGTAAAGAAGTCCTCACTGAGGAACACACCATGTTGTTGTCAACACAAACGTCGACTGGAGGAGAGTAACCTTTCCCGACGAAGTTGTAGTGTCGACGTCGTATAATGGCTTACTGATTTGAGTGAAGAAACATGGCAACTCGTATTCGCATAGACACAGAAACCTCTCACTGTGGGGCTGGATTTCTTTTAAATGTTCTCGAAGATTTCCAGTTTAGTCTCATCTCCCATAGAAAGGTATATCGTTGGAACAATCCTGTACCTGAAGGACAACATGGCGTCATCAATAAAGAATAGCCTAGGTTTGATGGGAAAGAGGATATTTTGGAGACACTTTACCCACCGAGGTTAGACGATCCAAACCCAAGTATTAACGTGTGGACAGAAATGAAGATTCTTCGAAATCCCTTATCACCCGCCTCTTAGGACGTCGAGGGCTATGGGAAACACGAGTGGGATTGCTTCGCAGAAAAACCACCGCTGATAGACTCCTGCCAAAAGAATTAACAAGGTTTTCGAGTATGTAGGGCATTAGATTTGGTATTAGATTTGGTATTATTTTTTATTTTTGTTTTGTTTATTTTAATTTTTGATCAAGATGGAAATTTGGGTCATGTCTTCATGTCTTTCCGAAGAGGAAATACTTTAAGGCAGCAATAATAAGAATTTTAAATGCGTGACAGTAAATCCCCCATTTACTTAGTTGTTAGTCACAAAAAACAACAAGACTTCAGACTGAAACTGAGCAATGCGCTATTCAAACGCTCAAAACCATCAGACGAGGGTTTAATTCCAATATTTCCCATAACCATGAAGCGGAAAACAGTTTCCGACTATATTATGTTTAATCCATTTATTCACACCTCCAGTTTTATTCGAGAAAGTCATAAACTTTAATGTATTACTTGAGGAAGCGCCTGAGTTATATCAATACTGTCACCGATCACTTTTTTGGATTAAAGCCGCCGCAAAGCTAGAGCTACGCGTGGGCAGGAAAGAAATAGACAGATAGTGGCACACAGAGTTGGACGCTTGCCGAGAGAGAGAAAGAGACCGATGTCTGGATAGTTCCTTCTTTGTCTCGCTGTGTCGTGATTGTTATCAGGAAATCTAGTAAAATGACTGGAGGTATAAAAAACCCCGCAAAGTGTTAAGAGTGGAGTCAGTTGCTAGTTGACTTGTGCAGCTGTGTTGTAATTGTGTGTTTGAACTGTAGCGCCGCGAATTCTTTTGTTTGTTTAGGTGTAGCAAGCAACGAGATGACCTAGGAGACTGCGTTTGTGTATGTTACGTCATTTCCTGCTGCCAAGGTTGTACAAAGTGTCTTTTTACTGCAATACAGACAATTTGGCTCTTCTTTCTAATATGCGATGCGGCTATTTTTTTCTAAGTCCTTTACACTTTTTGATTTTTGTTATTGATACCGATATTAAGGGATGCAATGAGTAAAGAATCCTAATGGATTTCAAAGGAATAGTGTCTTTGTTACAACACGTGCAGGCAGGTGGTTGAGTTGTGTAACAAAAGACACAGGAGAAAGAGGGTTTTCTTAGCAAGAATTCTAAAGGAGTAACACTTGACTCCGTTTGAAAAGGTATTCTTCGGACCCTTAATAATGGCATGACCGAGACTAATAATCACAATGGACAAAATAGTCACAAAAGGGAGTTTTGGGTTAATAAAGAAGTTTTTCGAGAGTTGAAAGTCACACACACACACGCAGCTGTGCCCAGTGAGGATACACAGATCCTGGCTGGCAGACCATTAGGACGGTCATCTGCTTCTGTCTTGGGCGAAGGCAGACCAGAAACAACGATAGGAGCTATCTGTCGGTTCGTACGTAAATAAAGAATTAAGTGTTATTACGTATTAAGCATTCTACATACGGTAACTCTAAACAGTGAAATATTCATAACCTTGGTCGGCAACTTCGAGTTTGATGTGATGATATAAAGAAGCAGTCATTAAACCAGTTTGAAACTTGCATTCCTGTGTCATTAGAACCATCCATACTCCCATACATATTCACGCATACCCTGAGGATGAAGTGCTCTACCCTGCTCTACCCTGCGCTAATCAGTACTAGCTTCAATATACAACCATGGTTTTTAATATTATCTTTACTTTTTAGTGCAATTTCGTGAGGGAAGGCATTCTTTTAACGTTATTCATTGTTTGTTTATTTACTGCGTAATGTAGCCATACTGAAGAATTCAGTACAGTCAAACTATCCTTGTTTCTCCACTGAACGCAATGCTGCCAACAGTGTTACTCGTCCCTAAATTACACTATCTAGCAGACTAACACAAAGTATTACCTAAATTGCACCTAATTGTAGTCCTCGCCAGCGTGACTATGTTGTTTCATTTCTCACTTGGTCGACAAAGTGCACTGAGTGATTCACTCCTAGGTGCGCAGCAAACCCTCCAGCCATCAACCCATAGCATACCCGCCAGCATCGGTGTGAATGGTGCTGGTGAACTCTACGTGCTCTGCAATTAGACTGTAGAGCGTATTTGCATCCCTTCTGCTGTTGGGACATATCGTCATCCGCACCTCATTCGTTCCCACGTCGATCCCCAGGATCCAGTTGCCCTCTACGATGCGCCCACGATGAAACTAGCGTCGTCTTATTTTGCAATCGTTGATTTGAACGTGTTTCAACGGTAGTGATGACATATTTGTTTATATGACGTTTATCACTGACCTTGTTTTGAACTGCATTAGTCATATATTGCCATTCGAAGGTGTGTTGTGCCGAGTGCGAGAGCTAAATTATTTTACTGATCGTTTATTGCGCATGTACTTATTATATGTACAATAGCATCTACCGCCAGTTTTTCGCTGAAGCATGAAAGGGAAAAACTTTACAAAGTGGCGAAGAAAGAATTGTGGTGCATGTGTTTAATGCACTCACAGAGAACAATCCATCTTTGTGAGTGAGAGAGTGAGCTGCGCTACGAATTTATAAGTGTGAGTGTTAGGTTCGTAGGAACACCACGACGTGAAATTCAGACAACAGGAGAACTTATCACTTCAGGCAAAAGCAGGAATAAGCCAAAGCGAGTGCTCGGAGAATGCGATTCGTAAAAATGCTACACGTCGCCATGTGTATATTTTTTTCTTTAGAAACAAACTCCCTAACACAAATAAAATTTTGTCCACTGTAATTGAGGATGCAGATTTACCAAATTTTAGCAGATCTAGTCTGTATAGATTGCTTATGTAGTTTGGGTTTGTAAATGAAAAAAAGGGGCAAGAAAAATGTGCTAGGAGACAGAGGCGATATTGCTGTGTGGCAAAGACGCTCTTTAAGGACACTCAGACTGTACCGGAACACAAATCGCAAAATATACTACCTTGACGAGACTTGGGTGAATGAAGAACACGCGAAAAGTAAAGTATGGCGTGACACAACTTTTATGACTGAAAGAAAAGCATTTTTGCAAGGTATATGTGCTGGTTTAAAAAATCCCAGTGGAAAAGGCCGAAGGCTGAGTTGAGTCGAGTTTCATTACAAACTTGTATTTTTGCATGCCTTCATTTCCTTATTTGTATGATTTTATCTATCTTACTGGCAATTATTATGACGTTTACTGCAGGTTTAAATGACACCGCCTATGGCGTATGGCGTGAAAGCATCAGCTAATTAGAGTGAGGGGGAAGGTAGTTGCACGCGGAGTGATACATGTCAGCGGGGCAAGGTTATATGAAACACAGTAGTAACCTCTCGGACATAAATACAGGTTAACCTCTTATTTGGAGCTACAGGCCGATTCTGAACAAACTCAGATATTCGCTCTTGGACTGGTTTATGTCTGTTCCAGTGTTCACCGATTCCTCAAAACGGAGCCCCCCTTACTGACTCGTGAAGTGCTTTCTACACCGTTCATACTCCTTACCAAAGCTTGGAAGGTACCACACTTCTTTGAACAATTCACCGAGTAAGTGATTCGTGAACTGCTTCACTGCTCCAACTCCTCGCCACGGTGCCGCCCTCAGACTCACCTCCAAGCTCAAAACAGGCACAAACTCTTAAACACTAAACACTCTACTCTTCTTCCAGAGGCCAGAGGAAGTCCTAGTCGGGCGGGGCTCTTCCCCGTCCGGGTGTCTTTTGCCGCAGTACCTAGCCGCTTTGCGGCTTAACCTGCGAAATGAGTCTGGTTGAAGGTTCGTTCTGCTGGGGGTAGGCTGTATGTTATAGGATATTTGGGTTGGAATGCCCTCGAATAACCTCAGAAGGCAGCTGCTTTATAGCGTTCCCCCATTTTGTGAGAAACGATTTGATGTTTTTACTCCGTTTTGGTTACGAGTTGCATATCGCTTGAACCATCAGGCGTAGTACGGAACATAGAGATATATGGGGATTCTTGGGTTAACCAAGGGACAGGTCTTTTGGGAGTTTGTAAGTTGTCAAGTGTCTTTGCTCCCTCTGGACACATCTGCCCAGGATATTCATCAAAGGATTGTTGTGGGTTTGAATTTTGTCGTACATTGATCGTACCATCTCGCGGATGACATCGACAATGTACGGGATCTTGGAGTGTTCCTGTACGATATGTGTGGGAAATCTCCAGTCTATATCGTAGATGATTCTGAGTGCCTTGTTCTGCAGCGTCTGGAGTTTGACGAAAGTGTAATTACTCTTCTGTCAGTCCTCGCATCGCCCTTATATAGTCCTGCCGGTAGTGGGAGGTCGTTTCAACAGTAGAATGTTCTCGAATTACATTTCTAAAACGACCTTTAATGGCATCTGGGCTGTAATATTATGACTTCCTCCGTGACGTCAGCCGGTGGCTGTCCTTGACGCGTTAATCTCTCATGACACACTTCCTTCCGCCTTCGTGACGTCAGCTGGTAGCTGGCTCATAGGAGGTCCTGTGTCTCCGGTCCCTCCCACTGGCAACAACAATGGCTACCCGAATCACATCCTTCTCTCTACAATAGCTACACTTTCACCAATGTGACAATATACATACTTGTAACTCTTGTAATGCAGGTCAGCCTAATCTAGTGTAACTTGCAAGGAGCTACAGTTCCAAGGTCTCACTTCATGTACATCCTTGTAACTGTTGTACCCTATTATAACGGACTATGTATTCTAACTTGAAGCAGAAACAGTTCCAAGGTCTCATATAATATATATATCCTTGTAACTGTTATATTGTAACATAATGTGCTCTTTATTGTTATTTAGGAGTAGTGACAGTTGCAAGGTCTCACATCGTATACATCCTTGCAACTGTTATAAAAGGGTTACTTTTAGAACAGGCTACAAAAATAGTTGAGCTAATGTGAAGTTATGATGACTTATTTTGAGTAACTTGAACAAGGTTTTGTAAATGTTAACTCCACGGTTAGGATTACATTATGAAATTTTGGAATGCACAAAACCTTTCTTTGTTTAGTTGAAGGGCAAACCAGGAATATTTGTCCTTGTGATTGAGTGGTCAGGGTTTGGGCTTCTCAATCCAGAAATCCCCAGTTCGATTACCGGCTTAGAGAGAGATATTTTCTTTAACGGAAGTTCACTGCCTTCCACAGTTTCAGTATGAATATTGTAGCGGGATTATGGTGATGATGGGATGATGGTGTTCTCGGAGTCTGCGGTGATCATGTTGATGTTCTCACCTGATGTCGCCCCACGTTGTGACTGGGGTTGTGGTTTGTATTCAGCCTCCCAGAAAGATGATGATGGTAACTCTTCTTGGTCCAATCTGGCACTCTGATATATCGATGCATATAAAAAATCTCCGGATCTGCTTCAGTCTGAACTATGTGAACTGTTAATTTTCAGACGTGGTCGCGAGGGAAAGAATAAATTTTCTAAATAAACTTCTATACAAATAAATTCTTTTTAATTTAAAAATATAAGATGTTCATGGATAGAGTCAACATGAAAAATTCAATGCCATGGCCGGGATATGAACCACTTATCTCCTGGTTTCCGTCCAGTCGCTCTTAACCTTTGAGCTACCATGGCCAACGTGCCGTCTTGACATTAAATTCTCCAGTTGACTCCATCAAATATCTTAGCCTATATAAGGCTAGTGTGGAAAAATGATTAATTTCCATCAATTAACTAAAATAATACGAGTTAAATGATCAAGTCTGGGACTCAAGTACTTACAATAGTAATTCGTCACAAACGGTGTATCTCGAATGCGAGAGCCCCTAGTGGTCTACCGGGGAAATATACGAGTCAAAAAGACTCAAAAGACTCTTTTTTCCTATCTGTTTTACCAGAATTATTGATTTTTCATTCTCTCGTTGCCATCACTACCAATCAAACTTAAGTTTACTTGTCCACGTCACACATTACATAATCTCAATTTTAAAACTACCAATGATAACACATCATATCACTTACAAGTTGCGTCATCTCATGACCTACTGAATTTTAACAATTTCCTTTCTTATTCAGTTTAACATGTCCATATCGATTCTTAAATCACATATTTACACATTTTTCATCTCTCGGGGCCTAAACAACAAAAACCGTTACAATATGAGAATATTTGAAAATTAATAAAGATATCTGATGTATGTATTATTTATTACTCTTGTATAAATGCTGCAAACGGTTATCATATTCATTATCGCGATAGCGCGGCTGACGCGCACAAAAGAATTTGCTGAAACAGATGAAGTTAGATGACTGGAAGTTTCGATTTCCTGTTTGTTCCAGAACAGTCTAGAATTATCAATGGACGTATAAAAGGAAGCAGTGGAGAGTCGTAAGCAGAGTTGTAAACAGAGTCGAATTGGAAGTTGAGAATCGTCCGAGTACAACTGTGTTTCGAAAGTAAACTCTTTTGTTTGTCGTCAACGACTTTGAGCATTGTATTGGTGTCAGTTACGTAATTCTGCTACTGTAAGGGTTGTGGAGCGGGCGCTGCGGGCCCCTAGCACTCGTAGAAACTCTGACGTTACTAGAGGAACCTCGGGCCGAACCGCCGAGCCCTTCCCTGAATGGGAGTTGTTCGTATTGGGTTGGACTCGAGGGGGCAGTGGTTCCCAACACCCGTGGGAGATCGGGTACGTCCCCGGACGGGGTTAAGGGAAGCCATATACTCCCGCGTACTAGCCAGCAGAGCTAGTAGAAGGTGTCCTAGATCACCAGGCGGCTCTACCAAGGTTGATCGGTAGCCTTCCCCTTCGGGGCTGGCGCGCTCACTTCCATCCCGTCTTGAGTCCACAGGACCAGATAGGGGGGCTTGTTAGTCTCTAGGTCTTGCCTTATGGAAAGCCCCATGGAGGCGCCGGGTGCCCTTCCGGGACAGCTCGGCAACTCCTGGTTTCGAGAGGGAGGTTGGTCTCACCTTGTGATGGCTGCCCTTGTAGATACTCTCGCATATATATATACACACACTATAAGGGTTGAGTGCCCACCTCGGTAGCATAGATGGTAGGATGTCTGCCTCACGTTTAAGAGGTCCCGAGTTCGAATCTCGGTCAGGGTGAGTTACCTGGATAGGGTTTCTTCCGGGGCTTTCCCTTATCCTGATAGAAGAATGACCGGTAACTCTAAGCTCCATGGACTCCGGACTCATTTGAGCATCATTTCATTTATTGTCCGATATGACTTAACGTTGGAGGACGTAAATTGCAACAAAAAAGTGTATTTTTACTGAAATAAAGAACACTTTGAATTTCTACAACTTGGAATTTTAATTCTAGGAACCCAAAAAGTCAATATATTTATTGAATTATTTCCATGTCCTTCAAGATAACTATATGCAGAAATTGTCGTGTTGCTTTTTTTTTTTTTTTTTTTTTTTTTTTTTTTTGGCAGCGGTCAATATGTGGTAGGATATAACTTTCAATTCTCTTTACATGTTCAAGAAGGTTTAAAAATGGTTCTGTGTTTTAACGAGGGCTCAAAATTTTCGGCAATTTTCCATGTAAAGGATAGGTAGTTTGTGGTAAAAGAATTTTCTTGAAAAGCTTTCGTGTTGCATCCTTAAATATACCAAGTTTGGTATTTAACCCACTTATCGATGTTTAGTTATATTATTTACAGATCCTCAAAGGGAAAAAAAAACACACATCTTTCTTAACTATTATATCGCTCTGAAAGTTGGTTTTAAGTCATATATATATCTTCAGTTTAGCGTGATAAAATTTTGATTGCCACATGTAGAATTACCTTAGCTATGAACACATAACGATCTTGCCAATCCCAAAGTCGCGGGTTCAAATTGATAAATTTGCTAAAAGCGACAGTCCCGTGAACTCCTGCGGGACAACCTTCCGGCACACTGGCGGTGCTACCATGATCGTGGACCCATATCATTGGTGCACACATAAATTCAAACTTATGAATAAGCAAACGAACACTCTCTGAACATAATCAGCTATAAGAAATTATTTACAAAATATGAAAACGTGCCATGGATGAAGAAGATTAAACAAACGAAGAATAAAGTGACCAAACAAACGTTTCAATGTCCAAATTATCACAAATAATTCATAAACGTATGACCTAACCGATAGATATATCAGCAGAGCGAAGCAATTCTTCAGGGTAGTGCAGAGCGTCATATTATATCTGGACTACTTCATAAATAAAATGCGAATTTAAATACTCTATTGCTAACATTTGACCCGAAAATGTTGCATTTTATGAAGAAAAAACCAGACATATATTTATTACGATTGATACAAATTGATCTATCGGAATTGCCAACTAAGAAAACCAAATCCAAATATTACATTTATTTCGATTCTCTCTTATTGTTATAGCAGATAAAGACTTGATAAGCTCAAATAAATCATTTTCTATTTTGAAATTAAAAAGTAACCTCTCTTCTGGGAAAATGCATTAATAATTAAAAGAAAAATTGTAAATTAATTGTTCTTTCACACCAGCTGTGTGTAGGACGCACTATGAAAGAGAAGACCAGACTGAAAAATTCAATGCCATAGCCGGGATTTGAACCACGGATCTTCTTTTCAGTCTGGCTCTACCCTTTCAGTGCGTCCTACACACGGCTAGTGTGAAAGAACAATTGATAAATTAATTGTACCTAATAGTGGTCCGAACCATAAAGCCCAAGCCTTTAAGTACTTACAGTCGTCATTAAGGTAGTTGTCTCACGTGTTTATGAGAACTCCTAAGTGGTTTACCGGGAAAAACAAGAGTCAGTTGGAGAATTTAATGTTATGTTGGCACTTTGGTCATAGTAGCTCAATGGTTTAGAGCGGTTGGACGAAGACCAGAAGATCCGTGTTTTAAATCCCGGCTATGGCATTGACTTTTTCAGTCTGGCTTTACCCTTTCATAATGCGCCCTACACACAGCTAGTGTGAAAGAAAAATTAATTTCCATTAATTGTACCTAATAGTGGTCCGAACTATAAAGCCCGGGCCTTAAAGTACTTACAGCATAGTAAGTCGTCAGTAAGGTAGTTCTCTCATGTGTTTATGAGAACTCCTAGTGGTTTACCGGAAAAAATACGAGTCAGTAATAGAATTTAATATCATGTTGGCACGTTGGCCATGGTAGCTCAATGGTTAGAGCGGCTAGATGGAAACCAGAAGATCCGTGGTTCAAATCCCGGCTATGGCATTGAAGTTTTCAGTCTGGCTCTACCCTTTCAAAAGAATAATTGTTGAAAACACCGTCGTCAAAATGGAATGGAATGCGCTTCCCTTTAAATAGATTGGGCACCGAGTTTGTCCTTAAAGTGAACTCTTTATATCCTGCTTCATTATCTTTTATCATTGGGATTGGGATTGAGATTTCATGACGGAGGGGATTCGGTACGTAGGCCACCATGCTAGGCCCTTTGTTCCTATGCTCCCAAATGAGGAAGGATGAGGCGAAGGAGACAGAGGGCGGCCGACCCAAGGAGCCACAACAGTACAGAGGGCAGGGTCCCTACAGTTTACTTGGGTAGAGACTTTCCCCAACAAGCCAGGAAAGCGAACGCTCCCCTGCAGCAAGATGGCAACGAGCCCAGCAGCCGAGCCCTAATGGTCCCTGGCTGGCGGTCCCGAAATGGTCCCAGCAGAGGAGCCAGGGCCGGCAACCGACCTACCAGAGGAGGAAGTAGTTTTCCTCAGGGCATATCATCCTGCCATGCACCTCCGAGACTCCCGCCAACACTTCTACCCTGAAAGAGACCACCAGATGAGAGATGATGCGAAATAATAATGAAGATGAAATGGATCCAGCATTCACCTAGCGACCCGGGAAAACGTCCGAAAAACCCCCATGGGTCAGGTAGGTCAGCCACGGTAATCGAACCCGTGCCTCCCGAATGCGGGCCAAAGACGAAACCGCCTGAGCCATCCCGCTCGGTAGCTTTTCTCATGCTCATCGACCAATCTTTTATTATAGAAACAATATCTCCAATTGAAGACTTTGGTAAGAGTTCGTATCCCCGTTCATTACAGAATTCATTGAATTAGCCCCACCCTCTCGCTCTATTATTGGTACACAACTTTAAATTATTGTTTCAATTGCAATATTCTATGGCTCACCAAACCGTTCTGTATTGCGTTTAATTCTCAGTTTTGACACCTAATGGATTGAAACGTGTAAGGAATTGTTTTTCAGCAATTTAAGGGAATGTAGTTGGTCATACTGACTAAACAAAAGTTTGACCACGGAGAAATCAACGACTCAACGATTCCACATACGAAAAAGTCTTTCTGAAATATTCTGGTCTGAAGGAAGTAAAGATGTAGGTTCCAACAGTGCTTTAAACAATGCATTTGCCTACTGTACTATTAGCTGTGTGTTCTTACACTTCAGCAGTTCCGTACCAGAATAGCTTCCAAGGTTTAGCTGGCAACGTGAAGGGCTCCAGTAATTGCCTGAAGAATGGTTAACGATCAAATACGAGAGCTGTTCAATAAAGAATGCTCATAAAGTTTTACGGTCATAATTTTTCGCACTAAAATCCAATCTTATTATATCCTGTTAGCTTAATGTGAAACAAATACGCCATAGTAGTTTCATTTTTGGTACTCCTGGTTCCCGCCTGTGAGAAACAGGTAAGTTCAGACATGTTTATATCGCCTACCGCTGCAATGGAGGTAACACGCAGTTAAATTTGATGTTAGAGGAAGAGCTGGGGCTTCTTTCAAACGTCATCACTGCTGATGAAACTTGGTTACATCATTTTGCACCTGAGAACAAACAGCAAAGCTCAGTGTGGAAATCTCCTTCATCACCAACCCCCCAAAAAAGCAAAAGTGGTTGCTTCTGCTGGGAAAGTTATAGTCATCTCATTCTTTGATATTCATGGAATGGTTTATCAGCATGTTGTACCTGCACACACATCAGTAAGTGGATAATA
This sequence comes from Mantis religiosa, assembly GCA_030765055.1. Classification (NCBI taxonomy): domain Eukaryota; kingdom Metazoa; phylum Arthropoda; class Insecta; order Mantodea; family Mantidae; genus Mantis; species Mantis religiosa. Next base: position 332,699,637 of record CM060948.1, read on the forward strand.
CTACAGGGATGTTGTGAAAACATTGGAAGTCCGTGTCAGGCGCAAAAGGCCACATTTCCGTGAAGCAGGCTGGATGCTGTACCACGATAATGCGCTGCCGAATATTGCCAATGTTGTTGCTGAATATCTTGCAAAAATTAAGGTGAAGTGCATCCCTTACCCTCCCTATAGTCCGGATTTAGCCCCATGTGACTGTTTTCTATTCCCTAACTTGAAGAAACGCCTTCGTGGGAGGCATTATCCATCATCAGAAGCAGTGGTGAAGGCTGCGGAGGCGATTTTGAAAGATCTCTCAAAGAATGGTTTTCCAGCATGTGTTTGAAGACTGACACAAACACTGGGACAAGTGAATCGCATTCAGGGGAGACTATGACTATGAATATGACATCCTGGTTTACTGCTCTGTCAGGTAGCTCTTAACCTCCATGTCTCCTTGTTATTTAACTAGTCCCTTTCTTCCCCCTCATATTCCTTTCTTATATTCTTTACATTTCTGGCCCATTTTTCTTCAACTTTATGCAAGAACTCGCCAATACTTCTTACCTTCTTTTCCTCCCTACCCGTTAACATTTTAATAGCTACTATCCTCTTCTCTACTTTCTCCCAATTTTCTTCCCAAACCCCTGTTCTCCACATTGCAACCTCCTCGCATTCTATTACTTAGTGTTCTATGCTTTCTTTCCCCCCACACAATTCACAAATTCCCCTTTTCCTTCCTCTTATACCTCTTAGAAATATTATTTCTGTTCTCATCCAAGCTAGCCCTTCTCTCTGACCTATTATTGCAGTAATCTACATATGCTTCTCGTCCCCAATTTCTTTTTATTTGTTTTTAAAATTGTAATGATTTCATATTTTCTAGACTTCCCAATATTTTCTGTCTTTCTGTATCTTCTATTCTGCATTTTACTAATTTACCCACATCGCATGTATTCCTTTCCTCTTATCTCCATATATCTCCCATTGCTATTTTTTCCATAATTCCTATCTCTGCCCACCAACTATTTGAGTTCTCTAATCTTTTTTGCTGTCTCATGCATAATTCCATAATTTCCCCTTTTTTCTTTGGCCAAAGCATCAACTGAGCCGAAGTATTTCTCTTATAATTCAGAAATTCCTCCCCAAATTTTTGAAATAGTCCTACATAAAAATACGCATTCTCTCACACGTTTGACTGTACTTGATTCGCACCATTGCCCAGTTCTGGTAACCTTCCCAGTAAAACCTACTTCAACAATTCAAAAGCAAACGGATTGGTCAATAAAAGATTAAATGTTTTCTGGATTTTGCATTAACCTCAGGATATCAACTAGCAACATCACAAGAAATTCCCACGAGGGTGGAATCCTTACCGTGAAAAAGGTTTTGACGCTCTTTCCACTCTCGACCAAGGACCTCCTCCTCGCCGGCGGCTCATCACTGCGCGCTTTGAGGACGAAACCTCCCCGAGAGTCGTCCACCCTCCTGTCTCGTTCAGCTGCAGGATCTCCTCCCTCGGTGCTACGTAAGGATGTCATGGAGGCGCGCACCGTCTTGTTGGGACGGTAATGTGACGCCATACCGAAGGGTGCGCTGATTCTGACACCGTAGCCATGCCTCATACCTCTCAACCATTGTCCCTGGTACGTGCCTGTAACAAACAAGTTGTAGATTTAACAATCATTCCTATATTATCGGACGTTGGTGGTTAGAAATTCATTTTTACTGTCCCTACTATACTGTTTTCACCGGGAGAATATAAAGTAGATGTAAACAAAATCACGTGACCGTTGATCGTAGCGCGCCTTCTTCATAATTTCCATGATGCTTCCACCGTGTAAATAGTCACTTGTAAAATTACTGCTACTGAGGTGTGGACTCTGAGCTCGTTTTGCTAAGGCGCACAAGTGCGTACTAAACTATAAAAGATATATACTAATAGATAGTTACGTTAGTTTGTAATTAAAGTAAGTCTTGCTGCGCAGGCATATTGAAGCTGACAGGCGTATCCAGTTGTGAATCGCGGTGGATTTGGCGAGTACTGTTAAACATGCCGGCGGAAAGCCTTTACGAAGTGGTGAATGTATTTAACAAGCTCTGTGAAAATTTTCCAGAACTTGCTATCGATGAAGTGGTGAAGTTAACATCTGAGTTTACCAGTGTGTCGGTTTCCAGCATTTATAGTGCAAGCAAGGAAAAAGCCACATTCGGTGAAGGTTCAACTCCCGGCAAGAAGAGACCAGGTGCCAGATCAGTGTTGGATGTTGTCTGTGCTGGGTTTGTGAGGTCAGCAATTCGCCGGAAAGTTCATCAATTCTTTATTAATAATGAACCTCCCACCTTAAACAAAGTTTGCTGTTAAATCTGATCCTAAGCTTTCCGACTAAAACGATCTTCCCTCCACAAACTGCTGCTGGAAGTTGGTTTCAAATTCATCAACAGAAAAAGAGTGTCATTGTGCACAGAGATGATATCATACAAATATAACAATTTGTAACAAAAACTTCACTTAACTTAAGAACATTGTGTTAATTCATCTTTCTAATTGATATGGATTTCATGAAATCTTGTCCGCATCTTCATTCAAAGAAAACTACAAGAGAACACAAATTCGTTGTTAAGGAAGTTACTGTGTTCTTATGTTTTTTCAGTATTAACAAAATTTGAAAACGAAACAAACTTAAGAACAGCAAAGTATGGACTGACACCACAATTAAATAAAAATACAACCTACATTTCGATCTGGTTTAAGTGCAGGACTTAGAAATCCTACGAGGAGAGGCAAGCGTCTTATAGTTTTGCACATAGGAAGTGATGATGGACTTGTCGAGGGTACGAGCTTGTGTTCGTCTACAAAACAACGGAAGACTATCATGAACAAATGATTGCCGACGTCTTTAAATCCTAGTTTGGAAAGATTCTCCCCAAACAACAACTGAATAGCGTTATTGTGATGGACAGTGCCCTCTACTACAGTGTGAAGTTAGAACGCATACCAAACAAGTGACATCATAACATGGCTACTGAGTAAAACTTTAATTTTCCACGAGGGCCATGTTAGAGCGGGATTTCGTGCTAAAGAGAACGAAAAATACGTAAGTGGCAGTTAATTTTCATGGATATTAATAGTGTACTGGGTGTTACTTAGGTCGAAGAATGTGCTTTTAGTGTCGAAAATTTATATTAATATTATTCTTAACGAAGCGATTAAGTGGTAGGCTTACATTTTTTGTGTTGAAAATGCATATTCATATAATTGACACATTTTTTATGTTTATTTTTTGTTTTTATTTGTTATTTTTATTTGTTATTTTTGTTTTTTATGTTACAACTTTGGGCCTCGTTTATTTGTCTTTACCTTGTTGCTACCTTGGCTTACATGACACGCTGGTCTTCTGCTCTGCCAGATAGCTCTTAACCTCCATGCCTCCTTGTTACTTAATTAGTCCCTTTCCTCTCCCTTTATCTTCCTTTTTTTATATTCTTTACATTTCTTGTCCCTTTTTTATTTTACTTTCTGTAAAATCTCACCAATACTTCTTACCTTCTTTTCCTCCCTTCCCGTTAACATTTTTATAGCTACTATCCTCTTCTCTACTTTCTCTCATTCGTCCTCCCAAAACTTTTTTCCTCCATATTGCAACCTCCTCGCAGAGTCAGACTGAAAAATTACCATACCGGGCCACGAGGTAGGTACCTCCTATATCCGTATGACAGTAGTTAAAGAAATATAAAATAAAAGGAGGATAAACTAAAATGGTTCGTTGCAATTTATTTGCCTCTAGGCAGTTTCGCATTATTTCCCGTATCTTAACCGTTTCCCAGACCTCACTTAGCTGACGATGACTCACACTCTAGTGGACGGTACAACATAAGCCACCGAAGTGAGGAAATCTCAGTTCGAAGCTGAATCTCCACACCACATACATTTTCTGGTTTCTTTAGTGAAAGATTCCAACATATCGTTTACTATTTTCCATATTTTGAAAAGCTTGCCAGTCTTATTCCTCAATAATCACATTATTTTCGCTTGACTACATTTTCTCTCCGCTCGACTGACTCTTAGGAGACTGCATCACAATGCCCTATAGAGAACGTAAAGCCACTGGAATTCACCTTAAGCCAACTGACATATCCTCCTATTGTAGTGTTAGCACTGGTTACTTTCAGTGACATTCAGTCCCTTCAGTAGAACTTTATTACCACCAACTGCACCTGGAGAAGGTAAAGCCGTGATTGTAGCTTCAAAATTTGTGACACACGTCATCTTGCAGATACCTAACTACTCAATTCTTAATTGTGTACAGTTTAAAGTAAAATTTTTCGTAATGACAATGAGAAACGGAAGTTGTAAGTCGCTGAAACGTTAATGAGAGTGTGCTCTTGTGCTGATCGAACGCTACGGTCTTTAACCGGTACTGACTGCCAATAATCGATCACCTTCAATCCTTTCCAATTTTCAGGACTTTGTTTACGTTTGTTTCAACACCTGAACTTTAAACTAATGCTTTTTTATTGCATATCGAGCTGGATGGCTCAGTTGGCTTCGTCTGTGGCCCGCATTCGGAGGTCTGGGTTCGATTACTGTGATCGACATACCTGACCCAACGGTATTTTCGAGGGTTTTGCCAGATCCCCAGGCGAAAGCTGGATAGGTTAATTACATTCCTTGAAGGTTCTGTCCCTCCATTTCATCTCCATTATCACCTCACATCTGGTGGTCTCTTTCAGGGTAAAGTGTCGTAGGGTGTCTCGGCGCAGCAAGGCAGGATGATACTGTCGCGTCTTTGAGTAACGTACGTGACGTCATGTGTGACATCAACCTATGGCGACTTGTGAATTACTCACTCTCTTAGCCCGCCAGCCGTCGCAGAGTAAATTTGTGTATTTGTTAGCTAAGAGTATTGTGTGTTAGATGGCTGGTCTCTGACCATTAGGAGCGCAAGGTAACTTGCTGTTTGTTGTATCTTTGATTTAACATACTTAGAATTTAAACCATTTTTAACCGTTTCGTTGAATTACCTAAAAGTCTCAACATTACCTGCTAAGCATGAATCGAAAAGCTTAGCATCTGAGCTCCAGTTTTCCCCGGTTCGAACTGGCAACTGTTAGGAAACCTAAATTCAGATCCATCCATGGCCAGTTCGTGACAATATGCTCCTGGTAAACCCTTTCTCTTCCAGCAGGACGGTCTCCGGTCTCCGGGCCCACCTAGTGGGTCGTTTCAGGACTAGGGCCGTTGGGATATCGACTGTACGGGCCTGCCGGGGAGCTTTCAACGGGTTAATTGTAGTAAATGTTCCCTCTGCACTATCGTGACTCCTTGGGACGGCCGCTCTATCTCCTCTAGCCTCATCTTTCCTCCCGGGGATGCCCCACTTGGGGGCATAGGTACAATAGATCAAGACTAGTCACAGTGCCAAATCTCCTTACGATCCTATACTATCCTTGTATACATTGAACTCAATTCACTTAGCTACTCGGTCTTACAGCAAATTCCTTATCCTCAAATCTCATACAAAATTGTAGCCCATGCCTCTTACATTATGTATTGAGTTTGACCATATATAAACCATTACGATTATTTATGTATCTGAGTGTAATTTATTTATAAAATTAGTAATTTTACACCTCGTGGCTAGAAAGAATGTATGAAGCACTAGTTGAATCCAAAATGTTGTATGCAGGGGAGATCTGGGGGGGGGGGGGGCACAGAGGTAAACAAAACGGTGGACCAAAACTACAGAAGGTTTTGTAAAGAGCTACTAGGCTTACCAAGATCAGCACCTAGGGAAGTAGCTTTAGTAGAATTAGGAAAGACAAGAAGAAATGGAATAATAATGGAAAGAATAATACAATTTTGGTATAGGTGCTTGGCCAAAGAAGAAGAGGAAGTTATGAAATTATGCATGAGACAGCAAAAAAGATTAGTGAACTCAAATAGTTGGTGGGCAGAGATAGGAGGAATTATGGAAAAAGTAGGAATGGGAGATATATGAAGATTAGAGGAAAGGAATACAAGCGACGTGGGTAAATTAGTAAAATGCAGAAAGAAAGGAAATATGGGGAAGTCTAGAAAATATTAAATCATTACAACTTTACAAACAAATATAAAGAAATTGGGGACGCATATGTAGATTACTGCAATAGGCAAGAGAGAAGGGTTAGCTTGAATGACAACAGGAACAATATTTCTAAGAGGGATAAGAGGTAGGAAAAGGGAATTTGTGAATTGTGGGGGAAAATAAAGCATAGAACACTATATAACAGAATGCGAGGAGGTTGTAATGTGGAGAAAAAAGGTTTGGGAGGAAAAATGGGAGAAAGGAGGGGAAGAAGATAGTAGCTATAAACATGTTAACGGGAAGGGAGGAAAAGAAAGTAAGAAGTATTGGCGAGTTCTTTCAGAAGGTAAAAGAAAAATGGGCCAGAAATGTAAAGAATATAAGAAAGGAAGATGGAGGGGGGGGGGGAGAATGGGGCTATTTAATTAACAAGGAGGCATGGAAGTTAAGAGCTACCTGACAGCAGAAGACCAGGATGTCATGTAAGCCTAGGTAGCAACAAGGTAAAGACAAATAAATGTAGCCAAGCTGTAAATTATAAATTTTGAAATATGCATTATAAATAATTCATTCATTCGAAAACTGTAAGATGATTTCTATCAGGTCCTATTTTATAACTGTACAATATTTGGGCCAGGTGAGTGAGATTCTTGTGTTCACCTGATTGAATACATAAACGCTAAAAACGTTTAAATAGAATAAAAGGGAAATAAGCCATCCATCTATTATATGTTTCAAATGGGAAGAGTTCTGGCATGTAGCGGTTCAGATGTTTTAGAGGTTCGGAGATGCCACCTCGGTACCCCCACTCTTTTTATATTTCCCTCTCTCTCTCCCTCCCCCCTCCCTCTCCCCCCTCCCTCTCCCCCCTCCCCCTCCCCCTCCCCCTCCCCCTCTCCCTCTCCCTCTCCCTCTCCCTCTCCCTCTCCCTCTCTCTCTCTCTCTCTCTCTCTCTCTCTCTCCCTCTCTCTCTCTCTCTCTCTCTCGCGAGTGCGAATCTTCTTGGTGCTATACGTAAGGGAAGACAAATGGAATTTCCCAAAGTTTTATAATACAGTTGTTGAAATGACAACTGCAACATGGATATACGCATATTATGCAATGTTTTAAATGTTATAATTGTAATTATAGTTTATGAGTTACCATATAGTCTAGAATATCAGGTTAAGAGATAATCCGTTGTTGTTAGTGTCTTCAACGTCTGAGTACTGCAAATTTATGATGATAGGTTCCAAAATCTCGTTACGTGCTGTTTCGCAGTTTTCCCAGTCTTGTTTTGTTCCTTATGAATTCTTCGTCGATAAGTCGTTTAACGCCAGTATTGTTTCTGTTTGCAACGTAATTTGATTCCACATTAACACATTTGAATTGTACTGACTGTAGTAAGGAGGAAATCGATTACCTCGTGTCTCGCTTCAGTTGCAAGTTGATCCAGGTGATACACTTTTCCCTGGGTTTTAAACAGAAGAATAACAGGATAATACTGCTGTGAACTCTCTAGAGTAAATAGAGATTACGCACGATTCATAAACAAACATTTAGTGTGACAAGTCACGTTCTGCCGATGTACCGTTCTACAAACCAGTAGGAAGTGTACTGTTTGCTCCCTCTCGAATGGCTTATTCGAAGTAATTCTTCTATCACGTCATCTCAAACGTTTACATTTCAGTTCTGAGTAATTACAAATATACGTATATATGCCGACAACTATTTGAGTTTTCAGATCTTTTTTGCTGTCTCATGCGTAATTTCATAATTTCCGCTTCTTCTTTGGCCAAACACCTATACCAAAATTTTATTTTTCTTTCCAGTTTTATTCCATTTCTTCTTGTCTTTCCTAATGCTACTAAAGCTACTTCCCTAGGTGCTGAAATCTTATTTCCCAAACTTTGAAAAACAACTCTTTTCTCTATTTTCAGCCACTTATAAACAAAACCAAACCTGGGATGAAATAGGCTTACGAATTTGGCGAAAATTATACGACACTTTAGTACAATAAGAAGTTACTCATATTCACACTTTCAATCCCTTTATGTACAAATGTACACCATTTAACAAATTTAGGCCCCTACATTTTAAATACTTCCAGAAGTCGCACATATCCTTACAAATACATCCGGACAAGACAGCTGGTTTTTGTCTAAGCTTACATGTCGGCAGTATGTTTCCACCAGTTTCCTGTTTGCTTCTTTGAAGATGTTTACAGAATCCCAACATTCCGTCGGTTTTCGGTAGTAAACAAGAGTTTATTGGAAAAAAAACAACAATAGAAACCGGAGAACAAAGAAAATGTCAATACTAAAAGACAAATTGCCTTCACCCCTATGATCGTCTCGTTTTTATTTCCCCAGAAGTCTTCTCGTGAACAGTTATTTTCTCTTGTCTGTGTCGTAAGTAATGTTTTCTGTGATATGAATGAGGAACTTGAAATAAGACAAGCCAAGGAATGTCCTCATTACTTTTATTTTATAGAAATTCTACACTATTTTATAATTACTACTTTTCCACCTTTAAGCAGTGCTTTATCACATAAAATTAATAAAAATTGTGTAATTTCTTACGAGATATATAATTATTTCATCTGTTGCTCGCAAACGGGAGTTTCGAGTTCGCTTCCCGTGGCCGACCTATCTAATCCATGGGGGTTTCCTGGGATTTTCCAGGCTCTCCATGTAGGATAATTACATCCCCCGAATTTACTGGCCCTCTATTTCATCTTCATTATCATTTAACATCATCTCTCATTTAGTGGTCTGTTTCAGGTAATGTCAGCGGGAATATCGGCGTTGCATGGCACGATGATATGCTCTTGTTAAAAATCCCCTCCTCTGGTAGGACGGTCTCCTGTCTCCGAACCGTCCAAATGGGTAAGGGGGAAGGGGATACGTCCCCTTCAGTTGCCGTGGTGCAACTTATCTTTCAGGATAAGGGAAAACCTCCAACGTTATGTCATATCCGACGATGAATGAAATTATGTTCAAATGAGTACAGGGGCCATAGAGCTTAGAGTCACGTGACGTTCGTCTTTCACGATAAGGAAAAATCCGGGAGAAAACTTATCGAGATGACTCATCCTGACCAAGGTTCGAACTCGCGAACTCTTTCCACAAACAAAGGCATAACTGTGCTTTAATAATATCTACATTTTTTGAGTAGTAATATTTTGTCTATTTATTAGGGTTTACCAGTTATATAAATGTCACCCGGAGTGAAGAGCACTTTGAGCCTATTTCCAGAATATCCATTTGTTATGAAAATATCCCAAACATATGCAATTTTAATCAAATTTGCGGTATTATTTTTAAGAAAAATCAGAATTTGTGTAATATTTTCGATGAAAAGATAGATTCTCATCTTTGGAAGATCAACATAAATAACACGTTTTTTCTAAAAATGCTTTTTCATTAAGGTAATTGAAAATTTTATCTCCGATGCAAATACCATTATAAATTTTTGGGTGTAATACAATATTTGCACCACTTATATAAATAGCAAACGAGTGGGATGGCTCAGGCGGTTTCGTCCGTGGTAGGCAGGTGAATGCTGGGTAGGCTTATTACATCTACCCGAATTCCTTGTCTCTCCGTTTTATGTTCATCATCATTTCATATCATCTCTATCAGGGCAGAAATGTCGGTGGGTGTCTGGGCGCTGCATGGCAGGATGATATGCTCCTGGTAAACACGTTCGTCTACGTGAAGTCTACGTTCTCCGTGCCCACTTGTTGGACCCTTTCAGGACTACGATAGGCGGGATGCCGGATGTAGAAGACTCCCAGGTGCCTCTGCACTCCGGCATGATGGCTTCCGGTCTCCGAGACGGCCTGATGGAGGGACGGTAGGAGGGATAGCGGTTGTACTGGACTGCCGTAGAGTTTCAACGTGCCCTCTGCACTTTCGTGACTCCTTGGTTTCGGCCGCCCTCTGTCTTCTCATCCTTCCTCCCGCAGGTGCCCCAGGTAGAAAAGATAAAGTATGGTTGATATGACGAAAATTCTCAGTAAAATCCTATCCTGCTTAAGTACGTGGTAGAGAAAGTAGCTTGTATTTCTAGTTTAACCATGACCAAAGGTTTCAATAAACATTCTCACGCAGTTTTATTGAAATATACAGGCTATACTGTTCGTTCAGTGAGGTTTTAGCCAGTGGGGCGGGTTCCAAACAGGTAGAGGATGAGTTAGAGGAGGGAGGGAGTGAAACAAGTTATGGGTAAAGTGCCCGACAGAGTAAAAGAAGCACTGCTGCTGGTAATATTGGCCTTCGGGGTAACCTCTTCCCACCACGTGATGACCGGAGCCATTTCTCTGGTGGAGGCACCCAGAGGGCGCTGTCCATTACCTCCAATGGTAGGGTGATAGTGAAGATGACGGTGAGGCAAGAGGACCTACAGCTTATACCGTGGACTCTGAACCACGTTGGGCATAGGGAACACCTTATATGTGCTACAGTTGTTGAGTGCAGAGGTTCTACCCAATTAGTCCAGGACGCGTAGATCCAAAGACCCTGACTTCCTTCAACCAGGGAGTTACCGAGCTGTCCCAAAAGGGCGCGTGGCGCCTCCGTGGGGCTTTCCATAGGGCAAGACCTAGCGACTAACAAGCCCCCCATCTGGTCCTGAGGACACAAGACGGGATGGAAGTGGATACGCCACTTACGCGCGCCAACACCTAAATGGGAAGGCTACCGATATGACCTCGGTAGGGCCGCCTGGCGATCTAGCACACCTTCTACTAGCTATGCTGGTTAGTACGCGGGAATATGACTTCCCTCAACCCCGTCCGTAGACGTACCCGCTCTCCCACGGGTATCGGGAACCACTACCCAATCGTTACCAACCCAATCCCAACAACTCCCAAAGCGAGGGGCTCGAATGTTTGGCCCGAGGTTCCTCTAGTAACGTCAGAGGTACCACGAGTGCTAAGGGTCCGCAGCGCCCGCACCACAGCAGCTGAAGGGGACGAATGCATGTGCTACACAGAGGTGAAGGCGTAGATGGGCCGACTTAAAATCGCCAAACCCAGAGCCAGAAATCGAACTCGGGACCCTTAGCACGGGAACCGTGAACGAAACAACTACGCTACTCCGGCGCGCATATTTGGATTGTAATCATCCAACTTCGAGAAATCTTGCAAAACTGTTCACTGCACGAGTTCAACATGTGTTGTACAGTAAAGTGCCACCCCACCTCACTAGCTAAAATATCAGTGAACGGACAGTATTTACAAATAACTTGAAGTGTGTATACTAAATGTTCTTGGTATGGCCCAAGAAGGAAGAAACTAGCAGAGGAAAACAGCTGGAGTTACAGACTAAATTAGCCAAACAACAGTTGATGTACTATCCTTCACGAAAGTAAATGTACACTTTTCGAAGGTCAGTTATCATTCAAGGAGGTGTGAAGACAAGGTAGATGTAGTGGTGGCTTCAAAGATTTCTATGGCTATAACAGCCCAGAACATGGACTAAATATAAGCTACAGCTATCTTGTTGCTAGGCAAGATATGGAAGAAAATGGAGAACACGTGGAATGATGATTTTAATGGAACCAACATCTATGTTGTATAAAACCCATGCTTTTAACATCTGCTCTCGTAGTTTACTGATAAAACGAACGTTACGTGAAGTGAGCGATGATTCACGTCTGCAATCCACCACATGGTCGTGGCTTTTATCCTTAACGGTTTTACTTTGTAACACAGATCTCTTACAACTAAGTTATTACATGATTTCGAAGAGAATGCCGGGAGGCTGAATGATAATTTTAATGGATCCATCCTGTAAAAGCCTTATAAAATCCTTCTGGCCACAAAAATAAGCCAATGCATAAACTCGTAAGAATATGAAAAATTATCGTCTAAAGAGAAAAATGTCTACAGCTGCCGATATAGTTGTGTATAACCCAAAGGAGTATAAAGCTGAAAAGGTATATTCTGTTGAACTGCTGGTAACAATAAAAAAAAAAAAAACGATAGCCAAGAATAATGGTACTTAAAAAGCAAACTAAAGACTGCTACTTCATACTTAAGCCACGTCATATAGTACGAGATAAATACAACTGCGAAAGGTTTCAGATTTATAGAAGATGGATTTCTTTTTGAACATGTAGGTAATTTGCTGACACAAATAATGGAAAACAAAAAATTAATTTTTTAGAACTTGGTATAATTGTATATTCTTTCTTGCAGAATAGCGGTTTGGGTTCTTGCTACGTGAGCAAGCAGATTCTCTCGCACCTGTGTGGTTGATGTTCTTCCAATCCCTTTATCGTGAAGGCCTATACATGTCCAGAACAAGATATCTTGGAGCACATTATCTCTGGATATTTTTCAGCCCATCTTGAGTGATGTTTGAGGAATTGTTGTGCATAAATAAAATATCTCTTGGAAATTAATTGTTATTTCACACTAGCTGTGAGTAGGGCAAGATTTGGAAAGGTAGTTAGACAGAAAAATCCAATGCTATAGCCGGGGTTTCAACCACGGAGCTCCCGGTCTCCGTCCGATTGCTCTAACCACTGACCATGGCAGTGTGCCAGCACGACATTAATAGTGGATTGAACTATAAAGGCCGGGACTTAAACAACTTGCACCTAACGAGATGGGTCAGGCAGTTTCGTCTGTGGTCCGCATTGCTGAGGTACGGGTTCGATTCCTGCGCTCGACCTACCTGACCCATGGGTTTTCTCGGGGCTTTTCCGGGTCATCAGGCGATACCAGGTAGGTTAATTACGCTCCTTAAATTTCCTGTCCCTCCATTTCATCTCCATCTCTCATCTGGAGCTTTTTTTCTGTTAATTCACGTCCCCTGACGTTAAAGTCATATCGCATGATAAATGGAATGGGCGAAATGATGCTCAAATAAGCCTGGGGTCCATGGAGCTTAGAGTTATCGGACATTCGTCCTTATCTGGAGGTCTATTTAAGGGTAGAAGTGGTGGCAGGTGTCTCGGCTCTTTATGTGCTTATTGGTAAACACCGTCCTCTGGTGGGACAGTCTCCATCTCCAGGCCGGTCTGGTGGACCGTTTCGGGGTCACGGTAGGAGGGATGCCGGTTGCTAGGGACCCTGCCCTCTGTACTGTTGTGACACTTTGGGGTTGGTCGTCCTGTCTCCTGTCGCCTCATCCTTCCTCAGAGGAATGCCCCATTTGGGACATAGGTATAAAATATCAGTCTGGCGGATGTGTCGAATCCCATCTTATCCCATAGGACTTGCACGTTTTAAGTCCCCATTAGGGTAGTTGTCTCGTGTGTATACGAGAGCTCCTAGTGGTTTACTGCGATAAATACGAGTCAGTTGGAGCATTTAATGTCATGCTGGCATGTTGCCATTTTGTTGGAACAACCGAATCTGACATTACCTTTCTTCTGCTTGACTCCGCCTTTCCAATAATTCTTATTCTAGGAACACAGCACGCATATGAAGGTGTGTATGTGTATATGTGACTGTGGGTTCGCGAAATTAAAAGTCCAAATGCACAAACTCAAAATGTTCTTTATTTCCACCGAATTACAGTTGAAACACTTGCCGATTACATAGAATTACTTAACTCACACAATTACAATTCACCAGTTCGTCTGTCACAGCTCCATTACACGCTCACAGTTACGTACAACTCCTCTAATACACGTACACCGTCTTCCAGTCTGTCCACTCACTGAACTGACTCGCCAACTACAGACCTTATATAGGGAAGATTGCCGTTTCTGGAAGGTTCGCGGCGCGCACAATTATCCAGAGGTTTCGAGACGTCTGGTGGGAGGGGAAAGAGACGGTACAGGGCTCCCGCCACTCTCGTAATTATCCCTTCAGTTAGTGACACGAGACAAATGGGTAGGCGTGGTCTGAATGCTTCCCGTCTGGCCCTACTGCCGGCCGGTTCTATCGGGAGTTCCGACGTTCGGGCGACAGTAAGGAGGTGGGATGATGGATGTGCGTCTGTCTCTCAAAGAATAACTTAAGGAAAATACAAAATGGTGGTTAAATACAACACTCAGTAGCTATTTAAAACTCAGCAAGTTCAAAGTATGCAAAACGAAGTTAAAGAAACAATAAAAATAAAGTAAAAATTCCACCATGCCAAGCTACAATTTAAATAGAACACTTTTCAAAAACTGTTATTCTCTATGCAAAACACAATGATTTTTTGTTAAAATTACATGTTTAAATCGCTCTTACGTAAAATAAAATGTGAGTACAGATATGTGGACATTTCTAGGAATAGCTTCTCAGATGCTCTTCAACCTAGATAACTTTTACACAACTTGCAAGCCCTAAGAGATATACGAGGGTTGAGAATGATCATAATTTTGCGCATGCTCCGTGCTGATCCACGACTTTACTTGGTCCGAGACCTTTTATCGTCTATGAATACCAAAAAGTTAGACCGCCTTTGATCCGGACCAAGTTAGTAGGAAGATAGTCTAGACCAACGTGATAATTATGAATACGAGAGCCCCTAGTGTTTTATCGGGGAAATATATGAGTCATTTGGAGAATTTAATGTCATGACGGCACGCTGGCCATGGTAGCTCAATGGGTAGGAGCGACTGGACGGAAACCAGGAGATCCGTGGTTCAAATCCCGGCCGTAGCATTGAATTTTTCATGTCAACTCTATGAATTCAAAATCTTAGCCCATAAACGGCTAGTGTGAAGAAATGATTAATTTCCATCAATTAACTTAAATTTAAATCAAGGCTTTGATGCGAGTCACTTGGCCTTCAGTGGCAGCGATATCTCACTGATATGCCTTCAGCCTCTTAAGTATCACTACATTGTTTATTTCATGGTCGCTATTTAGGGAAGTCGTACAGTCTTCAGCAAATTAAATACTATCTCATTGTTAATTTAATATCTAAACTAATTGTTAATTTTTGTTAGGTCATTTTTTTACATTTTATGTGCATTTTTTATATTTTAAGGGCATTTTAGCCTATTTTTAGAGAAATTTTACGTCAACAACTTCCGGGAGCTAGTTATGAATGATCGCTATTTTGGACATAGAAAGAAAGACATTAGACGAATGGTATTCCAGCTATTTTTGATCAACAATGTAAAGCATCCATTTGATTCGAGTAGTGGTATGGCTAGAAAAAATGTCTCAGGGATTTTATGAAAAGACACTCTCAACTGGCTTGTCGCACTCCACAAAAGTAACCTAATCCAAATCATCTTTAATGGTTTTCGTTATGTCTTACGTGAACTAACTTTATTAGACATTTTTTCACTAAGGGACTGTAAGCTAATATAAATAAAGAACGCTATCACAGAATTTCGTGTTTATTGATGTACTATAACATGTAGAATACCCAAAAATAAAAATGGTATCCGAAATATAGCGCCCTTACGCTATATAACAATTGTTAGGATGGGAGGTGCGTCAACCGTTGAAACTTGGTTCCCGCGTGCAAAGAACGCATTGCAACTTGTGGATCGAACACGTGGAGTTTTGCGTTACACCTCGCCTCGAAATAGAGCAGTCTTGCTGGCTCTCCCATCGAGAAGTGGGTATTTTCGTCAGGAGCAATACAGACACGATCCAACGACCTATCGAGTGCAACCATTGTGTGTTCACTGTAGAGATGAAACGGTTAATTAGAGTGAAACACCCTTCAGACATAACGGCACCTCAAATAGGGGAGGCGGACTCAAAGAAACTGATCAACAGTTAAAAATTGTTTCTAAAATGGTAGCAAACTGTTACAGTACAACAGCTACAATTAACTGTCTCCACTTACAAAATAAAATAGACAATACATTCTTTTATAACATAACAAGTTCTCGGAACTATATCTACGAGGGCTGTTCAATAAAGAATTATCATAATTTTTAGGGTCATAATTTTTAGCACTAAAATTCAACCTTACTATATTCTATTAACTTAATGTGAAACAAACACGCCGTAGTAGTTTCATTGTTAGTACTCCTGGTTCCCGCCTGTGAGAACTAGGCAAGTTCAGACATGTTCAGTATCGTCTACCGCTGCAATGGAGGGAACACACGAGGAACAATATGCGGCTTTGAAATTCTGCGTTCGTCTCAACAAATCTTCAGTTGAGGCCTATACAATGTTACAGGAGGCCTATGGAGAGTCTCTTCTTCCCTACAGCACAGCTCCAAGGTGGTTTAAAATGTTTAAAGAGGGGAAACAATAAATTTCAAAGGAAGCTGGACCCGGTGCTCCAGTAACTGCTCTTACGGAAGAAATCATCAACACTGCTGCTGCCATTGTGAGAGAGGATCGACGAATTACCTTAAGATCACTTTCTGAAATACTGAACATTTCATTGGGTGCCACCCACATGTTGGTGACAGAAACATTTACACATGGGACGTGTTTGTGCGCGATGGGTTCCAATACTGTTGATTCCCGAACAAAAGGACATTCGCATGCAGTTAAAGTTGATGTTAGAGGAAGATCCGGAGTCTATTTTAAACGTAATCACTGCTGATGAAGCTTGGCTACATCATTTTAATCCTGAGAGCAAGCAGTGCAGCTCGGTGTGGAAATTTCCTTCATCAACCCCCGCACCCCCCCCCCCAAAAAAGCAAAAGTGGTTGCTTCTGCTGCGAAAGTTATGGTCATCTCATTCTTTGATATTCATGGAATGGTTTATTAGCATGTTGTAACTGCACACACATCAGTAACTGGACAATACTACAGGGATGTTCTGAAAGCATTGCAAGTCCATATAAGGCGCAAAAGACCACATTTCCGTGAAGCAGGCTGGATGTTGCACCAAGACAATGCGCGGCCGCATGTTGCCAATGTTGTTGCTGAATATCTTGCAAAAATAAACGGGAAGTGCATCCCTCACCCTCCCTATAGTCCGGATTTAGCCCCATGTGACTTTTTTCTATTCCCTAACTTGAGGAAACTCCTTCGTGGGAGGCATTATCCATCATCAGAAGCAGTGGTGAAGGCAATTTTGAAGGATCTCTCAAAAAATGGTTTCGAGCGTGTCTTTGAAGACTGGCAGAAACGCTGGGACGAGCGCATCGCATTCAGGAGAGACTATTTTGAGAAGGACCATCAAAATTATGAGGATGAGTAAAGTTACGTTGTCAAACAAAAATTGTGATCATTCTTTATTGAACAGCGCTCGCACTTCCAGGTTGCCGATTATTGAAGTGATCTTGCGACACACATAGGAATTACGAATGCCGTTTTGGAACATAGTCATTGGCATTATAGATGCTCACAAAGGATGGCTACTGTGATAATAATGGATATTAATGCATATAGCCTGAACAGTAATTATAAGTAATGCGATTATCAGTAGGTAATGAATCCGCGTAACTCAATATAGTCTGGGAGGTAGAGAGAAAGGGAGAGGCGCATCGTCTACCCACATGTTGACACTATTCATTAGAGAGCGAAATATCGCAACTTCATATGGAAGTTAACTCTGGAGTCAAGTGAAAGCAACCGTAAGGACCTTTCTCTTTTGGTTACACTGATATGCAACATTTAACTTTTTGTCTCGGGCTTTTATTTTAATATGTCGCTATCCCTAATTTGATTGTGCTGAATCACAGTATGAACTTAGTTTTTCTCCATCGCATACCAATTTTTCACAACATAGGAAATAGTAAAATATGCATCTTATACTAGCCTCTATCCAATTTATGTTATATTATTAAATATAAGTTAATAAATCCATAACTTTGAACACAACACTTCAGAATTAAATAATGTTTCATATCATCACTTAACATTTGAACATTTAACTAGTTAAATACGTAAAATATGAAGCTATTAACAGTGAAGCAAATAAATATATACAAATATAACAATTTGTAACTTAAATCTTCACTTATCTTATAAGAAACGATCATAATTATTATAAATTCTCCGGGATCACGATTTCATGTAAACTATACACATCTTCAGGCGGAAACAAAGCTGACGTCATCGTTACGAACGCTGGAGTTGATATGTTCTTGTTAGTACTACCAAAATTTGAAAATAAAACAAATTTTAAAACAGAATCGATTGCCGGTATTTCCAAATTCCATTACGCGATGTTTGTTTTTTAAAATAAATATCTTTTCCCAAACCATTAAATCTATCGGAACATTTAATTGTTTTAATAATTTAACTTCTGGATTTATTTCATGGTTGAATGACCAAAAATGATCTGCTATGGCCGATTTATCAGTCAGTTTATACTTAATGTTACGAAAATGTTCTTTCTTTCTGGTTTCTAAATTACGTTTCGTCTTTCCAATATAAACTTTATCACTATCAAAACAATTAAACTGATAAATACCAGAAAAATTTCCTAATAATAAAACTTTGGTATTTATCAGTTTAATTGTTATGTTCTTCCTTCGGTAGGTCGGTCCGCGGTCTTTGGACCGACTTGGTGGACCGTTTCCGGAGCACGGCGAGTGGTGTACCTGTTTAACTGGTCTGTAAGGCGAACTTCCAACTCGTAAATAATAGAGACGCTTTCTTCCGCCCTTTGTCTCCTCACACCTCATCCTTCCTCCCGGATATGCCCCCACTTCGGATTTAGCTACAATAGACAAAAACTGGTCGCAGTGCCGAATACGCTCTGTAGCGTAATCCAATCCAATTCAATATCTCCACTGTTCTTATTCAACACATTTTCCATTTTATCTAACACAAATTGCACAGATACAGCAGACTGAAAAATTCAAAGCCATTGCCGGGATTTTAACCAAGAATCTCCCGATCACATTGAGCTACCAGGATCAACGTGCCAGCATGCCATTAAATTCTCCAACTGACTCGTATGTTTACCCGGTAAACCACTAGGACTTCTCATGTACAATGAGATAAGTACCGTTTGTGGCGACTTACTATGTTATAAGTACTTAAGTCCACGGCTCCATGCCCGCCTCGGTGGCGTGTGTGCCTCAGGTTCAAGGGGTCCCTAGTTCGAATCTCGGACAGGGTGAGTAACCTGGATAAGGTTTTTTCGGGGTTTTTCCTTATCCGGAAAGACGAATGTCGGGTAGCTTTAAGCCCTATGGAACCTGGGCTCATTTGCGCATCATTTCACCCATTCCAATCATCGTCCGACATTACTTGATGGAGGACGTAAACTACAACAAAAAGAAATCCCAGGCTTCATAGTTATCAATATTAGGTTAAATGGTGGACATTTATTTGAATGTAACTGAATTTTATTGAAGTTTTCATTCTAACTAGCAAAATATTATCCTACACAGGGCTAGTGTGGAAGAACGATTAAATTTCTAAGCTGCACACTTTATTCTCCACATGACTTAAGATTACTTGCTATTGAAATGTGTAGTGTTTAACGCCCGCTTTTCTTACATACGGCACCGCAGGCGATGGCATTGATGGTGCGTGACATGAAGATGAAGCATCGGTGGAATGAGATGGTGTGGGAAACCGAAGATCCTGGAGAAAATCCACCCCAGCGCCATGTTGTCCACCGAAAATCTCACTGTGCGATCGCCTACAGTCTGATTTTTAAATGAAGATACCTGAAGGTCATCAGGCAAGGAACGCGAAGGGTAAGAAGGGAAGGTCGTTACTATGGTAATGTAAGCGAATAACACACTCCTCAGGTCAGTTATCGCTAGCTGTATGCGAGAAACAGAGTTTGCCTAGTTGCGCTGTGTATTGTTAGACTACTTTGTTAAAACACATTTAAAATACGTTTCTATGGAAGCAAGATGTAGCAGCGGTAGGATTAGAGGTGGACCGAGGAATCATGGCCCAAGGCAAAGATCAACTTACGGTCGGGTTGTTACATTGCATAGCCAAGCTAGACAAGTTGTCTGTTCTCTTAGAGAATTCTTCCAACAGAAAGACGAGAGTTTGCTCCTTATCAATGAACAGCTTATTCCGTTTATCCAAAAGCGAGAGAGACAGCCCCATGATAAATGTCAAAATTCCGGCATATCGGTGGCGTTGATATGAACATGTCAATTAACAAAGTCGTTAATAATAGTATGCTGCTGTATTAATGTATACGGAACGAGGAAAGTTAAAAAAAAAACGAGGCGCTTGCACCGAGTTTTTTCAATTCTCGCGATTCCATTATGTGTTTACCACATGTGTGTTGCACATTATTTTTGCACTGTGTATTTATATCAATCTGAATTTTAGTAGTTAAGATATTAGCTGAAATATTAATAAATATAATTGAAGATAAATGTTAGATTTTAGAACGTGCATCGCGTATATGTGTTTCTATGGAGAAATACTTACTACACCAGTGCGCGAATGTCGACTTACGATGCGTAGCAACAATAACGGTAAGTATGGAATATTAGTTACATAATGAAGAAATTATTTAACAGAACTCACATGTGGAGACACTCTAACGGAGTGAATATGTGAACAACTTCTGGTTTTAAAGTAGGCTAATACAGATTAACTGTGCACGCTTTTGTTGAGGTGAGATAACTCGAACACTTGTTTATGTTTCGAGTGTTGAGAGGATAAAGAAAGGGGATCTAGTAGGCAACATTGCAGCACCCACATGGAGAAATAGATGACCTTCACGTATGTTGTTTTAAAAATCAGACTGTAGGATCGAACCCGAGCCGCCTTGGTGAGAGCCAAACGATCTAACCACTGAGCCACGGCGCTTCCTGAATACTTGCAACTGATATCACCGATTTGGGCGATTTTTTATGCAAATAATTAGTAGCAAAGAGTTCCACGTGGGCGCGACTGTTTATAACAAATTAGATCAGGATACTCTCAGGGTATGCGTGGGTATGTATGAGTAAGGTTGGTTCTAATGACACTGGAATGCTCGTTTCAAACTGATTTAATGACTGCTTCTTTTTATCATCACATCAAACTCGAAGTTGCCGACCAAGGTTATCAATATTTCACTGTTCAGAGTGACCGTATGTACGCTTAATACGCGATAATACTTAAGTAGTTACGTATGAACCGAAAGGTATCTTTTCTCATCGCTTCTGCTCTGCCGTCACCCAAGACAAAACCAGAGGACCGCCTTAATCGGCTGCCAGCCGCGGACTGTCTGTCCTCACTGTGCACAGCTGTGCGTGTGTGTGTGTGTGTGTGTATGTGTGTGTGTGTGTTTTTATCACTTTCACCTCTCGAAAACCATCTTTATTCATCCAAAACTTCCTTGTGACTATTTTGTCCATTGTGATTATTAGTCTCGAACGGTCCGAAGAATACCTATTCAAACAGAGTCAAGTGCTATCCCTTTAGAACCCTGCTAAAACACTATTTCTTACGTTTCTTTTGTTAAAACAACTATTCAAACCAATGCACCTGCCTGTGTTTTAACAAATATATACAATTTCCATTACGATGGCTTACTTATAGCATCCTTTAATTTCCGTATCATTTTAAATTTCAAGGAAAACATTTGATTATACTTACGAAATAATGAAATACAGATATCATTCGACCACTAGTCTCAGCAAAGTAACTGTACGTATAGTGTGAGTCTCAAAAGTAGCAGGTAGCTTCTGACCACATTCCTTCGGAGGATATGCCAATCTGGTATGTTGTCTTGTACGAATGCTATGGCCTGTTTGTGGTTTACCGGGAAAATGACACGCTGTCGCGGTAGCTCTGTTAGTTAGAGCAACATTCTACCTTTCCAACACAGGGCTCGGTGTGAAAGAACAATTCATTTGAAGGTAATGATGTTGTTAGGGGCGAAGTAGGACAAAGGCATACGGGTCGTAGCATTAAGCAAGTTTGGACCACCGCCAGAACAGATACAACGATAAACACTACATCACGATGTGCTCCACTTCCTTATGAAGTTAATGGCTGGATAAATTTGAGCTTTCGTCGACCTGAGTCGAGTATTGGGAATAGACCGGGGACCTAGCTTTACTCACAGTACAAGTCATTTGTATATACACTTAATGCATCTTATAGCGGGGCACTTCTTTGTCATTCTATTCTTACAAATATTTATTTTTATCTTCTCTATTTCGTAACTTGTATGGAAGTATGGTATACCACCAGAAAGACCGATACCAAAAATTTGCCGCAAATAAATCTTTTGATACTGTCCGAGTACAAGAAAAATAGGATAACGCGTTCCTACGTTCGTTTGTCTGTGAAAACAAATGACGTTACTTCTGATCTCGGCCGTCAGTGCTTCTGTTGACGACTACTACAGTTATAGTAACCTATTAGGATATGCGTGGGAATAGACAATAACAGTTAGTCTATTAAATTTAATAGAGGTTAATCAATGAGCTATCGGAAGTGAATTGTCGACTGTTTAAGAATGTAGAATTTTAGGATCTTATCACTGAAGTCGCTGAAATGTTAATTGGAAAGCTCTCTTAAGGTGACCGCCAAGAATGTGGTAACCAGAGGCAAGATTTTGTGGTGAGAATTATTTATAAAATTTACATTATAATTTTAATTGGTGGTGTTTAGTTGGCGAACATTTTACCATAAATTCGCATTAATTTCGCGCAAATTTTCGGGGAGAATTAATGAGTACTGACATGGCTGAAATGAAAAGTAACAGGTAACTAGAGTAACAGAACTGTTAAAATCCTTTTTTTCTAAATTAAAATATTGTATTTGAAATCAGCAGAGGGTAGGTAACATAAATACAATAAAATATCACACAAGACATCGCCAAACTGCAGCTTACACAAGTTGTGATACTATCGCTTTTGATATTTGTTCTTTTGTTTGTCATAACTAAATTTTTTGAACTAACAAAACTAAATTATGATTAGACTTGAAAATGAAATTTTTAATAAAAGTAGCAATAAAATTTAAGCAAAATTAAGAGAATTTTAGGTATGAATATCGCTATTTAACTATTGCCAAATGCAACACCCTGGTACTCTGCCATACTATTACATGGAGGTAGGGGGTTGATAGGAATTACGAGAGGTTCAGAGGTACAGGGATCGAAAGCATATTTCTGACCTTAAGGGTGGTAGAAACCGGGCGCCTCGACCATATGTTGCAAACCAGGATTGTAAGGGGGGTGAAGGACTTACAAATCTAACCAACAACTGGGGTGTAGCTACTGAAAGGATAAGGGGAGCAGATGGTAGAGCTAAACAGGTCAAAGGTTAGGGACATGAGTAGGGTTAAATTAAAGTGATGGGTTCTCCATGACATTGACAAATATATTTTAAAAATTGGGGGAAGTCAAATCAAACAAAGCTCTCCTTTATCTTGAAGAGATAAAGGATGCAATCAAGACAGACATTGAAACAATTAATACATAATAAATAAATATTATCTTTTATGTAGAGTAGCGTAGAGTTCTGAACAAGAGGTGGCTGGCTCACTTTGATGAGTTTTATAGAAGTATTCAAAAGTAGCAGCATCCAATGATCTAACCAACTAACTGACTGATTAACTGATGACTGACTAACTAACCACGATCTGACTATGATCTGACTAACCCTTCCTTACTGGCTGTAATAGTTTAAATAGAACTGACTTCCAAAATGTCTGCTATTATACGACTCAGCGGTTCCCCACAGAGGATTTACATCTTATGGTGCAATCTTGTGCAACCCAAGAATGACTCTTCTTTAATTTTTCAGTCGATTTAACAGAACACACATGAGCTGGCAGGTCAAGACCACTGCTTACTCTGATCACTGAGTCATCCAACCTGTCCCAACTTGTTAATTCCTGCTAAAGCCTGGACCTTACCACGAAATGAAATGTGAACCTCCAATAATTAAAATATTTCCCAAATCTTGTTCAGACCTTATACACAACAATATGTAGAGAAAAATCTCTCACTGTCAGCGTTTGAAATCGGCAATCAAAGACATTGAAGGGACTTTTCACATAAATTGCGGTAAGAATCAGCTTTTGCCTTCAGTGTCAAGAGTGCTGTTACTACATCTAATCTGTTATCATTAAAATTCGTAAGCGTTCACGGACGGTGTCAGTATAATATAAAGTATCAACCGGGCTTATGGGCCGTGGTTTACTGTGCTGCTCCTTCATCTTCGTTGCTGTTGAGACTTCCGCCAGGACACTTCGATCGCACTGCCACAGAAGACGTCTGCCTCAGCCGCAGACGAAACGTCTGGGAAGATGAAGGAGCCCAGTAAACCACGGTTCACAAGCCCGGTTGATACTTTGTATTATAATCTGTTATCGCTACCACAATGGCTTTGCTGTTCAACAATGTCGAATGTGTGTGTGTGTGTGTGTGTGTGTGTGTGTGTGTGTGTGTGTGTGTGTGTGTGTGTGTGTGTAATGCCCGCTTTTACTACATATGGCATCGCAGGCGATGACAAAGGTGATACATGAGATGAAGATGGAACACCAGTGGAATGATATGGCGGGAGAAACCGGAGATCCCGGAGAAAACCCACCCCAGCGCCGTGTTGTCCACCACAATCTCACTTTGCGGTCACCGGGATCGAACCCGGCCGCCTTGGTGAGAGCCAAGCGGTCTAACCACGGAACAGGAATTTGAGTCTATTCGTCATTAATTTATCTTCGTCTTCATCAGCCGTTCGGGTGCAATTTGGGACAGGATTTCTATGTTGGACGCACAATTCTCTCTTCTCGTGTGAGTTTTTGCGGCTATCTATTTCCTCTGTCACCAATTGTATCATCTTATTCTAAATAAGAGTCATGAGACATCTGTGTTTCAAGGCGTGGTTCGGAATAAAGAAGTCAAATTCTGTAATTGGATATATTTATACAGATTCAAATTATAACTTAAATGTTCCTGATCTAGTACCAGTAATCATCACACTCCACCATTACAACAAAAAATCTCTCTCTTTGAAACGAGATTATTGATTTATCGTCACTATCGTTACTTCTCTCTTAATTTTGTCATTGGCCGATTTAATGGCACGTCACCACATTACGTCATATTACGTCATACTATTATTATTTCTTCCAATCACACAATTACACACATTTTTACATATTTAAATTATTAAATATGTTTACATAATCAGTTTTTTGATAAATTTATCAACTTTTCATACTTCAAACATAACCCAAAAGTACTGTTACACCACTAAGCCACGGCGCGGCCTCAACAATGTCACAAATCCCTTTGTAACAAAGAAGCATATCAGCATCACAAGTAATACCACTGGTTCTAAATGGATGTACTTGTTTAAGTGCTGCTATTAAATGATTTAGATCACATATACACGATTTAGTAACTGGCCTAGAAGGTTCAAACAAATGATCTAAAGCTTTTATAGTTATTAAATCATCAGTTTCTTTTGCCATAATGGAGTTCAATTTAGACAAAGTCATACGGCCGCAAACTTTTAGGTTCTTTTCTTCTGCTTTTCTAACGCTGGGATCAATGATGTGATCTACAACTGCACTTACTCTGTTTCCAAATGGACCTCTGTAATATTTCATATTTGGCTCTCAGAGAATTAATTTGGGAAAATACAAGATGAGCCACAGGTTTTTGTTTAGATTGAAATTCTAATTTTGGATCTGTTATCAATCTGCAATTCTAAGAAAAATGTTGCATATACCTTGAAGCTCATATTGCGTACATGGACATATTAAGTAAACATGGCCATCTGTAATTCAACTTAAGTTAATAACCAAGCAGGCCATATAGATGTCGCAACAAATGCTTAGGTTTATTGAAATCCCAAATTGTGAGTAGGACTAATCAGAATTGAGTATTACGGTAACTTAGCAACCAAAACAGAAAAAAGAACCAATGATTTTATTCTTGAATTTTTTCTTCTGGTTTGAACTCCAGAAGAGGGTAGACGCGTTTTCGGTAAAAGAATTCTTGAATCTATTAGAAGTTATTGGAGTTCATCATTTATGAATGTCTAGAAAACGTTTAAAATATACATCGAAGACGCAACGCTACGATAAATAATTTAAGTAAAAACCGTTGCATCATTTATAAATAAAATGAGAAAATTAATATATAGTAAAGGGCTATATACATCACTGGAAAAAGTCGCATGTAAAGAAGAAAATGATGTCGAGAAATATAATCCCAAGTAAAGTGAAACAGTATTAATTATTTTATTCAATATTCGCCTAAAAGTGAAATCCCTTTTGTATCGGTACCACGCCTGTGAAGTTTCACATCTCATCGCTCGCCGCAGCTGCCGGAGAGAGGATTTATAGAAATCTTCGAGAACCTCTCCTTCACGGCTTTTAGACGCAAGGTTCATCGCTTCTACTTCAAGGTAAGGTTTGGCTTCTACATGCGTCGCCACACCGAGGGAGCGCGAAACTTTTGCGCGTGTGGGGCGTAGACCTCACGACGGAGCGAATCCTACTTCAGATATGTCACCGCATCGTGTGATATAAAGCCAACCCACAAGGAGGGGAATCGCTCCAACCTTTACAACATTGCAGCACTTGACATCGCAGAAATGATCATTTAACAAATTTTGCGCAGGAACTGAAAGCTTTTCTGTTTTAGAAAAGAAATCGACAACTTCATGAAAGTAGCCGGCAATGTATACTACTGAATTAAACCAGCTAGACCAGCGTGTCAGTACAGGCAATGGGAACAGTTTGGCCTCTAAATCTGGATGGCTTTCAGTGAAGTATTGTTTGTATTAATTTTTTAGCCTTCGGGCATTTCTTAAGCCCTGAGGGACAATATTTTCCTGTTAATGTAATGTCGGAGAGTAGCTTCCTAGAAGTTCAGTACCTTCTCAGTATCTTTAGTCAAGATAATAGGAGATTTTTGCTGTGCATGGTGTGCTATCCAATAAATAACATTTCCAATTAGAATACGACAAGCAGTTCTCCATATCACGGACCAGCCGGGTGCTGTGCTGTCAGTTTATTGCTGCACTGCTCAACTGTTATTTCAGTGCGCATCACTATATTGGTTTTGTTAAGTTTTAAATTTTATCTTGCTTTCGTTAAATTTATAAACATTTTTTCACGACTTCTAGCCTAATGCTATTAAGACATGAATGTTAAATTAAAGTTATACTTATGTAATTTGTAATACATGTAAATATTTCTATGAGGACTAAAAATAATAGAAATTTTCTCATTTTCACTAAAGAAATATTATTTTCGATAAAAGGAAAAATTCGCGAAAAATTCGCTAAAAACAAAAACTCTTGCCTCTGGTGATAACCCAAGCGCGGTCTTTAAACACTGCGGATTGCTGATAATGGACCAGAGTGAAACACTTCAGTAAGATGCGAAAGAAGCGCCAATTTTAAAAGTGTGCGCTCTTTTAATAACCTGGATTCCGCTGTCTTCAACAACGTTCTTACTTACATGTTAAATTTTAATTTTTAGTCGCAGCTGAAACATAATTTTGACTTTGGGACTTCCTAAATTCCACAGAGCCCACTTCCCTTTAAAAACCGTAAAAATTAGTTTATTCACAACGTTGACAATTGCTAGCGTCATAACAGAGCCACCATTGTGCTGGAATATCGTTTAGCGGTTCTTATATGTAAAAGTAAAGTCTTTGGACATTGGGCTTTTCACCACATTTAAAAGCTATCGGTCTCGCTCGGTGACATTACAGATAGCGCAGCACACCAACAACTAGGGAGGAAGACAATCCACGCCTAGCACCTACGGCGGCCTCCGTCGTAATAGCACCTGCCTCCTATACCGGAGAAGGCCTGAGGGAAGCCCTGCAGGATCTCCGGAGAGAGCTACAGAATATTAGGATCCGTCTTATTTCACTTGAGGAAACCCTCGCAGCTACACAGTCCTCCAGAGAGGATGTCCACGACCTCCACTCTGAGGTCCTTAACATAGCTCCACGCCTGGGACAACTGGAAGAAACCATCACCACTAGCATCGCAGGACACCACACAGAACAACACGACCAACTCGCAAGAATTATAACAATTGCCCAACGCTCCGCCGACAACACAACAGATCTTCAGAACCGACTAGACTTTCTACAACAACAGCTTCAACAACTCTGCAATAATGACCAGTCATCCTCTTTGAAGCACTAGCTTGCACGCCTGGAGGAGAACCACAAACGCACAGGCGCCAAACTCGACCAACTCCTACACCTCAACCAATTGCTCAACGACATGGTTGAACAGCACGTCCAAGCGCAGGGGGACATCTGCACTGTCTCCCTACGCCAGTGGCCAAAATCTCAATGCACAGTGAGCACAGTAGGTCGTGCAAGTTTACCCGCTGCACGCCGGAATAGTCTACCTGCACTCCGTAACCTTCAGAGCAGTGACGGAATGCCCAATTGACTGTGCAACAACAATAATCCAATTGTGATATGAAGGATATACTTGTTATATGAATTGATTTAATTGTTTCTTTCATTATCATTCAACTATGTACGTTTATTTTAATAAAAAACAAAAGAACACTAAATTGATAGTTTAAACAAAGTGAAAATAATCGACAATCTACTTACAATACAGCAGTATTAAATAACAGCTCGAAGAAAAGAATAAGCATAACATATTACTCAGAAGTGGAACCTAGTTTTCTAGATTTTTGTTGTCTCTTTTGACTCACTAGTTTTTCAAAATTAAGTATCAAGGTTTGTGCAGCAGCTAGTCTAAGTGGACATTTTAAGTTCTGATCCGACAATTCAATTCTGCAGCGATTTCTGTTTAATTTCATTAGCAAGAAAACTTGTTCGCATATATATGTGGATCCGAACATACTCAGAAAACGAGCGGCATTTCTATGTAGTCCAGGAAATGTATTTTTTGGAAAATGTGAATAGAAATCACTCAAACTAATTATATTTTGGAATTTATTTTTAATTTGACGATTGCATTGCAAATCGATAAGTTCAAGTTGCAATTCAGATGAAACGTTTTCAACATCTGTAGAGTAAGGCTCAGCAAATATTTGGAAAACTGGCTCTAATTGCACCACGTCTTGAAACATTTTCTGAAATTCTTGGTTGAACTCTCTTAATATTTGAACACATTCTTGTAAGTCCATGACCTGAACAAACTGCTGAACTGTTGAGAGCTTTGGGAAATGTACCAAGTTCTTTGAGGTTAACTGCCTTTCTCATAAGAATAGTTTCATTTTGAAATCTCTGATACTATCACTTTCTATAAAAAAGAAACAGTCTTCCCATGAAGGCATAAATGTAGGAGTAGATGTCCTACGTGTTACATTACATTCTCCAACCGACATTATGTTTACGAAAACAAACCACATGAGACGAGCAACACTGCTGTCCAATTCCGCGTCTTGTCTCATACTGAAGTCGCACGGATCTCGTGGCAGTGCACAGTGCTACGTCATTTGCTCTAGCACAAAATCGAACCAGTTGGTGACCGCTGCCCTACGCGAGCGTGTACAAAGACTGCACAATCCAAGCCCTCAAGGGCACAGCAACAACCCTCAGTAATAAATACTATACGCTCATTTCCCTTCGTGCCTCGGTCATGGTCATGGCCACGGTATCCAACTTTACCCGCTCCCGCACAATGTGCGGCAGCTTATGATGGCGATAATGACGGAGGTGCTAATGCGGGACTCCGTAATCGGCAGGAATAACCGCCATTCAAATTCCAAACCTAATTTCCCCTTATAAATCCTTGTTATTATTTAAATAAAACCTTAAAAAATGGCGTTTTGCGGCGGAGATTAAAAAACGTAAGCTCCATGGACTCTGGACTCATTTGAGCATCATTTCACCCAACTCATTCACCGTCCGACATGACAACGTTGGAGGACGTAAATTACAAAAAAAAAAAAAATGAAAGATAATATACGCAAGTAATAACGAACTATTTCCACCCGGGTTAAACTATTCCACTGGCTCTGAAAGTTGTGCTTCTGTGTAAAGTACACACTTTAAGGTCGGATAGAGCTTAGTATATAATTCCGGGATCAATAGATTAACTCGAGCAACGAAGAAGCACTTATAATGCCAAACTTGTATTAAATTCAGCGTGTTTAAGGGGATTCAGAAACATCCACCCAAACCAAACCACCCTTTATCGGAAGGGTACTAAGAAATGTGATACTTATCAGGTCGAGAGTGCATACTGGGAATACGAGGCCCTCCAGGGCCCAGGATTCCCAACCATTCGAGATCTGATAAGTAACTTACACTTCGTGGTTACCTAATTACTTTTTGTTATACTTGAAACCTAATAATAAATCAAAATGGCTTTATCATGTTTTATTGGACATTAAAAAAATTAACTCAAATGTGAACAAATGAAAAGCTACATCTAAATGATATGGTCAAAGCCTTCTTGATCACTCTTTTGTTAATGAATTTGTAGCAATTGTTCTGAGGTTGGTCAACTGGGAGATACATAAATTTTATGCAGATTTTCATTTGTTATAACTATTGTATTTAAATTGTGGAATAAATAGTGAATTAACAACGCAATAATTGTTGTGATTTTGATCTTAAAATAGCACTAGACATTCACAAGGTTATAGATACATCCTGACAATCATTGATCGATTCTCTTCTTGGCCAGAAGCAATTCCGATAAAGGACATTTCAGCAGAATATGTTGCACAGGTATTTGTTTCTGAATGGATTTCAAGATGTGGAATTCCTTACAACCTCACAATAGATAGAGGACGACAATTTGAGTCAAAACTATTTAAGAAACTTTACATTATACTAGGAGTACCATCTCAAACAGGACTGGGTAAATACTCTTCCAATTGTACCTCTTGGACTACGAAATGTAATTGCCGAAAGTGGATATGCCGCCTCAGAATTACTTTTTGGTCAACCAGTTCGTTTACCAGGGGAATTATTCGTTCTTACTGATACCGACATGGCAATATATCTGAAACAGCTAAGGACTGCATTTTGTGGAAACCAACCTACATATATGAATAAGGCAAATTCAGAATCTTGTTTTGTCCATTCTGCTTTATCTACAGCAACCCATGTGCTCGTGCGAGCCATGCAGTTAAAAACCTTTACAGCAACATTATGAAG
This sequence comes from Mantis religiosa, assembly GCA_030765055.1. Classification (NCBI taxonomy): domain Eukaryota; kingdom Metazoa; phylum Arthropoda; class Insecta; order Mantodea; family Mantidae; genus Mantis; species Mantis religiosa. The sequence continues at coordinate 332,730,538 of CM060948.1, forward strand.
GCACATTCAAAGTTATTAAACGGGCAGTAAATTCTTCACAATCGATCGCAACAACAAGCATGACACCGTCTTTAATGACCGCCTAAAACCTGCGTACCTAATGAACCCATCACATGGATTAGTTCAAAGTCCACGTGTGAAAACCTGCTGCATCGACACCAGTACTTCCAGGTAATTCTACTCAAACAACTCGCAGTGGAAGAAGAGTACGACTACCTCCAAGATTCTTAACATCCATTAGGAGGTGCAGTACTTGTGGCAATTGTTCTGAGGTTGGTCAGCTTGTTATGACGATTTTCTTCTGCTATAACTGTTGTATTTAAACTTAGGAATAAATAGTGAATTAACAACGCAATATATGTTATGATTTTGATCTTAAAATAACGCTAGAAACGCGGCACCCAACGCGCGCACAGCTTTCTCATGTCTAAATGTTAATTTAACATGCGACAAACACGTTCATTTGACATGTGCATAGCCTCTGCTATCCCTCTCACTTTAATTCGGCGATCGTCTAGCACCATTTGGTGAACTTTGGTGATATTTTCATAGGTAGTTTTAGTTTTTGCACGTTCCGAACGTTCATCGCCTACCAAGCTCTTACGGCCACATTTAAATTCAGGTGCTAGAGTTTTCCTTGTGGTAAATGATGGTGCAGAGTCCCCATACACAGAATCCAACAGTTGCAGATTTCTTCTCCAACACTGGCTTCTCCGTGGGATCTGTGCACACAATCCTGCATGAAGATCTGGAACTGCTCAGTCGGTGATCCTCCAAAACAACGTTCTCCACTCGCTGGATCAAGTGATCTGACCGGCTGCTGCGAGGACATGACTGTCTTGGTTTGTCACACGATTGAACTGTCGTACCCAGAAGCGCACATTAGACACATCCATGGTACCATCACCACATGCCTCACTCAACTGGCGATGAATTTCAGTAGGTGTCACACCACGAAAATGGAGAAACGAATGATTTGTTGTTGTTGTAATTTACTACCTCCAACGTTAAGTCATATCGGACGCTGAAAGGAATGGGTGAAATGATACTCATATGAGTCCAGGATCCACAGAGCTTCGAGTTACCCGACATTCGTCTTTCAAGATAAGGGAAAACCCCGGAGTAAACCTTATCTAGGTAACTCACCCTGACCGAGATTTGAACTCGGGACCTCTTGAACATGAGGCAGACACGCTACCACCACGCTATCGAGGCGGGCAAAACGAATGATTACACGCTGTTCTTGAAATGAACCGTCGCCATTTTAAGCACCAAAAACAGTCCTAACTCTCGTTGCTGCCACTGTACAGTGCTGCCATCTCTGTCACGCATTCATAAAGGGAGCGTGTATATTTAAAAAAAATATATACCAGAAGTTCCTATCTCGTCCCAATCCTGAAAAAAGATATAGAAGGTCTTATAACCTGAACGCACGTCGTACTTATTAATGAAGCAAACGGTTCATATGTTCACGTGCTCTATTTTATGTTGATCAAGAATGCATTTCTAAAAATATTTTATTACGTGCTTCCTTTTAACTACATAGGGAGTAGGAGAACACTAGGTTTAAGTGATAGTCAAATCCATTGACAACTGGTGGGCATGTGATGACTTTAAAAGGCCTTTCTCTTTTCTTAACCAGAAAACAAAAGATTTCCCACTTGAGAGCTGCAGAATAGACACTAGCCCGACGCGGTAGCGCAGATGGTAGCGTGTCGGCCTCACGTGCAAGAGGTCCCGAGTTCCAATTTCAGTCAGGGTGAGTTACCTGCATAAGGTTCATTCCGGGGTTTTCCCTTATCCTGCAACACGAATGTCGGGTCACTCTTAAGCTCTATGGACCCTAGACACATTTTACCATTTCACGCAATTCATTCACCGTCTGATATAACTTAACGTTGGAGGACGCAAAATTACAACAAAAGAGAACGTACATTAGAACACTTATTTTAAAAACTAGAGATGTCCCAAAAATAATCTATTAAAAATGTACGAGGGCTGTTCAATAAAGAACGATCACAATTTGTTTTTTGACAACGTACCTTTACTCATCCTCATAATTTTGATGGTCCTTCTCAAATTAGTCTCCCCTGAATGCGATTCACTTGTGCCAGCGTTTCTGCCAGTCTTCAAAGACATGCTGGAAACCGTTTATTGAAAGATCCTTCATAATCGCCTCCGCAGCCTTCACTACTGCTTCTGATGATGGATAATGCCTCCCACGAAGGCATTTCTTCAAGCTAGGAAATAGAAAAAAGTCCCATGGGGCTAAATCCGGACTATAGAGAGGGTAAGGGATGCACTTCACGTTGATTTTTGCAAGATATTCAGCAACAACGTTGGCAATATGCGGCCGGGCATTATCGTGGTGCAGCATCCAGCCTGGTTCATGGAAATGTGGTCTTTTGCGCCTGATATGGACTTGCAATGTTTTCAGGATATCCCTGTAGTATTGTCCAGTTACTGATGTGTGTGCAGTTACAACATGCTGATAAACCATTCCATGAATATCAAAGAATGAAATGAGCATACATTTCCCAGCAGAAGCAACCACTTTTGCTTTTTTGGGGGTTTGGTGATGGAGATTTCCACACTGAGCTCTGCTGTTTGCTCTCAGGATCAAAATGATGTAGCCAAGTTTCATCAGCAGTGATAACGCTTGAAAGAAACGCCGGATCTTCCTCTAACAACAACTTTAACTGCATGTGAATGCCATTTTGTTCAGGAATCATCAGTCTTGGAACCCATCGCGCACAAACACATCTCATGTGTAATGTTTCTGTCACCAACGTGTGGGTGGCACCCAATGAAATGTTCAGTATTTCAGAAAGTGATCTTAAGGTAATTTGTCGATCCTCTCTGACAATGGCAGCAGCAGTGTTGATGTTTTCTTCCGTAATTGCAGTAACTGGTGCACCGGGTCCACCTCCCTCTGAAATTGATTGTCTCCGCTCTTTAAACATTTTAAACCACCTTCGAGCTGTGCTGTAGGGAAGAACAGACTCTCCATAGTCGGGTAACTCTAAGCTCAGTGTACCCCGGGCTCATTTGAGCATCATTTCACCCATTCCATTCATCGTCCTATATGACTTAACGCTGTAGGATGTAAATTACAAAAAAAAAAAAAAAAAAAAAAAAAAACTGTCCATAGGCCTACTGTAAAATTTTATAGGCCTCAAATGAAGATTTTTTTTAGACGAAAGCAGAATTTCAAAGCCGCATATTGTTCCTCGCGTGTTACCTCCATTGCAGCGGTAGGCGACACTGAACATGCCTGAACTTGCCTGGTTCCCAAAGGCTGGAACCAGGAGTACCAACAATGAAACTATTACGGCGTGTTTGTTTCACATTAGGCTAACAGAATATAATAAGTGTGAATTTAGTGTGAAAAATTATGACCGTAAAAAATTATGATCATTCTTTATTGAACAACCCTTAAACTTCTACGTAAGTTGTATCCTTAACCAAATCTTCATTGTTAGTTTCATTTTGTGTGGCTATAAATGTTTACCAGTTATACAAAAGCCATACTTAATAAAGCAAATTCAAAAATGTTTCGAATTAATTTCAAGATGCATGCCTCATTTGTCATAAAACTATTTTTATCAATATTTCATAACTTTTCGTTTTCGAATTATGCTGGTCGCAGGCACACATATTTCTAAAGCTGCTTTTCTGGGGGTTGATCACGCCTCAGAATACGCATTTTCGCTGAAAACTCGACACAGGACTTTTGGGTGGACTAAAATACTTACGCAACTTCTCTCTTTAGTTCAAAAACAACAACACCCTCTTCATTTTTTGTTAAATGCTCAGCAATGCAGCATTGTTGGTAAACAATATCATTTCCCATATACACGGCTACTCCTCGGAAACGCTGTAAACAATCCCATTTTGGGTAGCTTATATAACCGTAAACAGTATTTGAGTTTTGAAAAGGCAGACGGACTTCCGCTCTGCTGTCACAAAGGTCATAGGAAGAGATCGGACAAATTAAACCACACCTGTTACTTTTGGCTCATTCATACTTGCAGCCAAAGTTGAGTTGTGCATACATTCCAAACATCACACAGCGTTTTCTCCTTTCTAACCACCAATCTCTTTACCTTACGTCACATAATGTTATACATCTTCATATTAATAGAAAATGTTTCATTTGTTTTCATTAATTGACCTAATAATAGTCTGAACTGTAAAGCCTGGGACTTAACGTACTTACAGTGCCGTAAGTCGCTATTAAGGTAGTCGTCTCATGCGTTTATGAGAGCTCCTAGTGGTTTACCGAGAAGCAAGCGAGTCAATTGAAGAATATAATATCGTTGTGACACGTTGTCAAGGTAGTTAAATGGTTAAGAGCAACCGGACGGAGACCAAAACATTCCTGGTTCAAATCCTGGCTGTGCCATTTGTAAACGAGAACTACTAGTGTTTTATCGGAAAAATGCTAGTCAGCTGGAGAGTTTAATGTCGTATTACCATGTTGGCCAAGGTAGCTCAATGGTTAGAGCAACCGAATGGACACCAGGATACCGTGGTTCAAATCCCGGCTATGGCATTTGTATACGAGAACACCTAGTGGTTTACCGGATAAAATGCGAGTCAGAGAATTTAATATGGTGCTGGCATGTTGGACACAGTAGCTCAATGATTAAGAGCAACCGAATGGACATCGGGATATCCGTGGTTCAAGTCCCGGCTATGGCATTTGCATACGAGAACACCTAGTGGTTTACCGGGTAAAATGCTAGTCAGAGAATTCAATATGGTGCTGGCATGTTGGACACAGTAGCTCAATGGTTAAGAGCAACCGGACGGAGAGCCGCAGATCCATGGTTCAAATAATGGTTATAACATTGTATTTTTCAGATTCACGCTGCCTCTCCAAATTAGTGTTATCGTTAGATGGTATTCCATTTCCTGACCAACAATTTTCAGTATTTTGTCACTCTATAAATGGAACGCAAACTATGTACTTTTTACCCTCATACGATTATCGTTACAGAACATACATTTTACAATGATAAAATCTGAAAGATACAATTGCCTCGTTACAACGTTTATCTCAAATATTAACATACAGTGTACTATGCAAATTTAAACCACTACATCTTCAAATATTCGAAATAAACAACAAAAACAAAAGCTAGTCGAAGTCACAGTAAGTGTGCACGATATTCACATTTCCAGCGTAAACATTTCAAAACAGCAGACAATCCGAAAATGTAACAGCAAATATCTCGTAAGCAATAAACTAATTAGCATAAATGGTATATCCAAAATTTTCTGTGTTTACTGAAATATGTACTTGTCATTTCACTCATAATGGGGTCTTCGCAGAATATTGAAATACAAACTAATCTTTCTGCTCCTCCTGGCAAATGTTTGTTATTATAATCAAATCAGAGAGAGAGAGGAGAGAGAGAGAGAACACACAAAAACCCATCAACGTGTGTAGTATTCAATATAAAATACAGAATGATCCACATAAACCTGAACCATTTTAATAGGCCATAACTTTTGAACCAACAATACTGAACCTGAGCCCGGAAAATTCTTCTACCTTCAAATTAGACTCCGGCCGTGAGAGCTTATGATTATTCACGCTTATAAATGCTTTTTTGCTTAAAATAGGTCGTTACTTGCTTATTTTACGCTTTTTAATTAAAATAACTTATCGTATCCAAATCATATACATTTAAAAGTAAATTTACACTTCCAGCCATTATTTTATCTTTAGACAGTTTACATCATCTCGCCGAAAGAGTTGGGAGCCGATATAAAAACGTGGAACTTCTTGTCTCTAGCGTAAACAAAGTGTTTGTACTGTCGCAGATTAAAATAATAAATAAACCCTGGCGCGACAGCCCTAAGAGGGCCAAGGTCTACCAACCCGCCTGCCGGCCTCACGCCCACCTACGCAAGGTAGAGGTTGGGGATCTTCCAACCTATACGGGGAGGAGATCTGGTCAGCATCGCAACATCCCCCAGCCGGGATGTTGGTTTTCGTGACCAGGGCCCCTTATCTATCGAAAGCTCCTCACTTTCCTCAGGATGCTGAGTGGGCACTGGCTCTACACCCCAGGGGTGGGATCGAACCCGGGCCGCTTTACTGTCACCGATTAGAGTTCAAAATTTCATGAAGTCCTTCCAAATTTGTCTTTACCTCCTCAGCCAGGTTTAACTCGATCGAGTTCTTGGTTAAAGGCTGTGTCATTCTACACAGAATATTCCATTGAAATAAAACAGTGTTGTACTCCTTAGATGTAGAAGATACAAGCAACATCGCCACAATACAAGAATGTTTTGCCAATATTGGCATTCAAGATAAGATAGAGTACATCCATAACCGCTTCTCCAAAATACCTGCTATTATAACACAGTTGTAAACTCGAAATAACTTGGAGCATTCACTTTCTTTGATATATGAAATTTCAGCAACGTTGTTTTCAGAGATTCACAGTATTGCTAAAACTGCCTTTGAGAAACTCAGTAAGATATCAATGAAAAATTCTGGTTACGAGATACTTGAAGCTAATTAGTTAGATCAGGGTAGAGCAGGGTAGAGCACTTTTATCCTCAGGATATGCGTGGATATTTTTGAGTAAGGATGGTTCTAATGACACTGGAATGCAAGTTTCAGACTGGTTTCATGACTACTTCATTTTATCATCACATCAAACTCGAAGTTGCCAACCAAGGATTGTCAACATATCACTGTTGAGAGTTACCGTATGTAGAATGCTTTTTACTCGATAACACTTAATTCGTTATTTACGTAGGAACCGACAGATATCTTCTCTCATCGCTTCTGGTCTGCCGTCGCCCAAGACAGAAGCAGATGACCGTCTTAATGGCCAGCCAGCCACGGTCTGTCTCTTCCACACAACTGCGTATGTGCGACTTTCACCTCTTGAAGCCCTTTATTCACAGCAAAACTCCCTTTTATGACTATGTTTGTCCATTGTGATTATTAGTCTCGGTCATGCCATTATTAAGGGTCCGAAGAATACCTTTTCAAACGACGTCAAGTGTCATTCAGTGAGAATCCCCGCTAGGAACACTGTTTCTCTCGTGTCTTTTGTTAAACGACTCAACCCAATGCACCTGCACGTGTTGTAACAAAGATACACTATTTCTTTAAAAACCATTACGATTCCTCACCCATTGCAATCGTTAATTTCGGTATCACACTCTGTCACATTTCTATAAATCTTTCTGATACAAAAACGTATATGGAAAGGAAATTCACTCTCTCTTAGCCCTAAATGACGATTTTCAGACATTTCCTTATAACACAGTTAGAAGCTTTAACATTCACTTTCTTTGATGCATGAAATTTCAGTAACGTTTTCTTCAGAGACTCGCGGTATTGTTAAAACTGCCTTTGAGAAACTCAGTAAGGTATCAATAAATAGTTCTGGTTACGAGACACCGTCAAATTTCTATAAAATTTTCTGGTACAGAAAGGTATATCGAAAGGAAATTCATTCTAAAAGAACTATGTATGTTCCAGTATCGTCATGCGACGTTGAGATCCTTTCCACAGTATAAGAAATGTTTCACTGGAAAACGCAGGAGATTCCTACAAGAAAATCTCACGATAACTCTCTCGTGTACTGTAACAAGCGTGAGTAAGTTAAAAATTCTACCAAGAAATACAAGGGGCGTCCAGAAAGTAAGTTCTGTTTCAATTTATCTCCGCTGCAGCGCTGCGATCACAGTTCCGCACATGCGTGGTAGACGCTGTGTATCAAGGAGAAGAAACGTGCCCCATTGTGAGATCGCTGTCAGCCATATACGCTTTGTTGTGCTTGTTTTGTAATTTACGTCCTCCAACGGTAATTTACGTCCTCCAACGTTAAGTCATATCGGACGGTAAATGAATTTGGTGAAATGATGCTCAAATGAGTCCAGGGTCCGTGGAGCTTATGGTTACCCGACATTCGTCTTGAACGATAAGGGAAAACCCCGGGAAAACCTTATCCAGGTAACTCACCCTGACCGAGATTCCAACTCGGGACCTCTTGAACGTGAGGCAGACACGCTACCATCTACGCTACCGAGGCGAGCGTTTGTTTTCCTTTTTTACAGTGTTGGTGTTGATTGAAAATCCCGCCGCTTGTGAAAGCAGATCTGTGATTCTTTTTCAGAATGCTAGGAAAGTGAAACCAATTGAAATTTATCGGCAAATTTGCGATGTCAAAAGGTGTTGTGTTTCTTCAAGACAACGCACGACCACACACTGAAAATGCGACGAAAAACATCCTACAAGGATTTTGACCAACCCCTCGTACAGCCCTGACCTCGCTCCTAGCTACTTTCATCTGTTTTTGCATCTCAAATGTTTCCTTGGCGGTCAACGCTTCAACAATGACGAAGAGCTAAAAGAAAATGTTTCCAACTGGTTGAAGACACAGGCGGCAAACTTCTATGAAGAAGGTATGTTACGTGAGAAAGTAGTTTAAGCAATAAATAATTTTTATGTATCTGCGCACAATTTAATTTTATTACCAAACAGAACTTACTTTCTAGACATACCTCGTACGTTTATGATTGAATTTTTATATTTTATTTGCTTATATTTCGTGCTTATTCCCCTGATTATTTCACCATTTGATTGTGCCTAAAAATCCGGGTTGTTGTAAGAAAACTACACAAATGCTTTTACGATTGACATACAGTACATTCGACAGTAAGCTTCTTAAGAACTTTCATTTGATGATGATTTGAGATAGCCATGTAAATGTAATGCATGACAATTTTATTTTACCTCTTGTAAAAAAGTTACTAGACCAAACAAAAACGGATTACTTGTTCTAAAACATTTCCATCTCCAGTGCCACATTTCTGAGCAAGGTCTTTCCTAGTTCCTAGTTGAAATTGAGCTCTGTATTTTATTTAGGTATACTGAGGCAGTACATCAGCAGAGGGGATGTTTACTGGGTTTGTTTGCCTAAATGTGATTGGGAGTTTATCGTTGCACTTGAGTACGTCTGTTAATTATATACTTAGTTAATTAAATCAATTAGATGGACAGCAAAGCTCTAGAGATATTTCACCATAGCGCGTATTCCCTGCTCCGAGCAGCAAATTGAATTACTTCAGGTAAATACTCCCTCATCACAAAAACGCCTTTGTTTCATTATAAGTACCCGCTCTTATTATTAAACTAATGTAGTAGTTACAACATATACATTGTTTTATTTCACGGTTCAACCTTTCACGACTTCCTGGAGAGTCCAATGTTTTTGTCAAGTTCCAACGGCTATAAAAAGCAAACGTGGGTAAGTGAACGAGTTTAAAAACGCTGTCCCACGAGCCAATTTGCGACGAGTGTAGTGAGTACTGTAACTGTAAGCGATTCTAGAAATCTTGTATTTGATTGGCCAGTCAGTGAATCGTGCGGTAGAAGAGGCTGCGTCGTGCGTATCCCATTACGACGTGAAGAAAGGGAAGTGAGAGTGAAATTTCCAACCGGTTCACATTCATTGAAGTGACACTGAGTTATATCAATTCTCTATGATGGTGAACTAGGTTACGAAGTGACAGATTGCCCACCTCTGTTGCGCAGATCGTAGCGTGTCTGCCTCACGTTTAAGAGGTCCAGAGTTCCAATTTATTCACGGTGAATTAGCTGGATAAACTTTTTTCTGCGGTTCCCCTTATCCTGAAAGATGAATGTCATGTAAGTTCTACGGACCTTGGGCTCATTCGAACAACATTTTATTCATCGTCCGATATAAACATGTTGGAGGTTTTACCTTCTCTTAAAAGATGAATGTCGGTTAAATCTAAGCTTTGTGAATCCTGGACTCATTTCAATATCATTTCACTCATCGTCCGATATGGCTTAACGTTGGAGGTTTTCCCTTATCCTGAAAGATGAATATCTCATAACTCTAAGCCCAATGTATTCTGTTCACATTTGAACATCATTTCATTCATCGTACGATATGGCTTAACGTTGGAGGTTTTCCCTTATCCTGAAAGATGAATGTCTGGTAACTCTAAGCTCTCTGCTCACTGTACTCATTTGAACATCATTTCATTTACCGTCTGATATGACAACGTTGGAGGTTTTCCCTTATCCTGATAGATGAATGTCTGGTAAATCTAAGCTCTATGTATCCTGTACTCATTTGAACATCATGTCATTCATCGTCCGATATGACCTAACGTTGGAAGCTATTCCTTATCCTGAAAGATGAATGTCTGGTAACTAAGCTCTATGCATCCCGGTCACATTTGTACATCATTTCATTCATTGTCCGATATGACAACGTTGGAAGCTTTTCCTTATCCTGAAAGATGAATGTCTAGTAACTAAGCTCTATGTATCCTGTACTCATTTGAACAGCATTTCATTCATTGACCGATATGACAACGTTGGAAAGTTTCCCCTTTTCCTGAAAGATGAATGTCTTAACTCCAAGCTCTATGTATCCTGGACACATTTGAACATCATTTCATTCATTGTCCGATATGACTTAACATTGGAGGACGTAAATAAAAAACTACCTAAGTGCCAGTATAAAAACAGTATAAAATGGAAATATTAGCAAAGTTCTTTAGCATACGGCCTCCTCCATTCCTTAACACGTGCAGCGATTGCTGTATTGGTTAAGTTCTCTATTATTGCCATAGCACCTTGCTGCTCTCCAACTTCCTGCTTTCTTTTGTATTTCTGCAATCGGCAACCTGACAATGGTCTTAACATTTGCGTCATCTCTGTTGCTTCAATTCTTCTTCCCACACTAGTTGTTAACGTCCAGGTTTCTATAAAAGTCAAAGCCAAGAGTCTACAACATTTCCTTTCTTCCCTTTTTTTCAATAGAGTTCTTTCTCACAACACCAATTATTTGTTGAAATGTATACACTTTTCCTCTCCGGAACAGTAGCATATAAATAAAGGATGCCACCACAAAGAAAACTGAAGAACCGAACTTCCTTTAAGATTTCAGCCCCAATTAGTTTTGTCTCTAAGATGCTCTTTTCCACAAAATGCTATAACTTGGGTTCTCTTTGAGGAAATCTTTAACTTATACGTTTATGCCACTTCACCTAACAGTCACACAGATCGTTCTAAATAAAATCATTCTCCCATTTTGCCAATAGGACTTTGTATTCTAAAAAAAGTCGTGCATTTAAAACAGCATTTTTTACTTTTTTCAATCATGTACATTATAGGTAGACAAAGCAGTTATTCGTTACATTCAACAATGCAACACCGAGATTTTACAGGAGATACAATTGTAAGGTTTTCTGAGTCCAAAAAAAGCTTTTTTAACAAAGCTCTGAATTTGCGTTTGTCTATGAACAAAAGGTCTGTTAAATACCAAATCGAATGGAAATTAATTGTTCTTTCACACCAGCCGTGTGTAGGACGCACTATGAAACGGTAGAGCCAGACTGAAAAATTCAATGCCATAGCTGGGATTTGATTCACGGATTTTCTGGTCTCCGTCCAGCCGCTCCAAACCATTGAGCTACTATGGCCAACGTGCCAATATGACATTAAATTTTCCAACTGACTCGTATTGCCACGTTGACCACAGAAGCTCAATGGTTTAGAGCGGCTGGAGGGAGACTAGAAGATCCGTGGTTCAAATCCCGGCTATGGCATTGCATTTTTCAATCTCTACCCTATCACTAAATTTAATATTTAAGTACAGTATTTTCCAAAAATTCCGCAGAAAGATTTTCAGAAAAATCCCCACATGAGACAACCCTTTACTATCTTTTGAAAAATGACTAACGATTTTGTTTAGATTGCTAATGTTAAATATATTTTTATAACAAATGAAAGTAATATATTGAATTTTTGGGAATACCCTTTTATGCCTTCTCCATTCTATATCACGTTTACATAACACGTAAACTGTAAAACAAAATATTGCTAGAAACAAATGCAGATCTGGTTAAAACACACTCAGTTTATGTCAAACATTTTTATGTGGAATTAACCATTTTTGGATTGCCTATTGTTGGTTTGAATTTTCAAATACCTACCTTTCTCAAATAGGAAGTCGGTATTCAGTTTTTTTATATCCTAGTCATGCAAAGAGAACTGAACTTCAAAGCTATCACATAGCCATCAGAACTTAAGGGGATTATATGTTGTTTAACCTTAATAACACGCCATGATTAGATCTAACGATTAGGTTAAACGCTTTCTAGTGCCTACAGAGCGATCCACATAAACCTGAACCATTTCAATAGCTCATAAGTTCTGAACCAATTACAGGACACATGTACCACTTTGAGAGAATATAATATACAATTGGGAGATTACATTATACTATTTATATCTCAGAGAAAATGTTGGAAGTGTCCTCCACCACCATCTATACATGGTATGACTAGACACTGAAGTTTATATGGGTATCTTCAAGACATTTGTTGAGCAGCTGGATGATATCGAATTGAGAGAAGGCTATTTCCAGCAAGATGGAACAACGTGCCATACATCTAATGACACCATGGAACTTGTAACCAGTTTCCTTGATAACACTAGGCAACAAAAAATAATTTTTGGATGTTTCGAGCACTTCATGAGGCAATTCCTACTAATTTTGGGATGAGAAATACAAAAATGACAATGAAAAATTTTGTTAGCTCTAGTTTCTATGATATACAAAAGGTGGAGGTATTACATATTAACGGATTGAGAGAAAGGGATACATTATAATTACATACATGCTAACTACAATGAAAGTGCATTTGATTTTTTAATTGGTAATTACATGCTAAGGGTTATAAATTGCTGAAAAAATACTTCGCAGATAGTCGTGTCTAAAGAGAATCATGTGGTGGCCTATTGACTTCGTCGTCTTTTAGCTTGCCTCTTGTGATGGAGTTCCGCAGAATCCCTATACAGAGACCAACAGTAATCCGCAAGCATTACTTCATTCCAACGGCCCTGATATCTTTGTTCCATAACAGAAATGTCCTGATGGAATCTCTCCCCATGTTCATCACTAACAGCTCCACAACTAGGAGGGAAAAGGTCTAGGTGGGAGTGGAGAAAATGGATTTTAAGGGACATCTTGCATCCAAGGTTACGGTATTTCTGCAGGAGCACTTTCACCAAATGCTTGTAGTTGTCATCTCTTTTGTTGCCTAAAAATCCATGAACACCCTTGAAGGCTTCCCAAGCTTCCTTTTCTTTCCCCTCCAAAATGTGGTCAAATGCAGGATCCTTTACAAGTTCTCTTATTATCGGTCCGACAAAACTGCCTTCCTTAACGTTTGCATCACTTAATTTCCAAAATTTCTCTCTGATTACGTTTTGTTATTTGACAGGTGTGCCAACTCCCAAAAAATTCTCCCAAATTTAAAATCTTCACTCTGAAAAATGAAGTGTCACTTTATCTTCAAAACAAGAGGTAATCATCATTTTTATGGTGATTTTTGAATTCAGCGGATGGAAGTACATGTAAGTTCACTATTTTTAAGCCCGAAAAACGTTGTTTGTTTCCCAGTGTTATCAAAGAAACTGGTTATAAGTTCCATGGTGTTATTAGTTGTATGGCACGTTGCTCCATCTTGCTGGAAATAACCTTTCAATTCGATATCATCCAGCTGCTCCATAAATGTCTTGAAGATACCCATGCAAACTTCAATGTCTACAGTGGTATCAAAGAAAATGGGACTAACGATCCTGGAAGCTGACACCGTGCACCAATATCCAACCTTTTCATCATGCAGTGGGTTTTCGTGGATCAATTGGGGGTTTACAGCAGCCCAATATCTGGTGTTTTGTGTGTTTATGTAGCCTGACAGATGAAACCATGACTCATCCGTAAACCACGTTATGGAGAGAATGTCTGGACGTGGAATAAGAGTACCCTGAAACCATCGACAGTAGCTGATTCGTTTAACATAACCTGCTTCTTTCAATTATTGCACCATTTGCACTCTGTAAGGCCGTAATCCCGATTTGTTCGCAGCTCTTTGACATGTTCCATATGTATACCCTGATTCCTGGCTCAATCGACGCAACGATTTGTTTGGAGAATTCAATAGCCTTCTGCGAACATCTGGAACAGTCTCTGCATTCAATGGCGGTCTAAGTTTTCCACTCTCACTAATGAGTATACCAGTTGTCTCCAGCTTTCTTACGAGCGATAAAATTGTTACCTTTGTCGGAACATCGGGTACATTAAATTCTCTTCGAAATTCCCGTTATGTTGTTACCAAGGAATTTATCTTCTGATATGTTTTCAAAACGTAAACACTCGTAGTGAGTACTGCATGTTGCTGTTATGACTCCACATTTAAGACTCATCTGTCAATTGTTAGTGTTGACAATTCCTCCAGAGCCACGGAGATAATTAAAACAAATGTCTACATTCTAGAAGCTTTCAAAGGGGAATTATGGCCTATTGAAATGGTTCAGGTTTATATGGATCGCGCTGTATGAGATAAATTGTGTGAAACAGTCTTTTAGAAATACGTGTTCTTTTGTGAACCCAAGTTTCACATACCTTATAACTACCTTTGATACTTTGCCAAATATTGTTCTTATTCGCATTTGAAGTACAATTGTGCTGTTAAGGGTTCTTTCTTCTTTCTAATGATCAGAGCTTTGTACACGTATATTTTTCTAGGAAATATTAATTTCTGAAGGTAGTAAGTTCCGAAAGCCCCAACTTTAAGCTAATGGATTTCATGCTGGCTGAGTTCAGCGGAACTTCTAATTGGCTTAGCTAATGGAACTGCCCTAATGACTTCTTTCCCAACAAAATTGCAAAACTTGTTCCATTATGTAATGATTTTAACACATTCCCTTACGTATTCTAATTATTTATGTATATTTATTTATTTAGTACCAAGGTTTTTACATAATGGGGTTGGCCCTAGCCATTTGTCCTCAATTACTATAATTACAAATACGATTCTTAAAAAAATATTCTTGGAATACACCTCAAAATGTAAATTTACATTGCCCTCCTCTACTCGCAACTTTTCTCAATTGATTATTTCCATTTTTCTCTTAGGATTTCTTAATGCGTGTGTGTGGATGCGCGCAGCTTATCTCAAAAACGAAAGTCTTAAGGGGATGCAACACTGAAAACTCCAAATCCAGCAATTTTCAACCGATCTTGCTGAAAGTTTTACCACTTAGTTCTGATACATAGTGTATACAGAATTCAAAATTTGGCTTTTGTATTCTCAATAGTTTTTGAGTAATTAATTTGTGAAGTTCAAAATTTGGGCAAAATTCAAACCGTTCCCCGTGATGAAGATTTTTAAAATTGTAATTTTTGTATTTCTTAAAATATTCACATGGCTATGAACAAAACATCTACTATATGAATTTCTTATACTGCCTTTAGACCTAGAGGAAAAAATTAGGTATGTAGCAAACAAAAAAAAAGCCAAAAAGTGATTAAACCTTTGACTTTATATACTAGCAACTTTAAAAATATAATGAATATTAAAATGCATATGATAGAAACCTTAGTTTGCCTTCTAAGAACATTGGTTGAACATTTTAGAGGGACTAAACCAAAACTGCATCATGTGGAACATTTTGAATGACTAAAAATGTTGGAAAAACTGTAACTGAGTAAATCAAATTTTAAAATCCAAAACATTTTCCTTCTTTAGCTACATGCCTTGAAGTAGACTAAAACCCTCCAGATAGGTAAGTTGGACCCTCCTGCCGCTTTCCTTCTCTCTTCTGCAGCAGTTTTCTTCGATTTTAGCTTACTTTTGATGTTTTAGAGATTACCTGCGTAGAATTTGCTGAATGAAGTAAGCGTAATTGACTAATTTTTAGAGATGCTGGTGAAATCACAGTATCCATTATGTCTGACTGCAGCTTGAGTGAGGAAGAACCAAAATTGAATTCACTGATGGTTAATGTCACGGCAACCTGAAGTCCCTTCTTTGACGCAAATATGTCTTTTGGGTAATTACGCCATATCCTGCTATGTAAACTTTCATTTGCATTTTGTGTTTTACCCAATGTACATCTCCTGAGGATTTCATCTGATGCCAGATAGTTTTCTTAGCACATCAGGCCTCAAGTATGTTCCCATTGTTGTGTTATATTTAGGTTTTTCTTCCCAAGTATCTTTTAGCCTATTAATGATCCTATGTACACAATCAACAGAAGGTCAGTTATTTCAAAGAATGTTTTACCTATAACCTATACAACAGTTATATGCACATTTTGATGTATAAAAACCTTTATAAATGTCAAATGACACACTAAAACGCATTAATTATATATAAACAGTATGCAGTTTAACGAGAAACAAAAGAAAATCAGGACCAAGTTAGAAACTCACATAAAACATCACTAGTGCTTTCAATGTTTGTAGCTAGTGTTTTGTTTCCATGCTGCCACATATTGTAAGAAATAGCCATCATACCAACACACAAAATTCCACCAGAAACTTTGACCGCTAATTTCAAATGTATCAATTTAGTAAATTCAATCGAACTCAAATGACAGAATTCTGTGACTCCAAGGGCAGGCATGAACATGCGCAGGGGCATTTAAATTGTCATGTGAGGGTATTTAAATGCCTGTAACTCATATATTTAGTTGGATTAAGATATTATAAAGTTCAAAGTATTTTATTAGCTCAGAAAAATTCCCATATTTTTAGCCAATTTCGGAGCTGCGTTCCCTGAACTACCAAACTTGGTATATAAATTCAGCGTCTCTCTAGGGTATAACAAAAATTTTCATCCACCAAAATTGCCCATTCTAAACTGCACTTGAAATGGAAAAAAACTGAAAACTTGTGATTTTCTCAGCGGCGTCTCTCGTATGCCAATTCTAATGAAGTGCCAAATGATTAAGATATTTTTATGGATAGTATGTCTCGGTAAAAGCCTGCTAAGAGTTCCTCATTCTGTTTAACTGGTAAACTGCAAGAGATGGGCAGAATCTTATTAGAGAAAAACACACTACACTGTAATAGTTGTTTTCATTTAGGCCCCTAGATTTGTAAAATTATTTAATTATGCTTCATGGTTTAAGGATCGATAGGGAAAAGTTAATTTGTGTGGATATGAAAGTGTGAAATCCGTGGGTCACGAGATGACATAATATTAATGTGATATTCAGTAACATTTTTGGTATTGAGATTACGTAATGTGGCGACGTGGACCAATAGAAGATGAGCTAGTTGGCTGCCATAGCAACGTGAGTAAATTTAATTAGCAAAGCGTTTTTGTGCAAGTGACTTTCGCAGAAGAAAGACGTATTATAGTGTCTCTCCGAGATTGTGCAGAAACAAATTTGATTGTGTACTTAGGATGTAAGACTAGAGTGTGTGTGTGCAATAGAAGAATAATTAATTGATACAGTAACCACTGTTCATAAAACGACAACATTAATGTTAATGCAAACATCAAGTCGTTTACCGGAAAACTATGTGTCAATTGGAGAATTTATGTCCGGATGGCATGTTGGCCACAGTAGCTCAATGGGTTAGATCGACTGGATGGAAACCAGAAGATTCGTGGTTCAAATCCCGGTCATTAAATTGACTTTTTCATTTTTTCTATCAGAAACCTTAGCGTATATACGGCTAGTGAGAGGAAATGATTAATTTCTATCAATTAACTTAAACAATGATATTATTTAATTTGTATCAGAAATTGGAAAAGTTTTGCAAGAATTAAAACAATTTTCTAAGAAAAGAATTCTTTTCTCATCCTTCAACTGTAGTATTATTTTCTTGTACTCCGTGACCACGCCCAGAGGTAAGAACTAGACTACGAGGTCGTCAAAGAAGGTAAACTTCAAATTATGCCCTCATCATGCAAATGCAACAATTAGCGTTGCAACACATTAGCACACAATTCTTTTAATATGGACTACAATTTCAAAGGCAATTCTTATTGGTTTGATTACTTACTATTTTGAAATAAGAAGTCGCTATTCCTTTTCCTATCATGTAAACAGAGGGAATGACAACGCCATGATGAGATAGTGACCAGCTCTTTAAAGATTTTAGTATCGCTTAACCCAATTATATGGTCCTATTTCCATTGTACCTACAAGGAAAATTGTAACAGAAGTATTTCTACACACATTTCTCTCAAATTTTCGGGAGACGACCATCTTGGCAATATGCAACAGTTACTAGAAGCGGAGAATTAAGGAGTCTCTGGCCATTTCTTCCAAGAGAAGCGTGCTTAATCGTGATGTTGGATTTCAGTTCAGCTCCTCTTGGAAACCAGCCTTAAATTGGAAATCCGTCAATTTAAGAAGCATAGATCAATACAGCTTGATAATCAAGTTAAGTAGTTACGTATACAATTTTGTATACTCACGCCATCTCCTGACCTGGCATTAATTCACTAAAAACAGTCTTTTGTTCAGTAATTCGAATTTTGATTGTGTTTTGTCTTTGTTTATATTGGTGTTATATCCAGTGTTTCATTTGTGGTTATAACATTTAATAAATATCCTGATGATGGGAGAGATGCATACTCCCGAAACGTCGATTTATAATCGTCTTTTCACCTGACTTGCTGCCCGAGAAGAAATTGAACATTTCTCTCGTTTAACAGAACTAGATGGGATAATACACGTTTGTAAGAATAGATTGAAGAAAGGGTAAAGAAAGAGATGTGAATGTTACACATCAGATGTTATTGGTATGAATACAATGTCTAACGCTACTTAGAAAGCACCTGCAATCCTACAGAAACGTTGGGAAGACAGCAGGCAATCGTGTCGAAATGTAATACGAGCAAATGGCCCCGGGATAAAAAAGACTAGTCCTCTATCCTTTATCTGATCAAATGCTCGGCGGCGAAAGATCATTGCGGTAACGTAGATAGAACACCCTTGCTTCTATACAGTCTCCCCAAAAAGTATTGCTCTTCAACTTATAGCAGACAAATGAAGGCACAAAAAACAGTTTTTCTAAAAAATAATTTCGACTTCTGGTGGGCTCCACCTTGTGTTTGCATATCTAAAATTTTGGTGGAACATCCAGTAATTGCTACAAAAATGCATATAAAATAAGTAGGCAGGTACCACATGAAGAAATTGAATATTGGCTGTACTTAAAAAAAGTTGATTAAAGTAATACAATGATTGAAACTGGGCTTAGGAGTGTGGTCTGAAAAGTTTCTGACCTAATAAAGATACAAGATATTTTTTCAGATTTTTTATTTATTTTTTCAACACAGTCACCCTCTAACTCCACAAGCTTCTCCAAGAGATACTCCCATCTCTGTAGCCCGTCCAAATAGTACTCGGCGTTTTTCTGTATAAAATAATTGTTCACGAAGGTGATTGCCTCTTCATATGACGAAAATCACGGGATGATTTTGATTTGAATCAACATTGTTAGAACCAATTTTGAAACGCTTTTCATATAAAAATATTTTGGTGAGTTGGATTTTCTTGAAATATCTTTCTATTGCATTCTTGGAACATTCTGAACAAATAAGAAATTTATTTAACCAACTTCTCGGTTTTGAATTGTCCTACTTAAAGGCAACACAAATGCGCGCACATATATTTATATATTCGGGGTTCTCAAAGCCTGTATTTTCAGAGAAATGTCAAAATCAAATTTTTGGGTGGAATGCAGTAAACCAGTTTAATTACCATGTCATCTATAGAGATTATGCACTTTTTAAGTATACTTAGTAGAACAAAAACAAAAATAACTAAAGAGTAATTTCTAGATTAAGGGATCTGTATGTTACACTTTACATTGATTTTTGTTTACCTTCTCACGAGTATGTTACCAAGGTCTCTACAAATTTATTTCTTCACGATTGCACGTGAGCACTTGGAGTTTAGTTTGAACCACTTTTTAAGCATAACTGTATCTTGAAAACGCAAATAGAGGAATTAGTTTTGGATGAATGCTTTTATATATTGTGGTGACCTGGCCATGGATTAATTTAGATAAAGATGCCACGTGGCCAGATCAAGCACAGGGGATAGTTCAGACGGGACTCATGTTTTCTGAAGAGGTTGGGATTTCTATAAATTCATTTTCTATAAAGGTTGGGTAGCAATAACTCAACTTTATAAGAAGATTTATTGCACTAAATGAGTACAAAGATGGGCCCTGAAGCCTCTACCTTATAAGGACGGTACATTACGTTCTGCTCTTATGGAGTCCAAAACACAAGAGGAAGGGCCACACACCGAGCCGTTGTACCAGACAGTCGCAAGAGTGGAGGAGTGACGTCATACATACTGTCCACCAACGCAAAGTAAGTCCCTAAAAGGAATGCGCACCCTTACACAGTGGGGCAAGGACAGCGTATGTATGTGGCAGAGAACGCCTGCTACACAAGGAGCAGAACCGTTAGAAAAACATGCGCCCTATTCACTCTGTATATTAAAACCGAGAAGATTCATTCACAAAAGTAGAAACAGTCAGAATGCTTTTAAATGATCTGTAACTGAACTGGCATGGGATGTCAAACTACCGGGAGCAGGCGTAGGAACCATCAACCCCCCCTGCGTCTCATTCCCCGGAGACTTCCTTTCCTGTGGTATACTATACCACAGGAACTGAGTCACTAGCGTCAACTGAGTCACTATATCAATCAAAACAGTTACTGCTGTGACATCTTGGTGGAGTCGCCGGGTATCAATCCCGGTAGCTCTCAAAATATTGTCGCGAACCCGTATCTACGCTCGCGCGGCTTGTTTACAAAAAAAAGGACTGATAGGCGGGCAGTGTGAAAACCAAGAGCCGGCAGACGAAGATAACATGCAGATAAAGTTCTGCCGAAACAAACAAACTGAGATAAATGGTAATTTCTAGTTACTTCTTAACTGGTAGAGACTGTTCCGGTTCTGGTTTATTTTCGAATAATCTAGAAATTATCAGTGAAGTATTTAAAGAGGCGACGACTGGCCAGAGGTGAGTTGCAAGTTGTGAAACAAGAGTTGTTGTAAGACATAACAAGGGTGAGTGAGTCGCGAGAGGTAAGCAGAGAACAGCTGAGAGTGTTGTAAACTGAACGCTATTATTGTCATCGACCTTGGAAGATTGTGTTGTGATATGTGACGTAATTTTGCTGCTACGGAGTGTATTTCTACGTAAATAAAGAACATTTAGAATTTCGGAAAATTGGACTTTTAATTCTATGAACCCACAAAGTCACAATATTCTTTTATTTGTTTATTCTAGTGGTAGTTATGACTACATCCACATATTCAACGTAATGAAAACAAACATAAGAAGGCCAAACAAAGATATTAAAATGAAGTAAAAGAAACAATAATACACGTATACTACCCAGATGATAGTTCCGGAGGACCCGAGTTCGCTTCTCGACGACCATCCATTCTGATCTTGGCCGTTCGTAGCATTGCCTGGTCGTTGTGCGAATGCTGGGATGACTGCTGATCCACCACGATTTTCATTCCGATTTATCTAGGTTTCGAGGTGTATACGATGCACGGAAATGGCGAGGATGCTTCCTTAAAAAAAGCTACTTCCCATGCACAGTAGAGGACAACTTGGTTCAACATCCTGTAACATATCTACGGTAGTGGGACGAGAGCTGTTGGAACTTCTCTGTAGCCTGTATCCTGCTGTAGATCCTTTACTTCATCCATTAGCAACAATGGACTATACAGTTGAACGAATTAAAATGCCTAGTGATGTTCCAGGTATCCCTGCTCAAGCATCGAAAATAAATTGTAATGTTGCGAAGTTTATGATTTGTTGAGGATAAATGTTATATTTAATTGATGAAAATTCAAATGCTACATTAACATTAAAATCAAAAGGCACATCAATGAGATTCAGACTCTTACAAACAACCTAGGTAAGTAGATTTTAATACAGAGAAGAAACAACTTGTCTTTGTACAGCAATTTGGAAAACCTTACATATTTAGGTAGGGCACAAACAATTTGTGGAGCGTGATAATTCAGTTTTACATACTGACTTTGTAGCCACTTGAAATAATGGGTTTGCATAAGGACATCCAGAAGGATTAAGAGAAGAGAAAGATTTGAAGTGACACCCACAAACCGGGAGACGGCTGCAATAGCGAGCCAAATGGGTTGGAATCCATCCAGAACGGATTCCATCAAACTCTGCTTGGCGTTGGCAACACGGGTTCACTACACGTCCCAGATTTTGAGACAACGGCGACAGGGATAACCAAAGTGCTCCCTAAAGTCCTGTACATCCTAGATGATATCTGTATAATTGCCAAATCGTAAAGAATACACAAATACTTATTAGGCAGAAAATGTCGAAGTTGTTAAAGCATATACCTTATTATATAGCCATACTTTCTTAAAATATATGACTATTGCTTGGGTGTCTTGCATTTTCTTACTCCCATGTACCTACAAGAAGATGTGTAATAGTATCACTCCCAGAAATGTTTATCTATTAACATGAAGCAAATAAAAGAACAACATTTTTGAAGAATAATTTGTTGAACTATATGCAAAGAAATGTACGTAAGTCCAATGCATCAGACAGCTTTTCAGTCATAAAATATATAACTGATAACCAAAACCTCCGCTGTTACAGTTTACGTAGAAAATCGCGATAAGAATACAATCTCTCTCTCTCTCTCTCTCTCTCTCTCTCTCTCTCTCTCTCTCTCTCTCTCTCTCTCTCTCTCTCTCTCTCTCTCTCTCTCTCTCTGTGTGTGTATGTGTGTGTAGTGTCAAACGCCCACATTCACTACATATGGCGCCGCAGGCGATAACAATTTTGTTTGTAATTTACGTCCTCCAACGTTAAGTCATATCGGACGATGAATGTAATGGGTGAAATGATGCTCAAATGAGCCCAGGGTCCATAGAACTTAAATGAAATGAAATGTGTAGTGTTTAACGCCCGCTTGTGCTACATACGGCACCGCAGGCGATGACATTGATGATACATGAGATGAAGATGGAGCACCGGTGCAATGAGATGGCGGGGGAAACCAGAGATCCCGGAGAAAACCCGCCCCAACGCCGTGTTGTCCACCACAAATCTCACTTTGCGGTCACCTGGGATCGAACCCGGACCGCCTTGGTGGGAGCCAAGCGGTCTAACCACTGAGCCACGGCACGGCCCTCGTATAGAACTTAAAGAGTTACCTGACATTCGTCTTAAAGGATAAGGGAAAACCCCGGAAAAACCTTATCCAGTGAACTCACTCTGACCAAGATTCGAACTTGGGACCTCTTGAACGTGAGGCAGACACTCTACCACCACGCTACTGAGGCGGGCAGGCGATGAAAATGATGATACATGAGATAAAGATTGGAGCACCGGAGGGATGATGGCGGGGGGAAACCGGAGATCCCGGAGAAAAGCCGCACCAGCGCCGTGTTATTCCCAAATATCTCACTTTGCGGCCGACTGGGATCGAACCCGCGCCGCCTTGGTAAGAGCCAAGCGTCTAACCACTCAGCCACGGCGCGGCCAGATACAAACTACCAAACTTTTTACCACTACAAGGCGCCGAAATATTACGCAATGTGATACACACTAAAACCTAGTTCATACATGCCTTCAACTAGCTTAGGATTCCCTTCCCTTCCTTTCTCACTTTTTTTTTAATTTAAATCCTCCAACGTTGCGTCATATGGGACGATGAATGAAATGGCGCTCAAATGAGTCCAGGGACCATAAAGCTTAGAGTTACTAGACATTCATCTTTCAGGATAAGAAAAACCCTCCAACGTTAAGTCTTATCGGACGATGAATGAAATGATGTTAGAATGAGTACAGGGTACATAGAGCTTAGAGATACCAGACGTTCATCTTTCAGGATAAGAGAAAACCTCCAACGTTAAGTCATATTGGACGATGAATGAAATGATGTCAAATGAGTACAGGGTACATAGAGCTTAGAGATCCCAGACGTTCATCTTTCAGGATAAGAGAAAACCTCCAACGTTAAGTCATATTGGACGATGAATGAAATGATGTCAAATGAGTACAGGGTACATAGAGCTTAGAGATACCAGACGTTCATCTTTCAGGATAAGAGAAAACCTCCAACGTTAAGTCGTATTGGACGATGAATGAAATGATGTCAAATGAGTACAGGGTACATAGAGCTTAGAGATACCAGACGTTCATCTTTCAGGATAAGAGAAAACCTCCAACGTAAAGTCATATTGGGCGATGAATGAAATGATGTCAAATGAGTACAGGGTACATAGAGCTTAGAGATACCAGACGTTCATCTTTCAGGGTAAGAGAAAACCTGCAACGTTAAGTCATATTGGACGATGAATGAAATGATGTCAAATGAGTACAGGGTACATCGTGCTTAGAGCTACCAGACATTCATCTTTCAGGATAAGGGAAAACCTCCAACGTTAAGTCATATTGGACGATGAATGAAATGATGTCAAATGAGTACAGGGTACATCGTGCTTAGAGCTACCAGACATTCATCTTTCAGGATAAGGGAAAACCTCCAACGTTAAGTCATATTGGACGATGAATGAAATGATGTCAAATGAGTACAGGGTACATCGTGCTTAGAGCTACCAGACATTCATCTTTCAGGATAAGGGAAAACCTCCAACGTTAAGTCATATTGGACGATGAATGAAATGATGTCAAATGAGTACAGGGTACATCGTGCTTAGAGTTACCAGACACTCGTCCTTCAGGATAAGGGAAAGCCCTAGAAAATTCACCATGAACCATATTTGAACTCGGGACGTTTTGTACGTGCATCAGACACGCTACCCCCTAAGCTACAGAGGCAGGCCTCCCATTGTTATTCTCTCTACTTTCTCGGTTACGTGTGGTATCTAGACCAACTATTGTATTTCACCAAAAAATTAATGTTACTTTTGAGAAAAATATTCCAGTTTTAAGAGTACCCTGGGGCAACGGATTTTTTAAAAAAAAAGTAACATTTGTGTGGTATCCTTAGAAGGAGCTGACTTAAATACCAATTTTACTATTTCATTTTTGAGTTGTTTTCATAGACGAATTTGTAAAATTCTTTTGTGCGTTCGGGGAGCTCGAAAATATTTATCTGGTACATAGCAGAGAAACTAAAAAGAAAGGAATTTGGCAGAAATTGTATGCTTTAAGGAGATTTACGGTTTTTTTTTTGTGGTAAGACTTTGTGTGTTATGATTTATCAATCAATTATGTTACAGTCATTTAGGATAAGACGACTTCAAAGGCTATTCTGAAAGCCCTCGGGATATACATTTCGTAATCATCAAAATGTCTTAAACATAAGGCGAAAGTCGTTAGAGAACAAAATCCAACGTCTCAGAAAATGTTCCCTGTAAAGTGTAATTTGGGGCTGGGATTTTCTTGAAAATATTTGCATCGCAAAGACGTGATCTTCTTTCTCGATTTCTCTTACGGAGTAAAGGAGAGGATAAGAGCTTAGAGAGAGAGAGAGAGAGAGAGAGAGAGAGAGAGAGAGAGAGAGAGAGAGAGAGAGAGAGAGAGAGAGAGAGAGCAGAACTCGGGGTGGGGTATCAGCCCGATACCTGTATCACAGAGGATGACATGAGATGTCGATGAAACAATCAAAGGAAAGGGATTATGGAGTAACGGCGGGACAGACAGGAGAGCCCTGAGAAATCTACTTTGGCTACAACAAATTGCAGAGGCAGTTCCCTGAAACACCGCGCCGCCTGCATATTCCAAATTTATTTGAAATCCAATTAGCCTCAAGTAGTTTGTTTGCGGTAAAATCTTTTTATGAAATTTTCGTATAGAACAGAATACATACCTATAAGGTGCATCTTATGAAAAAAGAAAGAAAAAGAGGAATAAAGGAGGAAAGAAGAAAGGAAGAAGAAAAGGTTAGATGGAGAATAAAAGAGAAAGAAGCACAAAGAGAAAGAAAGATAGAGAAAGAAGCAAAGAAGAAAAGAGGCAGAGAAAACAGAAAAAGGGACAAAACATAAAAAAATAGACAGAAAAGAAAGAGTTATAAAGAAATAAGAAAATAAAGAAGAAAAGGTTTAAAGACATAAGAAAGATAAAGAAGAAAAATAATTAGATAAAGGAGAGACAGACAGAAAAAAGAAAGAAGAAAAGAAAGAAAAGGGAACAAAAAAGAAGAAACAAAAGACACAACGAGAAAAAGAGAACGAGAAAGATGGAAAGACAGATAAAGAAGGAAAGAAAGAAGGAAAGAAAGGAGGAATTAACGGAACAAGAAAGGAAGGAAGAAAGAAAAAAGGAAGTAATGGAGGAATGAAGGGAGAGAAAGAAAGAAACAAACAGAAAGAAGGAAGGAAGCAAGCAAGGAAGCAAGGAAGGAAGGGCCCGCCTCGGTAGCGTAGATGGTAGCGTGTCTCCCTCACGTTCAGGAGGTCCCAAGTTCGAATCTCTGTCAGGGTGAGTTACCTGGACAAGGTATTTTCCGGAGTTTCCCCTTATCCTTCAAGACGAATGTCGGGTAACTCTAAGCTCCATGGACCCAGGACTCATTTAAACATTTCACCCAATTCACTCACCATCCAATATGACTTAACGTTGGAGGACGAAAATTACAAAAATGAAGGTAGGAAGGAAGGGCCGGAGGTACGGAGGTGGGAGGTGGAGAGCTAGAGAGACAGAGAAAGAAGGAAAGAAGGAACGGAAGAAAGGAGGAATTAACGGAAAAAGAGAGGAAGAAAGAAAGAAAGAAGGAATGGAGGGAGGAACGGAGGAAGAGAAAAAGAGAAAGAAAGGAAGAAAGGAGAGAGGGAAGGAGGGAGGGATGGAGGGAGAGAAAGAAAGAGACAAACAAAGATAAATGTGCTATGCCTTTAATTTTCATCTGTCGCCACATTCCATATCGGTCCCAGGTACTCAATGTGTGCTGACAGATATGCAGTTACGTAGCAATAAGCCTACTGAGGTTGTAACCCATTTATTGTTCTGTATAAAAAGAAAGCGCAATGCAAAACAATTGAGGCGGGACTTAAGTTGATAACAGAGCCTGTATTTCTGAAATTTGTCTTTCCTTTGTTACGCAAGAACCTTACTATAATCGATTATCGGCAGATCGTACAGTTAAAGATCGCGCTCAGGTTATACACACTTAAATATCGCCGCATCATGTTCTAGTTATAGTAAATTTGGCTTCTCATTGTTTTTACGGAAACAGTTATTCTAAATCACGAAGTATTGACAGCTCGTAAGTTATAATATATAATACTTCAATACCTAGGGTTTCTAGCTCAAAGATTCTATATTCTCTGTCGGCAACTCCCTTCCAAGAGCTCCATTAAATTTATCAGCCAACTTAACTCGTGCTCTTCATTCTCAAAGCTACACTCGTGCATAGCCAGACATAATTACAAAGGAAATAAAGCCAAACTTTCTAACATGCTTGCAGTACAGACATTTCCGTGCAAATATGTACAGCATACGATTACTCCGAAATTGTGGCAATATTTGAATACGTATCTGTACAAATGTCAATTAAAGAAATACAGATTAGTTCGCACCCTGTATTCTGTTTGTTCCTGTGTTATATTACAGACATCTGAGTATATTCCGCGCAAAAAAAATGTTACTAGCTTTTGTTTTTATACCTGTAGAGTGCACCAGCTATTTAATTTTATGGAGTAACCACAAATATTGCCTATTCCATGTCAATACCTTCTGCGTAGGTATGCTCTTTATTAACTCGACTGAGTTCGTATTCAGGTATAAGACATTTTAAGGCCCTTTTTTAATCTTTTAGTAACTTATTAACTAAACTAGGAATTTTAGTCCAAAAGCTGATGCTTGTAGAGTGTTCTGAATATCTCTGAACTATTAAAACACCTGATGCACATTATTTACAGGTACCTACCTAATTTTTAAAGCATAACTCGTCAATGACCCTGAACTTTCGTGACAACCGAATTGATTTCTCTGACGTTTAACACACAATAAATAATTTCGTTAAAAACGTTTGCTTTCCCAGACTTTTCCTGACCTTCGCTGACTTTGCAGCTCCGTGTGAACTATGTTAATACTACACACTTGTGCCTCCTCTTATGGATCGATGACTCATACCTCTCTCATGGCTTTGTGAATAACAGTACTGTATGTTAGTATACAATTGTTAATATACTAATGCCCAATTTCATCAACAGATGTTAAGACTTAACACGAGTTTAGCAATAGTTCTAACAAAAATTGATTTTCACTAACAAGTGTTAGCTTAACACTCGTGTTGAATCTCTTGTTAAACTAACAAGGCAAATTTCTATTGTTAAATCGTTAACAATTGTAAATAATCAAGATGGGGGGCATTAACGCAGTTGTTGATGTCGATTTGCTATATTTAAGATCGTCTAAATGGCATACGTAGTAGAGCAGGGCCTATGAGGACAAATTATTTTGAGGAGCTATCACAAGAAAATTTTCTACAGAGGTATAGACTGTCCAAACAAGTTGCTATGAAGGTTACTGCGGAAGTACAAGAGAGGTTAGAACATGCATCGAAAGGTATATGCCGATATCGCCTTTGCTTCAAGTATTAATAACTTTTCGATTTTGTAATTCACTGAATTATGTGGATAATACACTGTCCACCTCCCGTCTTGTAACGTTCAAGTCACTCGTCATTTGTCCTTCGCTCCTCGTTTTAAATTTACGTAATACTGAGTTAGAACATGCATAGAAAGGAATATGCCTTTGCTTCAAGTATTAATAACTTTGCGATTTTATAATTCACTGAATTATGTGGATAATACACTGTCCACCTCCCGTCTTGAAACGTTCAAGTCACTCGTCACTTGTTCTTCTTCGCACCTCGTTTTTAAATTTACTTAATACTGACGAAGTTTTTTCGTGTTTCTAGTAGTGACACATGCAATTTGATTAAATTCGTTTCCAATTTTTTCCACGTGACATTTTTCTCTTTTACATTCACCGCATCCGCCCTCTTATTTTCCGCGATACCCTTATATTTCGTTACCAATTCAATTAACAATCTTTCTCCATCTATGAAAAGTTTGTCTCACTGCTTTTGTTTACGATTTTGTTCACCCGCCATTTTAGTTTGTGCAGACGAAAATGAAAACAAAAGCGCATCGCAGCACGCTCAGGAAATGATACAACTCATCCATAGGCTTCTATAGCTGTAATACTGATAAATCTCTTGTAATTAGCACGTGTTTCTTAACATTTTCAGAAAATCGGTTGATGAAATGCAAGCAACCGGTTAGTGAAATTGGGCATAACCCTATTAACATTTTGTTATTATAAACATATCATAAGAACCATTTAGAAAACGACAGAAACTCACGTCTAATTATACAGCTAAATGTGTTACCAAAAGAACTTTTATAGCAATCATTTCCAAGATTCCACTGCCATTCTTTACAATTTTTCAATATTTTGTGATATTTTTTGGTAGTGTCAAGACATTTTATTTTGGTTTGTTTCTCGTGATGTCATCGAAAGTGTGTCGAACTTAAACGACAGTACATATGCCAACAATTTTTGACATTTCACTATCACTTCAATCGCTTGTATTTCTTTTGTAGGTATCAACATAATGAATAATGAAACTACATCTGGAAATGCTGATTTCGATTAATATTGTGAGTTTGTGGGTTTGCAGAACTAAAAGCCTAGTTTGATGAAATTTAAAATGCTTTTCATTTCAGTAGAAATACGTTTTGTACACCCCTTACAGGTTCTAAAATTACGTCTCAGACAAACAATAGTCTTCAAGGTCGACTGCCACACACAAACAAAAGAATGCACTTGCGATACACATCAAGGTCCACTACACAGCTGCACATACACAATTAACAGTTCTGAACTAGCAACTGACTTCGCTTTGACAGCCGCGGCGCGGCGCTTCTGTATCTTCAGTCACTGTTTCTAGAAATTAGTGGAACGCTCGGTAACAATCGAGACGGCATCATAAAAGACTAAGCTTCCAGACATCTATCTGTCTCTTTCTTTCTCTCTTTCGACAAGCGTTCAGCGCGTGCGTAGCTTTCTCTCTCTTTCGCACGCGCTCGGCAGCAGCACAATAATGCCTCGGCAACAATATGCAGGTAACAGAAAAATATTTCTTTGTAAAAATAGTTTGTACATCGCTTTTATTACTGATGTTTTAGGTGCAACGGAAACAGCGAAGTACACTGGGCTTAAACGACTGTCAAATGTTTTAAGAATTGGTCGACATGCGATGGCTTTCAGATTACATTCTCTTTTCATGACCAAAAGGACAAATAGTTAAGAGAGGAATGACATCGTATACATAATAGAAAATTCAAAGCTACATTTTGAAAATGGTTAACTCTAAAAAAAAAAGAAAGTATAGGTATAACATATTATGTACTTTTATTTCCAAAAATTACGAAGGGCAGTCTGGGATGAAAATGTTACTGTGGCATCCTTGGAAATTGCTGAACTTAAATAACATTTATGTTAACTTTTTTCCAAAAAACTATGATGTTCACACACACACACACACACACACACACACACACACACACACACACACACACACACACACACACACACACACACACACACACACACACACACACACACACACATTCTTAAAATATTTTTATAGTTTATTACGTGAGCCTTAAACCGTGTATTTGAGGTGAAACATTGGTAATTGATTTGCTATAACTAGACCGCGAACAAAATGCAGTTGGAGGCGTGGCTTACCAACATTGGAGTCCTCTAGGTTTCCCCCTCTACCGCCATTTTAGACTGCCTATCCTCCAGCACGCGGGCTGCACTAGTGACCTGGTTCACTCTTTTTCGCATTCACTGTTAGATTCACTCTGTGCATTTACTGCCGAATCACTCCTTTGATACTAAGAGTTTAAACAAAAACTATAAGTGTATTTCTTGATCGATTGTGAGATCATTTTTGAGGTAATTATTTTCTGTTAACTTTGAAAATCGGAACAGCATTAAGATACACTCGTTTCTTGTGGTTTGCGCTCTGTCGTATGCAGGAAGGGAGGGGTGGGAGTCACGTGATGCTTAGATGGCGTAGAAGGGGAGAAGGCTCTCCTCGCACATGCGTACACCGACTGCATTTTGTTTGCGGTCTACCAATATCTATGTATCTGGTACAGGTGTGTAGTGTTTAAAGCCAGCTTTTTCTATATACGGCACCGCAGACGGTGACACTGATGATACACGAGATGATGGGTCACCGGTGGAATGAGATGGCGGCGGAAACAGGAGGATCCGGAGAAAACCCGCCACAATGCGGTGTTTTCCGCCATAAATCTCACTCTGCGGTAGCCTGCAATCGAACCTGGGCCGCCTTGGTGAGAGTCGAGCGGTGTAATTACTCAGTCACGGCGTGGCCTGTATGTGGTAGAGGAAGTAATACTGTGACTTTGTGGGTTCGTAAAATTAAAAGTCAAATTTGCAGATATTAAAAAATGTTCTTTATTTCCGTAGAAAGGCACTTGTACAACTCTGATACGAGCAGAACGATGTAACACACCCGTAGGAAACCTTCAAGCCCATCTGCTGCACGTCCGCACTGCACCGGTCACAACTCTCGTCTGAGACCCCACTCCTCTCTCCCTCTCTCTCTGCCCTACTCGGCTCCCAGCAAACTCTTATTTATACACGAGCGGCTGTTCTCGAGGTTTCTCGAAACCTGTTACGAAGCCACACGAAGCCTCACGGAGGAGCGAGAGGAGACAGGGCGGCGGACTCAAAGGGTCATGACAATAGAGAGGGTAGGGTCTCTACAACTGAGCAGTTGGAAACTGGTATCCCACCCACTGTGGTCCTGAAGATGGTCGGCTGGGAGACCTCTTACCTGAGGAGGAAGTGTTTACAAGAAGTACATCATCCTGCCATGCACCGCCGAGACTCCCGCCGACACTACTATGCTGAAAGAGACCACCAGATGAGAGATCATATGAAGTGATAATGGAGGTGAAATGGAGGGACAGGAAATTCGGGGGATAGATTAGCCTTCCCAACATTCGCCTGGCGAGCTAGGAATACCCCCAAATAAACCCATGGTTCAAACTCGGACCTCCCGAATTCGGGCCACAAATGAAACCCCCTGAGCCATACCCCTCGTCGTACTCACGAAGCAACTGTTTCTGGACATCCACATTAAGAATTAGCAGAAAATGTCGCAACGCTTCCTTAATGTAGCCTTAATGATTTATGGAGACAAGGAATAAATACGACGGCTCTTACATTAAGAATAATAATAATTTTTTACGGTCATAATTTTTCGCATTAACATTCAAACTTATTATATTCTGTTAGCTTAACGTGAAACAAACACACCGTAGTAGTTTCATCCTTGGTGCTCCTGGTTCCCGCCTGTGAGAACCAGGTAAGTTCAGACATGTTCAGTATCGCCTACTGCTGCAATGGAGGTAGCATTCAGTTAAAGTTGATGTTAGAGGAAGATCCGGAATTT
Organism: Mantis religiosa; assembly: GCA_030765055.1. NCBI lineage: Eukaryota > Metazoa > Arthropoda > Insecta > Mantodea > Mantidae > Mantis > Mantis religiosa. Next base: position 332,762,866 of record CM060948.1, read on the forward strand.
CTTTCAAACGTAATCACTGCTGATGAAACTTGGCCACATCATTTTGATTCTGAGAGCAAACAGCAAAGCTCAGTGTGGAAATCTCCTTCATCACCAACCCCCCAAAATAGCAAAAGTGGTTGCTTCTGTTGGGAAAGTTATGGTCATCTCATTCTTTGATATTCATTGAGTGGTTTAACAGCATGTTGTACCTGCACACACATCAGTAACTGGACAATACTACAGGGATGTCCTGAAAACACTGCAAGTCCATATCAGGCCCAAAAGACCACATTTCCATGAAGCAGGCTGGATGCTGCACCACGATAATGCGCGGCCGCATATTGCCAATGTTGTTGCTGAATATCTTGCAAAAATCAACGTGAAGTGCATCCCTCACTCTCCCTCTAGTCTGGATTTAGCCCCATGTGACTTTTTCTATTACCTAACTTGAATAAACGCCTTCGTGGGAGGCATTATCCATCATCAGAAGCAGTGGTGAAGGCTGCGGAGGCGATTTTGAAGGATCTCTCAAAAATGGTTTCCAGCATGTCTTTGAAGACTGGCAGAAACGCTGGAACAAGTGCATCGCATTCAGGGGAGACTATTTTGAGAAGGACCATCAAAATTATGAGAATGAGTAAAGGTACGTTGTCAAAAATTGTGATCATTCTTTATTGAACAGCGCTCGTAGTTATCCGCTAGCGTTTACAAATGTAACGAGTACACATTAACTATTTAGCGAAAATTGTTATCAAAGCATATAACCAAGAGAGCAAGTAATCATCTCAATGACGGTCATTGGGTCTGAACGACACCATTCACTGCACGTATAATGGTATCACTTACGAGGAGCTTGTTATGCAGCATTCCATCTCTTCCGCAAGCGATCCTGAGCGACATTGTAACCAAATTCAATTATCTGCACGTCTTCCTATGTTAGTTCCCAACTTTCACAATGTTATTCCCGTTTTATTTAATGTCCTACGAGAATATTTAAGTTACTGTATGGTAAATTCCAGCCTTGTTGATGTTAGCAAGTGTGGTGTATTTTCCTTTGCTACGTCCGTACCACGTGCTGTTTATATTAACTCAGTACAAACTGTGTGCAGGTGCAGCAATGTGCCATCATAAACACTCTGGTACTTCCTTTTACATTACATCAAATAACAAAGTAAGTCTGTATCGACATCTTTCATCCTGAGGTATAGTTGGTAACGGTTATATGTAACCGACAGTTATAACTGTTACTCATAAATAACTAAACAATATACGAGGGTGGCTTGAAAAGTTTCCGACCTCAACATGAAACTGGCAGCTTCCGTAAATAAAATATAGCGAATTTCGTTGTTCATCTGTTGACAGTTACTTACCAAAGCTTCAGCCATTTTGGAACGTAGATATTATGGAACAGTCTTTTGAGTGAGTTGATGTGTTTTTTTTTTTTATGAAAACGGACAAAATCGAGTATCGAGCTCTCATTAAATATTTGTTTTAAGGCAATACGCCTACGTAAATCAAAGATGAGTTGGATTCTGTGTAGTGGGGCTCTGCACCATCACTTACCACAGTGAAATTCTGGGTAGCTGAATTTAAACATGTCCGTAAGAGCTTGGGAGACGATGAATTCTCGGGACGTCCAAAAGCTGCAACTACCGACGAAAACATTGCCAAAGTTCACCAAATGGTGTTAGACGACCGCAAATTAAAGTGACAGAGATAACAGAGGCTATGAATATGTCAAAATAACGTGTTTGTCCCATATTAAATCAACATTTAGACATGAGAATGCTGTCCGCGCGTTGGGTGCCGCGTTTGCTCACGTTAGACCAAAACCGTGTTTGAAAGAACATTTCCAACGCTCTGTTGGCGAGGTTTAGGCGAAATAAATCCGAGTTTTGGCACCTATTAATTACTGTACATGAAACTTGGATACACCATTATACACGCGAAACAAAAATACAGTACAAACAGTGAACTGCAAAGGGGAAACCGGATCCAAAATTAGCAAAAACTGTTTTTTTGGCTGGGAAAGTGATGACGAATGTCTTCTGGGATATTCATGGAGTTATTTTAATCGATTATCTTCAAAAAGTAAAAACCATTACAACGACATCCAAAACAATGACAATGACGAATTATCTCTTAACATAACAGTCACAGCTATAGGGATGCACTGCTGGTATTTTTGTTGGATTAGAAAAATAAGTAATTCATAAACTATAATTAACTGTAAACTAAATATTGAAAACATTTGCGTATTATACGAACATTCATATTGCAATTGTGATTTCAGTAACTGCATTATTATAAAGCTTTGGAAAATTCAGTTTGCGTTAGCGCCAGGAACACTCTCAAGTGTGCGATATAGAGTAGGGATAACGAGGTGGCAGGCTGACGGCTCTAACGCATCTGATTGCTACAGGTGAAAACTCTTTCCATTTGAATCACCTAATAGTTGTGTAGTTGAGTTGTGTGGACATTTAAACTGACATTTTGCGACAGTGAACGTTTGAAGTGTACCGCAGGGATTTCTTTTATTTGTTTATGTTGTGACGGGAGTGATGAGACGACCTTGAAGACTGCTGATTGTCAATGTCGCGTCTTTTTGCTGCTGCCAGGGTAGTACAAATCTTCTGTTTACTGCAATAAAGAGTGCTTTAGATTTCTGTAAACAAGACTTGATTCTACCAAACCACGGAGTCACAATATGTAGTGTAAAGGAGTAGTTTTTGTAAGAATAACTGTTACAAGAGTGAGTAACGAAGGTTATGTGAATAAAGCTGGTCAAATGTTTTATAAACATTTTCTGATCTTTTTCCGTCAGCTATACTTTTATTGTATATTTATTTCCAGCAAAGAGATATATTTTAATTGACTCTACTAATGAGACAAGATACTTTTATGCGGCACACAATTAAGTCTTTGAAGGATCTCAATCTCAAAGCACCAAATGACGGTTCTTTTCAATATTTAATTGCCTCAAAGGGGGAACTTAAATTACCGCTTTAAAAATGCATCTCGCTCTAATGTGATGTTTTTATAATCCTTAATATCTTGGAATTTTAATTTCATTCTAAACTTTCTTCTATCCTTTTTTGTTTGTCACGCTCCAAACTCTCACGTCTAAGTTTTATAACTTTCAATAATTAAGGCATCTGGTTTCACACTAACACATTCCCTCTGCCTCAACTAAATATTAATGAACATTTTCAAACTCTGCGACACTTCAACGTCGTTATTTTAACTCTCTCTAATTGTATAGCAACTAGCGAAGCTATGGCATTCCACCCAATGTTTCAGTGTCAATATTTGATCAGAAATACATGTTTTGAGGTCCACGAAAACACCAAAATGTTTGTCAGTGTGACTGTGAACAGCAGAAAACAAAAAGAAAAGGGGTTAACATCAAACTTTTTTGGTGTTTTTCCTTCAATTTTTAAAACATGGTATAGATACGTGGATAGCATTTCTGCCATAGTTCCTGAGAGACATGTAGATGATGCTTTAAAACTTATAAATTTGCAGGATAAAGCTAAAAAGTTCACATTAGAATTTGAAAACTGTGGTTACCTCCCCTTCCTAGAATTAAAGATTATAAAAATAAAAATAAATTAAACTTTGGCATTTATAGGAAACCAACTCACACTGACAGTTAGGGAGTGGATTTATAGGCACTAAAAATGTGTGAAAAAGGCAGGCAAAAAGGCACTAAAATGGGCACAATAGGCACTTAAATAGGCAATAAAAGTTTGCTAAGTAAACACTAGAAATACACAATTCTGGTAAAATGGCTCTTAAAATTCACTATAACTGCACTATAGCAAAATAACAATCATTGCAAAATATGCTGCCACAAATTCGCTAAGCACATGTTGTGGTTCCCTAGACGAAATAGTTCTACATTTATTCCAAAGTTCATAAATGGTTCCGCAGCAAGTTAAAATAACAGATATTGCCATATAATTAAAACACATGTAAATCCACTTCACTAAGTAAGAACCATAATGGGCAGAAAGGTGTGAAGTAATTAACTATGTCAAAAAAACAAAAACATGGTTTTTGGGGCGAGCCTTATGAGTGAAAATTGAAACATCTGAAGCTTTTGTTAGATTTTTATCAAATTTATGTCATTTATTTTTGTGATCGATCAAGAATGGAATAATACCAAGTTTCAGCTTTCTAGTTACAATAGATTCTGAGGAATTAACAGTTTATGTCTAAATTACACTCGATTTTCTAAATGTCCCACATATGGTAATTTTAAAAATTAATGCTTGGGGTATAAGTTTCTGCAGCCATTTTAATCCATTAACTTCCTGTACCTATGTGAAATACTTGTCTTCGCCATATCAATGAAGGGAAAAAATAATCAAACCTATTTAACACTTTTTATTTTCCTAAGCGTTTTCAGTAAGAAGTAAGCATTATAATCCTTTCCAATACAAATAGCAAAAACACAACAAATATAAATGGGTACACTTAATATGCAGTGGCCCTTACTGGCATGTTTAGAATTTCATACAGATTACTAGAAAAGTGCATCCTGTGCAACATTTTGAAGTTAGGAAAATGTAAAAAATATGGAATCTGAGAAATCTGAGGTTAAAATTACGTAATAGCAGCTACGATACAGGTGCAGGATTATTTAAATAGTCACGTGACGTTTCTGTAGTGCCACTACAAAAAAGAACTTTATATTATTGAAGTATGTCTACATTAATTTTAAGACAAAACAAACTAAATTTGGTATTGTTGTAAGTTTTGGTCCAATTAGCACAGACGTGTCTCCTTAATAAATACCTTTTTGTATATCCAACGTGCAGCAGTAAGAAATTTCTCTTCCACGAAAACTTCACTTTGAAACCAACAAATGCAAAAGTTGTTGTCACAAGTTACAAACAGAAGAAATTGCCTAAGAAGACAGTTTTAAGCACTAATAAGCAGAATGTGGACAAATGTATGAAACAGGCATTTATAGGCAATATAAAACTAAGAAATTAGACTAATAATTACATCAAACGTGCTTATAATTTAAAAACCTACGTTTCTGAATAAAGGAATAAAATAGGCAAATAAGGTTATTAGGTATAACTAATAGTGGACCGAACTATAAAGCCCAGGCCTTAAAGTACTTACAGCATAGCAAGTCGCCATTAAGGTAGTTGTCTCATGTGTTTGAGAACGCCTAGAGGTTTACCGGGAAACATACGAGTCAATTGGAGAATTTAACGTCATGCTGGCACTTTAGTCATGTTAGCTTAATGGTTAAGAGCGGCTGGGCGGAGACCAGAAGATCCGTGGTTCAAATCCCGGCTATGGCATTAAAATTTTTCAGTCTGTCTCAACCCGTGAAAGAATAAATGAGGAGCCTTTAACAACATCTACATATTTTTTAAGTAGCAGGACTTCATCTATTTCTTACCAAAAGTCTTCCAGAATGAAAAGCACTACTGAGGCTGTTGCCAGAAAATTCAAGATATACCTTTCTTTTGTCATGAAATTATTTTAATATACGATTGTTTAATTAAATCGTTAAAGACAATCGTTAAACAGCAAAACTAAAAAGTGAAAACTCGATGAATACAACGCTTTATCTTTCAGGTATGCGACACGAAGATTTTCAAGTATATTTCCCACCCCAAAGAACACTTTTTCTAAAATTTTAATAATAGCCATAACGATTTTGAGTAAATTATCACACGTTTTAAGTTTTTGTAAGGCCAAATGAAATGTACATATTCAATTGTCTGTGAATAACCTAGAAGTCCACTTCTTAGTGAAAGAATTTCGCGTAAGTGGATACAGATGGCGTTGTAGTAGAACATTGGTGTGAAATACTTGAGGAGCCTAGTTTCAAAGATGGACAAGAGCCATTGGCATTATTCAGTAGAGAGGTATTTGTGTTTTACTATCACAGCTTCATTTTGTTAAACTGAATATTTTTGTGTGGCATATTTGCAGCTCTAATAGCACAATAATCAAGGTCTCCACGTAAAGATATCGTTTGAACACACTATAAAACCAGTATAAAATCCATTTTTGAAACAAGCATAGATGCAAGTCTGATATGAAAACAAAGGTTAAGGAAATGAATTGTGACTGAATGTAATGAATGATAACGTTTTATTGCAATTATTATAATAGCTCACTTACAGCTTTACAAACTGAAAAACATATATTTCTCTTTCATTTTGATATATACATATACTTTGTTACTGTATTTCTGTGCAGATAATGTCTGGTTCAGTGCAAGGGTTTTCAAAGCAGTTACATTCAACAGTATTTTCTGTGTCGTTTTCACTGCAACATTGAATGATATCAGAATACCACTTAAGAGGGCATTCTCCTTCCACTCACTTCCAAAATGCTTGGCTAGCAGCTTTCCTACTTCCACAAGTTTTAGTTGGTTCAGTTTGACACCTACTTTCCAATGTATTTCGCTCCATATTAAGCTTACAAATTGTCCCGAAACTGTTATATTTCAGTAAAATATGCGAAAAAGTTTAAAACACTAGAATCAGGTCAAAATATAACCATAAACTGGAGGCCGTGACAGTTTTCAAACATTTCCGGTGATTTTATTGGTTCAAACGGCCATGTACATTTTTTAAACTAACTGAGCATGGAGGTGTCCGGTTTTCAAACTAAATACATATTACAACTGTGAAAAAGACGTATAAAGGTCCATTTCAGGAACAAACGAACTGCAGATTCAAAAACAGCAGGCCAAATATGAAATAGATCGATTCCTAACTAAGTTTCGATAAAAATGGCGAATGTCTGTCTTTTGATACTAGATGGTTTAATTAATTTCCATATAAAACATTCTTTAAAAAAAGAAATTTGAAGTACTTTTTTCACGAAAATCTGTTAATATAATGTATAATATTTATTGAGGTACTAAGCTTTTACAATTTTTTGGACTGCCCTCTGTTTTGGCCCACGCCACTGCTACACAGGAGAGTCCATTAAGTATATTTACAAACATGTTACAATATGTATTATTACAGAATAGTCACCTACTATTCCTTCTCTTTTTACAGTCCATATCCACTTGGTTTTTACCTTACTTAAAAACTGTCCTATGTTTTTATAATTTTTGTTTAAAACCTTGATTAAGCTGATTCTCTTATTCATCTATGGTATTTGACATTCTTTCCTACACATCTGTTTCCTTACAATCAAACAGTATATGTTCTATATCCTCTTTGTCCCCACACAATGGGCACTCGTCTTTGACCTCTTAATCTCCATATCCTTGCTCTTAACCATGCCAACCCCTTTCTTTCGTCACTGCTCGTGCTATGTATATACCTCTCCCTACCTCAGCTATCTTTCAATGGAATATAGAAAACAAGTGATCTTTTCTCTGCTAATTGACTAAACAGTTTCTGGATCTCCACGTCTTCAAATCTTATTCTAGCTCCTTTCCAAAAACCTTTATAATTAGTTTCTCTCTTTCTCCAAATATCACCCATACCATTATCTTCTAAATCATTTCGTAAATTACTTACCCACCCTTTATTTGGTAAACCTAGTTCTTGATAATTCAGGCATTGTTTCAATATATTCCCCTCCTCTAAATTGAATACTCTATACCAGAAAATCTGTTAAACACGCACGCACGCACGCACGCAGAGGCGGGAGTTTCGATTGATAGGACTTCCTCTAAGATGCTCTTGTCTCATGTTTACCTAATAAGGCCGCGCCGTGGCTCTCACCAAGGCGGCCCGGGTTCGATCCCAGGCGACCGCAAAGTGAGATTTGTGGTGGAAAACATGGAGCTAGGGCGGGGTTTCTCCGGAATCTCCGGTTTCCCCCCTTCATCTCATTCCACCGGTGCTCCATCTTTATCTCATGTATCATCAGTGTCATCGCCTGCGGTGCCGTATGTAGTAAAAGCGGGCGTTAAACACTACACATTTCATTTCACATTTACCTAATAAAACTCAAAAATCAAGTTTGGTATTTATAGGATATTCCGTGTTTCAAATCTATATTGTTTATACTCAATATACACATACCGTCTTTATAATTATTTTTGTTTGGATTCTAGGAATGGAAGTTTTGAATGGAATACAATACTTCATCTACTAGTTACATGCTACAAAAGGTGAGCATGTAGATCTCCTTAAGTGCCAAATTGGTATTTTAAGTCCAATGTGGTCCAAGAACACCAGAAGACGAACAACAAAAATTCCACCACTCCAAACTACACCTTACGTGGAAGTGTGTTCAAAAATTGTAATTTTTCCAAGTTTGGCTGTTAGGTATCAATTAAAGTACCATGTGCTTGAGTTCTGAGGAGTTCTTCACTGTGAATTATTTTTGTATAACTAATGAACCTTAAGAGATAGACAAAATCTTAGTACACAAGCGATAAACCCCATTAAAGTACATTTGCTTTTGTGTGTGTGTATGTTTGGAATTAAATATTTACAAGATATTCTTCGTTAAAAGCTTCGATTTTCCAATAGAGAGGGGGGGGGGGGTGAAATACAAACGGAGAGGATTTCACGGGGACATGTGAGACTGGGACGGAGAAAGGGGGAAGGAGGAAATGGCATTGCCATATTCCTTATTGTAGTTACCAGCCTGAAGAGGTTTCAATACCATCCCTGCCGCGGGAGCAGGCGGCCACAACGCTGCTCCTACGCCAAGAACAAGCACATACTGTTTGCCCAGGGCAAGAAGGCAAGATAGAGGAATTTGTAACGTAGTCACTTTTGCTGCTTCCGCTTCCAAGTATGACAAGGATGGAAGGCTCGTTTAAAATACACAAGTGTCGTCACATAACTCACCTATACATAATACTTATCGATTGAAAAACGATTCGGGCAGGGAAAAATATATTAACATCTGTGATAAAGTAGGAAGAGAAGGGTTGACATGGTTTAGAACAGGAGTAATATACTTAAAGGGTATAAGGAATCGATATATTAAGGGAAGATGTCGATGTGTGAAAAAGAAGATTGTCAATGACATATTTTTGATTGTCAAAAAAAACAAAAATTGGAGAGACGAATTTCTTCAACATAAGTAGGAAAATATACCAAATGAAATAAGAGGCAAAAGAATTTTAAATCTGAAATCAGAAGAAAACATAATAAAACTGGGAAAATTTATTGGCAAGGTAAGACAAAAATGGCTTTGGAAAACAGGGAAGACTAATGAGAACTAGGGAAATTAGATAAGATATAAAGGGAAACAAAAATCTAGATCCCAAGTTTTAAAATGCTCCATCATATACACAACCTGGGATAATTATAATGGGCCATGGGAATATGCAACTCCAAAATGAGGAGTATGTAAGATATTGTATTTATTGTATAATAATTATGTTATATATGTATGAAGTTGTATATGCTAGGTATTGTAATAAGAAATAGGAAATGAACTAATACTTATCGCTGTATTTACTGCAACAAACATTAGATCTGGCAGTATGGATGACTCATATGTACTCTCACACACTCATTTCACAGTAAACAGATCCGCTACCGGAGCAGATAAACAGTTCAAGCCTCTCTGCTCTTCATTGCCCTCTAGCCTTCCTATTGTGGGCATACAGCACTAATTCCACCACACAGCAACACCCCATTCGCTCCTTCGCCGACACTTCCGAACCCAGAAGAGTTTATGAATGATAATGAAATGAAATGGAGGGACTGGAAGCCGTAGACCGACGAAAATCTCTAGTCAGATTGGTCGGTCATCGGGGATTGAACCTGGAACCTCCAGAATTCAAGTCCGAACCATCCCTCTCGGTGGTTTTCCAATAGTTATGCTTCCCTCAAATGTTAAATCATGTTTGTATATCTTGGTCATTTCAAGTTATCACATAGCAACCAGCTCTTGATTACAAATGTTTACAAATATTCAAGCAATAAAAAGGGAAGGGTTTATATGACATTTATTGATTTAGAGAAAACGTTCGATACAATTGATAGAGGCATTGTGGATAAAATTAAATAACAGAGGGGAAAGTTGTAAATTTATTGAAATCCTGCGCAAAATATATCACGATAATGATTTCTGCATCAAGCTGCACGGAAACAAAGTAACTGATTGTATAGAGAGCAAGGTGGGTGTAAGACAGGGATGTAAACTCAGTCCGACATGATATTCTAGAGGAGATTGCTAAAAATAGGGTTCACTCACCAGTTATTCACAACAAAGAAAACCCAGGGTTGTTATTTGCAGATGACTTAGTAGTTGGTTCTATATCTGTTGGAGGGCTGAGAAGGGCAATTGAAGCAATAAGCAGTTATTCCCAAAAATGGGGGTTGAGAGTTAACGAAAAGAAAACGAAGATCGTGGTTTTTAACAAAGGTTAAAGATTGCGTAAATACGAGAAATGTGATATAAATGGAAGAGAAATAGAGGTCGTAAAGAGATTTGATTATTTGGGGATAAGACTGAGCTGTGATGGTAAATGGACTGAACAGAAAAGTTGGTTCTAGCAAAAGGTAAAATGGCCACGAGTATTGTAAGAGCATGTCTAGGAAAATTACCTGACATTAATGTCAAATGGCTGGAAAGGATCTATACTGCCATAGTGGAAAATAAGATGTTGCATGGGGAGTGGATGAAGCATGGGAAGAGGTGGACGTTATTAATAGTTCCTTCTGTAAATATATTTTGGGCTTACCGGTAACTTCACCTAATGGGGCAGCACAATTAGAGTTGGGAAGACAATCAACAAGGGTTAAAATTGTCTCAAGGGCATTGCAATATCTATACAGAGTTGCCAATTTGGAGGAAAACAATATTATCAAGGAATGTTTTCTTTTGCAGATGAAAAGCAAATGGGGAGAGTCTTGGGCGCAAAAGGTAACGTAACTGATGGAACAGATAGGTATGGGACATATTTGGAGAAACGAGGAGTATTATGTCGCAGCGAAAAGCACAGAAAGTTCGGTGCAGAGAGATAAGCGCGGCTTGTGTACACAAAGAGCCTGTAGATAAAGATAACAGTCGGATAGTGTATCACTGAGATAAGACTTACCGACACAGGTTAAGTGAGGTAATTGGAACATTCTGGTGATGTCTTGATTGTTTTATAGAACTTTCTATGTCTTGTTTATTCCAGAAATATCTAGTAATTGTTAGAGAAATCTCTTTGAATTTATCAGTGAGGTATTTAAAAAGGCGACGACTCGCCAAGAGTCAGTCGTGAACAGTAGTAAACACAGTAAGGAGTACACAATTGTAGAATGTTGTTATAACGAGAAATAAGAAATTTCTCTTCCCCGAAAACGTGACGTTGAAACCAACAAAAGCAAAATCTTTTATCACAAATTACTAGCAGAAGAAATTGGCTAAAAAGGCAGTTTAAGCACTAATAAGCAGAATAGGCTCAAACGTATGAAATAGGCATTTATAGGCACTATAATACTAATAAATTAGCCCGCCTCGGTAGTGTGGTGGTAGCATGTCTGCCTCACGTTCATGAGGTCCCGAGTTCGAATCTAGGTCAGTGTGAGTTATCTGGATAAGGTTTTTCCGGAGTTTTTCCTTATCCTGAAAGACGAATGTCGGGTAACTCTAAGCTTCATGGACCCTGGACTCATTTGAGCACCATTTCACCTATTCCATTCATCGTCCGATATGACTTAACGTTGGAGGACGTAAATTACAACAACAAAAACCTAAGAAATTAGGCTAATAATTGTAGGAAACGTGCTTATAACATAAAAGCCTACGTTTCTGAACAAAGGAATAAAATCGACAAATATGGCAAAATCCGCCCCTACTGATAACTATATAAAAAATACAAGTTTCAACTCTTTGTCACATAAATTTGTTGCTTTTAATAGTTTGATTTACAGATTGATAAACATACCTGTAAACAAGGGAGAATTTAATACAGAATATTGTGACTTTGTGGGTTCGTAGAATTAAAAGTCCAAATTGGAGAAATTCTAAATGCTCTTTATGTCCATAGAAATACACTCTGTCCAATTCTTACAGTAGCAGAATTACGTCACATACACAATCACACTCTACCAAGGTCGTTGACCAGAAACAAAAGCGCTCAAATTCATCACACACCAGCTTCAATTACAACTCTCGTTACGATACTGTTTACTACTGTTTACGACTGTCTTGGCGAGCCTCGGCTTTCTTATATACACCACTACTTACATTACCAGATATTTCTGGAACAAACACGAAATCGAATGTTCTGTATCAATCAAGATGTCACGAGAATGTTCCATTTGGCTCACTTTATCTGTTTTGGCATGCCTTTTATCTCCGCGCTATGTTTATTTGCTTAGGCAAGCTGTTTATCTTCGCCCAGCACTATCTGTCACTTATCTCTCTGCGCCGAAACTTTTTATCTGCGTCGCCGCAGCCGTGACAATATAAATACGTTATTAACATTGCTTTAATGGCTTTAATAAATATTCTATAAAAAGGTTAGAAAAATTTAAATATATAAAAAAATGTAAATGATGTTTCCGCTCTTATTAAAGTAAAAATGATTATATTTCAAAAAAAAATTACTTATCCATGAGCAAATAAAAATTTCCAAATTATTTTCTAAGAAGTTGCTTTAATACTAGCACCTCAAAATAAATTCAGCATAACAAATTTACTACAATTTTCTAAACAGGACCAATTTCAGATAAGAAAAAATATGGTACTTATAAAGTTAACTGCTTAGAATGCGATAAGATTCACATTGGTAGGATCAAACGTAATTTAGAAGTCAGAGGGAAGGAACATTTCAGAAATATTAAATATAAACAGACAGATAAATCGGCAAAAGCTGACCATTTTTGGTCATCTATACATGAAATAAACCCTGAAGTTAAATTATTGAGCCAATTGAACGGAATAATAGATTTAATGGTTTGGGAGAAGTATTTATTTTGAAAAAAAAATATATATCGCGTGACGAATTTTGATATCCCACAAATAGATGACATCAATAAGTTTGTGTTGTCCCCGGTAGATGGCAGTAAGATAGGGTGCTATTGTTCAAATTTCGGAAGTGACCAAGGTCAGCCAGTCAGTGTGTCAGTGCCAAGTGGCCAGGTTGAAAATGAAGTAAAATTGCTTCGAAACCGGGTTTAAAGAATTTTGAATAATGTAAGTAGTAGTGAAATTGTGTTGCTATAGTGATTAGTTATTTTAATACTTGGTGTTTAAGTTCAATACCGGTGGGCAGAGGCCGGGTGGTTGGTATGTTGCACCGCGCAGTTAGGTTAGTAGGTTAATCTTGATCGCTTTTACCTCCTTCCCATGCCATACCTAATAGGACACAAACTGTTAATAGAGACGCTCTTAACATATACAACGAAATGATATTCAACGTTCCCTGGCCACCAAGTTATCCTCATTAGAAAACACAGTGTGTGACTACTCAGAAAAAAAGTTATACAGAGATGTTGGCACTGTCATTACATACAAGTCTGCAGTACTAGCTAAATGACAATTGAGTCTATGAAAGACAGCTCGAATAACACTTTCTAAACTCTGTATTCGATTTATTGATGCGGCTAATGAGATAGAGTACGGTACGAACATAAATCAATTGATTGTTATACTCCAGCCATAGCGCAATGAAGTAAACTTACACTCGCCTACTTAACATTTTTCTTTTTAAATTTATTATAAATCGATAAGCAAGTATGCCTTACAGATGTTTGTTACAGAGAAACATAGTAACAGAACTGAGGTAGCCGTGAACGGCTCCTCTAACTGAATATTGTCACCGATTGCGTTATTTCGTTGAAGCGCGCAAAGCCGGAGCTACGCGTGGGCAGAGAAATATAGTGGCGCGCAGCGCCAAACGCTTGCCGAGAGAGAGCAACAGAGAGAGAGAGAGAGATGTCTGGATAGTTCTATCCTTCTCTCGCTGCGCCGCGAAAGGCCTTGAAGTCGACAAGTTTCTGGAAACAATGGTAGAGGTATAAAAGCCGTGGTGTGAGCGTTGCCGACAGTTGTTAATGGAGCTGCTAGTGAGCAGTGAATTGTGAGCTCCAGTGGGAGAGTCATGTGGACATGTACCAAATGCATTCTTTCGTTTGTTACGTGTGGTGAAGCAACGAGGGATCTTCAAGACTGCGTGTTGTGTATGATACGTCACTTTTAGAGATTTTATGGGGTGTACAAAGTGTCTTTTTACTGTGTTAAGGAGCATTTTAAATTTCATAAAACAAGGCTTTCAATTCTACGAACCCACAAAGTCACAACAGTCACAATGGCAGGATAACTAACACAAATTGAATAATTAAGTAAATAAGTCTGACGGTAGTAATCACTCGTCTGGGTAGTCTATACTGGAGAGATCACTCAAGAGAAGATCTTCTGGTAGTCTGCACTTGAGGCGAGTTGGTTGGCCAGTGCGAGCGCCGAGATTGTAGATAACAGTTCCAGGGACCTAAGAGAAAGGTCGTGCCAGACGTCGGTTGTACTGGAGAGGTCACTCAGGACAAGAGCTTGTGGTGGTCTGCACTTGAAGCGAGTTGGTTGGCCAGTGCGGGCGCCGAGATTGTAGGTAACAGTTCCAGGGACCTAAGAGAAAGGTCGTGCCAGACGTCGGATGTACTGGAGAGGTCACTCAGGACAAGAGCTTGTGGTGGTCTGCACTTGAAGCGAGTTGCTTGGCCAGTGCGGGCGCCAAGATTATAGGTAACAGTTCCAGGGACCTAAGAGAAAGGTCGTGCCAGACGTCGGTTGTACTGGAGAGGTCACTCAGGACAAGAGCTTGTGGTGGTCTGCGCTTGAGGCGAGGTGGTTGGCCAGTGCGGGCGCCAAGATTGTAGGTAACAGTTCCAGGGACCTAAGAGAAAGGTCGTGCCAGACGTCGGATGTACTGGAGAGGTCACTCAGGACAAGAGCTTGTGGTGGTCTGCGCTTGAGGCGAGTTGGTTGGCCAGTGCGAGCGCCGAGATTGTAGGTAACAGTTCCAGGGACCTAAAAGAAAGGTCTTGCCAGACGTCGGATGTACTGGAGAGGTCACTCAGGACAAGAGCTTGTGGTGGTCTGCACTTGAAGCGAGTTGGTTGGCCAGTGCGAGCGCCGAGATTGCAGGTAACAGATCCAGGGACCTAAAAGAAAGGTCTTGCCAGACGTCTGATGTACTGGAGAGGTCACTCAGGAGAAGAGCTTTTGGTAGTCTGTGCTTGAGGCGAGTTGGTTGGCCAGTGCGAGCGCCGACATTGTAGGTAACAGATCCAGGGACCTAAAAGAAAGGTCGTGCCAGACGTCGGATGTACTGGAGAGGTCACTCAGGAGAAGAGCTTTTGGTAGTCTGTGCTTGAGGCGAGTTGGTTGGCCAGTGCGAGCGCCGAGATTGTAGGTAACAGATCCAGGGACCTAAAAGAAAGGTCATGCCTGACGTCGAATGTACTGGAGAGGTCACTCAGGAGAAGAGCTTTTGGTAATCTGTGCTTGAGGCGAGTTGGTTGGCCAGTGCGAGCGCCGAGATTGTAGGTAACAGATCCAGGGACCTAAAAGAAAGGTCATGCCTGACGTCGGATGTACTGGAGAGGTCACTCAGGAGAAGAGCTTTTGGTAATCTGTGCTTGAGGCGAGTTGGTTGGCCAGTGCGAGCGCCGAGATTGTAGGTAACAGATCCAGGGACCTAAAAGAAAGGTCGTGCCAGACGTCGGATGTACTGGAGAGGTCACTCAGGAGAAGAGCTTTTGGTGGTCTGCGCTTGAGGCGGGTTGGTTGGCCAGGGCGGGCGCCGAGATTGTAGGTAACAGATCCAGGGACCTAAAAGAAAGGTCGTGCCAGACGTCGGATGTACTGGAGAGGTCACTCAGGAGAAGAGCTTGTGGTAGTCTGCGCTTGAGGCGAGTTGGTTGGCCAGTGCGAGCGCCGAGATTGTAGGTAACAGCTCCAGGGACCTAAAAGAAAGGTCATGCCTGACGTCGAATGTACTGGAGAGGTCACTCAGGAGAAGAGCTTTTGGTAATCTGTGCTTGAGGCGAGTTGGTTGGCCAGTGCGAGCGCCGAGATTGTAGGTAACAGATCCAGGGACCTAAAAGAAAGGTCGTGCCAGACGTCGGATGTACTGGAGAGGTCACTCAGGAGAAGAGCTTGTGGTAGTCTGCGCTTGAGGCGAGTTGGTTGGCCAGTGCGAGCGCCGAGATTGTAGGTAACAGATCCAGGGACCTAAAAGAAAGGTCGTGCCAGACGTCGGATGTACTGGAGAGGTCACTCAGGAGAAGAGCTTTTGGTGGTCTGCGCTTGAGGCGAGTTGGTTGGCCAGGGCGGGCGCCGAGATTGTAGGTAACAGATCCAGGGACCTAAAAGAAAGGTCGTGCCAGACGTCGGATGTACTGGAGAGGTCACTCAGGAGAAGAGCTTGTGGTAGTCTGCGCTTGAGGCGAGTTGGTTGGCCAGTGCGAGCGCCGAGATTGTAGGTAACAGCTCCAGGGACCTAAAAGAAAGGTCGTGCCAGACGTCGGATGTACTGAAGAGGTCACTCAGGAGAAGAGCTTGTGGTAGTCTGCGCTTGAGGCGAGTTGGTTGGCCAGTGCGAGCGCCGAGATTGTAGGTAACAGCTCCAGGGACCTAAGAGAAAGGTCGTGCCAGACGTCGGATGTACTGGAGAGGTCACTCAGGAGAAGAGCTTGTGGTAGTCTGCGCTTGAGGCGAGTTGGTTGGCCAGTGCGAGCGCCGAGATTGTAGGTAACAGCTCCAGGGACCTAAAAGAAAGGTCGTGCCAGACGTCGGATGTACTGAAGAGGTCACTCAGGAGAAGAGCTTTTGGTGGTCTGCGCTTGAGGCGAGTTGGTTGGCCAGGGCGGGCGCCGAGATTGTAGGTAACAGATCCAGGGACCTAAAAGAAAGGTCGTGCCAGACGTCGGATGTACTGGAGAGGTCACTCAGGAGAAGAGCTTTTGGTAATCTGTGCTTGAGGCGAGTTGGTTGGCCAGTGCGAGCGCCGAGATTGTAGGTAACAGATCCAGGGACCTAAAAGAAAGGTCATGCCTGACGTCGGATGTACTGGAGAGGTCACTCAGGAGAAGAGCTTTTGGTAATCTGTGCTTGAGGCGAGTTGGTTGGCCAGTGCGAGCGCCGAGATTGTAGGTAACAGATCCAGGGACCTAAAAGAAAGGTCATGCCTGACGTCGGATGTACTGGAGAGGTCACTCAGGAGAAGAGCTTTTGGTAATCTGTGCTTGAGGCGAGTTGGTTGGCCAGTGCGAGCGCCGAGATTGTAGGTAACAGATCCAGGGACCTAAAAGAAAGGTCGTGCCAGACGTCGGATGTACTGGAGAGGTCACTCAGGAGAAGAGCTTTTGGTGGTCTGCGCTTGAGGCGGGTTGGTTGGCCAGGGCGGGCGCCGAGATTGTAGGTAACAGATCCAGGGACCTAAAAGAAAGGTCGTGCCAGACGTCGGTTGTACTGGAGAGGTCACTCAGGACAAGAGCTTGTGGTGGTCTGCACTTGAAGCGAGTTGGTTGGCCAGTGCGAGCGCCGAGATTGTAGGTAACAGCTCCAGGGACCTAAAAGAAAGGTCATGCCTGACGTCGGATGTACTGGAGAGGTCACTCAGGAGAAGAGCTTTTGGTAATCTGTGCTTGAGGCGAGTTGGTTGGCCAGTGCGAGCGCCGAGATTGTAGGTAACAGATCCAGGGACCTAAAAGAAAGGTCGTGCCAGACGTCGGATGTACTGGAGAGGTCACTCAGGAGAAGAGCTTGTGGTAGTCTGCGCTTGAGGCGAGTTGGTTGGCCAGTGCGAGCGCCGAGATTGTAGGTAACAGCTCCAGGGACCTAAAAGAAAGGTCATGCCTGACGTCGAATGTACTGGAGAGGTCACTCAGGAGAAGAGCTTTTGGTAATCTGTGCTTGAGGCGAGTTGGTTGGCCAGTGCGAGCGCCGAGATTGTAGGTAACAGATCCAGGGACCTAAAAGAAAGGTCGTGCCAGACGTCGGATGTACTGGAGAGGTCACTCAGGAGAAGAGCTTGTGGTAGTCTGCGCTTGAGGCGAGTTGGTTGGCCAGTGCGAGCGCCGAGATTGTAGGTAACAGATCCAGGGACCTAAAAGAAAGGTCGTGCCAGACGTCGGATGTACTGGAGAGGTCACTCAGGAGAAGAGCTTTTGGTGGTCTGCGCTTGAGGCGAGTTGGTTGGCCAGGGCGGGCGCCGAGATTGTAGGTAACAGATCCAGGGACCTAAAAGAAAGGTCGTGCCAGACGTCGGATGTACTGGAGAGGTCACTCAGGAGAAGAGCTTGTGGTAGTCTGCGCTTGAGGCGAGTTGGTTGGCCAGTGCGAGCGCCGAGATTGTAGGTAACAGATCCAGGGACCTAAAAGAAAGGTCGTGCCAGACGTCGGATGTACTGGAGAGGTCACTCAGGAGAAGAGCTTTTGGTGGTCTGCGCTTGAGGCGAGTTGGTTGGCCAGGGCGGGCGCCGAGATTGTAGGTAACAGATCCAGGGACCTAAAAGAAAGGTCGTGCCAGACGTCGGATGTACTGGAGAGGTCACTCAGGACAAGAGCTTGTGGTGGTCTGCGTTTGAGGCGAGTTGGTTGGCCAGTGCGAGCGCCGAGATTGTAGGTAACAGTTCCAGGGACCTAAAAGAAAGGTCTTGCCAGACGTCGGATGTACTGGAGAGGTCACTCAGGACAAGAGCTTGTGGTGGTCTGCACTTGAAGCGAGTTGGTTGGCCAGTGCGAGCGCCGAGATTGCAGGTAACAGATCCAGGGACCTAAAAGAAAGGTCTTGCCAGACGTCTGATGTACTGGAGAGGTCACTCAGGAGAAGAGCTTTTGGTAGTCTGTGCTTGAGGCGAGTTGGTTGGCCAGTGCGAGCGCCGACATTGTAGGTAACAGATCCAGGGACCTAAAAGAAAGGTCGTGCCAGACGTCGGATGTACTGGAGAGGTCACTCAGGAGAAGAGCTTTTGGTAGTCTGTGCTTGAGGCGAGTTGGTTGGCCAGTGCGAGCGCCGAGATTGTAGGTAACAGATCCAGGGACCTAAAAGAAAGGTCATGCCTGACGTCGAATGTACTGGAGAGGTCACTCAGGAGAAGAGCTTTTGGTAATCTGTGCTTGAGGCGAGTTGGTTGGCCAGTGCGAGCGCCGAGATTGTAGGTAACAGATCCAGGGACCTAAAAGAAAGGTCATGCCTGACGTCGGATGTACTGGAGAGGTCACTCAGGAGAAGAGCTTGTGGTAGTCTGCGCTTGAGGCGAGTTGGTTGGCCAGTGCGAGCGCCGAGATTGTAGGTAACAGCTCCAGGGACCTAAAAGAAAGGTCGTGCCAGACGTCGGATGTACTGGAGAGGTCACTCAGGAGAAGAGCTTGTGGTAGTCTGCGCTTGAGGCGAGTTGGTTGGCCAGTGCGAGCGCCGAGATTGTAGGTAACAGCTCCAGGGACCTAAAAGAAAGGTCGTGCCAGACGTCGGATGTACTGAAGAGGTCACTCAGGAGAAGAGCTTTTGGTGGTCTGCGCTTGAGGCGAGTTGGTTGGCCAGGGCGGGCGCCGAGATTGTAGGTAACAGATCCAGGGACCTAAAAGAAAGGTCGTGCCAGACGTCGGATGTACTGGAGAGGTCACTCAGGAGAAGAGCTTTTGGTAATCTGTGCTTGAGGCGAGTTGGTTGGCCAGTGCTAGCGCCGAGATTGTAGGTAACAGATCCAGGGACCTAAAAGAAAGGTCGTGCCAGACGTCGGATGTACTGGAGAGGTCACTCAGGAGAAGAGCTTGTGGTAGTCTGCGCTTGAGGCGAGTTGGTTGGCCAGTGCGAGCGCCGAGATTGTAGGTAATAGCTCCAGGGACCTAAAAGAAAGGTCGTGCCAGACGTCGAATGTACTGGAGAGGTCACTCAGGAGAAGAGCTTGTGGTAGTCTGCGCTTGAGGCGAGTTGGTTGGCCAGTGCGAGCGCCGAGATTGTAGGTAACAGCTCCAGGGACCTAAAAGAAAGGTCGTGCCAGACGTCGGATGTACTGAAGAGGTCACTCAGGAGAAGATCTTGTGGTAGTCTGCGCTTGAGGCGAGTTGGTTGGCCAGTGCGAGCGCCGAGATTGTAGGTAACAGATCCAGGGACCTAAAAGAAAGGTCGTGCCAGACGTCGGATGTACTGAAGAGGTCACTCAGGAGAAGATCTTGTGGTAGTCTGCGCTTGAGGCGAGTTGGTTGGCCAGTGCGAGCGCCGAGATTGTAGGTAATAAACAGGTCCAGGGATCTCCTGGAGATGGTAAAAGAAAGGTCGTGCCAGCCATCGGGTGTACTGGTGAACGGGTAGAAGACGAAACTCGTGATGAAGTTGGTGTCTGACGAGCCATGGAGCATTTGTAGCTATACGAAGCACCCTGATTTGTAGCAGCTGCAGTCGGCCTACTTAATCAACAACTAAATGTCCGTTAAGTTCGTACACAAGATATGTCATGACGGTATACCATGCCAGACATGTTTATGACGTAATTGCGATTTGCATAGCAGCAGTCTATCTCGTTCAGCCAAAGTTAGTTCAAGTGCTGCAGCATGTAATATATTCTAAGGTGTGTTTCAACTATTTATATTCTGTGCAATAACCGCAACTATTTTCTATTCTATGACAAGACTTATTTCCTAAGCATATTCTTTTATAACTTTACTGTGTTTTTATTGAAGTTCCAGAAGTGCCATAGCCCTGATTATCAGACTCGGGTGGTGAAGCGGTATTATCTACCTCGAACGATTTTGCTCCTATTTGAAGCAGTATGACTACCTCACTGGAGGTTCCACCAAGTTGTATCGGAGATGTTGCCTCAGTCTCGGAATTACGCGATATAATACGGTATAACTGGTATAACAATTTCTGAGTTACCAAATATTGCTTGTTACTGGTTTGAGTTTTCAAATATTTATACTTTTCTCATATAGAAATTCTTTTTGACGTGTGAAGAGAAAGATATTCAAAGCGATTACATAGCAAGCAACTCTTAAAAATTGGACGCTTACTTAAGCCTATTGTGTTTCCTGCTCCCTCTGTACGTACAAGTACGTACTTTCCACTAATGCCTATCTCAATCAATAATGTAACTAAGTACTGATAGACCCAAAATCATCCGAACCGGCTACGCACTGTTTTAACTGTCCGCGCCCTAAGCGCTATTTGCCGACTGCCGCTAACAAAGAAAGGCGCAGATAAAACATGCGACATATTAAAGGAGATTCTGAAACTGGCCAGCGCTGTTGTCCATACATGTTTGGCACCTCTTTAGGAAACTATACATCGCTCACCATAGTTCATGTTGAGAAATGCTGGCAATTCTCTATTAGTAGAAAAAAGCTTCAGGCCTAATTTTTTTTTCGAGCCAACAATTGACGCCCGTACATATGTGAATATAAAGTTGCACTGCTTTTTGAACAGAATTAACAGACAGGAGCGTGTTTTTTTTTTTTTTTTTTTTTTCAAAAAGGCCCTGCAACAGCTCATACAACCAATCTTTTGATGAGAACAGTTAAAAATGTGTTTCTGGCAGACTTATTAATAGAATTTTATGGTCCCCTCGGTCCCCCTACACATCCTCCTGCGATTTCCATCTGAGGTAACTTAAAGCATTAAGTGTATAACACAAAACCCACATATCCTGGAAGAATTAAACGAAAATATACGCCAGGAAATTGCCAGCATTTCTCAGCGACAACTATGGCGCTTTTTTCTTTTTACTTTTTTGTAATTTACGTCCTCCAACGTCATATCGGACGATAAACGGAATGGGTGAAATGATATTCAAATGAGCCCGGGGTCCATAGAGCTTAACAGTTACCCAACATTCGTCTCTCAGAATAAGGGAAAACCTGGAAAAATCTTATTCAGTTAACTCACCCTGACCGAGATTTGAAATCGGGACCTCTTAAACGTCAGCCAGACACGCAACCACCAGGCTACCGAGGCGGGCACTACTATGGTGAGTGACGGATAGTTTTCTAAATAAGTGCCAACATGTTAGGACAACGGCGGTGCCCTGTTTCAGCATCTCCTTTAATAACACGGAGAAGTAAATCCTTTAATAGTGGTTTTGAAAGTGTTGCAAGGTTTCATTCACGCCTTTGTATAAGAGTGGCAGACGGCAACTAGTGGCGAGGGCGCCGACAGACCAAACACCGCGTGGCCGGTTAGGAAGTTTTTGGGTCTCTCTGCAAAAGCGTATGTAACATAGTTTCTACTAGGGTGAGTACTGAAAATAATGCGAAGGAAACACATTACATTGGTTTTAAATGCTCAGGTCGCATCCGCGGAAGATGTGTTGAAGAAAACCTGCCCATAACGATTTCCAGAATCGTTTCATATTTGGGTTCAGGGGATACCAGAACGGGCATTTCTGAGAATCAAAGCTACCACTTTTTGCAGTGTAATATAATACCACTTCTTGCTATAGAAAAGAAGTAGAGATAACATCAATTTTATTTCGAAGTTCCCCTGCCAGGTTAGAAACAACTCTGAGGTAGTGTCAAAAGAAACCGACTGCATCTTGTGTTTGCGAACGTCTTTAGGCGGATTTTAGCTGCTGAGAATGAAAAGGCAAATAATATACCAAACAGAAGAGGAGAGTGAGCTGACGTCAATGTGCGAAGCCACAAAAATCTTGAGTGGAGTTACGAGAAGCCTTTCATTCACCAAACAAATTTGTCGCCCAATTAGAGGGTAAATACTCCTCAAAGACCCTCCTTCTATTAACCAGGTAATGAAAAACAGAAGCACTCAAAGAAGCCTGACATGTTGCCCTCACATCACTTTCTGCACTATTTTCACAAAAGCTTTCACAGTTACATCAAAAGGTTTATTACACCTTGTGACACGGCTGTTGTGCAAGGTCACTGGAACGTCAGTCCCGGCCAATGGAAGGTCAGCAAGTCACCCGCTCGCCCAATTTAAACACGATAAAGCGCTAAAACCTTCTGAATGTTTCGACATCACGAATGATCTGGCAGGTTCCTACAGCTACATATAAAGAGAGCAACGAAATGGACTGTTTGTAACAACGTGCTATAAGCTATTCACAAAGGAATACGAAGTGTCAGTCAATAGTGAAGCTAGTTCACATCATTGGAGTGCTAAAGTGAACTAAGTGAACTCTCGGCGAAAGCTGAACTAGATTATAAGTGACAGTGAAAACTAACTGAAGTAACCGTTTGAAAATTGGACAAAATTACAATGTTTCCGAGTAGGTACGAGGTGCGTTTAAATTATAAACACCTATTTTTTCATGAGACCATTTAGGAACTTCTGCTTTTTTTAATACACGTAGACTCTTTGTGAATGCGTGACAGATGGCAGCACTGTACAGTGCATAAACTCTAGTGGCAGCGACGAGAGTTAAAATTGATTTTGATACTTAAAATGGTGACGTTTTCATTGCGTGGTGTGACACCTATTGAAATTCATCACCAGTTAAGTGAGGCATGTGGTGATGGTACAATAAATGTGTAATGTACGTTTCTGGGTACGACAGTTCAATGAGGTCAGAACATCGCGTGACAACGAACCAAGGCAGTTGCAGACATCGCCTCCAAAATTGGCAGTTCCGTGGGATCTGTGCACACAATCCTGCATGAAGATCTGCAGACGCTCAATCGCCGATCCCCCAAAACAACGTTCTCCACTGCCTGGATCATGTCGTCAGACCGGCTGGTGCGAGGCCGTGACTGTCTTGGTTTGTTGTCACACGATGTTCTGCTTTCATTGATTTGTCGCATCCAGAAACGCACATTTTGCACATCCATGGTACTATCATCACATGCCTCACTCAACTGGTGATGAATTTCAATAGGTGTCACACCACGAAAATGGAGAAAACGAATTATTACACGCTGTATTTGCAATGAAAACGTCGCTATTTTAAGTATCACAAACAGTCCTAACTCTCGTCACTGCCACTAGAGTTCTATTCACTGTACAGTGCTGCCATCTGTCACGCACTCACAGGTTTTAGTCTTGAAAAAATAGGTGTTATAACTTGGACACACCTCGTACAATAGGAATAGGAGTATACCATAGGTTTAAGTGTCAAATCTTTTAAGGTTTGTTCAGTATGTGATGGATTTTCCATTCCTTTTGTATGACCGGGACAGAACAAGAAGATCACCTCCCATTTGATAAAGCTGAGTATATTAAAATGGAAATGGAAAACAACGAATAACTTGAAAATGGTTAGCCCTACGAAAAAAAAAAAAAAAAGAATCAGAAATACATTTGACATAAATTTCCATTTTAGCAGATATACAGGTATATGTCTTATTTCTTACTGTTCACCAATTATAAAAAAGCTAATTCAGAATAAAGAGGACCTCATACGCTATCCTATATGCTATTTTAATAAAACCGTTAGTTATTTTTGTGTAAATAACATTTATTTCCAAAGAATTTCCTTTTAAAACGTAGTCTAGGGTCCGGTCTTTCTTGGGAATGCTTATGTCGTATCCTAGGAATGAACTTTATGCTAAGTTTGACATTTAACTGTGTTTCTCTTCCGTTTTCGAATTATGCTGTTCATACACGTGCGCGCGCGCGCACGCACGCACGTACACACACACATATTCCTATAAAATTCATTTTGAGCAACAACAGAGATCACTTTCTAAAGTGATAGATGTTCAAAACTAGATCACTTTGTAACGTTTCTCTTTTAGCATGGTCATGAAGGAGAAAAACAGAATAGCGAATTATTACTGGAAAAAGAATTCTTATATGTTTCAGTTACATAACCGCTTTACCCACCGTCATTTATTTGTTTGCAATTTTTTCGATCCACATTACACATTTCCTCGTACATACGAGAGCTGCTCAATAAAAAATAATCACAATTTTTTTTGACAACGTATCTTTTCTGATCCTCATAATTTTAATGGTCTTTCTCATAATAATCTCCCCTGAATGCGATGAAGTTGTCCCAGCGTTTCTGCCAGTCTTCAAAGACATGCTGGAAACAATTTTTGAGAAATCCTTCAAATCGCCTCCGCAGCCTTCACCACTGCTTCTGATGATGGATAATGCCTCCCACGAAGGACATTTTTTGTAATTTACGTCCTCCAACCTTAAGTCATATCGGACGATGAATGGAATGGGTGAAATGATGCTAAAATGAGCCCAGGGTTTATGGAGGTTAGAGATACCTGACATTGGTTTTTTAGGATAAGGGAAAACCCCGGGAAAAAATTATCAAGATAACTCACCCTGACCGCGATTCGAACTCGAGACCTCATGAATGTGAGGCAGACATGCCACCGTCTACGCTACCGATGCGGGCTAAATCCGGACTATAGGGAGGGTGAGGGATGCAGTTCAGGTTGATTTCTGCAAGATATGCAGCAACAACATTGGCAATATGCCACCGCGCATTATCGTGGTGCAGCATCCAGCCTGCTTCACGGAAATGTGGTCTTTTGTGTTTGATATGGTCTTGCAATGTTTTCAGGACATCCCTGAAGTATTTTCCAGTTACTGATGTGTGTGCAGGTACAACACGCTGATAAAGCATTCCATGAATATCAAAGAATGAGATGACAATAACTTTCCCAGCAGAAGCAATTACTTTTGCTTTTGGGGGTTGGTGATGAAGGAGATTTCCACACTGAGCTTTGCTGTTTGCTCTCAGGATCAAAATGATGTAATCAAGTTTCAGCAGCAGTGATTACGTTTGAAAGAAACTCCGGATCTTCCTCTAACATAAACTTTAACTGCATGTAACCTCCATTGCAGCGGTAGGCGATACTGAACATTTCTGAACTTGCCTGTTTCTCACAGGCGGGAACCAGTGGATCTACTACGGCGTGTTTGTTTCACATTAAGCTAACAGAATACAATAAGTTTGAATTTTAGTGCGAAAAATTATGACCGTAAAAATTACGATCATTCTTTATTGCACAGCCCTCGTGCATAAAGCTAGAGAAAACAGAGGCAATAGTCACATGTTTAATAGCGGGTCAATGCTTCTCTTTCCATGGGATTGCGAGAAGCACCTGAATGTGACAAACGTTCATTTTTCAATCCACTTCAAATCAAGATACGATACGAATTAATTATTATGAATATTATTAATTAGTAATTATTTATTATTAATTAATTTATTATTATTTATTATTAATCATTATTAATTATTATTAATAATTATAATTATCAATATACGATACGATACCGACGGAATTCGGCACGGAGGTCCAGACTAGTTCTATTGACCTATGCCTTCAAGTGGGGCATCCACGGGAGAAAGAATGAGGCGAGAAGAGACAGAGAGTGGCCAACCCAGGGAGTCACGGCATCGCAGAGGGCAGGCTCCCTACTATTGACCCGTTAGAAACTTTCCGGCAGACCATTACGAACAGTAAAAAGGTAAAAAAAGAAACAAAAAAATTAAAAACAAAAGAAAAAACGCAAAGTATTGTCACAAGCGACGGTATTAATACTAATAATAGTTGATGTGACTTCAGTAGCACGTGTGACGTCACTCCCCCCACTCCATCACTTGTTGGATAAACGTGTGTAAGCCGGTTTCTCTCTCTTTCTCTTGGACTACCCTCGGCAACCTCTTGAGGCAAGTAACCGGCCGCCGCGGTCAACTATGTAATCTGCTTGCTTGTAGTAAATATTCTTATTAAGTGAATTGTACCTTTATTTAGTATTACCATACCTTTTGTAGGAATGAACCTGATAGAAAACCCAACCTCTCACAATCATGTGAATTCTACCTTGATCTACTCCATGTGTTCCTAACCTATCCAGTACAATCCATGGTTAGCTCGTCACAGTATGCACTTGTTCAATAGTCCTTTTCTTAGAGATATTTAAAATGATTATTTAAGACTCTTACACTAACAGTTAAGGTAAAGCAAAAGAGGAAAAAAAGAGAAAACTACTTCTCCATCTAAAAAAAAAAAAAAAAAAAAAAAAAAAAAAAAAAAAAAAAAAAAACGTGAGTAAGGAGTTGTATGACAGTACGTAAAATCCTCACTGCACTACTGCTTACCCACCATTAATCCTTGTTTCACATAAGCTTGCCCCGTATCTCTTAACGGTCACGTGACCTTATCAGCTCTAATTGGCTGCTATTGCACTATAGACCGTTGTGCGGTAAAAATTAGTTTGTTATTTAACATGGTAATATATCTTTATATGTTGGAAGAGAATTGTCAAATTTATATTTTCGTAACTGTTTTAATTAAATATTAAAGAGGAGGTTCCTTTGCTCTCAAGCACATGGCACGATAGCACGTGATTTAACGGTAGTGATGACATTTGTTTATATGACTTTTATCACTGACTGTTTTGAACTGGATTAGTCATATATTGCCATTCGAAGGTGTGTTTAAACTTCATTATTTTTGCATGCCTTCATATTCTTATTTGTATGTTTTTATCTATCTTCCTGGCAATTATTATGACGTTTACTGCAGTTTTAAATGTGTCGGGAAGGCACCGCCTATGGCCTATGACGCGAAAGCATTAGCCAATTGGGATGAGGGGGAAGGTAGTTGCACGCGTAGTGATACTTGTCAGCGGGGCAAGAGATTAGTTCCAAGTGCACGAGCGTGCATGTGGGTAAAAGACGGCAAAAAATATTCAATGAGGTCTACCCGAAAGTCCGAAAACCCGGACCTCTGCAACCGGGAGCGATGGAAAACTCCGGGGGTCTTTGCTTGGGGCAATACCTTGAATCTAAAAAGCTCCGCCCCCCCCCCCCCATCGACATCAACGTCAAGACGGGTGAAAGTGGATACGCCACTTACGCGCGTCAACTCCGCAGGGAGGACTACCGAAAAACCTCGTTGGGG
Organism: Mantis religiosa; assembly: GCA_030765055.1. Taxonomy (NCBI): domain Eukaryota; kingdom Metazoa; phylum Arthropoda; class Insecta; order Mantodea; family Mantidae; genus Mantis; species Mantis religiosa. The sequence goes on from CM060948.1 coordinate 332,790,577, forward strand.
CCGCCTGGTGATCTAGCACACCTTCTAGTAGCTCTGCAGGCTAGTACCCGGGACTTTATGAGGCAACCCTCTACCTCCTCCGAACGGCCGAAGCCTGGCCGGAGGTACCCGATTGCCCGCGGGTTACGGGAACACACTGTCCCATCGAGTCCAACCCAATCCGAACAACTCCCGTTCAGGGAGGGGCTCAAATGTTCGGCCTGAGGTTCCTCTGTTAACGTCAGAGGTACCACGAGTGCTAAGGGTCCGCAGCGCTCGCACCACAGCAACTGAAGGGGACGGATCCCCCCCTTACGGGGAAGAGACGGCAGCAGGAGTGTATACGCAGCTGCTGATCACTTATATTATAAAGTATACACACTTATTGCAAAATAAATCGAAAACTTTCAAAAATAGCCAAATAAAAAGAAAAACAGTATCCCATCCACTGAGGTTCTGAAACGGCTCACCAGGCAAGCCCGGCTCAACTTCCAAGCAGGAAGTGTTTACCTGGAGTATATCATCCTGCCATGCAACGCCGAGATATCCGCCGACACTTCTACCCTTAAAGAGATACCAGATGAGAGATGATATGAAATGATAATGAAGATGAAATGGAGGGACGGGAAATTCACGGGATATAATTAATCCACCTAGCTTTCACCTGGCGACCCGGGGAAACTCCCGAAAAACCCATCGGTCAGGTAGGTCAGCCATAGAGATCAATGGTCACAGAGGCAACCGGCTGAGCGATCCCGCTCGGTCCATCAACATATATATTATACATTCGTAGAAATTGTGTTATTGCGCATTTGCTTGTAGGTACAATGAGAATATGGCTGGCTTTAAATGATAGTAAAACCTTTTCGCTATGTGTTGCCTTGGATATTCCAGTTATTTGCATACCAAACAGTTAAAACACAAATATGCGCTTCGTATTTGAGGAAAGTATAACTAATTAAAAAAAATCTTAAAAATAGTAGTCTCCACAAAAAAAAAAGTGGATATGAAGTTGCTCTTTAACAAGATCTACATTTTTGTGTACGAAGATTTTTTGTCTGTCTGTCCGTCTGTTGGCTTACTAGTTATGTGAGTAATTCAGGATGAAGAGGACTTCGGGGCTATTCCCAGGAAATTCAAAATATTTTTTTCATTTTTTTTTTTTTCATTTGACAGAGCCCGCCTCTGTAACTTAGGTGGTAGCCTCATGTTAAAGAGGTCCCAAGTTCGTATCTCGGTCAGGGTGAGATCTGGATAAAGTTGGTTTTTTTATCCTGAAATATGAATGTCGGGTTACGTCAGCTATATGGAGCCTGCTGTTATTTGAGCACCATTTCACAATCTCATTCATCGCCCGATATGACTTAAGGTTGGAGAGTGTCAGTTAAAAACAAGTTAAGAGCCATTTTTGAGAAAATCAACATTTCCGATACATTTTTTCCATATAAATATGTTGCAAATTGTATCACATCCATGAACTTAAATACAAAGTTTGGTATTTAACCAAAATTTTTGGGTTCAGGGTTATGTTATACATGGGCAGACAGTCAAGATATAAGGATGCACAAAGTATCACAAGACCAGGACCGAAAACTGCTCCTTTTGGATGAAGAGTGTCTTAAAAGACGTATTCAACTTGTGGGTAGAATACAATATATCTCAACTTATTACAAGTATATTGTGGAAAAAGTAATTACCCAAAGAAAGAAAGGGCAGAAACGGAGAAAGAAGGATAGAAAGAAATAAAGAAAGAAAGAAGGATAGAAAGAAAGAAGGATAGAAAGAAAGAAGGATAGAAAGAAATAAAGAAAGAAAGAAGGATAGAAAGAAATAAAGAAAGAAAGAAGGATAGAAAGAAAGAAAGAAAGAAAGAAAGAAAGAAAGAAGGATAGAAAGAAAGAAAGAAAGAAAGAAAGAAGGATAGAAAGAAAGAAGCACCGAAAGAAAGAACGAAAGAAGGAAAGAAACAAAAAAGAAAGAGGGAGAGACGAAAAGAAAGACAGAGAGAAAGAAAGCGAGAGAAAAAGACAGAAAGAAAGCGAGAGAACAAGAGAGAAAGAGAGAAAGAAAGAAACAAAGAAGCAGAGAAAGAAAGAACGAAAGAAGGAAATCAGAGAAAGAAATAAAGAAGGAAATAAAGAAATAAAGAAGGAAGGTAAGGAGGAAAGAGCAGCAGAGAAAGACAGAATGAAAGAAAGAACGGGAAGGAAATAATTAAAGAATGAAAGAAAGTCGGAAACAAAGAAAGAAAGAAAGAAAGTGAAAGAAAGAAATAAACAAAGGAAGGAAGGAAAGAAGGAAGGAAAGAAGGAAAGAAGGAAAGAAGGAAAGAAGGAAAGAAGGAAAGAAGGAAAGAAGGAAGGAAAGAGGGAGAGAAGGAACGAAGGAACGCAGGAACGCAGGAACGAAGGAACGAAGGAAAGAAGGAAAGAAGGAAAGAAGGAAGGAAGGAAAGAAGGAAGGAAGGAAAGAAGGAAGGAAAGAAGGAAAGAAGGAAGGAAAGAAGGAAAGAAGGAAGGAAAGAAGGAAAGAAGGAAGGAAAGAAGGAAAGAAGGAAGGAAAGAAGGAAAGAAGGAAGGAAAGAAGGAAAGAAGGAAGGAAAGAAGGAAAGAAGGAAGGAAAGAAGGAAAGAAGGAAGGAAAGAAGGAAAGAAGGAAGGAAAGAAGGAAAGAAGGAAAGAAGGAAGGAAGGAAAGAAAGAAAGAAGGAAAGAAGGAAAGAAAGAAAGAAGGAAAGAAGGAAAGAAGGAAAGAAAGAAAGAAAGAAAGAAAGAAAGAAAGAAAGAAAGAAAGAAAGAAAGAAAGAAAGAAAGAAAGAAAGAAAGAAAGAAAGAAAGAAAGAAAGAAAGAAAGAAAGAAAGAAAGAAAGAAAGAAAGAAAGAAAGAAAGAAAGAAAGAAAGAAAGAAAGAAAGAAAGAAAGAAAGAAAGAAAGAAAGAAAGAAAGAAAGAAAGAAAGAAAGAAAGAAAGAAAGAAAGAAAGAAAGAAAGAAAGAAAGAAAGAAAGAAAGAAAGAAAGAAAGAAAGAAAGAAAGAAAGAAAGAAAGAAAGAAAGAAAGAAAGAAAGAAAGAAAGAAAGAAAGAAAGAAAGAAAGAAAGAAAGAAAGAAAGAAAGAAAGAAAGAAAGAAAGAAAGAAAGAAAGAAAGAAAGAAAGAAAGAAAGAAAGAAAGAAAGAAAGAAAGAAAGAAAGAAAGAAAGAAAGAAAGAAAGAAAGAAAGAAAGAAAGAAAGAAAGAAAGAAAGAAAGAAAGAAAGAAAGAAAGAAAGAAAAAGAAGATTTACTAAGCCCCTGTATCACACCAAACTAGTATCAAACCTAAAGGCGGTTGCATTTTACTGCAACTATTATCTATGATCAGCTGACCATGATCCAACACTTCAACAAAAGAAGGTGCTGCAGAATTTTAACAATTGAAGCAGCCTCAAGACATCTACAGTTTTACTCTAATTCTGTAAGTGTAAGCACCGAGGAATGTAACATAATTCATGGCGTAACAACCCAAAGTAGTCCTGAGGCTGCTAACTCAACTGTCGGTCTCACGCCCACATACGCAATGCAAAGGTGAGGGATCATCCAAACGATACAGGAAGGAGATGTGGTCAGCATCTCCATACTCCAGACGGAAAGTTGTCTTTCTAAATGACGGTTCGCTACCTAGCGTAGCTCCTTAATTTCCTCAAGAAGATGAGTGGGCACCGGTCCTGTACCCGGAACTTAACATCTGACCCCTCAGGGGTGAGATCGATCCCGCATACCTTGCGTGGCAGGGAACCGAAGACCATTGCTCTAGCCCACTACACCACGGTGTAGGACGTACCGAGGTATGTGCCTTCTCATAAACCTTATGTAAGAAACTTTTGCTTTATTTTATTTTTCTAATCAACAAATCGGGATTGGAACAGACGAAACCGCCTGAGTTATCCCACTTGTTATGCCTTGGATATACAAAGAGAATGAAATTTCAAAATCCATCACACAGTGGTCTTGAGTGTCATTTGATTGTATTGCCATTGTAACTATGAAGAAATATTGTAATCAAATCATTTCTGGAGAGGTTTATCTCTGTTAAGTAGAAAGTAGAAAGCTTGTTAATGAATGGGTAGGTAGAGAAAGTCAGGAATCAGAATATTTTAAGTGTTCTCGGGATAGAAGAGTGCTGCAAACCGTTTAACCTAATTGCGTGACTGTGCATCTAGACGCTATTGTCGACGTCGTTTCGCGTCGTTGGGCTGTTCTGGGAGAGAATCGATACATTTCGAGCATCTTTCGTTACGTCCAGGTCGACGCCCCGTAACACGCTACATCAAGTCCCGATATCTTCCAAAACATAAGCTGATTGCGGCCCTTCACTAATTTACTGCTATTGGCAGAGCTCTTCCACTACCTAACACACTTTAATGTCAAACATTTGTCACAATTCTCAATAATTCCTGAAATATTAACACCCTCAAGAAATATGATGTATACTACAGACATAATATTTTAATTATTTATTTCAATAAACCCTAAAATTAAATAAGTAACAGCCCGCCTCCGTAGCTTGGTAATAGCATGTCTGCCTCACGCTCAAGAGGTCCCGAGTTCGAATCTCGGTCAGGGTGAGTTACCTGGATAAGGTTTTTCCGGGGTTTTCCCTTATCCTGAAAGACGTATGTCGGGTAACTAAGCTCTATGGACCCTGGCCTCATTTGAGCATCATTTCACCTATTCCACTCATCGTCCGATATGACAATGTTGGAGGACGTAAATTGCCCAAAAAAATGCAATATACATGGATGAATTTTCTAAAGCTTTCATTTTCTTAAAATAGTCTGTAATCGATTGGATTAAATTACCATATTTTTAAGACATTCTCATGACAAATTAAACAAATCTCTTGAATAGATAAAGAGTCAAGCCGAAAAATTCAATGCCACGACCGAGATTTGAACCACCAATGTCCTGGTCTCCGTCTAGTCGCTCTTACCACTTGAGCTACCATGGACAACGTCCTGCCATTAAATTCTCCAAATGACTCATATCTCCCCGGTAGACCACTAGGGGTTATCGTATCGAGATACGCCGTTTGTGGCGACTTACTGTGGTAAGTACTTAAGTCCCAGGCTTCATCATTTAACTCTTATTATAATTTAAGTTAATTGATGGAAATTAATCATTTCTTCACACTAGCCGGGTATAGGCTAAGGTTTTGGATACAGCCAAACTGAAAAATTCAATGCCATAGCCGGGATTTTTTTTTAGAAAACAAAAAATGCACAATTTATTTTGAGACTTATGCCGGTCTTGCTGAAGGTACTTGCTAAACCGGTTCTCATATCACATTCTACGGTGCCTGAACGCAATCGTTTCGAATAGCCATGATCGTTAAAACGATACATTTGAACTGGCCATCCATTCGGAACTAAACGTCCTGAGTTCAAATATCGGCAACTGCAGTCAAACGTGCCTGCGTTAAATGACGGGGAAGGCGCAAGTAAAATAATCGGTGTGATGGCATACTCGGATGTTGATGGGCTATCATTTGACTGCAGTTGCTTGGATTTTGCCTCTTCACTGTAAAAAAATAACACTACAATGTAATTGTAAAAATAATATAATGTTTACAATTCAAAGTTCTTAAAATTTTGTGTGTGTATAATTAACAAAGGCCAGTAGAATATTATCATAACAAAAGAACCGCACTGAAACATTATTCAGGGTGAATAAAGCCAAATGTTTTCACCTGGAGCCTACATGCTTTAAAGGGTTAAACAGATGCCATGGAAGAATGAGTTATAGACAGGAAAATGTGTAATTAAAAATTGTACTATCGCTAGTAGATACTCACAATTGGATTATCATCATCCCAGTGCAACGATGATTATTCTCAACAAATCATAAAGACATTGGAACATTATATTTTATCTTTGGTGCTTGTTATCTTTTGTACTGATGACACATTGTTATTGCTTGTATTATGGACGATGTGTAAATTTTGTTAGGTTTTCAATTGTATTATTTATGCTTGATATATATATTATGCTATTTATAGGTTTAGGTTTGACATGTAATTATTTAGATTTACCTTGTAAAAATTAATTTTGAGAAACCCTGCCAACGAGCCTTGCTCTAAGCAGAGAAATAATAAAAATTATATATAAATACCCAATGTTTAATATATTTACATGGCAAACAAAAGGTTTATGTTTAATATTTAGGGAATAAGTGGGAAAGTAGTGTTTATTCGGAGGGATTGCTGCCTGGGTGGGAAAATGGTGCACATCATATGTCATTTGCAATTTCTACGATTTGGAGGAAACCGATGTATAATTTAAGTGATTGTTATTTCTGTTTGACAAATAAAAATGAATCACATCTACAAAAAACATACAGTTAAGTATCCGAATTTGCAATCTGCAATAAAGACGTGTCTTACACAATGAACAGTTTCCTATACCAGTATATATGCAGATATGACCTTATGTGATAATTGATTCTTACCTAACGGAAACTGAAAATGCTTCAGATGACAATAAAAATGATCCTACATATGAAGCTAATAACTGTTCATCAGAACCATACTTTCCCATTCAGAAAGACCTTAATGGCCTGATTCGGGATTTAAATCTGTCTAAACAGCAAGCTAAAGCTTTAACTTCCAAACTCAAAGGGTGGAGTCAACTCCAAAAAGAAGTAAGAATATATGTGTAGTATTTAACGCCCGCTTTTACTACATACGCCACAGGCGGTACATGAGATGAAGATGGAGCACCAGTGGAATGAGATGGCGGGGGAAACCGGAGGTCCCTGAGAAAACCCGCCCCAGCGCCATGTTGTCCACCACAAATCTCACTTTACGGTCACCTGGGATCGAACCCGGGCCACCTTGGTGAGAGCCAAGCGGTCTAACCACTGAGCCACGGTGCGGCCAGAAGTAAGAATATGTAGTTATCGTGGCCGCCATAGTGATTTTCAGGACTGCTTCTCTAAAGAAAATGGTATAAAGCTATGGGATGCACTTCTTGGACTCTCACTTAGACTTCTTTCCCTAAAATCTTGGAGCTGTCAGCGATGAGCACGATGAGCGTTTTCATCAGCAAAGTTCTACTGTGGAAAATCGGTACCAAGACAAGTTGAATTCCAATATGCTAGCTGACTACTGTTGGACCAAGAAGAGAGATGTTCCAGATAAAAAAATGCCTGAAAATCACAATCTAACACTTTCTAGCTAAGTCAGAATGAGTAGTTATAATTTAAAGTTAGATAGCTAGTTACGGATTTGTTGGAATATTATAACAATCCAAAAAAAAAAAAAATATAACAAAACTCCTGCCCGACGGGGAAAAACTAAAATTACAAGGGGCGTGGAGAAAGTAAGTTCTGTTTCAATTTATCTCCGCTCCAGCGCTGCGATCGCAGTTCCGCACAAGCGCGGTAGACGCTCTGTATCAAGGAGAAGAAACATGCGCCACTGCGAGATCTCTGTCAGCCAAGTACGCTTTGTTGTGCTTGTTTAAAATGTCGGAGTTGACTGAAAATCCCGCCGCTTGTGAAATCAGATCTGTGATTCGTTTTGTGAATGCTAGGAAAGTGAAACCAATTGAAATTTATCGGCAAATTTGCGATGTCAAAAGGTGTTCTGTTTCTTCACGACAACGCACGACCACACACTGTAAATGCGACGAAAAACATCCTACAGGGATTTGGCTGGGGCGTGTTTGACCACCCCACGTACAGCCCTGAACTCGCTCCTAGCGACTATATCTGTTTTTACATCTCAAATGTTTCCTTAGGAGTCGCTCCAAAACCAAGTCGTAGAGCACCTGCCTACCGTGCTAGGTGTCCCGGGTTCGATTCCCGGTGATGGGGGTGGGGATTTTTCTCCGACCAAGATAATTCCCCCTTTTCCCCAGAGTCTGGAAGTATGAATGAGAGTGTGAATGTGTGCGTGATATAATGTCATGATTAAAAACCAAAGATAAAGAGTTAACACCTTCGGTATGTTCCAAAGGAGAACGGCCGCCGATATGACCATAGCAGTTAACGGCGGGGTATAAATGGAACAAGAAAAAAGAAAAAAAAAAAGTCGAACATTGGTTTATTATGCGTGTTTCTCTTGTTTCAATGTGGGCACGTTTCCATCTACACGTAGAAGTCGAAACTTCTTGATGTCCACTCGCAACAACACTTCAACAATGACGAAGAGCTGAAAGAAAATGTTTCCAACTGGTTGAAGACACATGCGGCAATCTTCTATGAAGAAGGTATAAAGAAACTTGAGCATCGCTATGACAAATGGCTGCAAAATGTCGGCAGTTATGTGGGAAAGCAGTTTAAGAGTTGTAGAATTTAGTGCAATAAATACCTTTCTGTATGTGTACACAATTTAATTTTATTACGAAACAGAACTTACTTTCTGGAAGTACCTCGTATATCTGAATTCAGCACCAAAAATGCTTCTAGAAAATGTTATTTTATTTCTTGTGAAAGAAACAAGGTTCATTGTTGTCGTTCTAGTGATTTATAGTTCGAAATTTTGACTAGTTAAAGTCCTGTCGGCATTCAGTTGTTTTCCGAGATAGCATAGAAACACTGGCTTTAAAATTAAGTAGTGTTCAGCCCGCTTGGTAGCGTAGATGGTAGCGTGTCTGTCTCACGTTCAAGAGGTCCGGAGTTCGAATCCCGGTCAGGGTGAGTTACCTGGATAAGGTTTATCCGGCGGTTTGCCTTATTCTAAAAGACGAATGTGGGATAACTAAGCTCTAAGGACCCTGAGCCCATTTGGGCATCATTTCACCCATTCCATTCATCGTTCGATATGAAAAAAAAAGTTAAAAGACGTAAGTTAAAAAAAAGTAGTGTTCAATTGTTAAATATTGGACTATCACTATTTCCTTTCTATTTAAGAGTGTAATGAAATGTGTAAGTTAGATATTTCTGTAAAGGTTAAACTTACATTTAAGTAGTTACACAAGAAATATATTTTCGTAACAACAATTTGTATGCCATAAGCGGGTAGAGAAATTAATGTGAACGTAACAAATCTAATTTCTGTAAATAGAATTTAAGGGCCGTGCTTGCTACGTACAACTTATAACATAGATACCCACCTGAAGAATGGTTACATATCTACACAGATGGATCTAACTTGGACAACTCAGGAGTAGGAATTAACTGTGCACTATTCTCATTCTATCAACCAGCAGGATACCACACAAGAAATTTTGATGCAGAAGTAATGACTATTCATATTTCACTCCAACACCTTCTATACATTATAGATAAATTCAAAAATGCTGTCATACTTTCTGATTCTAAAGCAGCACTATGTGCAATAAGTTCATATAAAAGGAGGTAAATCCAAATTAAAGAATGTCACAAAATGATCCAACAACTTCAAAAACTACAGAAAAGAATTATATTACAGTGGATACCTGCACATTGTGGAACTGCTGGAAATGAATCAGCTGATTTTCTTGCCAAAAAGGTGCAAATTTAATTCAGAATAAAATTAAAAACTTACCCTTTACATCCATAAAAAGATTAATCAAAAGAAAATATAAAAACAAACATAACCAATCAATACCTAACAAAGCCAAAGATAAAAAATGGAACATTTTAATTAAAAATCAAGAAATTATTCCAGAAATCCCACGTAAAGCTGCAGTAGCAAATTTTAGATTACTTATGGAACATGATTATTTGGCCAAACACTCACACAGAATACGAATTTATATAAGTCCAAATTGTCCTCTGTGCAACAAAGAAGAGGAAATGACTGAAGAACATCTTCTAACCTGTGAACCCCTATCTGCTAGACCCACTACACAGAAATATTGGAGAGCAAGAGAGCTAATGGCTTCATTGCCAAAGCCTAGCATTTGAAAACAAGAACAACAACTTATAACATGAAATTAAATGTATTAAGGTACTTGGCTGGTATTTGCCGATTATGAGGATAGAGAGGCAGTGTAAAGGACAAAAGCTTACGTAGCTAAATGCTATAAGGTTAAACAAGGAAGCGGGAAACCTCGCACACTACGACCTATATACCTAGATCTATTGGGGCTACCATGCCAAGGAGGAATGGAGGAAGTTAAGGGACTATAGGTCACAGCAGAGAAAGACAGCTTCGACACTTGTGACGTAGTCGGGAGCCAGGCCTGCAGTGCGTGTGACGTCAGGCAAGAGCCGTGTAGTATCAAGTCGCCTATATAAAGGGCGCTGTGAGTACAGAATCTGGGAGTTCAGTCAGCTGTAGTGCACTCGATAACAACAATGTAGCTGCCACGTACCTAATGTAACTGTTAAATTCACAGTTTGGCGATTTATTGAAGGAAAAATATACACACAAGAAAGACTTGCCTGATTTTTACAAGAATGTCCTCCAAACCAGATTTCCGAGGTTGTTTTCACTTGCCGCACGGATATTGTGTATGATTGGCTCAACATATGTGTGCGAACAATTTTGCTTTTGTTATGAAATTAGCTAACTCCAAACCCCGAAGTACCTTATCGGTTAACAATTTAACATGCAGCCTTTGATTACAAATTTCTGACATAACGTCATGACATTGATAAACCAGTAAAAGAAAAACGAAACAGAAAATGTCCACGCAATTTTGTTCTGAATGGGTTTCCTCTAATTTGCAGAGAAAATTACTTTGTTTTATGTTATTTACTTTATAACATGCCTCACCTTCAGATAAACTACCAGTTGAAGTTTCATATATTTTCTCATAGTACAGAGCCAAAATGAAATTGTTTATAAACTGTGACCAATTAAAACAGTCAACATTAATACTACAACACCCAAGATGTAAGTTGTACATACGAGGGCTGTTCAATAAAGAATGATCATATTTTTTTCACAACGTTCCTTTACTCATCCTCATAATTTTGATGGTCCTTCTTAAAATGGTCTCCCCTCAATGCGATGTACTTTTCCCAGCGTTTCTGCCAGTCTTAAAAGACGTGCTGGAAAGCATTTTATTCAGATATCCTTCAAAATCGCCTCCGCAGCCTTCACCACTGCTTCTGATGATGGATAATGCCTCCCACGAAGGCGTTTCTTCAAGTTAGGGAATAGAAAAAAGTCACATGGGGCTAAATCCGGACTATAGGGAGGGTGAGGAATGCACTTCATGTTGAATTTTGCAAGATATTCAGCAATAACATTGGCAATATGCGGCCGAACATTATCGTGGTGAGGCATCCAGCCTGCTTCACGGAAATGTGACACCCAATGAAATGTTCAGTATTTCAGAATGTGATCTTAAGATAATTTGTCGATCCTCTCTTCACAATGGCAGCAATAGTGTTGCTTTCTTCCGTAAGAGCAGTAACTAGAGCTCCGGGTCCACCTTTCTTTGAAATTGACTGTCTCCCCTCTTTAACCATTTTGAACCACCTTCGAGCTGTGCTGTAGGGAGGGACAGACTCTCCATAGGCCTCCTTTAACACTGTATAGGCCTCAACTGAAGATTTGAGACGAAAACAGAACTTCGAAGCCGCATATTGTTCCTCGCGTATTACCTCCATAGCAGCGGTAGGCGATACTGAACGTGTCTGAACTTGCCTGGTACTCACAGTCGGGAACCAGGAGTACCAAAAATGAAACTACTACAGCGTGTTTGTTTCACATTAAGCCAACAGAATATAGTAAGATTGAAGTTTAGTGCGAAAAAGTATGAGGTAAAAAAATTATGATAATTCTTTACTGAACAGCCGTCGTATTATTAATACCCGATACGTGTCCTGTATTTCCTACGCTGTTGGAACTCCAACACATCAAACTATTTCCTTCCTCCTGGGCAGCAGAAATCCAGTCTTTCGTTCGGGGGCATATTTAGCGGTTAGAGCTGACGCAGCTAACGTCACACCACCACAACCTATCTTCCCTGGACCACAGACACGCAGAATCCCGTAACACTTCTAGGTTCGAATTCTTATCGCACTGCTGAAGCTGTACTACAAAGAGCGGTGAACGACCCGACAGATAAGCAGCCTTCTAGTACACACGAGTAAAACTCTTTCAAGTAGGCATCCGCGCCATCTGACTGGCACCGAAAGATGAATTGTGGTAAATGAGAAAGCACCGCTGTGGCCAGGGATAGCCATAACAGTCTAATGTCAGAGCGAACCGTCGACGGGAATCGAACCCTGGTGCTCCAGAATGAGAGAAACATTACCAAATCGCTCGCGGGCTCGCTCTCTCCGTATATATACTGTGTGTGTGTGTGTGTGTGTGTGTGTGTGTGTGTGTGTGTGTGTGTGTGTGTGTGTGTGTGTGTGTGTGTGTGTGTGTGTGTTGCGTGCGCGTGTGTGTGTGTAAATTAGTTTTAGACAGAGAAAGTGGTACATCAGAACTCAGTCGATACGGGGTGGGGTAAATTACAAGCTGAAAATGAAACTTCGGTTTGCGGTTTCTCGTCCATTGACAGCGATGGAGATGAATAGGCGGCTCGGGTGCACTGTCCAGTCCGTGGCTTCAAATACTTCAAATGTAAGAGTAGCACACGAATTCCTAACTTAGCTCAGGTTCATTATCATTAAATAAAATGGCTTTCTCCCCACTCCTTACCTTTTTTCCCCTTCAACTTAGGTTCTCCAATGTTCTCCAAGTCATATCACACGTTGATTGAAATGAATGAAACGATGATCAAATGAATCAAAGTTTCACTGCTTTGCAGCCGTAAATTACTGGAAGGGAACATCATTTTTAATGAAAATGCAAATGTCAGCACATTTTAACTACTCACGAAAGTAAACATGGGCAATATAATGGTTTAGAAGCGAGTATAAATTAAGACCATAATGTTCACTGAAGGTTTTTGCTAAGAGTTCCACTCCACTACCTTTGTTACGAAATCACCGATAGCTTAGGTGATAAAGGTGGTGGTATATTACGTGGTTTAGGTGCTATATTACGAGGGCTGTTCAATAAAGAACGATCATACCTTTTACGAGAAGCATGTATATATTACTGCAATAGACAAGAGAGAGAAGGGCTAACTTGGATGAGAACAGGAAAAAACATTTCTAAGAGGTCTAACAGGTAGGGAAAAGGGAATTTGTGAATTCTGTGGCGAAAAGAAAGCATAGAACACTATGTAACAAAACGTGAGGAGGTTGCAATGTGGAGAAAAAAGGTTTGCGAAGAAAAGGGGGAGAAAGTAGAGAAGAGGATAATAGCTGTAAAAATGTAAGAAGTATTGGTGAGTTCTCGCAGAAAGTAAAAGAAAAATGGGCCAGAAATGTAAAGAATATAAGAAAGGAAGATGGGGGGGCAAGAAAGGGACTAATAAAGTAACAAGGAGGTATGGAGGTTAAGAGCTACCTGGCAGAGCAGAACACCAGGGTGTCATGTAAGCCAAGGTAGCAACAAGGTAAAGACAAATAAATGTAAAGAATATAAGAAAGGAAGATGAGGGGGAAGAAAGCGACTAATTAAGTAACAAGGAGGTATGGAGGTTAAGAGCTACCTGGCAGAGCAGAAGACCAGGGTGTCATGTTTGCCAAGGTAGCAATAAGGTAAAGACAAATAAATGTAAAGAATATAAGAAAGGAAGCTGAGGGGGAAGAAAGAGACTCATTAAGTAACAAGGAGGTATGGAAGTTAAGAGCTACCTGGCAGAGCAGAACACCAGGGTGTCATGTTTGCCAAGGTAGCAATAAGGTAAAGACAAATAAATGTAAAGAATATAAGAAAGGAAGATGAGGGGGAAGAAAGCGACTAATTAAGTAACAAGGAGGTATGGAGGTTAAGAGCTGCCTGGCAGAGCAGAAGACCAGGGTGCCATGTAAGCCAAGGTAGCAACAAGGTAAAGACAAATAAATGTAGCCTAAAGTTGTAAATTGTAAAATTTTGGAATATGCGCAATAAATAATCTAAATCTAAAAGACAGTCTATTTGTTCATTCACAATTTGGTGTCAGAATACAAAAATATCGTGGTACTGTTGATGCAGATTTTATGTAGAAATTTACACAAAATAACAAGGCTTTTAAGTGAAAAAGAAAAAAACTGAGAATCGTTCTGTGCTTCTCATTTTGTACACCGTAAATGGAACAAATTTTCAACATTCGAATGTATAACTTATTTAGTTTAATGGATAGGTAGAGTCAGCCCGGATATGAATCACGGATCTCCTGCTCTAACCTCTGCGCCACCGTGACACTGTGGTAGCACGACATTTTGCAAATGACATGCATAGAGAAAGTAAAAGGTGAACAATGAATTTTCCGGGAACAGCCTCTGAAGTGGTATTCACTTATTATATCTCTGTACCAGAAATGGAATAACAGGTGCGATTAAAAAAGCCTATTTCATTTAAACACTTTTCCCGGCGTTAATCAAACGCCAGTTATTTGTTATTTCCTGGAATTTCAATACACTTTTTTTTAATTCAAGTCCTTCATCGGAATTCGTTTGTTTGCGTGATGCCCTACAAATAGTATGGAATTTCAAAGGGCAGCAATTAGAACCGGTTTGCAAGCTCTTTGACAACCGTTTGAGTTTATACCTGGAACGAAATGTTTGTTTGGATTAGCTGGAATTAGAAAGGTGAAGTTTGAAGTGTGGTCTGGCGGATATCATGCTAGCTTTCAAGTTCAGAGGTCCCGGTTTCGTATTCCGGCCGCAGAAAGGAGACTGAAAACATGAGTCTATGTGTAAGATTAACATACATACAGGATGTTCCAAAACGACCCCCAAACTAACATATAGACCTAATGAGTGAGGGAAGAAAGGGCGAAGTGGATCAAAGGAAAGATGATGATGGCGGGAGAAACTGGAAATCCCGGAGAAAGCCCGCCCCGGTACCGTGTTATCCACCACAAATCTCACTTTGTGGTCGCCTGGGATCGAACTTGGCCGTCTTGGTGGGAGTTGAGTGGTCTAACCACTAGGCCTCGGTGCGGCCATTGTTTTATCCAATTCATATTAATCCAGATAGATATTTGCAAAAATGGTCTTTATTATAAATAATATTATGGGTACATGAGTAGCGATACATAAATATTTTAAGAATTTGTCGTTTTTTGAAGGCTTTGAAATTCTGTTCTCTTTGCATGACGCGGAGAAGAAAAGTGAGTAACGACTTTTCGTTTTAGTAAGGAATGAAAATTCAACCCTGTATCATGGAGAATCTTAGAAATATTTTAACCCACAAAAGATGTTTTGACAAATTCTGCAGTAAACTTTTTTTTTTTTTTTTTTTTTTTTTTTTTTTTTTTTTTTTTAGTCATGAAAGCTCCTTAAAACTGCCATCCACTCTACATTGTGTGTGAAGAACTGCTAAAATTTGCCTACAGGTCTCTTTATCAAGCTTGGGGTTCTTTTAACGGCCATATATCTATACCACAGGGTCATGGACGTTATGGTGTTGGCGGCCTGTGTTCATCATGTTCAATGGGTCCTGAGTTCGAATTTCGATCAAGTTGAGTTATCTAAGTAAGCCTTTTCCGGGGTTATCCTTTATCCTGGGCTCATTTGAGCATCACCGTCCGATATGACAACGTTGCAGGAAGTTAAAATCGGCTTTATTCTCATCCGGGGGAAACCATGCCCTCCATCGGGATTCAAACCCCAACTTCAGAATCCAAAGGTTAACATGTTACCCCTACATAAAGGTGAACGATTACGGTCTATTAGTTATGCAAAAATAATTCAGAAGAGCCGCAGCTCTGAGGCTATTCCTGGAAAGCTCGGGATATACATTTTCCATCAAAATATGCTAATGAAAACAGCCATAGGCACTTTCTTAAAAAAAAAAAAAAAAAAAAAAAAAAAAAAAAAATATTTAAATCAAAATGTTGTAAATATGTTCCACGTAAAGGTACAGCTTGGCGTAGAAGAATTTCTTGAAAATCTGGAAAATTCTGAACTAAAATACCAAATGTGATATTTGAGCGACCTTATAGTTATGTTCTTTACTGGCGCACACATACACACATAAATGTTATTCTGTTTATCCTCATCATCATCATCATCATCATCATCATCATCATCATCATCATCATCATCATCATCATCATGGGTCATCAAAACCTGTTACTTCTAGTCAAAGTTTTGTGTGGATTCCAATATTTTTACTCATTAAGAATGTAAAAGTGAAAGTACAAAGCAAAGAACTGTAGGACATCGGTTCGATTTAAGTCTGAGGTAATCATTCATGTCTTTTCATCAAGTTTTAACCACTTTCTGTCCTATTTTCTGAATATGATAAAGGTACATATAATTGATTAACTGCAGTTTGCAATGATTTATTATTAGGTATTGTTTGTAGAGATCAAAGTAACTTCATACATACATACAGGATGCTCCCAAAATTAGACCGACAAACTTTAGAAGTTGATAGATAACATTTTAAACACTTTTTGTTAAAGAAAGTCTTACTGCAGTGCTTCGTTTAAGCACTGGACGCGTTAAAGTCATCACTGCCTCCCACCCACTTGATGTATCTACGGCAATAGGCCCACATCTGCCTATCCAGTTATTGTCGTATGTCGCCATAAGATAACGTACTTCAGTACCAAAGTGAGCAGGTGCCCCATCATGCTGAAACCACGTATCCTGTCGGATATGAAGGTAAACTATATTATATCAGGCCAAACTTGTTGCAAAATAATAAGTAATTCTAAGAAATGACTCGAGGCGGCAAAATATATGATCCTGTTTAGTTACCCACAGTACTGGCCCACACATTAACGCCAATCTCAGTTTAAATGATCTCTGAAATGTAGCATGGGGATTTTAGAAAGTCCAAACGTGTGACATTTTGTCCAGATACCACTAACAAAATTGCTGTCACAGAAGATAGTCTACAGGCCTCATAGCGTGGAGCTTTCCAAGTTGAACAGTGTGCAACAACATTTCCTCTACAATTCTTCCCACAGTGCCACGACTTAGGTGTAATCGTCGAGCGATGGTGCGAGTGCTAGCTGCGGGATTGTTCTCAAGAGTCATTACAGAGCGTGACCGTCCCTGACCTTCTGCTCGTCTATCCAAGGAGCCTCTTTCAAGTGGTCTACGTTCAATGCAACAAATGTAGTGTGATTAGGAACCTTTCGGTTTCGGAACTGTTCTCGAGCTTGTCTAGCGCTTACACGAAGCAGTACAGCAAATAACTTTCCTTGAAGAAAAAGGCTTAAAATTACGTTATCCAGCAACTCCTCCCGTAGGGGAGCGGAATCGTCCCCTTCAGCTGCCGTGGTGCGGGCGCTACGGACCCTTAGCACTCGTGGTACCTCTGACGTTACTAGAGGAACCTCGGGCCGATCATTCGAGCCCGTCCCTCTGGGAGCTGTTCGGATTGGGTTGGTCTCGAGGGAGACATCAGATAAACTACAAGAAGACGACTTTTGGAAAGAAATAGCACGTAACGAGATTTTGGAACCTATCATCATAAATTTGCAGTTCTCAGACGTTGAAGACAATGACAATGCCGAATTATCTCTTAACGTAAGTAACATTCACAGCTATACAGATGCACCGCTGGTATTTTCGCTGGATTAGAAAAATAAGTAATTCATAAACTATAATTAATTTTAAACTTAATATCTATATCATTTGTGTAATATACTAATATTCATGTTGCAATTGTGAGTACAACAACTGAATTATTATAAAACTTTGGAAAATTCAGTTTGCGTTCCCTTAAGCCTAGCGCCACGAACTCTCGCAAGCGTGAGAGAGAGAAAGAGAGGGAGAGAAATACATATATAAAGAGTGGGGATAACGAGGTGGCAACGGTAACGGCTCTAACACATCTGATTCGCTACAGGCGAGGACTCTTCCCATTTGAAACACATAATAGAGGCAAATAATGGCAAATGACAAAGATGAGATAGTTTTTTTCTTACACCAATAGCGTTTACGTAATTAAATAATAAGCTTCACATTTCATGTGTAAGAAATTAAATTTAATGAAACAAAACGTAATATTTTTCTCCTAAATTAATAGGAGTATTAATGTACTAACGAGCATAATTTCCAAGTATTACTCTCTTCATTATAAAGTTGTGTTGTGGAATAATTCCATTAAAGAACAAGAAAACACAATAAAAATGTTAATATCGCAGGAATTATTTTTGACACTTGTTTGAAAATTGACATGTGAGCTCTTCTTTATGCTGTAAATGATGTGCTAAACTTACAAAACAATTAAACCAAAATGTTGATTTTAGGATCCTCACAGTTGGGTATCCTTAATGCTAAGAAATGCGCTAAAATGTCTATATTCGCATCTGACGTCGAAGCTGGGTCATATCACAGGGCACGGGCACATACAGTCATTCCATTTACCGGTGTGCACTAAATTAAAATGTTCTCAACCAGAAACAATCATTCATTCATTAATCATTTAAAAGCTCATTTTAAACACAGCAGAACAATACTCGTACATATGTACAAAGCCCGCGATGCTAAACAAAGGAACAAAATAGTCGATTAGACAATTAATGAGCTCGAATCAATACGTTTGTTGGCTATTGTTTTATTATTACCTTCATCGCGTTCCTTTTATTATTCGCTTTGTGCACTATTTCTGATTTTCCATATCATCATCATCATCATCATCATCATCATCATCATCATCATCATCATCATCATCGTTTTACGTACTCTATTCCCTAACAAATTCCAGATGTGTTGGAAGATCAGTAAATACGTCATAAGCTGCGTTACCTGTAGTGTCCACGTGTCCTTCTAATGTGTTACATTCACCCGACATTTTCCACAGGAAACAAACGAATGACGACTCTCATGCACTTCTTCTGGTGCTAAATATTAATAAATTCAAACCAATAGAATAAACTTCACGGGAATGATCAAACATTAAACTTTCACTTTAAGGATAAGCCTTTTTTCCTTTAGTATTTGTCTTTTGTTTTGTGAGCTACAAATACTGCGAAACTATATAAAATGCATTCCTTATGAAAAGGCCATCACAGCCCTACTTATAAGTCACGTCCGACGATGAAAGAAATGCTTTTCAAATGAGTACAGGGTCCATAGCGTTTAGAGTTACCTGATATTCGTCTTTCAGGATAAGAGAAAACCTCCAACGTTAAGTCATATCGGACGATGAATGAAATAATGTTAAAATGGGTACAGGGTACATAGAGCTTAGAGTTACCACACATTCATCTTTCAGGATAAGGAAAAACCTCCAACGTTAAGTCATATCGGACGATGAATGAAATAATGTTAAAATGGGTACAGGGTACATGGAGCTTAGAGTTACCAGACGTTCATCTTTCAGGATAAGGGAAAACCTGAAACGTTAAGTTATATCGGACGATGAATGAAATGATGTTGAAATGAGTATAGGGTACATAGAGCAGAGTTACATAGTAAACTCAGATGTTAACTTCACCACTTCATCTAAAGCAAGCTCTGGAAATTTTTCATACCACTTGTTAAATACAATTGATATTATTATCTTCTCACCACTTCGTAAAGGCTCTTCGCGCGCATGTTTAACAGTACTCGCCAGTTCCGCCACGATTCACAACTGGATACGCCTCTCAGCTTCAATATGCGCGCGCAGCATGATTTACTTTAATTACTAACTTAACTAGCTATTAGTATATGTATTTTATAGTTGAAATATGCTTAGTACCCATTTTTAGTGCGCATTACCAAAACGAACCCAAGACTCCACACCTCAGTAGCAGTACGTTTTCAAGGGACTATTTACCCGGCGGAAGCATCATGCAAATTGTAAAGACGCGCTAAGATCACCGGTCACGTGGCTTTGTTTACATATACTTTACTCTCCCGCTGTAAGAAGTTCGAGGGCTGTTCAATGAAGAATGATCATAATTTTCAGGATCATAGTTTTTCGCACTAAAATTCAATCTTAATATATTCTATTAGCTTAATGTGAAACAAACACGCCGTAGTACTTTCATTGTTGGTACTCCTGGTTTCCGCTTGTGAGAATCAGGCAGGTTCAGTATCGTCTACCGCTGAAATGGAGGTAACACGCGAGGAACAATATGCGTTTTTGAAATTCTGTTTGCATCTGAACAAATCTTCAGTTGAGGCCTATACAATGTTACAGGGGGCCTACTGAGAGTCTGTTCATTCCTACAGCACAGCTCAAAGGTGGTTTAAAATGTTCAAAGAGGGGAGACAATCAATTTCAAAGGCAGGTAGACCCGGCGATCTAGTTACTGCTCTTCGGAAGAAAACATCAACACTGCTGCTGCCATTGTGAGAGAGAATCGACGAATTACCTTAATATCACTTTCTGAAATACTGAACATTCCGTTGGGTGCCACCCACACGTTGGTGACAGAAGCATTACACATGAGACGTGTTTGTGCGCGATGGGTTCCAAGACTGTTGATTCCCAAGCAAAAAGACAATCGCATGCAGGTCTGCATGCAGTTAAAGTTGATGTTAGAGGAAGATCCGGAGTATCTTTTAAATATAATCACTGCTGATGAAACTTGGCTACATCATTTTGATCCTGAGAGCGAACAGCAAAGCTCATTGTGGAAATCTCCATCACCAACCCCCCAAAAAGCAAAAGTGGTTGCTTCTGCTGGGAAAGTTATGGTCATCTCATTCGTTGATATTCATGGAATGGTTTATCAGCATGTTGTACCTGCACTCACATGAGTAACTGGACAATACTACAGGGATGTCCTGAGAACATTGCAAGTCCATATCAGGCGCAAAAGACCACATTTCCGTGCAGCAGGCTGAATGCTGCAGTACGATAAAGCGCGGCCGCATATTGCCAATGTTGTTGCTGAATGTCTTGCAGAAATCAGCGTGAAGTGCATCCCTCGCCCTCCCTATAGTCCGGATTTAGCCCCATGTGACTTTTCTATTCCCTAACTTGAACAAACTCCTTTGTGGGAGGCATTATCCATCATCACAAGCAGTGGTGAAGGCTGCGGAGGCAATTTTGAAGGATCTCTCAAAAATAGTTTCCAGCATGTCTTTGAAGACTGGCAGAAACGCTGGGACAAGTGCATCGCATTTAGGGGAGACTATTTTGAGAAGGACCATCAAAATTATGAGGATGACTAAAGGAACGTTGCCAATAAGGAATTGTGATCAATCTTTATTGAACAGCCCTGGTGTATTATCCACGTGAACTTGTGTTGTCTGGTATCGTGTACCTACCCTAGTTAATCATTCTGTAGCAGATTTATCATAGAATCAGATATTGGACATGACATCAAAAATGTCGCACATTATCACCATGTAGCCTTGTTAATTAGACGGACAACTTCGTATTCCCTTCTTAATTTGAACTCCACTGAGAGCTGCCAAATCTAACTACAGTCCTTCGCATTTTGTTGCGTTAAAAATTCAGAATTTGCGTGCTGCTGTTAGCGGCTCAACTAGTATGAATCACTTTGTTCTAAATATTTTATTCCTCTTCAACTGCATCATAGTGCGTCATGTATGGCCTTCCACGAAGCCAACAATTTAAATGCATAAACCTTCAAAAGATTTATGACCCAACACGAGAATCTATTGTTTATTTGTTATGGAAAGGACAATCACGCAACTTTAGTACTCGTTCTTATTTTGATGAAGACATTATGTAGAAGAAACCGAGCGGATGCCTCCACAGTAATGTATGAGAGACACATTCGGGAGTTCCCTGGTTCGAGGCCCACCCCCTTCAGATTTCAAGTATTTCAAGTTTCCTTGGTCGATCATGCTGGGCTTAACTTTCAGCTACCAGATTTCTTTTATTCCATTTCCTTCATGTTTCACGTATGAGCAATACAGTTCCGGACAAATGGCGCGGATGTCGCCACTTTTGTCATCGACCGGTCATTGATAGTCTCCTCTAGGCATCTCCAAAAGTGAGACAGGTCATTGAGCCTGGAACTGTTAGGGACATACACGCAACTTTGTGGTCTGTGGTACCTTCACCTCATCGTTTACTCCTCCACAACATATGTAGTTCGCAGTGTTGTTGTTTTTTGTAATTTTACGTCCTCCAACGGTAAATCATATCGGACGATGAATGAAATGGGTGAAATGATGCTCAAATTAGCCCGGAGCCCATAGAGCTCAGACTTACTCGGCATTCGTCTTTCAGGATAAGGTAAAGCCCCGGTAAAAGCCTTAACCAGTTAACTCACCCTGACCGGAATTCAAACTCGGAACCCCTTGAACGTGCGGCAGACACGCTACCATCTATGCCACCTAGACGGACGTTTGCACTATATATTCTTCATAAGAAGAAAGTGGGATAATTAAATTAGATACACTAGTTTCTAAATTCAGAGAAACATTCTAGGTTAGAGGCCATAGAGTCATGTGAAAGCCCACAGATTGCAGGTTCGAAAAACGGTCTTCCTGCAGGAGTTATCTAGAAAGCTATGAACGACCCATCGACCAAGCAAATTTCTAGTCCACGGAGAGAACGTACCATATGCCACGAAACCTTGTCGCACATCTGAAACATGAGAAGATAAACGTAATGGAAGGTAAATAATGCGAAGTGGTAAAGTCGTGGTAGATGAAACCATCTCAGCATTCGCCTGCTAACTAGGAGAAACCACAGGAAGTTCTAGATCAGAATGGATGTTTGATCTCGAGACCTCCAGGCTGCGAGTCTCTTATATACGGTGTTCATTTTTATTCGTTATTTCCCGTCCTCCGAATGAGCAAGAATGACGTCAGAGTTGACTGGTGAGTGTATCGCGAAATCATAATGCCCTCTACGCAGGATGCTGCATCACGATAATGCGCGGCCGCATATTGCCAATGTTGGCGAATATTTTGCAAAAATCAACGTGAAGTGCATCCCTGACCTTTCCTATAGTCTGGATTTTGCCCCATGTGACTTTTTCTATTCCCTAACTTGAAGAAACGCCTTCGTGGGAGGCATTATCCATCGTCAGAAGCAGTGGTGAGGCGATTTTGAAGGATCTCTCAAAAATGGTTTCCAGCATGTCTCTGAAGACTGGCAGAAACGCTGGGACAAGTGCATCGCATTCAGTGGAGACTATTTTGAGAAGGACCATAAAAAATATGAGGATGAGTAAAGGTACGTTGTCATAAAAAATTGTGATCATTCTTTATTGAACGGTCCTCGAATTATAGTGTCGCGAATCAGACCGCGATAGCGCGGCTTGTGTACACAAAAAGCCTGGGGATAAGGAGTATGCCGGAAGAAATAATGATAGCGCGAGATAAAAGACCTGCCGGCACCGATAGGGTTATGCTTCTGGAAGGTGA
This sequence comes from Mantis religiosa, assembly GCA_030765055.1. Lineage (NCBI taxonomy): Eukaryota > Metazoa > Arthropoda > Insecta > Mantodea > Mantidae > Mantis > Mantis religiosa. The sequence continues at coordinate 332,813,755 of CM060948.1, forward strand.
AAGAACATTCGATTCCTGATTGGTCCAGAAATATCTCGAATTTACGAAATAGGTATTTAAGGACGTGACGGCTCGCAAAGAGTTAGTTGTGAAAGAGTGTTGTGAAATGAGAGACAGCCAGCTGTGTTGTAATGAGAGCTAAGGATGTAATCTGCTGTCACTGTTTGTTATTGTGATCGACCTTGGTAGACTGATTGTGTATGTAACGTAATGCTGCTGTAATCTATGAGTATTTCTATGAAAATAAAGGAGATTTTTACTTTCTGCAACTCGGCCTTTTAATTCTACGAACCCACAAAGTCACAATATGTCGACAACTAACATCGATGTATCGGATGGATTAGCAAATGGTGCAGTAGGAAAATTGTGCTCCATCGAATTTTTTTCAGAGTATTTTCATTTGCGAGTACACTTAGCATAAGACATGAAATGTTTAGCTCGCAACTTGCCTCTTTGCGCAAGAATGACTGTCAATATTAAAATTTTAAAAATAATGTATAATGAATAGTTTTTAAGTTTCCTCTTCTGTCATGTGGTCTTAAGCACACACAATATTTGTATACATATCCGTGAGGAACGGATGAGATAAAGGAACCGTAGGAGATGTGCGGGCTTCAGGAATGGACAACGTAAGAGACAGAGACGGGCAGAGTGCCCGTCACTGCTTTGACCACATGCTGTCCAAAACGCCGATGGCTGGCTTGGAGGTCCCCTCCAGCGGAAACCGAAGAAGCAGGATGGCACGAACTGCCACCACGGCAAAAACACCCAACACGCAAGCCTCTACGCCATCTGTCCACCGTCGACAGAAGTCAGGATATGACATGAGAAAGCGAGACGAAGTGAGAGGAAAGGGAGTGTAGAAAACACGCCTTTCCAGTACTCCTACAAGGTGAGTGTCGGTAGCTACCAGTAATCGAACCCAGCACCACCCGATTGCGTTACCTCTATTCCATCTCATTTCAAAGCGAAACTTTTACGAAATATACAATGGTGTCTATACAACCAAGTATAATTTGCTTTCAATTCAATGGTTTAACAGGTAGTTATTTCGTCAACTTAACAGGTACGATGAACAGCATCTAGGCGGAGAGTTTCAGAAACAGGCACGGATGCCAACTGAACGCACTCTTGGACATTTGTTAATTTCTCTGTAGTAGTTCTTCAGTTCTAGGAAGCAAGAGCACCTGTGAACGGTGATAAACAGACTCAAGTAGACTTCACAACCTTATTAAATTAGGAGGTCATGACGTAACTGACAATTACTACTTGTTGATCCCCATTTCATGAGGTCAGCCAAGACGGCAGTTATCGTAGAGGTCAAGTAAAACGGTGAGAGTCTGCATATGTAAATTTGGCAACTTAATCAACAACCAATTAATTTGTTGCTCTGGGAGGATAAGGCCATATCCAAGAGGTCCAGGGTTCTATCCCCGGCCTTAACTGAGGATATTTAGCTTATTTCCCTCAAGTTACCATGACAATTTTTTCTTGGCTGGCCCCGTAGCTCAGGCGGTAAAGCACCTACCTGCCGTGCTAGGAGTCCCGGGTTTGATTCCCGGTGGTGGGAGTGTTCGACCAAGATAATTCCTAATCTTCTCCAGAGTCTGGACGTATAGTAGCCGCGTTCATTCCTTTCCATGCAACTTCAAAGCTTTCACTTCTGACCACTCATCAATTTTAAGGGTCTTCCACCCTCAAACATGTGGGGTGGTCCTTCTTACTACATTCACCAAGTTAAAACGCTGTTGCAATATGTTTGTGTCCTTAGAACTTCAGTACCTTCTATTTGCTTAGACTGTGCAAACGTGCTTCTTACGTGTGTTAATTAAGCTTCTTATATTTATAGAAATGACATAGTGTTTTAGTGTAGTTAGTGTAGTTTTATAAATTTATTAGTGTTTATTGGTTATTAGCGTTTAGCACTTGCGTAATTTAATTAAGATGTGGAGACCGTGGGAATCGATCCTAACATGGATATGCTAACATGGATTTCCATTCATACTTGTAATATATACCTAACAGTATTTCTAACCTTTCTCGAGTTCTAAAGCGTTTATTACATTTAATTATTATACGGAATGTACGTGATTATTTATTTAAATTGTCTTTAACAGAAGGCCCTCCCCCAACACAAAAAATTAAACTGCTTAACTTTATTCAAACTTGTAAAATTAGCAGACATCTTTGTAAAAACTTCCAGCATTTAAAAAGAGTAATAGAGCTTCCTTACTAGTTTTTCTTTAGTTTCTTAGTTCTTAATTTTACTTTTGAGGTATTCACTGCTTTGTTAAATCAACTGAAATTCACCACCTGTAGCTGCCATAGAATATAGGAAAATGTTTTAGGATAGATAGGCACATGATTGCAATAAACAAAGCTCTTACGTGAAAGCTTTGCTTATAAATTATTATGAACTACCAGAATATGCAAAGTACTTCTTTAATTTGCAAGCAAATATACCTCGCAAATTCATGCACACTGATGCAATTTAACCCTGTGAAAATTGTAATGATGTTTTACTAAGCTTTCCTTGGATATTAAGTTAATAATACGCATTTAGTTCTCGTTGGTACTATAAGTACTATACCATAATAGCATAGGTAATATATCTCTTTTCAGTTATGTTATATAGCATTGGCAACCCTGGGTATTTTCAGCTATAAACACGAGCCAAAAATTCTTAACCCCTCCATCCCGGTAAGTATTTATGGCATTGTGGTTAGGGGTGAGAACAGCGTTTCCGTACAAAGCCAACCACCTGGGGATGCTTTATGCGCGGTCACTATATGAATGATAGTGCGAATGCGTGCGTGACCTAATGATTAAAACCCAACAAATACGAGATGTTTCAAAGGAGAACGGCCGCCGATTGCAGTTAAAGCCGGGGTACAAATGGAAAAAAAAATATTTATTGAAAACTTTTTATACGAATACAAAGTATTTTTATTATAGATAACAAAGATAAAATAATTCAAAAGAATAGTAAACGTGTATTGAGTTCGCAGTTCAGTAACTGTCATCATTTAAACTGTATTGAGATTATTTCAAATTAAGATCTGTGTGTCACTTTCACTTCAGTCTTCTACGTGCTCGTGCTCGTGCTCGTTCTCGTGGCATATGCTGAGGAATTTGTCTCAGAATTTCATTTTCATGATCACCAAAAGTAGTGAAGAGGCATGTGTAGCAAGACCGAAGGGTATCTTCTGTTGTTAGAGTAAATAGATCTTTATCTAATGTTGAATTGCGAATGTACCAAGATGCATTCGCTATCAGGCGCAAACCCCGATTTTGGAAAGTCTGTATTCTGTTGATTTGCGTTTGGATGCTGAGTCCCAAATTGAACAACCATATACGCAAATAGGTCTGATTAGAGAAGAAGATAAATCTATTTTGAAGATAAGGGCAAAGGAGAAGTATCTGATATTACTAATTTCAGTTGATGTTCTATTGGAAGTTCAAGAATGTTGCTACACTAGCTCTTGTTTTATCCTTTACACGCAGTAAGGATGTTATATTGGCAAACTAGTCTTTGATAACGTCTCCTCCAGTCAATACCGTCTCCACTATCCCGGTCTCTGATACATCTACTGCCGGCAGCTACAGTGATGAACTGTGAGCTCTTTGTCACATCTTCACAATATGGGTCTTAGAGATGACCACATCTTCACACAAGACAATGACCCCAAACACACAACCCTGAACACGAAGCTCTGGTTGTCATACAACACACCACGATGGATGGAAATGCCTCCAGAAGCACCAGACGTCAACCTAATTGAGCATGTGTGGCATATTGTTGAAGAAAACTTACCAAAACACAAGATATCAAACAAGAATGATCTTAAGAAGTTTTTAAAGGAGGAATGGAAGAAAATTACAAGAGAAACTACAGAAAATCTTGTGAGATCAATGAGATAATAACGTGAGATAATAAAGAGAAAAGGAGGACCCACCAAGTATTAAGAATGCACACCCATTAGTCAAAACAATAGTTTATTTACTGGAGACGAATATAATTTTGGCATGAAGAAAGACACAAGTAATATTGATTACTTTTCTTACGTTCGTTACAACAGAAAATAATGGTCTTTTAACGTATTACTCGACAGAGCTTAGAGGCCTATTGACCTTCAGGTGACCAGCGCTGCCATCGTCTCTCATCAGCTTTTACCTGGTCGATTAGAAGAGTGAAATATTAGTAAAGCATATGCTTAGACTTTCACGGCCAGCGTTAATCTAATAGAATGTATTACTCGGGCCACAGGAGAAGTTTCATCCTCTGGACCACGGCCCACAAGCCCGGGAAATATATTCCATTGAAGTATTAGTAAGTTGACGTACAGTAAGTTACGAAACACAAATAAAGCGATTTAAAGCTGCTTGTGTCTATATGATATGATTTCTCTCGACTGCCGATGTATGACACATTGCTGTCTAGAAGACATGATTATATCTGAACAGACTATACATACACTGGACTCGTCGTGTATGTGCGGTAAGCTCAGGTAAACATCTGTGTTGTGATTTTTTTCCGATACGCTTTCTCACTTTGCCATGTAGTATAACTGGTTATAAGGTCATAGTAAATAAACTAGTGCTGATGATGAGCTTTATTCTATAATTTTTTAATCTTTATTTGCTCTTAAAATTAACAATACTAGCCAGACGAATACTTTTTGAGTGACTTGAGTTTCTGGATACCAAAGAATTTTCATTTGTTACTTGAAAAATACAGCTATAAGCTATAAAGCAGAAAATGCACCTTAAAATCCCTCTCGATCAATTGATAGAACGTAGGAAGTGAATAAAGCTAATTAATTCTTCAATGGAGTTTAACAAGCTTAAACGTCAACGTCAGGTAATGCACGTAGTTATTAATTAAAACTGTTTTTCAGTTTTTATTTAACACGATAATCCCTTCTAAAATGGTTTCAACACATGCAGTACTCAACACGCTAGGATATTTCTAAATATTTTAAAAGGAAGTTTGCTAGGTGTACGCTAGTCCTGATATAGTATCATGAAAAACAAAAGAAAGGGCATAAAGTACCATTTGAGATGTACATAGCTTGCAATGCTCAAACTTTCACTATCAACAACTTTCACTTAAACTGCTCCCTTAACATTTTCCACACTTTTACTTTCTTTTCCCCACACCTACATTATTCTTCTATTTCTTATACAAAAGTCGTTGAGAATGAACAGGACTTCAGAGGCCATTTCCAAAAAGTACAAGATACACATTTTACTTTTAATGAAAATATTTTAAACTTATGGTGCCTAATTTAATCAAAACCTTTGGTCACTTTTGAGACAGTCAAAATTTTGGAGAAAAGACGGGAGTTTTTTTTTTTTTTTAATCTTCTTGTCGCATTCTTAGGAGACTCTTTGGTTTTTAAGTGACTATGGATCTGTTTTTTCTACTAAACATACTGTTTTCTTTTGGATTCAGACACCTCAAAAGCTGCATTTGCAATGAAATTTTGGTAACCAATTTTTGGCAGAAAATACAGTGTGATCCATATAAATCTGAACCATTTCAATAGGCCATAACCTTTGAACCAATATTAGTACACACATGCTACTTTTGGAGAATATAATAAACAATTGGGAGATTACATTACACTATTTACATCTCAGAGAAAATGTTGGAAGTGTCCACCACCAACATCTATACATGTTTGTACTCGTCTCACCATATTCTCTGAAGTTTTACGGAGATAATATCGAATTGAGAGAAGGTTATTTCCAGCAAGATGGAGCAACGTGCCATACATCTAATGACACCATGGAACTTGTAACCAGTTTCCTTGACAATCGAATAATCTCAAAAGGTCGGTGGCCCCTCAGATCCCGTGACCTAGCCTCGGCGGATTTTTTCTTGTGGGGTTATCTAGAACATAGTGTACAAGAATAGGCCACGGGCAGTTGGTGTTCTCAAGGAATCCATTCAAACCAAAATAAGTAACAGTGGTGAGGATACTCTCTGTAAAACTTCAGAGAATATAGTGAGACACATGGTGGAGGACACTTCCAACATTTTCTCCGAGATATAGTGTAATGTAATCTCCCAATTGTGTATTATATTCTCCCGAAGTTGCACGTGTGTTCTATTATTGGTTCAAAAGTTATGGTTTATTGAAATGGTTCAGGTTTATATGGATCGCTCTATATTTATGTGATAGAGAAGGTAAGAGCATCTTTTTGGAATAAATTACCAAAGAATGCCAAAGTGGCATTTAAGTGTGCAGCAGTGGAACGGAGAAACGTTGGGGTTAAGGCCCTCTGAAGAACAACAAGAGATTGCAGAAGGGAGATAAAAACTGAGGATAGTGGAGTGAATGGAAAGGACAGCTGGTATTGCGTAGGCTCGCTATGACGTCGTCAAATGCCGGAAGTTGAGGATCCAGTAACAGGTAGCATTTGTATGGACGGAACCTGTCCCTTTAAAGTTGTCCAGCTATGCGCTTGACACGGTACTCCCGGCAGCCAATCGATAAGCAAGCCAGATCCACGTGCTCTCTATTGCGGGGGTGGTGCGCGTGGTGCACTATGTGGCAACCTTGCCGCCCGCTATCCCCGCCGCCTGGCAACTCCGCTTTCCGGCTCTTCCTTTTGTTAAAACAAACGCGCAGCGCGGCGATGGACACCGGAAAAAATCGAACGTAAAAATTGGAGCATGCAATTTAATTTAGCCCATCGCAAAAGTTAACGAAACAGTTGAGTTTATTATTTAGCACGTATGCTCCGTAGTAGTGAACACTGTGACGTAACTCGCGAGGTCTGCCTGGAGGGGAATGCACGGACAAAACTTCATGCCCTTGCTTCACAATATTTACAATTTGCACACAAGAAAAAACGTATCAAATATTTCTACACTCTATTTCACATTAAAACTTTCACTTTCAGCTTCACAAATATCTGTCACGTCCTCGTTTCTAAGTGTTACCAACCGCGCATTACAAAAACCACTAAATGTTTGTCGCTATACTTTTCAGTTTGTTGGGTAATTGCAATACAAAAGAATATTGGGAAAACAGTGTAATGTCAATAAAATTAAATAGATGCACACGTTTAGTGAGAAAAATTTAAACGTTCAGCATTCTTATCTTTAAACTCTACATAAGATATTTAAAAGCAAAACAATCCACTTTTAGTGCGATCCATATAAACCTGAACCGTTTCAACGGGACATAACCTTTGAACCAATTATAGCACACACGTTCAACTTTGGGAGAATATAATACACAATTCGGAAATTACATTACACCATTTATATCTCGGAGAAAATGTTGAAAGTGTCCACCACGTGTCTCGCCATATTCTCTGAAATTTTACGGAGAGTGTCCTCGCTAATGTTACTTATTTCAGTTCGAATGTATTCCTTGAGAACATCAATTGTCCGTGGCCTATTCTTGTACACTATTTTTTAGATAACCCCACAAGAAAAAATCCGGTGAGGTTAGGTCAGGGGATCTGGGGGCCCACAGACCTTTTGAGATTATTCAATTATCAAAGAAACTGGTTACAAGTTCGATGGTGTCATTAGATGTATAGCACGTTGCTACACCTTACTGGAAATAAGCTTCTCTCAATTCGATATCAGTTCCGGTATGTTACTGTAGAGCTACCACATTCCTGACAATAGCCCGCCTCGGTAGCATAGATGGTAGCATGTCTGCCTCACGTTCAATAGGTCCCGAGTTCAAATCTCGGTCAGAGTGAGTTACCTGGATAAGGCTTTTTCAGGGGTTTTCCCTTATCCTTCAAGACGAATGTCGGGTAACTCTAAGCTCCATGGACCCCAGACTCATTTGAGCATCATTTCACCCAATTCATTCACTTAACTTTGGAGGTCGTAAATTACAAAAAATTCCTGACAATTTCTGGGACTTTGGAATGTTCAAGTTCTGGGACTTTGGAATGTTCTACTTGCGACAATATTATTTCTTGATTTTAAAATAAAATAAAAGTTCGGCCTGGGGTTGGGAACTTTACTCCGACCAAGATAATTCCCCATCTTTCCCACAGTCTGGAAGTATGAATGAGAGTGCGAATGTGCGCGTGATCTAATGATTAAATTCCAACGAATACGAGTTAACAACTCCGAATCGTTCCAAAGGAGCTGGCCCTCGTAGCCATGGTCGCTAGAGCGTATATCTCTGGCACTCCGCCGCATAGAGGATCGCGGGTTCGAGTCCCGCCTTGGGCATTCGTGTTCATGTGTATGGGGAATATGTGTGAAACCAAGGAAAAAAGATAAGATAAACGTAAATAATGAAAAAACTGTTAAATAAGAAAAAAACAAAAGGAAAAATATCTATATACATAGATATCTATTTTTATTAAGAAAAAAGGGAGAACGGCCATCGATATGACCATTGCAATTAAAGGCGGAGTATAAATGGAACAAATAAAAAAATGAGAGATGGCTGGCGCCGTAGTTCAGGAGGTAGAGCGCCTGCCTGCCGTGCTAGGGGTCCCGGGTTCGATTCCCGGCGGTGGGGATGGTGATTTTTCTCCGGACAAGATAATTCCTCATCTTCCCCAGAGTCTGGAAATATAAATGAGAGGTGCGTGATCTAATGATTAAAACCCAACGAATACGAGTTAACACCTTCGATATGTTCCAAAGGAACATTTTTGTTTTTCTTTTGCTTTTTTGTAATTTACGTCTTCCAACGTTAATTCATATCGGGCGATGTATGAATTGGGTGAACTGATACTCAAATGAGTCCAGGGTGCAAGGACCTTAGAGTTACTCAACATTCGCCTTGAAGGATAAGGGAAAACCCCGAGAAAAACTTATCCAGATAACTCACCCTGACCAAGATTCGAACTCGGGACCTCTTGAACGTGAGGCAGACACGCTACCATCTACACTACCGAGGCGGGCTCCAAAGGAACATATGACCATTGATATGACCATTGGTGGGGTATAAATGGAACAATTACAGAATCACCATCCCTACCGGAAAGACATGATGGAAAAGTATTTGAAAGAACATACAATTGCACATTGTCACATCGCAAATTGATCTTCCGCAGTAGCCGTGTGCAGCACAACGTTACAAAGAGTCGATCTAGACTGACAAATTAAACCCCGGCTATGCCACTCAATTTTTTACTGTGGCTCTACCTATCGAAACATTGTAGCACATTGTCTATGCTGATCACCTGTGATTGGACACTTCGTTTGCTGAATTACATTGTACTCTGTATCGGTGGTTCATTGCGAACATGACTTTTCACTTTAGGTTCAAACGGCATTTAAGGTCACAAATGGAAATAACATTAGAGACAAATGAACTACCAACTGCGTTAATACAATTGCTAGTTGTTTTGAGGTTAAGGCTCCATCTGTGTCAAATGTGATAGTATCTTACGACAGCATTTACGTTGATTAAACGAAGTCATTCTAAGCCTCTCATTGAATTTAAAAACAAATTTGGCGTTATTAATTCTCAGACTAAAATGCTACTTGTACCCTTCCTTAAATAAACGTAATTATCTGAATGAGTAGAGATGTCCTTAAATAGCATTGTACATCTATAGCTTTCTGGGATATTTTTTACTGTTTTCTTACTAAAAAATTGTATATACTTTACAGGTTTTATTTTTGGTAAGTACGAGAGCTGTTCAATAAAGAATGATCACAATTTTCTTTTTTCACAACGTACCTTCAATTATCCTCTTAATTTTGATGGCTCTTCTCAAAATGGCCTCCCCTGAATCCGATGCACTTGTCCCAGCGTTTCTGCTAGTCTTCAAAGACATGCTGGAAACTATTTTTGAGAGATCCTTCAAAATCGCCTCCGCAGCCTTCACCACTGCTTCTGATGATGGATAATGCCTCCCACGAAGGCGTTTCTTCAAGTTAGGGAATAGAAAAAGTCACATGGGGCTAAATCCGGACTACAGGGAGAGTGAGGAATGCACTTCATGTTGAGTTTTGCAAGATACTCAGCAGCATTGGCAGCATGCGGCCGCGCATTATCGTGGTGCAGTATCCAACCTGCTTCACGGAAACGTGGAACCCAATGAAATGTTCAGTATTTCAAAAAGTGATCTTAAGGTAATTCGTCGATCCTCTCTCACAATGGCAGCAGCAGTGTTGATGTTCCCTTCTGTAAGAGCAGTAACTGGAGCACCGGGTCCACCTTTCTTTAAAATTGATTGTCTCCCCTCTTTAAACATTTTAAACCACCTTCGAGCTGTGCTGTAGGGAAGAACAGACTCTCCATAGGCCTCATGTAACACTGTATAGGCCTCAACTGAAGATTTGTTGAGACGAAAGCAGAATTTTAAAGTCCCATGTTGTTTCTCGCGTGTTACCTCCATTGCAGCGGTAGGCGATACTGAACATGTCTGAACTTGCCTGGTTCTCACAGGTGGGAAGCAGAAGTACCAACAATGAAACTACTACGGCGTGTTTGTTTCACATGAAGCTAACAGAATATAATAAGATTGAATTTTAGTGTGAAAAATTATGACCGTAAAAAATTATGATCATTCTTTATTGAACAGCCCTCGTAGATCATTAGAAATAGCTTCCATTTAAATGTTAACCATTTTTGGATAAACTATTTATATTACAAACCCTACATATAAAATAAAACCTTAAGATTTCCTAGGGACGAATATGCTCAAGTTGTTCTTGGGAAGCAAGTGAGGTGAAAAGACGATTAGATATCGACGTTTCGGGAGTGTGCGTCCCTCCCATCATCAGGATATTTATTAAATGTTATAACCACAAATGAAACACTGGATATAACAAATATATACAAAGACAAAACACTATCAAAATTCGCATTACTGAACAAAAGACTGTTTTCAGTAAATTAAAATGCCAGGTCAGCAGATGTCGCGAGTATAGAAATTAATTGTGTCAAAGAAACGTAACTACTTAACTTGATGATCAAGCTGTATTCATCCGTGCTTCTTAGGTCGACGGATTTCCATTTTTAAGGCCGGTTTGCAACAGGAGCTGAACTGAAATACAGCATCACGAATAAACGTGCTCCTCTTGGAGGATTCATTTGTGGTTATAACTTTAATACATATTCTTATGCTGGGAGAGATGCACACTCCGGAAAACTCGATTTCTAATCGTCTTTTCACCTGGCTTGCTTCCAGAGAACAATTTGAACACACCTTACATATTTATGAAATAGCTTTTGGATTATGAAACAAAACTTTGTAAATTCTAGAAAATGTCATTGGCATACATTTAGGTAAGATTGCTAGCAAAGTCCAATTTCACAAAGTTCAATTTTAAAATCGACTTTAAAAATGATTAAGAAGTTTACAAATTACAAGGATTGTATACGTTGTGAAATTGGTCCCAGAAGTCACTTTTTTATTTACGTCTTCCAACGTTTAGTCATATCGGACGATGACTGAATTAGGTAAAATAGTGCTTAAGTAAATCCAGAATCCAAAGAAACCCGGCATTCGTCTTTCAGGATAAGGGAAAACCCGGAGAAAACCTTATCCAAATAACTCAGCTGACCGAGATTGGAACTCGGACCTCTTGAACGTGAGGCAGACACTCTACCATCTACTTTACCGAGGCGGGCCCAGAAATCACTGAAATGAAATAACGAGGTACAAACACAGATAAACACGAACATGTTTCTAAAACTGTCTTTTTTGGATTCACGTAGGCCCAAAACGTGGACCTCCAGTGAAATCTCATACACAATTTTTGGGTGAATACAGTACCTTGTCTACTTTCTATATACATGGTACAGAAGGTAAAAATGCTTTCTACGAATGTTGTTTATTTTGAGGAGCTCTATCGAATGTAATACTGTTTGGCCCATATTTGCTTTTGAAAGTTTAAAGTGATCCCAGTCACAGGATGAAGTCAGGTCTTTTGACAGAAGTTCAAGCGTGCGTTATTTACACATCTTTTTCTTTCAAAATACAGCATTTTCCGAAATAAATTTTTGTTTGGACAGTTTGGTGCACCCTGTATACTGGAATTGATATTTTAAATACTCTTTGCGCGATTTGTTGGGAAACAAAAGAATGTACATAAATGTTCTGAAATGTGTAGCATTCCTGGAAAATTTCGAGCAAAGCCGGAAAGTATCTCCAGAACAGAAAAGTCTACAAATAAACGTAATTTAGCAAAAAATGGTGTATTTTAAAAAGTGTAAATTTCTTCTATAGCAAGTCCATATACTTTCTCTATTTATATCGCTTTAACTATACAATCATATTGTAGAGAGATCTGTTAGAAGGTACCTGTTGACTTGGGAGCATGTTGAACAGTTGACCATCTGGGTCTCATTCCTGTAGCACATCTTTGTCACATGTCCAGGGAGTTTTTAATATTAGGAAATACCCCATGGCTTGGTCTGTTTTGGACAGTTAATTTTCTTCGTATCATCATCATCATCATCATCATCATCATCATCATCATCATCATCATCATCATCATCATCATCATCATCATCATCATCATCATCATCATCATCATCATCATGTGTCCTAAGAGCCTTTAGTCTTAGGAGATGCCTCGTGACTTTGGAGCATGCTGAACAGTTGACCATCTGGGTCTCATTCCTGTAGCATATCTTCACACCTTGTGTCGGGATATCTTAATATTAGGAAATACCCCGTGGCTTGGTCTGTTTTGGTCAGTTCTATCATCATCATGTACCCACAGAGCCTCTAGTCTTGAGAGATGCCTCGTGACCTGTGAGTGTGCTAGACGTTGACCATCTGGGTCACATTCCTGTAGCACATCTTCCTTCGTCACGTGTCCAGGAAGATTTTAATATTAGGAAATACCCCGTGGCTTGGTCTGTTTTGGTTAGTTATATCATAGTCATGTGTTCACAGAGCCTCTAGTCTTAAGAGATGCCTCGTGACCTGGGAGCATGTTGTACAGTTGACCATCTGCGTCACAACCCTGTAGCCCATCTTCCTTCGTCACGTGTCCAGGAAGATTTTAATATTAGGAAATACCCCGTGGCTTGGTCTGTTTTGGTTAGTTATATCATAGTCATGTGTTCACAGAGCCTCTAGTCTTAAGAGATGCCTCGTGACCTCGGAGCATGTTGTACAGTTGACCATCTGCGTCACAACCCTGTAGCCCATCTTCCTTCGTCACGTGTCCAGGAAGATTTTAATATTAGGAAACACCCCGTGGCTTGGTCTGTTTTAGTTATATCATAGTCATGTGTCCACAGAGCCTCTAGTCTTAAGAGATGCCTCGTGGCCTGTGAGTGTGCTGGACGTTGACCATCTGGGTCACATTCCTGTAGCGCATCTTTCTTCATCACGTGTCCAGGAAGATCTTAATATTAGGAAATACCCCGCGGCTCGATGTGTTTTCGACAGTTAATTTTCTTCGTCTCATTCCATTATCATTGTCATGTGTCCACAGAGCTTCTAGTCTTAAAAGATGCCTCGTGACTTGGGAGTGTGCTGGAGAGTTCACTTCCTGTAGCGCATCTTCGTTCATCACGTGTCCAGGAAGATCTTAATATTAGGAAATACCCCGCGGCTCGATGTGTTTTGGACAGTTAATTTTCTTCGTCTCATTCCATTAACATCGTCATGTGTCCACAGAGCTTCTAGTCTTAAAAGATGCCTCGTGACTTGGGAGTGTGCTTGACAGTTGACCATCTGGGTCACATTCCTGTAGCACATCTTCCTTCGTCACGTGAGATCTTAATATTAGGAAATACTCCGTGGCTTGGTATGTTTTGGACACTTAATTTCCTTCATCTCATTTCTGCATCAAACCATCTTTCATCGTCATGTGTACACCATGTCTCTGGTCCTAGGAGATACCTCGTGACTTGGGAGTGTGCTGGACGTTAACTATTTAGGTCTTCTCTGTAACAAAACATATGCCTTCATCACATGTTCAGGGAGATCTTAATATTAGGAAATACCCCGTGGCTTGGTCAGTGTTGTACCGTTAATTTCATCATCTCATTCCTGTATCACACCATCTTGCTTCGTTACGTGTCCACAAACATCTCAATGTTAGAAGATACATCGTGGCTCGGTAGCTTACCTTCTAGGCCTCATCCCTGTACCAATCATCTTACTTAGGTGTGCATAGAAACGTTATTTTAGGAAATACATCATGGCTTGGTGTGTATTGAATTATTAAAATTCTAGGCTTCATCCCCGTACCGTGCCACCTTGTTTCGGCAAGTGCTCACAGAGACCCTTAGGGTTATGAGATACCTCGGGGCTCGGGGTATGTTGAAAAGTTAATTTTCTACCTCTCATTCCTGTACCATTTTGCTTCGTCACGAGAGTTGCAGAAGGACAAGTGTACCTCTGCTTTGGTACGTGAGGGGCAGGTAGCAGCCTCGACTAGTGTTCACAGAGACCTAGTGCTGGACCACTGTACCTCTTTACTGGCACCTTCAATACGTTTGCATGGAAACCTTAGTGCTGGACAGCTGTATCTCTGCTTCCACATATACCGAGCAGATAGCATTACGGTGGCGTCCAGTCTACCAGCTTGAACTATGTTTGGATACATGGCACAGCGTCAGCTTTTACTCTATTTTCAGTTTAATATTATTTTAGACTTAAGATTGAATCTCTGTTCTGGTATTAAATGCCAAATAGCCATTCACCTTGGTGACAAAGGGAAATCACTTCAAGGACATTTTTCGATCAACAATATTGGAACCCAGAACTTCCCGAAAGCGAGTCACGCATATCTTGTGATTCTCAAAGGTTTCGTAGGTATAAGTAACTTAATCAGAGTGAAGACGCTTTTAAAGGGTATTTGCAGAAAATACTAAACATGAAATGTAAATTATTAAAGCAATTTTTTAGTAAGTCAAGGATAGCGAAAATGACTAGCTCCATGGTCGAGCTGACCTCTCATATGCACGTTGCGGGTTCACTACCTTCCGGAGAGGAGCGAGAAATTTTGTTTAATTACGATTATTCCCCATTCCTGTGTAATCTGGAAATGTGATATGAGAGTGAATGTGCAAAATCGAAGAAAACCTACAGTAAATTAACTTAAAAGTTGAAATAGGATAGTTCTAGGTTACGCAACACAGAGGTATACTATTTTTCAAGAACGTAAATGTACAAACTCCGCGGGTCAGTATCATGCAGGCGTTCCGTGACTAGAGGCTGTACAAGCTGTAGAATGATCCATATAAGTCTGAACCATTTCAATAGGCCATAACTTTTGAACCATAAATAGGACACACGTGTAACTTTGGGAGAATATAATACATAATTGGGAGATTACATTACACTATTTACATCTCAGAGAAAATGTTGGAAGTATCCTCCACCAGCATCTATACATGTTTGTACTCGTCTCACTATATTCTCTGTAGTTTTACGGAGATGATATCGAATTGAGAGAAGGTTATTTCCAGCAAGATGGAGCAACGTGCCATACATCTAGTGACACAATGAAACTTTTAACCAGTTTCTTTGATAATCGAATAATCTCAAAAGGTCTGTGGCCCCCCAGCTCTCCTGACATAATCCCACAGGACATTTTCTTGTGGAGGTATCTAAAAATAGAGTGTACAAGAATAGGCCACAGACAATTGGTGTTCTCGGGGAATCCATTCAAACCGAAATAAGTAACATTGGCCAGGATACTCTCCGTAAAACTTCAGAGAATATGGTGAGACAAGTACAAACATGTATAGATGCTGGTGGAGGATACTTCCAACATTTTCTCTGAGATATAAACAGTGTAATCTCCCAATTATGTATTATATTCTCCCAAGGTTGCACGTGTGTCATATTATTGCTTAAAAAGTTATTGCCTATTAAAGTGGTTCAGATTTATATGTAACGTAGTATCGACCATGTTTGGAACTGTACATTCTGTCAAAAAGGTACCGGGAATTAAGTCATACATATATAAATCTCGTATAAGAAGGTATTGGAATTTATTGTTGGTACTGCTTTCCTCTATACCCACGCGAAGTTTGATTGTCATCTGTCATCCAGTTTGTTTACAGAGCGCTATTTTCTTAGTACTTCTCAAGCGTGTGTTGCGATTTTACAATGAATAAAAATATTGAACAAAGAATCTCTCTAAAATTTTGCACTGCATGTGCTGAACCACTGAAAACGTTCCAGTCTTGTGGTGTACCTTGTCAATTTCTTCGTGAATAAGTCGTTCAACGTCAGTCAGTTTAAAAATATTTCTGTTTGCAACATAATTTGAGCCCACATTAACTCTATTGGTTTGTTCTGGCAGTGGTAGGGGGGGGGGGAAGGTGATTTATAATACCTCGTGTCTCATTTCAATTGCAAGCTGATCCCGCTGATACAGTTTCTCAGGTTTTTCAACGCAAGAACAACTGAATAATGCTGCTTTGAACTCTAGGGTCAACAGAGATTCATGAACAAAGATATAATGTGACCAGACTCGTTCTGCTAGACCAGTAGGAAGTGTATTATTTCCTCTCATTCGACTCTTAACAAACGCGTTGGCTTATTCAAAGTAATTCTTTTACAAACATACGTACACGGATACATGTCAACCCATAATGCTATTCATTACATTCCTTACGACGCAATGCATTGTTATAATATAATAGTACATCATTTGTATTTGGAAAACTATTTGAACTAAAAATATGCGGTTTTCACGGTTATGTTAGATACCTTACTCTCTACCTTCCTCATCGATCAGTTTTTGCAAAATATGAATTTTTGTCTTAGCGTGTATAGTATTTATTAGAGATTGACACGCCCGACTCGGTAGCGTGTGTGCCTCACGTTCAAGCGGTCCCGAGTTCGAATCTCGGTCAGGGTGAGTTACCTGGATAAGGTTTTTCCGGGGCTTCCCCTTATCCTGAAAGACGAATGTCGGGAAACTAAGCTCTATGGACCCCGGACTCATTTTGAGCACCATTTCATCCCTTCCATTCAACGTCCGATATGACAACGTTGGAGGACGTAAATTACAACAAAAACAACAACAAAAAAAGTTGATTAGTTTGCCGCACGTCACACCGTCACACACCACATAGGGGGAATGCCATTCGACAACACAGCAGGACTCCGATTGGTTACTCACCTAGTAGCGCTCAAAGACAAACACCATGTCATTTGAAACAGGTAATAGGTTGGTCTACCTCCAGAGATCACTAGCATTTGGTTTGTTTACTTCCCAGTCTGCCCCTTCTAGCGGTTACTCTACGTACTGCTTCATTTATAATGCGTCTTTCACTGTGAACAGAACAGTGACTTTTGAGAAGTACGGTAGCCATGACATGAATTGGCGGACATGCATTTGGTACACGGTAAGATATTAACATGTGTTCGGTTGATGCTTTACCGTGAAAGATGCTCAAACCACAAATGTACTCACTATACATCAGAGACTAAGCGAATGGGGGTCATTACACAGACGAGCAGATGGGCAAAGACGGAGGCTCCTTATAGGACCATAAATTTTACCCAATCGCCTGAACGCCAAATATTAAATATATTCTGCCATAACTACTGCATCCGCATCCTCTCAACATCAGAATGAACATGTGGTTTCAGCATGATGGGGCACCAGCTCGTTTTGGGAATAAAGTACGCTACCATCCGACAGCTACATTCGGCAATCGTTGGATAGGTCGAGGTGGACCCACTATCTAACCACCACACTCTCCTGATTTGACGCCAGGGGATTTCCTTTTGTAAGGCCACATGAAGGCAATGGTTTATGAAAGTTCCATTGACACGGAGGAAATTCTTGTAGCGCGAATTGCCAGCGCAGGAGCTGAAATCAGAGAACCCCTGGCATCTATGGAAGGCTAAGACAAGCTATGACACGGCAATGCACTTCTTGTCTAGAAGTCAATGGACGTCTGTTCCATCATTGTTCATGTGATAAGACAACCAACTGGACCAATCATGTCTTTTTTTAACAATCGGGCGAGTGTTTAAACTTTCTTTTTGTCATTATGTTGACTTTCTTCTTGCCTGCACAATAAACACACAAATGTATATAAAACTGAATGGCATATTATTTGCACAAGCCTTCTTACGTCCACTTTTTCTTCTAATGACCTTGTACTGAAACGAAGCGCCGCAGCCCATAGGTTCCTTAACCAAACATGTTTAAAAGAAATGTATCTATCTGCTACCAAAGTTTGTCGGTCTAATTTAGAAACATCCTGTATAACAGCATTAGCTCCACGAGGGCTAATTGAAGTACCAGAGAGAATGATGAGTTTAGACTATATAGATATTCTCGGAAACACTCAGCTGCCATCCCTGCGTGCTGGTTTCCCAGAACAGGAAGAGTATGTATTTATGCACAATAATGGTGTTAATACCTCAAATATTACCCAGCATTTCCTAACGAGGCAACCGGAGATAATCTGCTGGAGTGGTCTCCTAGCTCTCTTGATCTGAACCTCATTAAACATACATGGAACCATCATGGTAAAAGAATTTTAAGAATGTTGAGTGTGCGAGAGAATTCAGTTGTTTGCGATGGAGCTATGGGGAACACAAACTAATTGCAAACATGCATCAAGAAATAAAGGATTTAATCGTAGCTTGGGGCAATTACTTCGGGTTACAAAACATTTTATTTTCCATTTTTTCTTTCAAAAAATTATTTATTATGGCAGAAATACAGGTTCTATAACTCTGAAATGTTTCATAACTTAATTTCTTAATATATGACGCGATTCTGAATACAATAAAAGTTACTTAGCTTGCCTTCTAAACACCATTATCCTTGGCTTTTGTCTTGTTTTTAATGTCTGTTAAATGGAGTGACTTTTGTACCTAACCATTACACATAATATACATTTTAAGTTTTATACTTTATACTCCACTGGATTATACATTGTGATCCATATAAAACTGAACCATTTCAATACGCCATAACTTTTGAAGCAATAATACGACACACCCGCCACTTTGGGAGAGTATAACACGCAATTGGGAGATCACATTACACTATTACACAAATAAAAATATTTGCCACTAAACCTTCACTTATCTTAAGAAATAGGTGTTGATATTTATCAAATACAAATCCATTGTGTCCTCAGCCACAGATACACTCCGTGTCAAGGATACCGGTTACCATGCCTTCCTTATGTTTTTATAGTATTACCAACATCTGAAAACGAAACAAACCTAAAAATGGAATCAACTGCTAGTATTTCAAAATTCATTACGCGATGTTTATTTTTTAAAATAAATATCCCTTCCCACACTATTAAATATATCGGATTTATTTATTAAAAAATAAACATCGCGTAATGAATTTTGAAATACCAGCAGTTGATTCTATTTTTAGGTTTGTTTCGTTTTCAGATGTTAGTAATATTAAAAAAAAACATAAGAAAGGCATGGTAACCGGTATCCTTGACAACGGAGTTTATCTGTGGACTGAGGACGCAAGTGATTTGTTTGCGAAATCGATTTCAATTTGAAAAGAAGTAGCAACACCAATTTTTTTAAGATAAGTGAAGCCTTAGTGGCAAATATTTTTATTTGTGTAATATTCATTACTGCGCTGTAGCTAGCTCCATTTTCTACGTAGTCACATTACACTATTTATATCACAGAGAAAATGTTGGAAGTGTTCTCCACGAGCATCTCAGGATCATTGATCCCATTATCTTTGATACGACTGTAGACACTGACGTTTATATGGCAATCTTCAAGACATTTGTGGAGCAGCTGGATGGTATCGAATTGAGAGAAGGTTATTTCCAGCCAGCTGGAGCAACGTCTCATACATCCAATGACACCATGGAACTTGTAATCAGTTTCTCTGATAATCGAATAATCTCTAAAGGTCTGTGGCGTACCAGATCCCCTAACCTAACCTCACCGGATTTCTTTCTTGTGGGGGTATCTAAAAAATAGAGTGTACAAGAACAGGCCACGGGCAGTTGATGTTCTCAAGGAATCCATTCGAACCGAAATAAGTAACATTGGCGAGGATACTCTTTACAATCTTTATTCTAAAAAATGAAATGTCACTTTATCTTCAAAACAAGAGCTAATCGCCTGCCTCGGTAGCGTAGATGGTAGCATGTCTGCCTCACGTTCAAGAGGTCCCGAGTTCGAATCTCGGTTAGGATGAGTTACCTGGATAAGGTTTTTCTGGGGGTTTCCCTTATCCTTATAGACTAATATTGGGTAACTCTAAGCTCCATGGACCCCGGACTCATTTGAGCATCACTTCGCCCAATTCATCGTCCGATATGACTTCACGTTGGAGGACGTAAATAAAAAAAAACAGTTTCCTTTACACAAACATCCACGCCACAAAATCTGGAAGCTCACTTGGAAGATGACAAGTAAACAGAATCAAAGGAAATATCGGTAGATAAACTAGCCAGCATGCATCTACCTTCCAGCGAAAACTACGAAAAACCCGTCAGAGTGGACGGTCACGAGGAATCGAACCCGAAACCTCCCCAATGCCATCCGCCTCCCTCGATAAGTTCAAAAAGTATAAATACCGTCAAAAGTGATTAAGTTGAAATCGTCGATATGACCACAGCAGTTAAAGGAAGCTACGGAAATCAATCAACACCCAAAAAAGAAAAGAAAATAAACAAAGAAAGGAAAAGGAAACAAAGAGAAAGGAAACAAAGTATAAAGAAAGAAGGAAAGAAAGGAAGAAAGAAAAGAAAGAAAGAAAGAAAGAAAGAGAGAGAGAGAGAGAGAGAGAGAGAGAGAGAGAGAGAGAGAGAGAGAGAGAGAGAGAGAGAATGAGCAAAAGTGTTCTGTGTAACCGGTACCTAGGACTGAAGGTTTTGTGAAAATGTTCTTGTTGCATCTTTGGGAGTTGTAACTTAAAGTTTTTAACTATGTACTTGTTTTCGAACTGTCACACACTCCTCTATTACAATTATAAATGCGCTTACAGTTTTGTACACACGTATCTTTCTTTTAAACAAAAATATTTTACCTTTATTGCGCTAGTTAAGTAATCATGTCTTCCACATCGCATATACATCGCAATTCTGGAAGTATGACTTACTAATATACAAAAGTGGAACACTATTTGTTTCATAAAATAATTGTAAACCATTAAATATACCAAGTGGCCCACACAAGCCGTGCTCTGTGGTTTTATGTTGCCCGCATACGTTAGTGCAAGAAGGGTCGTCTCGCCGCTGTTGTTCAAAGCGGTGCGGCTCTCTGCTTAAGTTTTCTCCTGTTAAGCTCGCGTGGCCGTCTATTGTCAGGCCTTACAGTCAAACAGGTAGCAACTACAATGTACTCACATGATTTAATGTCGTAGACAGGCTCCTAAAAATGAAAGCCAACTACGTAACATGGTTCACAATACCAGATACGGTACAGATTTTAAGGATCACAAAGTTTAAAATGATTCTTCATTAAAGATAGCCCGTTCCATTTGAAGGGCAAGACCTTCTCCTACCTGTCGAGAGGGGTGAGCTCTGCGCCTAACTTACATAGTGAGCTAATCCCTGTACATCCCTAATATCAGATTGTCACTCTTGTGTCTTTAGCTCACAAGAGCCAAATAGCAACAATAAATAAATTAGTAATTAAAATACAGACAGTAAAAACTTAGAGAATGGGGGGGGGGGGGCGGAGACAAAGCAATGTCTCGAACCTAGCTTTTGCATCACCTTGCGTACTGCAGCAGCTGACACTCGTCCAGCTGTCACGTATTCTATGTAGACGTTGTCACCTTCCGAGTATTATAGGTATGAGAAATCATCGTTTATTTAAAATTTTCACAGATTCTTGATCCTTATTCAGGGTTCTAAGTATTACTGCTCGGTGCGATAATACTAATTAGAAGGTCAGAGCTGCTTTTGTGCTAAAAGAGTCAATCTTTTCACATTAGACTATAAACTGTGGGTTGCATAGCTAAGAATAAATAGGGGTAGCTGACTCACCTGGTATATTTATATATAATACGAGGGTGGTCCAATAAAGAATGATCACAATTTTTATGGACAACGTACCTTTACTTATCCTCATAATGTTGATGGTCCTTCTCAAAATAGTCTCCCCTGAATGCGATGCACTTGTCCCAGCGTTTCTGCCAATCTTCAAAGACAAAAAATCGCCTCAGCAGCCTTCACCACTGCTTCTGATGATTGATAATGCCTCCCACCAAGGCGTTTCTTCAAGTTAGGGAATAGAAAAAGTCACATGGGGCTAAATCCGGACTATAGGGAGGGTGAGGGATGCACTTCACGCAACAAAATTGGCAATATGCGGCGGTACATTATCGTGGTGCAGTATCCAGACTGCTTCACGGAAATATGGTCTTTTGCGCCTGATATGGACTTGCAATATATTCAGGACATCCCTGTAGTTTTGTCCAGTTATTGATGTGTGTACAGGTAAAACATGCTGATAAATCATTCCACGAGTATCAAAGAATGAGATGAGCATAACTTTCCCAACAGTAGCAACGGCTTTTGCTTTTCGGGGGTTGGTGATGAAGGAGATTTCCACACTGTGCTTTGCTGTTTGCTCTCAGGGTCAAAATGATGTAGCCAAGTTTCACCAGCTGTGATTAGATTTGATTGAAACTCCGGATCTTCCTCTAACATCAACTTTAACTGCATGCAGAACCTGCATACGAATGTCCTTTGTTCGGGAATCAACAGTCTTGGAACACATCGCGCACAAACACGTCTCATGTGTAACGTTTCTGTCACCAACGTGTGGGAAGCACCCACTGAAATGTTCAATATTTCCGAAAGTGATCTTAACGTAAGTCGTCGATCCTCTCTCACAATGGCAGCAGCAGTGTTGATGTTTTCTTCCGTAACAGCAGTAACTGGAGCACCAGCTCCCCCTTTCATTGAAACTGATTGTCTCCCCTCTTTAAACATTTTTTCAATATTTCCGAAAGTGATCTTAACGTAAGTCGTCGATCCTCTCTCACAATGGCAGCAGCAGTGTTGATGTTTTCTTCCGTAACAGCAGTAACTGGAGCACCAGCTCCCCCTTTCATTGAAACTGATTGTCTCCCCTCTTTAAACATTTTAAACCACCTTCGAGCCGTGCTGTAGGGAAGAACAGACTCTCCATAGACCTCCTGTAACATTGTATAGGCCTCAACTGAAGATTTGTTGAGACTAAAGCAGAATTTCAAAGCCGCATATTGTTCCTTGTGTCCTGCGCCGTGGCGTAGCGGGCTAAGGCAGCACGCCTTGGTCCCTGGTCACGGAAAGAGGCCCGGGTTCGATCCCACCCATTTGGTGGGGATTTTAGGTCCCGGGTATAGGACCGGTGCCCACTCAACATCGTGAGTACAGTGAGAAGCTTACGCTAGGTAAGCGGCCCTGGTCACGGAAACCAACATTCCGGTTGGGGGATGTCGAGATGCTGACCAAATCTGCTCCCCGTATCGGTTGGATGATCGTCCACCTCTGCCGTGCGTAAGTGGGCGTGAGGCCAGCAGTCGGGTTGGTAGGCCTTGGTCCTCTAAGGGTTGTCGCGCCAGTGGTTGACTTATATTGTTCCTCACGTGCTACCTCCATTGCAGCGGTAGGCGAAACTGAGCACGTCTGAACTTGCCTGGTTCTCACAGGCGGGGACCAGGAGTAGCAACAATGAAACTACTACGACGTGTTTGTTTCACATTAAGCTAACAGAATATAGTAAGATTGAATTTTAGAGCGAAAATTATGACCGTAAAAAATTATGATCACTCTTTATTCAACAGCCCTCATAGATTCTTGTATCTATTTAATATATTTCCTGTTTTATATACAATGATACAATGGAAATAAAGCAGACTTTAATTTTAGCTTAGACAGGAGAAACAAAGCTTTTGGTTCTACTTGGGTTTGTCTAAGATCGCATTACTTCGCAACACAAAACATTTTTTCTGATATGTAGAACACAATTCTCCAGCGCATTCCCATTACCCATTCCTCGTCTTCTTTCATCTTGTGAAAAATTAAAGTGCGTTCGTTCTCTTTTTCTTTCTTTCTTTCTTCAGCAGTAATGAATGGCTCGAGAGATATGAGCTGGACTTCGATATTGCGCAAGATCGATAATTACGATCGACCGGAAGCTCGCTGCTGCAGATGCGGTCATACATTGCCGCACTATGCCAAGACATACATACAGACAACAGCTACTACCATGTGACACTGCTATTAACAGCAATTCTTCAAATTCCTTCAAAACTTTATATTATATTCTCTACTACGTATAGTTAGCAAGGGAAGCTGTTGTCTGTTTCAAATGGGATGAAGTTTGTCCTTGAGTGCTACTAGACGAGCAACCAATGGAAGTCCTGCGGTGTTGTCGTATTGCATTCCCACTAAGTGGCGTGTGACGAGCGACAAACTAATCAATCTCTAATAAATACTATTCGCACTAAGACAAAAATTCAGATTTTACCAATACTGATCCATGAGGAACGAGAGAGTAATGTATTTATCATATCCGTAAGAGCCCCATATTTTTACCTCAAATAGTTCTTCTAATACAAATAAAATAGATAACATCATAACAATGCATTGCGACGTAAGCACTGTAATGAATATCATTATTGGGTGGCATATATGCGTGAAAATATAATATATTTGAAATTACTCAGAACTCAAACGTAAACATTTGACATGACGTGATAAAAGAAATATGTACTTTGAATAAGCCAAGGTGTTTGTTAAATTCGATAAGAGGAAACGATAAACTTCTTGCTAGTCTGGCAGTACGTGTCTAGTCACATTATATCTTCGTTTATGAATGGTTCGTAATCTCTATTTATTCTAGCGAGTTCAAAGCAGCATTATTCAGTTACTCTTCCATGAAAAACTGTATCAGCTGGATCAATGAGACGGGATCCACCTTCCCAACCTTACTACTGCTAGAACACTCCAATAGAGTTAATGTGGGCTTAAATTATGTTGCAAACAGGAATAATATATTTAAACTGACTGACATTGAACGACTTATTTACGAATAAATTGACAAGGAACACAACAAGACTGGGAAAACTGCAAGAGACATCACATAAACTAAAAGAAGACGACTTATGGAAAGAAATAGTACAACGAGATTTTCAAACGTATCATAATAAATTTGCAGCACTCAGACATTGAATACAATGACAATGACGGATTATCTCTTAACGTATGTAACATTCACAGCTATACGGATGCACCGCTGATATTTTCGTTGGATTAGAAAAATAAGCAATTCATAAACCATAATTTTAAGAAAAATATTTAAACCATTTGCGTAATATACGAATATTCAGGTTGCAATTGTGATTTAAAAAAAAAAAAAAATTCAGTTTGCGTTCCCTTACGTCTAGCGCCACGAACACTCGCAAGTGTGCGAGAGAGAGGGAAATATAAAAAGAGTGTGGATAACGAA
Organism: Mantis religiosa; assembly: GCA_030765055.1. Taxonomy (NCBI): domain Eukaryota; kingdom Metazoa; phylum Arthropoda; class Insecta; order Mantodea; family Mantidae; genus Mantis; species Mantis religiosa. Next base: position 332,839,090 of record CM060948.1, read on the forward strand.
GTGGCAACGCTGAAGGCTCTAACGCATCTGATTCACTACAGGCGAGAATTCTTCCCATTTGAAAAACATAATGATTCTTATCACCGTGGTAAACAACCATGGCTGTTGCGCAAAAATCAGCCACACATGTAAATGCAATTTCTGAATTCATAGCCACTATCACATATCTAAGAGAGATGGCCAATACATGGCTTTATTAAATTCGAAAATTTTTTTACCCAAAATAAATTGTTATGGTTATGAGTAACAATTATACAATGTCAAGGAAAAATTTAGCTGATGAAATAAATATTTGTTTCAACGCCCCTTATATAAAACAAATCTTTAAAAACATGACCATATCTCCCGTACTTACCCTATACATACTCAATTTTCTGTGAAGTGCCCATTTTTGTGAATGCATTCTGTCTAAGGGATAAACCAAATGCTAACCAGACGTAAAAGGTCATGGATTTATATCGAGTAAGTACATTTCTGTGGCAGTAAACATTTCCGAGAAATGTCGAGGTTGCTGATTTGAAGTGTTAATTTAACGAAAGCCATCCAAAGCATATGGAATTTCAAAGCCAGCATTAACACGACTCGTTGTTTACACATTTGACTACCACTTCAGTCTCCTGTATTTTGCTTTTACCTGCAACGTAATTCATGTCTATTTGCACGACTAGGAGAGGCAAATAGGAAAAGTAGTTCCCAGTTAATAAAACTGAGAGTACTGAGAAGCTCAAACCAATAATAACGAATATCTCGGAAGTGGTTAATTCCAAGTAAAATGTACTTCACATAAACTGTGTGCTTAAACGAAATGTACGTTTTTATTTAGTAAGATTCTGTCTGTATCTTATAGTTTACTAGATTTGTAAACATCGTCCAGAATGGAAAAGGGTTTAGAAAATTCATCCAGAACATTCACGATATAAATAAATTGCCATGGAAATACATTAATATCATGAATACTTTATGATATTTTTGAGTAAGTCAAAATTTCCCCAAATTTTACCCTAAACCGTATTTTGACATAAGGAGGCTTCTTAGAAAACTTTGTGTCGCATTCTTAAATACTGTTTGGTATTTAAAGCTTTTCGTTGTTGAGATATGTTGCTGACACGAACACACGCGCTGCAAGCATTTTTGTAAAACATATTTCTTTTTGGATTGAGGGAACCTCAAAACACGTATTGCGCATGAAATCATACAATACTTCCTCTGGTGTCTATAGGTATGTACTAAAGACATTTCTCAAAGAGAAAGATCTTTTGTTACATCCATCTATTTCAAATCAGCACAGTGCATCAAAGGCACAAAGGTTCCAGCTGGGCCGGGAACACAGCATCTGTGTCCTAATACAATGTGCTTCATCACAAAATGAAACAAATTGTCACATAGAGATCAGCAAGTAAAAGTATCAACGCCATCCGTTGTTTGAACCTCCATACAACCATAATACAAGTTAAGAAATTTAAGACAGAAAGCAAAAGAAAGAACGAAAAAGAAAGTAAGAAAGACAGAAAATAAGAAAAAACGAAAGAAGGAAAGAAGGAAGGAAGGAAAGAATGACAGAAGGAAAGAAAGAAAGGAATGAAACGGAAGAAAAAGAAAACAAAAGTAAGTTTTTTTTTTAAATTTTACGTCCTCCAACGTTAAGTCATATCGGACGGTAAATGAAATGGATGAAATGATGCTCAAATGTCTCCATGGTCCATGGAGCTTAGAGTTTTCCGACATTCGACTTTAAGGATGAGGGAAAACCCCGGAAAAACCTTATCCAGGTGACTCGCGCTGACCGAGATTCGAACTCCTGACATCTTGAACGTGAGGCAGACCCGCAACCATCTACGCTACCGAGGCGGGAAAAAGTAAGGTTAAGAGATAAAAAGAAAGAGGGAAAGAAAGAAAGGAATGAAAAGGAAGAAAAAGAAAGAAGGAAAGAAGGAAAGAAAGATGGAAAAATAAAAAAGGAAGAAAATAAGAACGAAAAGGAAGACAAAGAAAGAGATAAAAAGAAAGAAGGGAAAAGACAAGGAAATAAGGAAATAAGGAAAGAAAGAATAATAAAGATGAGACGCTAAGAAATAATGAAGGAGAAAGAAAATAAAAGAGAGAAAGATTAGAAACAAGAAAGATGGGAAACAAATAAACAAAGAAAGAGAAAGATGAGAAAAAAGAAAGGGAAAGATGAGAAACAAAGAAAGGGAAAGTTGAGAAACAAAGAAAGAAAGGGAAAGTGAAAAAGACGGAAAGAAAAAGAGAAAAGGAAATGAGAAGGTATGAAATAAAAATAATGAAGGAAATAGTAAAAAGGAATGAAAGACAAAAACGAGGAATGAAAAATGAATAAATAAAGAAATACATAAACAAGAAAAGGTAACAGAAATAATGAAAAAGAAAAAGAAAGAAAATAAGAATAAAAAAGAAAGAATGAATGAAAGAAAGAAGGAAAATAAGAGAAAGATAGTATAAAAGAGATGATATACTACCTACTTGTAGTTCATCAATAAACAAACATCAAACAATATCATAAAATACATCTAAAACAATTAAAAATAAGAATATTTACAATATTCAGAATAATACTTGTAAATTGTGAGTACTACGTGTAAAGAAAATTTAGTATACCCATGAATGGGATTCGAATCACCGTCACAGTAGACAGATGACAGCAGTTCTGCGCTCGTTCCAACTAAGGTACCTCTAGTAACGTGTGAGATAGATATTCCGCCTAACATATAGTATTCGCTGTATCCAGTGAACATTTACAGACGTGCGAACTTCAACTAATTACGAATATACTACAGGCGATGTGATAACTTCTATATTAGTACTACTTACATCAAAGTGTTTAACTTCCATGTTAAATACGCGGGTAGAACCTAGCAATGGGGTCGATGTTTTCATGTTAGAGCATAAAATGAGAATAAGGGGCAGCTGACTCACCTGGTATAACGTGATTGAATGTTGTAACAATAAGAAAGAAAAGGGAATCAAACTCCCCTGTTTTAGGTGGTTACAATGATAATTTACTTTTGTGTATAATAAATAATTGACTAACCTTTTACATTACAGACCTACAGCTCTCAAGTGCTCACTTTGCGTTTCGTCATGTAGCTCTCCTATTGCGGTTTAGCGGCTATGCAATCATTCAGAATTAAGAGAACTGTAGAGGCTATTCAAAATAAAATCAGGACATCCCTATCATTTGTCATAAAATAATTGAACATATATTAAGCATTACCAAAGCCCACTTTCTTCTCGGGCAACAAGCCACGTGAAAAGACGATTAGATATTGATGTTTCGGGAGTGTGCATCTCTCCCATCAGGATATTTATAAAATGTTATAACAAATGAAGCACTGCGTATAACACCAATATAAACAAAGACAAAACACTATCAAAATTCGCATTACTGAACAAAAGATGTTTTCAGTAAATTAAATGCCAGGTCATGAGATGGCATGAGTATAGAAAATTGTGTCAAAGAAACGTAACTACTTACCTTGATTTTCAAGCTGTATTGATCTTTGTTTCTTAACACGACGGATTTTCATTTTTAAGGCCGCTTTCCAAGAGGAGCTGAACTGAAATCCAGCATCACGATTAAGCGTGCTCCTTTCAGAGGAAATCGCCAAAGCCTCCTTAATTCTCCGCTCCCAGTAACTGTTGCATTTTGCCAAGATGGTCATCTCCCGAAAGTTGCCTCTATGGTCGTTATCAAAACAATGCTCTGCCAGCCCAGACTTCTCAGGTTGCATTAAACGAATGCTCCGTTCATGTTCGATTATTCTGGTAGCGATGGTTCTTCCGGTTTGTCCAATATACGGTGTCCCACATTCACAGGGAATGCGGTACACTCCCGGAAGTTGGAAGTCCAGTTTGTCTTTCACTGGTCTCAACAGATGTTTAATAATTGGAGATGGCTTGTGGATGGTCCTGATGTTGTATTTGGCGAGAATTCTGCTGATTCTGCCGGATAGATTGCCGGTAAACGGGATGTAGGCTGTAGCGGTAGGCTTATCTGACGCTTGCTGTATTACAGGTTTCCCTTTCCTAGCTTTGGCGATCGAGGTTTCAACGCCATATTCGGAGTAGCCGTTTTGATAGTGCTTTGTCTTTATGTTGGTGTTATATCCAGTGTTTCATTTGTGTTTATAACATTTTATAAATATCCTGTTGATGGGAGAGATGCACACTCCCGAAACGTCGCTATCTAATCGTCTTTTCATCTGGCTTGCTTCCCGAGAAGAAAGTGAGCATATTTGTCGCCAGGAAAGCTTCAGGTCTTATATTACTAAAGCCATTTTTTTGGAAAATGAGATGTTTGAACATTTTTGCCTATAAACGGTAGTTTACGTTGGGAGGATTTTCTTCAAAATCTTCGAATAGGACCCTTGGAAGATACGGAACTCAGCTACAAGGCATACATACACAGACACTCTCAAAATGTCCCCTTTTCTATTTATTCAGGGAACCTTAAAACGATATTTCCAGTTTAATCCGTAGTAGAGAAGATAGTATAGGTGTTGTATACTAGACCATACGTAAAAAAAACTCATGTCTGATAAAGATGTCTTTCACATCCAATGTTATATATATATATATATATATATATATATATATATATATATATATAAGCTAGAGGGTATTTACCAGTGCAATCCACACAAAGTGAAGACTGACCTCCCCTCTAATGACCAAGGAATTACTGAGCTAACCCCGAAGGGCCCCCAGCGCCTCCGCGGGGCTTTCCATGGGGCAAAACCTAGAGACTAATAAGCCCCCCCCCATCTGGTCCTATGGGCTCAAGACGGGATGGAAGTGGATACGCCACTTACATGCGCAAAACCCAAAGCAGAAGGCTACCGATATGACCTCGGTAGGGCCGCCTGGTGATTTAGCACACCTTCTACTAGCTATGCAGGCTAGTACGCGAGAATATATGGCTTCCCTCAACTCCGTCCGGAGACGTACCCGATCTCACAGGGGTATCGGGAACCTCTGCCCACTCTAGTCCAACCCAATCCGAACTCCCAGTCAGGGAGGGACTCGAATGTTCGGCCCGATGTTCCTCTAGCAACGTCAGAGGTACCACGAGGGGTCCGCAGCGCCCGCACCACGGTAGCTGAAGTGACGGATTCCCTCCCCTACGGGAATCTCATATAGAATGAGACGATGAGAGTCACGGCAGTTAAACAGCCGCCATAAAGCTCAGTTTCAGTGTATGACAACTATTCCATTATTCCTTGCATTGGCAGCCTTAAGGGTACTGGGAGGTCGATAGGTTTCAAAAATACCATTTTTTGTTTTTAATGTTAACAAATTATATAACTTGTGGAAACGTAGAGTCAGACTGAAAAATTCAATGCCATAGCCGGGATTTGAACCACGGATCTTCTGGTTTCCGTCCAGCCGCACTACCATTGTGCTACTATGGCCAACGTGCCGATATAACATTAAATTCTCCAACTGACTCGTATTTTCCCGGTAAACCATTTAGGAGTTCTCATAAACACATGAGACAACTACCTTAATGGCGACTTACTACATGTAAGTACTTTAAGGCCCGGGCCTAAAAGATATTGACAAAAATTTGTAGTGGTTATTTGTCAATGTTCCTTGAACACATTCCGCTAACATTTATATTCATGTGATTTACAAAGTGGATGAAAAATATTCAGTCCTTGAAAATATTATCTTTTCTTTTTTTACTCAAAACTAATTAATTTTTCATGTGTATAGTATAAACTATATGTGATTTTCATTTAGCCGATATTATAAAACTGTATCTTAGGTTATTTAGGGTAAAACGTGGTGCATGTAGCTTTAAATTCCTACAAGTGAAGTGCACCTCAAATATAGGGTGCAATATTTTCTTCAGGACACACGGTGTGCATCGACATATGTGAACGTAATTTAAATATTATACAGTAGTTAAATGCACACATCCTTATACAGTAATCATATCGAATTTCAATTTCTGATAATGTTTAGTTTTCTATATGTTCAAATATTAATATTGGTAAAAATTAGTCTTGTCTGGGTAAAAACCTCCCAGTGCCCTTAAATATATAATTCCATTTAATATATGATTTAATTTATTTCAAGGTGAAATAAATATATACTGCTTGGAGGGGGAGAATAAAGTAGATATAAACAAAACCACGTGACCGCTGATAGTAGCGCACTTTCTTCATAATTCTCATGATGCCTCCGCCGTGTAAATAGTCCCTTGAAAAGGTACTACTACTGAGGTGTGGAGTCTTGAGTTCGTTTTGGTAAAGCACACAAGCGCGTACTAAGCATATTTCAACTGTACAAACATATACTAATAGATGGTTCAGTTAGTTTGTAATTAGAGTAAATCATGTTGCGCGCGCATATTAGGTTGGCTGTTAGCTGTGATCCTAAGCTTCCAGACTTCAAACGATCCTTCCTTCACAGACTGCTGTTGAAAATTGCTTTCGAATTTGTGAACAGAAAAAGAGAGTGTCACTACGGACAGAGATTATATTACTTTATGGCGAAGAGATTTTCGCAGCAAAATAAAGTAACTCCGTAAAAAGCGGAAAATTTATTATTTAGACGAGACGTGGGTTAACGAGGGACACATGACAAGCAAAGTATGGACTGACACCACAGTTAAATAAAAATACAACCTACATTTCGATATGGTTTAAGTGCAGGACTTAGAAATCTTACTGGGAGGGGTAAACGTGTTATGGTTTTGCACATAGGAAGTGATGTTGGCTTTGTCGAGGGTGGCGAGCTTGTGTTTGTCTCCAAAACAACGGAAGACCATCATGAACAAATGAATGGCGACGTTTTCAAATCCTGGTTTGGAAAGATTCTCTCCAAATAACAACTGAACAGCGTTAGTGATGGACAGTGCCCTCTACTACAGTGTGAGGTTAGAACGCATACCAAACAAGTGACATCATAACATGGCTACACGCTATGGTGCGTTTGAATCAGCTGATAACAGCAGTCCTAACCTGTACAGTATAGGCTTTGAACTGTATGTCGTTCGTGTGGTCTGTGTGATATTACGTTTGTTTTACTTTTTTAACTAGTGAAATTAATAATATTTAGTGGTTCAGGTTAGTGAAAAAGTGTTATATTATCATGTAGTTAACACATATTCCAGTTTGTTCGTAAATTTTATGTATTTAGTAGTGTTTTCAAGTAGGCTGTAAGTTAACCTCTGGGAACGTTCTAACGGCTTCGATGCCATATTGCATCTTCTCATTTGAATCTAGATTGAAGCATTTATTTTAGTAACTTCTGCTTATTCTTTTAATATACGTGTGATATGACATGGTTCGATCTTGTGTTTAAATGTACAGAAAAATTATCTCCATTATTGAACGAAATAACTTCTGCGTTCAACACATGGTGGATACAAGTTAATGTTATTACTATTATTTTCCTTTTTAGGTACTCAGAGTTGTAAAAAATGCCTCGACGTTGTAGTGTCTTTGGGTGTAGATCAAATTATGACACAGAAAGTGAAAAAAGTACAACATTTTCACTGCCAAAAGACAAAAATCTTCGTCTGATCTGGGTACGGCATATTCCGACGGATTTTTCGAAATTAAAAAATCATTTTGTGTGCATAAAGCATTTTGAGGAGTGGTGTGTTTATAAGAATAGACAGGATTTCTACTTAAAAGGGAGAGTTGATAGAATATGAAAGGAAAATCCCTAAACTCACAGAAAATGCTGTACCAACAATATTTCCTAATACACCCTCTTACTGTTCTAAAACTATTCCCAAAATAAAACGTGTTGCTGATAAAGAAGACAGGCATTTCGAGACAGCATTCAATCAAATAAACAGCACGTGGAAAAGGATTTAATAAATAATGTAGATAGCATTATTTCTTTTGTAGATATAAGAACAATCAATTCCAGTAAGGCTAACTGAACAGTAATTAAGTATGAGGGAACAATTTATATTTGTTTAATGGGTATAAACAATGGCACACCTTGTGTCATTTCTTTTATAACAGTCAAAGATGATTTAACTTATACTGTTGTATTGGAAAACGTTTGCATCAATGCTTCTAGTAATAATAATGTGAAAAAATTGAATTCATTAAATGTTTTGGATAGTATTATAACACAAATTGAAAATGGTGAAATATTACCCACAGTTAGAGATAAAATAGAATCTGCTATCCAGCTGCTACAGTCTCTACTAAACCATGATGAGAATGAGCATATGAAGTTTATTGTAGAGCAATTAAATCTGTCACAGACTCCAAAGAATAACAGGTGTTAGGGCAACAAATGCATGATTCTTGCTTCCACTCTGTATGTCCATTCATCATCCGCCTAAAATGCACTAAGAAAATGTGATATGTTGATTTTGCCACACCCACGTACACTGCAGAAACTAATTTCATTCTATAAATTGTCCTTGGAAAGTAGTTCTTACTTGGAAAACAGATTTAAACATTTAAAAAGTCATGAACACTTAGTATCTCTCGTGATGGATGAAATATATATTCTGCCACAACTGTCATTTAAAGGAGGTGTGATTTATCGCAGTAGTGCAACTGATCCTCAGAAATATGCAAAAACTGCTCAAGTCTTCATGCTATCCTCACTACTTTCTAAATATGTTGAGGTCGTTTCCATTATACCAGTTATCAATTTAACAAGTGAACAGCTGAAGACATACATTATAGAAGTTCTGGGTATGTTGGAAAAAATTGGCTTTATAGTTATTAGTTTAATTGCAGACAACAATATTGTGAACAGAAAAGCATATGAACTTATGACCCCAAATAAAATTTTGCAGCCTAGCACTACTCACCCACTAGACTCACCAAGAAGGCTTTTCTTTATATTTGACACCATCCACATTTAAAAATGTATCAGAAATAATTGGGAGACCAAAAGAAATGCAAATAAGAACCTTATATTTTCCTGATTTCAATCATCACTCCAATATACTTTCAGCTCAATACAGGCACTTAGAGTTGATGTATGAAAATGAAAAGAAAAACCTAGTTAAGTATGGGCACACTCTTTCCGCCAAAGTGTTATATCCATTGTCAATTCAGAAGCAGAATGTGAGCTTGGCATTGAAAATTTTCAATGACAATAACATTGTGGCTTTGAAACCTGTCACACAAGATCTTGGTGTTTCTGAAGATATTGATGAGACTGCAAATTTCTTAAATATCATTATTAACTGGTGGAAAATAGTTAATGTTAAAAGTGTGTTCGAAGGGAAACGATTCAATGATCCATACAGAGAGGCCATCAAAAGCCAAAGACATATGCAATTTGAATTTCTAAGTGAAATGTGTCATTGGCTAAAAATTTGGAGGGTGTCTGTTCCATCAGTAAATGCTTTAACTCCGCAGACATTTCAGTCCTTGATTACTACGCTGGATACTTTCCTGGAAATCATTCCATATCTATTTGAGAAATACAACATAGATTACATTATGCTAAGCAAATTTCAGAGTGATAATTTGGAGGGTCGTTTTGGATCATACAGACAGCTAAGTGGTGCAAATTACTATTACAGGTATTGAAAAATGAGAGGAAATTGAGATTTAAAAATACTGTGTTGTTTGCTGCTCATAATGGTAGTGTAAATTTGAAAGAACTGTTACCTACCCAACAAAATTATGATAATGATATTGACCTGAATGGTTTTTCTGATATTCTGGATGAAGATTTTGAAATGCAAGTAATTCCTAATGATACAGTGCCAATACTGACATATTTGGGGGATTTGCATCTAGACAAGTGCTACGTAAATCTAAGTGTAATATATGCAGTTCATGGCTCCAATTAAATAAACAAGTGGAAGTCGATTCTTCATATGACTTTGTAAAGGAGTTGGACAGAGGAAAATTAACATTACCCACAGACAATGTAGTATTTACTGTTGGTTTGGCATGGCATACAATGTCATTATTAGCAAGGGACTCTCAAAATTTCTTAACCTCTGCGAAACAGCTCTCTGTAGCTCAGAAAATTTGTAAAATTAAACTTCTGAGATCAGATGTACAGAATAATGGTACTGAATGTAAATGTTTACATAAGAAGACCCTAGTTGAGAAACTGGATTGTGTTGCTCTTTGTGTTAACAAAATATTGATTAGTAATTTTGTTAAAATGACCAATGAGAAATCTTGTGATTCAGACACTACAAGGAAAGTAAAAAAACTGAAAACATAAATTTTGGCATTATTTGTGATCATAAGACTTCTTCCTTAAACTGTTTTGATGGATTACATTACATTCTGTACTTTGTATATACTCAGTGTATATATCAGTGTTAAACCTGTGGATTTATCACTAATATCTGTAAAAATAATTATGCAAAAGTATGGAGTTTGGCAGAATACAAGGATCACCTGATACGTTTGGTACGTACAAATATCTCCATATAGTGGTGTAATTGCAAATAACGCTCATTTGTTTATTTCATTACCTTCCTTTTTTTCTAGGTATTATCCTAATATTTTACATTCATAGTTCCTGATTCCATAAACAATTATTTTGGCATTATTTGTGATCATAAGACTTCTTCCATAAACTGTTTTGATGGATTACATTACATTCTGTACTTTGTATATACTCAGTGTATATATTAGTGTTAAACCTGTGGATTTATCACTAATATCTGTAAAAATAATTATGCTTAAGTATGGAGTTGGGCAGAATACAAGGATCACCTCATACGTTTGGTACGTACAAATATCTCCATATAGTGGTGTAATTGCAAATAACGCTCATTTGTTTATTTCATTACCTTCCTTTTTTCTAGGTATTATCCTAATATTTTACATTCATAGTTCCTGATTCGAAATTTAACTGAAATTATTGTGCGAGAAATATAAGTAATTTTTTTTTAGGAAAAAGGGATCCAACGTGTCTTCTGAAAACTTTATTTGAAGGTGAACGATATACTGTATCTTATCATTTATACATTATTTCTTTATTCTTTAAAGTATCATCTTTATAGATCTAAAAAGCACAATAACATAAGTGGTGTATATTATAAACACGTAAGTAATTATAAGAAACGTAATATAGCTTAGTAGTACGAGCATACCAAAAATCAGTTCCGAGACATAAAATCCCTTCTAATATAATATTACTTATATAATTATGTTAATTAAAGCATAATTGTCTAGAATGATTAACATATGTGAAATACTGTTTATTTATAATCATTCAGTTCACTAACAAAACGATGTAACTTCTGCGCTACGCTGTCCACTCTCTCAGACTGCCTGTGTGACGTCACACGAAAATTTCCCTGTCGCGCCGAAGCCGGTCTCTTTCGTTAGCCGCGATGGCTACAGAGTAAAAATATAATTTACCACGAGGGACATGTTAGAGCGGGATTTCGTGCTAAAGAGTACGAAAAATACCTAAGTAGAAGTTAATTTTCATGTACATTAATAGTGTACTGCGTGATACTTAGTTCAAAAAAGTGCCTTTAGTGTTGAAAATTTATGTTAATATTGTACTTAAGGAAATGTTTAAACGGTTGGCTTGTATAAATACGTGTTTTGTGTTAAATGCATATAAATATTATTAATACATGTTAATATGACAAAGCGAGATAGCGTATCGGGAAAAATTCGCAACAGAGTTGTTTACCTGAGCTTATCGCACATACACGGTGAAACCAGTGTTGTATACTCTGTTCAGATATAATCATGTCTTCTGGACAGCAATGTGTCATATCGGCAGGTGAGAGAAAACATATCATATACGCACACGCAGCTTCCAGTCGCTCTATTTGTGTTTCGTAACTTACGGTGCATCAACTTACTAATATTTCACTCTTCTAATCGACCAGATAAGACCAGATAAGAGCCGAACGCAGCTTTGGTAACCTCAAGGTCAGTACGCCTCAACGCTTTGTAGCGTACGCCATTCTCTCGTTGGACATAGTATAATGTGATTCATAAAAACTAACATTTTTCAATATTACAGCGTTACTAATCCCTTGTGCGAGGTTGTTTCTTTGTTTTAATTAGCAAATGCATGTAGTACTGGAAGTACTAGCTTTGTAAGTTTAATTATTTTATATAAAATATAGAGAGAAACATGAATAATTGTAATTGTTGAATGAATCGATAATATAAGGAGCACTTATGACAACTCTGCCAGTGAATAAGAAATCAGTGTGCAATTAGGTGTTCCGGCAAATTCACTCACAAATAAATCCATTACCTCGAGGTTTACGTAATTAGTTCTAATTGTGTTCAGAATTGCATAGCAATACACGTCTATTATATCTCAATTTCAGAAAACAGAAACAACACAGGTAAAAGACATACTTCAGATGCGAACAGAAACTTTGAGATTTGGTAATTACAACGTACGGTGGGCTACTCCTAAACTAGGGGAGAGTGCCTGTTACATATTACACAAATGTTTTACGGTGATCAATTATCGACAGTCCGTAGTGACTGAAGACCGTACTTGTGTTTATCACCGCAAAGGGATTCCTCGTTTAGCTTTTCAGCGAGCCACCGCAGCTTACACTGCTGATTCTTATTACGGAAAAATTGAAGTTATTGATAATTCAGAAATTATCAGATATACAGTTTCTAGTTATAAGATTTAGAAACTGTGTAACTCTACCTCCTCAAACAGTTGACTCAAATAGCCCATTTATTAGTCTCCATTAAACTGACCAATACAACTAAACTGGTGGCGTCTACCTCATATCCGCCTAGGCATGCAACAGCACATATATTGCAGAAGACAATATTGCACATCCTACAGATAAGTTTTATTTCTTGAAAATCCTGCCCCAGAAAGGAAATGCCTCCATTTCGGCGAGATCTTACCAGGCTGCGATGCATTATAATCAAATAACAACTGGAAAGACATTTTCATTTAACATTGAAAACGCTGAAAGAGATAGAAATTCCTTCTTCAGAACCATCATCTCACACAAATGTACAGTATACAAATAATAAATAATTAATCATGATAATGATGGATGATGATGATAATACATTTGTGACAAACGTTATGAGGAAGGGATGATTGCATTTTTCAGGCTTTTCAATGTAAAGGAAAAGGTACACAGCTTACGTTCTTAGTAAGTGGCTGTACAAATCTGCTGTCACGTGATGACCAGAAGATATAAATATACTTAATTGTAGCATCAACTTATATATTTTTTAATTATTTTCTAAACTGTAATTAATAAAGGTAACATTCTTAAGGTTTGTCTGGTTTAATTTGAAACATGGCGTACTTAGTGCTACCCCTCCCGATGACAAAGGAGGTGTGGCATCTCGTAAACCCATTGTCACTGCTACACACGAAAGGTGCTCCAACCAGTGCAAGGCTTGCTAACAAACAGTGCTTTATATTGACAGTGAAATATGGCATCAAAACCGGTGCTGTATGACATAATGTGACATTCAAAGAACCAGACGTAACTGGGATATACCGTAATGCAGTGCTAAAAGTTACTCCGAAAGATTATAAGGCTTCATGTGAAGGGGGTAGAGGAAACGTGCTGGGAGAAAGACGCATTAATTAATGATAAAATGGACAATTTCATCATAAACTTGGAAAAAAGCGAGTCTGAGTCGGACGATTACTTTGAAGACTGCATCCAATTGCAATGGAGTTTTGGATATTAGCTGATTGCTTTGACTCTCAGAATGGACGGTGTATCTATACTATTGCCATCTACCAGTAGTCTTTGAAGCGCTCCGCTTGAAAATATTAAAGCGATAACTACAATATAATCACACGGAATCAATCGGAACGTTGCATGGAAGTGATGCCATGTGGGATTAGACAGGCATGTGTTACCTACAATAGTGAGTATTCCCGTATTTCAAGACAAATAAGACGAACTGTAGTTCGGAGACATTAAATGGGTATACCTCATTGGGCAGCAAGTTGGAGTATTCATTATGGTCCGCCTTCATATGCCTTAAAGTTTTCCACCTACTCTATTAATAAATCATAAGATTAGTCCAGACACCCTCCCAAACAATACTTTAATATACGGTCGTAATGTACTACTTACCACCATCAGCATAGGTCTCTGATCCGTAGCCGTCCTGTAGACCGTTGGCCCACGTGCCCTCGTATCGAGCGTTGGATGTAGAGGATTGCCGCACACCATAGCGGCCCTTGAAGCCCTGTGTCCACTCGCCCCGGTACAGCCACCTACCGCGCGATTCCACACCTAAACCATGGCGCTTTCCGTTCTGCCACTGGCCTTCGAACGTGCTTCCGCTGCAAAACACAAGAGTTTAACATTAGTACACATCCAATGTGTCAAATTTTACTATCCCAACATCAAATTAGTAACACAAAGTGCATATGAACATGAATCTGAAAATCATTTATTGCTATTATGACAAATAAGTTTTTTTACATTTAAAGAAATGTTTAAGTCATTGGGTTAATTTTAAATTATAAGGGATTTTTAAATTAATATGTTTCTTTTTCATCTTAAAACTTCATTATTTTCACTGTTAGCATTCTGCTAACGTACAATCAGCCTTTCTTTTACACAAATACAGCACTTTGAAAGTTCTCTATTATATTCCCTTAAGCCTCACCAGCACGTACCCTTTGTGTTGCTATGATCTACGTGACCTACACACAGGTCTACCTCTAACACGGCGCTACACAACGTAACTCCGATATTCACACTTTAACTGCTTTGCTGTCGGTTTCACAGCTCGGCGATCCTTCACCCGGAGGTCCACTTACTGACCGTGAACTGCTTCCTGCCCGCTTCACGGCCTGCGGAATCCTTATCACGGAGCTGGAAACGTACGGCACTCAGCGGGAAGCAGCATACTGCTCTCACTGTCCAACTCACTGACTATGACTCTGACTGATTGACTGTCGGCCTAGTATCGGCTTTTATATATCTGCAGGTCTGGAATTGAAAATGTTTGGAATTGTAGTCGCGAAATATCTTTTCGTGTGGTAACAATAGACTTGTTTCCTGACGCCAGCTGTCCTTGAGCGCGTGTTTATTTCTCAATACACTTGATTCCTCTTTGTGACGTCAGTCTGAACTCAGGTTGAGCGCATTAATGATGCGCAATCACTGACGTGATAGTATGTTGCAAGACAAAATTAAAGGTTACAAAAATTGATAGAAGTGGCTTCCTGTTTCGATGCATGTCCGAAACCTCCGTTTCATGCTATTGTGTACTCAGTTGCAAATTGCTGGTGATTTTCCTTTTTGGTCAGCTGTAATGCTGATACACTACAGGGCCTTTAAATATCCCCATACAAGGAAATCTACTGCATTCAAATCAGGACATCGAGCAGTTCATCAATAAATTCCCCTCGACCAATTCATCTATACAAGAAATTGTGTAAGGTTAGATACTACGCGACTGAAATGAACTGGTGAACTACCGCATAAAGACCACGTTCATTGGATGCTGTCCAGAGGCACAGCAATTAAATGAGGGAACTTAGGGTTGAGAAACGGTGGATAACAAACGTCTCTGCGCGTATGCTATGTCCAACGAGAAAATATAGTACCGTATCATTCCGCGTCCACATGCGTTCGGAAAGACGTTAAGTATAATATCATTTAGTGTTAATAATATGAATATGCATTTTCTACACAAAAACACGTATTTATTCAAGCCAACCGCTTAATCGATTCGTTACGTATAATATCAAAATATATTCTCCACATTAAAGGCACATTTTTCGAGCTAAGTAACACGCAGTACACTATTAATATCCATGAAAATTAACTGCCCCTTACGTATTTTTCGTACTCTTTAGCACGAAATCCCGCCCTAACATAGCCCTCGTGGAAAATTATATTTTTACTCTGTAGCCATGTTATGATGTCACTTGTTTGGTATGCGTTCTAACCTCACTCTGTGGTAGAGAGCACTGTCCATCACAATAACGTTGTTCAGTTGTTATTTGGGGAGAATTTTCCAAACCAGGTTTTTAAAACGTCGCTATTCATTTGTTCATGATAGTCTCCCGTTGTTTTGTAGACGAACACAAGCTCGCCACCCTCGACAAAGCCATCATCACTTCCTTCCTATGTGCAAAACCTTAAAACGCTTACCCCTCCCCGTAGGATTTCTAAGTCCTGCACTTAAACTAGATCGAAATGCACGTCTTTATTTCACTATGGTGTCAGTCCATACTTTGTTGTAGTGTGTCCCTCGTTAACCTACGTCTCGTCTAAATAATAATCTTTCCGCGTTTTACGGAGATGCTTCCACATGCGCACGCAGCATGATTTACTTTAATTACAAACTAACTTAACTATCTATTAGTATATGTTTGTACTGTTTAAATATGCTTAGTACCCACTTGTGTGCTTTAGCAAAACGAACTCAAGACTCCACACCTCAGTAGCAATACTTTTTCAAGGGACTATTTACACGGCGGAAGCATCATGCAAATTGTGAAGAAGGCGTGCTACGATCAACGGTCACGTGGTTTCGTTTACATCTACTTTATTCTCCCGCTGCAAGAAGTATAGGGAAGGAATAGTGACCAGCGACAACAATTTAATTCAATTAACCATCACTCTGGAGTAAAGAAAACACACAGTGGACATTAATTTAATTCAACAATTAGCATTAGTGCTAATAAAAGGACGAGTCCTTCATTAAATCTCTTAACAAACGATTTTCAGAAGCTCTTAACTAAATTGGTGATGCGAGATTATCATAATAATTATTATAAACATTTCACATATAAAATATACCGAAATGTCTATCATATTTGGGTTTTAAAAATAATTTTACGCTACCTGTACAATTGTAGACAAAAAACTACGAGGGCTGTTCAATAAAGAATGATCACCTTTTTCTTGACAACCTACCCTTACTCAGTCTCAATTTTAATGGCCCTTCTCAAAATAGTCTCCCCTGAATGCGATGCACTTGTCCCAGCGTTTCTGCCAGTCTTCAAAGACATGCTGGAAACCATTTTTTGAGAGATCCTTCAAAATCGCCTCCGCAGCCTTCACCACAGCTTCTGATGGATAATGCCTCCCATGAAGACGTTTCTTCAAGTTAGGGAATAGGAAAAAAAAACGTCACCTGTGGTGAGGGATGCACTTCACGTTGATTTTTGTATATACTCTTAACTTTTATAACTTATAACATTTTATGTTCCCTAACTTGAAGAAACGCCTTAATGGGAGGCATTATCCATCATCAGAAGCAGTGGTGAAGGCTGCGGAGGCGATTTTGAAGGATCTCTCAAAAATAGTTTCCAGCATGTCTCTGAAGACTGGCAGAAACGCTGGGACATGTGCATCGCATTCAGGGGAGACTGTTTTGAGAAAAACCATTAAAATTATGAGGATGAGAAAAGATACGTTGTCAAAAAAATTGTGATCATTCTTTATTGAACAGCCCTTGTACTAGTTATGCAAAAGTCATTCACAATAAAGAGGACCTCCCAGGCTAGCACCAGAAAATTCAAAGTATGAAAATATATTAAAGCATATAATATTTTAATGAAAATTGTTAAATAAGTGTTTGAAAATATAAACATTTTCTAAAACGTTTCAATGTAAACGGTGACTTAAAATGGGAGGGATTACTTTGAAAACCTTTGAGTCAGATCCTAGAAAAGCTTAACTTAAATACAAAGTTTGGTATTAAAGCAACATTTCATTTTTGAATTGACTGTTCATAGACAATGACACACATGCCGAGTCAATGTTCAAAACTGCTTTCACTTTCGTTACACTAAGGGCATCTGAAAACTTGTATTTCCAGTGAAATATCTGTATTGGATATTTGAGTGAAATGCAATATTCCCAGTATTTACTATAAAAGAACGTAGTATTGGTAGAACAATTTTGTTAATTAGAATTGTTACGTAGTTACAAATTTAGAACGAATCATGTATGCGTGGAACATAATGATGATACATAATTATAACTTGATGAGTGCTTTTTCCGAGAATGGGTGCATACAACAAATATGCGGAACACCAGCATCAACGTTAAATATAGCACTAGGCATAACCTCTTCCCCCTCTCCCCCTCCGCCCTCCCATCCTCTTCCAACGCTAAAATTCAGACAGCACATGTTTAACAGCTTTTCAGTAGCACTCAGCGCATGCGTGATTCGGCAAACGTCATCCAAACGACACACCATGAAATTTCATTAACAAAATAAACTAGAGGATTAAATAGTTGATGTGTCTAGGGGAAATTATGGAATTATGCATGAGTTAGCAGGAAAGATTAAAGAACTCAAATAGTTGGTGGGCAGAGATAGGAGGTATTGAAAAAAATAGGAATGGGAGATATATGGAGATTAGAGGAAAGGAATACAAGCGATGTGGGTAAATTAGTAAAATGCCGAATAGAAAATATAGAAAGACAGAAGATATGCGGAAGTCTAGAAAATATGAAATCATTACAATTTTACAAGCAAATGAAAAGAAGTTGTGAACGAGAAGCATATGTAGATTACTGCAATAGGCAAGAGAGAAGGGTTAGCTTGGATGACAAAGGGAACAATATTCCTAAGAGGGATAAGAGGTAGGGAAAAGGGAATTTGTGAATTGTGTGGGGGAAAAGAAAGCATAGAACACTATGTAACAGAATGCGAGGAGGTTGCAATGTGGAGAAAAAAGGTTTGGGAGGGAAAATGGGTGAAAGTAGAGGAGAGGATAGTAGCTATAAAAATTTTAACGGGCAGGGAGGAAAAGAAGGTAAGAAGTATTGGTGAGTTCTTGCAGAAGGTAGAAGAAAAATGGGTCAGAAATGTAACGAATATAAGAAAGGAAGGTGAGGGGAAGAATGAGACTAATTAAGTAACAAGGAGACATGGAGGTTAAGAGCAGAAGACCAGGATGTCATGTAAGCCAAGGTAGCAACGAGGTAAACACAAACAAATGTAGCCGAAATTTGTAAATTGCAAAATTTTCGAATATGCACAATAAATCTAATCTAAATGAGGATGTTGAGCCCGCCTCGGTAGCGTGGTGGTAGCATGTCTGCCTCACGTTCAAGAGGTCCCGAGTTCGAGTCTCGGTCAGGGTGAGTTACCTGGATGAGGTTTTCTCTGGGGTTTCCCTTATCCTGAAAGACGAATGTCGGGTAACTCTAAGATCTATGTACCCCGGGCTCATTTGAGCACCATTTCACCCATTCCATTCAGCATCCGATATGACAACGTTGGAGGATGTAAATTACAACATAATCTAAATGACTGGAGGTGTAAAAACTCCACAAAGTTTGAAAGCGGCAGTTGTGTGATTCTTATTGCAACAGTGCACGCTTGAAGTGTACCGCATTGAATTCTTTCATTTGTTTACGTGCGACAGAGCGCCGATTCGTCCTTGAAGACAGTTGACTGTCAATTTCACGTCTTTTTACTGTAATAAAGTGTTCTAATTTTCTACAAACCAGACTTTTGATTCTACGTAAACCTAGCAGTCACAAAACTTTCGCATGATGTACCTTTAAATGGGAGGCGTTTAAAAGGGTGAACAAACTTACATATAATGAAAGTAAATGCAACTCTTTATGTCAGGTTTATACTAACTGCTCGAAATGGAGAGCTGAGTTTTCAATGCAAAGTTGATAGTGTCGATGGAGCGACTGTCCAAAATTCCTTGGGTTGTGGAATAACTTGGCATGCTGCTATAATTTGGGCAGTTAGTTACGAATCACGCCATTTCCTCCTATTAGAATATACGTATTAAAACGAAAAAAAATTAACTACAAGACAGAAACCGAACCAATAACCTTGAAAACATCTGTTTTTGGCGATAGAGACTGACCCTATGTTTACTATGTTTGTAAACTTTTACCTTACTTTACACCACTAGAGTAGGCTACATGATTCCTGAAGGTAGGTAATCGCAGATCAGTGTCGCACTGGCACATGATTAGCTCGAGATTTTAGAGATTTTTGAAGCATTAAATCTTGAGAATACTGATAAAGAGCTAGTAAAAATCTATTTTTCTGTACTTAGGAAACAGTTAAGACACTCTAACCCAATAATTTCATCCACAATGTGTAAATACCAACTTATCAGCATCAGATCCCGTTTAGGTTTGGCACATTTAACTGCGTTATGTTTAGCCATAGACCATGCAACTTGCTTCTATCAGGTCTATAATTGAAGACAAGACTTTCATAAGTACACAGGTCCACTCAACTAAGCTTCGAGAAAAACAACAAAAACCTTGTAACTTATGAAAATGATGTGCCAATATTATGATTTTGCTAGCACCTGAACTTTGGCTCTTTATATTTGTTCTCATAATGATGATGATGATGATGATGATGATAATGATGGCACTACAGGCCATTTAGGCCCTTGACCTCCCTAACCACCCTCTTCCATTCTACTCGGTCCTCTGCTTTTCTTCTCCAGCCTTTAACCCCCTTTCTCAAGTCATCTTCTACTTCATCTACCCATCTTTCCTGGATCTTCCGCTTCTTCTGCCTCCAGCTTTCCTCAACTTGCCAGGTTTCTTCAGTGTCCCTACATTCCAAGTCGCCATTACCAAATCTGTTTTCCGTCTCATTAGCTTGCCCACCTCGGTAGCGTAGATGGTAGCGAGTCTGCCTCACGTTAAAGAGCTCCCGAGTTCGAATCTCGGTCAGGGTGAGTTATCTGGATAAGGTTTTCGCCAGGGTTTTCCTTTATCCTGAAAGACGTATGTCGGGTAACTCTAAGCTCTATGGACCCCGGGCTCATTTGAGCATCATTTCCCCCATTCCATTCATCGTCCGATATGACTTAACGTTGGAGGACGTAATATACAAAGAAAAAATAAGTAAGAAGCAAATAAATTGTAATCAGTTTCGACCTGATAGAAACGTATTTAATATACCCTTATTTATTAATAAATAATTAAAATAAGTAAGAAGCAAATAAATTTAATTTTACGAGTTAGGGGAGTTAACCCTAAGCCCAACGCCCAACCTAAAGGACCAGGTCCCACATTTATGTTCCCTGGGTGACCATTTTAGTCGCATTTTACGACAGCCATGGCTTACCTTGGGGCAATTCTTCACGCCCGGCCACCAAGCGGGTGTTATATTTCTTTTACTGTTCAGTAATTTCAGTTTCCATTGGTACATTTTTATAATATTTATAATGATTTTGTTGGACTTGTGCAGTTATGAAACTCATCTGGGTGTACAAATGCATCGAAAGGACTGCATTGTCAAATGTATAGAGGAATTACCTCTAAAGTTGCAAGGAATGGTGGAAATATTTTATAGTACTCATATGTGTGCTGAACCACATTTTATTTATATTACAATTACAAAAATAGACATTACATTCATTTAGTTATCCTAATCTGAATCCCAAACCTCACTTCCCCATTAGATATCTTCTAGATATTCTTTGCTATATTTATCACACAGAGTTTGGAAATACGATTGTTTTTCAGGAAGAACTGAAGCAAGATACTTTGAAAGGTCCTTGGCTTTCGCAGCTTTCAGAGGAATTTCTTTATCGTAAGCTTTCTTCAGTATGGTTTCAGCAAACTTCGTGTTTCCTTTGATTGGCAATGTCTCTGTCATTAAAGCACTAGAGTTCTTGCTAGTAGTAACAATGTTTGATCTATATTCAATAATCTTATATGTAGTCACTTTCCACTTCTGTTGCTTTTCGGCCACTGGCATAGGTTACTTCACCTTGCTGAAAGACATCTTATAGACCTTGATCTTATTATGCTTATGCGCACGATGCGTGTCTGAGTTGTGGTCCCTGGACTTGTGTAACAATGAAATTCTCTAACTTATTAGCAAGTGGAAATACCCAACACTTGACATGTTTTAATGTCATACGATAGAGCTCACTGAGACGATTACAACGATATTGCGACTTTTTGGATTCGTAGAATTAAAAGTCCAATTTACAGAAATTCAAGGTGTTCTTTATTTCCGTAGAAATACACTTTGGTCAACCCTTATAGTAGCAGAATTACGTCACATACACAATTGCAATCTTCCAAAGTCGCTGTTCACAAACAAAAGCGTTCACTTTCCGAATACAGCACACACAATTCACTTCTGATTACACTCCGCTTACGACTGTCCGCTGCTCTCCTTTTATACGTCCATTGATATTTCTAGACTGTTCTGGAACAAATAAGAAATCGAAACCACCAGTCGTCTAACTTTATCTGTTTCAGCAACTTCTTTTGTGCACGTCAGCCGCGCTATCGCGATAATGACTCGCGACACTATATAACTCAGCGGTCACCAAGTGGATCGATTTTGCGCTAGAGCAAATGACGTAGCACTGTGCACTGCCACGAGTGCCGTGCGACTTCAGTTTGAGACAAGACGTGGAATTGGACAGCAGTGTTGTCTCGTCTCTTGCGGTTTGTTTTCATAAACATAATGTCGGTTGGAGAATGTAATGTGACACGTACGACATCTACACCTACATTTAAGCCTTCATGTGAAGATTGCTTCTTTTTTATAGAAAGTGATAGTATCGGAGCATTTCCAATGAAACTATTCTTATGGGAAAGGCAGTTAACCTCAAAGAACTTGGTACATTTCCCAAAGCTCTCAACAGTTCAGCAGTTTGTTCAGGTCATGGACTTGCAAGAAAATGTTCAAATATTAAGAGGGTCGAACCAAGAATTTCAGAAAAGGTTTCAAGACGTGGTGCAATTAGAGCCAATTTTGCAAAAGTTTGCTGAACCTTACTCTACAGATGTTGATAATATTCCATCTGAATTGCAACTTCAACTTATTGATTTGCGATGCATTCGTCAAATGAAAAATAAATTCCAAAATAGAATTAGTTTGAGTGATTTCTATTCACATTTTCCAAAATACATTTCCTCGACTACTTAGACATGCCGCTCGTTTTCTGAGTATGTTCGGATCCACATATATATGCTAATAAGTTTTTTTGCTAATGAAATTAAACAGAAATCGCTGCAGAATTCAACTGTCGGATCAGAACTTAAAATGTCAACTTAGACTAGCTGCTGCACAAACATTGATATCTAATTTTGAAAAACTAGTGAGTCAAGAGAGACAACAAAAATCTAGAAATCGAGATTCCACTTCTGAGTAATATGTTGTGCTTATTGCTGTTCTTCGAGCTGTTATTTAATACTGCTGTATTGTAAGTAGATTGTCGATTATTTTCATTTTGTTTAAACTATCAATTTATCGTTCATTTGTTTTTTTATTAAAATTATAATTATATTACAATTTCATTATTATTGTTGCACAGTCAATTGTGCATTTAAATTGCAAGATCGGCATTGCGCCACTTCTCTGAAGGTTAAGGAGTGCACGGTAGACTATTCCGGCGTGCAACGGATAAACTTGCACGACCTACTGTGCACACTGTGCATTGAGATGGTGGCCACTGATATAACTAATGTAGTGCCAAAAACTGGACCTATGTACTTATGAAAGTCATGTCTTCAATTTCACTGAGGCACTTTGGAATTATTGAAAGTCTGCACTTTTAAACTTTATGATCCAAATAGTGGTAAAAATCGTATACCAACTATCAAAACCTGCCTCGAAATTATTCTTTATTTTGAACGGTTATGGTGCAAGTTATGTGCTTCCTTACATCTTCAAAAGCCTGTTCACAATACCGATTACAATCAGTTTTGCACAATATTGAACCATGTACAGTACTTTGATCAATGAGGTAAAATTCTAGGCTACCCAAGGCTATAAAAAGTCCACTCCAGTTATTTCCTAACCCTTACTTATACAGAATGCATACAGGTAAGACAGTTATACAAAGATTTACTGGAGTGTAGACGCAGAAGGGCGTTGGAATATCCGACCAAAGGCAGGAAAAGTGAAAAGGAAAGCACAAGGGGAAAAAGGTGTTCATCTGATAAACGGCTACATGGCACGCTAAGGTTGCTTGAGTTGTAAGCATTCAAAGGACATTCAAATCAGCTTCTTAATTGATTAAATGGAAGAAAAACATAAACGGTGACTGGAGAGGGTTCCAAAGGGATCGCAAAATCTCTTTACAAACATTTCATTACTGGAGAAATGCGAGGAAGCAACGCTCATGGATGTTTACATTAGATTAGATTACATTAGGTTGATTTACGTTCAGTGAGTTTACTAGCAGCCACAAAGGACAATGGACACTGAAGTGTACAGTTTAATGATGTTGAACAAAAAACACGCGTTATATGCATATACGAGGGCTGTTCAATAAAGAATGATCACAACTATTTTTTTGACAACGTATGTTTACTCACCCTCATAATTTTGATGGTCCTTCTCAAAATAGTCTCCCCTGAATGCGATATACTTGTCCCGGCGTTTCTGCCAGTCTTAAAAGAAATGCTGGAAACCATTTTTATATATCCTTCAAAATATCCTCCGCAGCCTTCACCATTACTTCTGATGATGAATAATGCCTCCCACGAAGGCGTTTCTTCAAGTTACGCAATAGAAAAAGGTCACATGGGGCTAAATCCGCACTATAGGGAGGGTGAGGGATGCACTTCACGTTGATTTTGCAAGATATTCAGCAACAACATTGGCAATATGCGGCTGCGCATTATCATGGTGCAGCATCCAGCCTGCTTCATGGAAATGTGATCTTTTGCGCCTGATATGGACTTGCAATTTTTTCAGGACATCCCTGTAGTATTGTCCAGTTACTGATGTGTGTGCAGGAACAACATGCTGATAAACCGTTCCATGAATATCAAAGAATGAGATGACCATAACTTTCCCAGCAGAAGCAACCACTTTTGCTTTTGGGGGGTTGGTGATGAAGGAGATCTCCACACTGAGCTTTGTTGTTTGCTCTCAGGATAAAAATGATGTAGCCAAGTTTCATCAGCACTGATTACGTTTAAACGAAACTCCCGATCTTCCTCTAACATCAACTTCAACTGCATTTTACCTCCATTGCAGCGGTAGGCGATGATGAAAATGTCTGAACTTGCCTGGTTCTCACAGGCGGGAACCAGGAGTAACAACAATGAAACTACTATGGCGTGTTTGTTTCACATTGAGCTAACAGAATATAATAAGATTGAATTTTATGACCGTAAAAATTATTATCATTCTTTACTGATCAGCCCTCGTAATATGAAAAACAAGGGTGGGATAATTAATTATATATGATACAAACTCGAACCCTCCCCTTTAGACTAGCAAATGTGTATACACAGATTTTGGAAATCACATCGAACATATAGAAGTAGTTTCTCAGCTTCTATGTGACAAATATAGATAGTTTTTACAGTCAATAGAACCACATAAAAATTCTACAGAATGAGTATGGATTGGGCAGTGACAGGAACAACGACGCATGCCTCACGCTGTTGGAGTTCGCAGGTATAGGTCACACGCCGTGCCACGTGCTGTAGCTGTATGTAAACATACCGCCACACTCCACGGTAGCTTGCCACTATTAAGTATTTCTTTTACTTATGAAACCTCAATAAACAAGCTATTGCTTAATTATTTCTTATGAGTGTTTAACGTGTTCCAAAATTCCGTTATAGCAGTCAATGACGGCAAATAAGCTGGTTGACATGTGCAACTTAAACCTTTTAGAGGGAAGTTAATGTTAGTGAAATTGAGGATGGAAGCATTAAATGATAAAAGGAACAGATAAAAATATCAAAGAATGAAAAGTTAACCAAAACTAAATGCCCTATGCAATGAGACAAGCACTTTATTTCACTGTAAAACCAAAATAGATGTATATTTAAGGGCGTTCAACTGTGTGGTCATTAGTACCCTTTAACAAGTCACGACAAGAGTCAGGTATAAATATAAGTATAAAATATACACATTGTAAATGAAATGACAAATACCTGTAGTTATGACAAAAGCCAGAGGGAAATTAAAAATAACAAATAAATAGAAAGGCCAAACGGCATAACCAAAAACTCTTCTTCACTAAATTCTGTATTTTACCACACAAAATATTCAAAACTACTCCACCACTTTGCTGTCCTGCAGAGACAACCGTCGGTTTTACATGGTTTTTACTGGGTGGTATTTGGATGTGGTTTCTTATTTACTGCGATCCGTTTGCTTTCCATGCTTCTGATGTTCCCCTAGCTTTCATGACGTATACCAATGACACAAACATGGCGTGGATATCTACTGCTTAAAGGAAACAGTACACCTTGTAGACACTAGAAGGCTGCTTGGTCGACGGGTCGCTCATCACCTTATGTAGCTGAGTCCAGTCGTTGGACGGGACTTCCGCACGCCTCCGTCGCCTGTAGCCTCCCGTGGCTGCTCCACTTTATCTCTTCCTCCAGCAGGGTCGTGGCCAAAAGGTCACAGTGAGAATTGAACCCTCGACGTCGCGAATAACAGCATTAGACGCTAGCAAGTAAAACGCATTCCGCAGCAATTTACAATATCGTATAGCTATGCCATGATGATCGTCTCTAACATAGGGCCACTCTGGAAGGTTAGAGATAGCAATTCCACTCTCAGAAGTTTGCATGTTACAAGGCAATAACGTCAACTATGCGAGATAAGCACAACTTTTCAACTCCATCCAGAAAAAGAGATACAAGCAACTTTTACTAAGTGGCGAGATTTGTAATTCAAGCGTTTCTTTATCGCAGTAGTTCATTTGGCAGTCGATATTTCTATAGAAACTTGGCACTGCAGTATTTTGGTCACCTCCCTTGTTGCGAACTAACATCATCAACACTGCTCCTACCGATTTACTTCAATTTTTATTTTATGCCGAGCAGGTTTACATTTATCATTATTATTATTATTATTATCATTATTATTATCATTATTATTATTATCATTATCATTATTATCATTATCATTATTATTATCATTATCATTATCATTATCATTATTATTATTTACTGATCTTGTCGCCAAAAAGATCTGCCGCACGTTCAAGGATTCCCGAGTTTGAAACTCGTCAATGACATGTCAGAGGAAGACAGCTTTGAGAGTTGTGACGCATTTCAGCCTGAAGCGAGAGACCTGCAGAGCGTGTGACGTCAGGCAAGAGCCGTGTATTACCAAGTTGCCTATATAAATGGCGCTGTGAGTACAGAATCTGAGGGTTCAGTCAGGTGTAGCGCACTCGATGACAACAATGTAACGTACCAAATGGAACTGTTAAATTTACAATGTCACGATTTATTGGAGGACAAGTATACACACAAGAAAGACTTGGCTGATTTTTACAAGAATGTCCTCAAACCAGTTTTCCGAGGTTGTATTTACTTGCCGCATGGACTTGTGTATGTTGGCTCGACATATGTGTGTGAACAATTTTTATTTTCTGTTATGAAATTATCTAAGTCCAAACCCCGAAGTACCTTGTCGTATCACAATCTAACATGCAGCCTTCGACTGAAAATTTCCCAGATATTACGTCCTGAATTTGATAAATTAGTTACAGGAAAAAAAAAACAGAAAGTGTCGGAAAATGTCCACGTAATTTTGTTCTGAATGGGTCTCATCTGCAGAGAAAATTACTTTGTTTTATTTTATTTTCTTTATAAACATGCTTGACCTTCAGATGAGCGAGTTGAAGTTTCATATCTTTTCTAATAGCACAGAACCAAAATGTTATTGTTTATAAACTGTGAGCAATTGTGTAATTAAAGCAGTCAGCATTAATATTACAACGCTCAAGATGTAAGTTTTACCGATGCGTTTCCTGTCTCTCATACGCTGTCGGAATCCCAACACATCCTTCCTCTTGGGCAGCAGAAATCAGCGCGGTGACGTCACAAGCTAACCTGCCTTTCGTTCGGGGGGCATATTGGGCGGTTAGAGCTGACGCCACACCGCCACTATCTGTCTTCCCCTGCTGAATCTGAACTATTTGGATAACGTTTTTTCTGGGAGTTTCCTTAAACTGAAAAACCAATGTATGGCAACTCTAAGCTCTGTGTATCCTGGGCTCATTTAGATCATTTGCATTAACACATCAAAGTGAAATGACTATGAAAATCAATCTTGATGAACTTTCTTTAAATATTCATTCTTGGTGCCAAGCAAGAAATAGCTTAGCATCAGTGACAATAGAACAGTAGATACGTTTTCCTTTAGTCGAATAAGTATTAACTAATTCCGCCACTACGACGTTCCTTGGTGTTCATCTTCAAGGATGGCTTGGATGGAATACTCTAATCAATTATTTAGCTATTAAATTGATCAGTTAAATATTTAAATTAAGAATAATTCTTCCGGTATATTAGCATGCTCTGATTTATGCGGATGGTATAGTTTTAATGGCGGAAAACCAAGAGAACCTACAGCAATCAATAACAGAATGGGCTAGTACATTGGAAGAGAAAGGTATGAATCTAAATCCAAAAAAGAGTAAAGTAATGATAATTAGTAAAGATAAAACAGAGACAGAAATGTAAATTTTCTGGAAAGGTGAAATATTAGAAAAAGTGACAAGCATTGAATATTTAGGGGTGATTCTAACTAAAATTGGAAGAACAGATCAAGAAATGAACAATAGAATTAGGAAAGCAATAAATATATATTACCAAATTAATAATACAATAATTGGTAAAATAGAAGCAAGTGAAACCACTAAAATGAGAATATATAAGGTGATATACCAGTCAGTTTTATTATATGGGAGTGAAAGCTGGACAGTGTTGGATAGACATGCAAGTAGATTAACAGCAACACAGATGAAATACTTAAGGAGAGTAGCTGGATATACAAAGAGGGATCAAGTTATAAACGTAAAAATAAGAGAAAAGCTAAAACCGGAATGCATACTGAAGACAATGGAAAGAAACCAACCAAGATGGCTGGGACACTTAGTAAGGAAGAAAGATTACCTAAAAGGATATTTGAAGCAAGAGCGGAGGGGAAAAGACCAATAGGAAGACCTAGGTTGAAATGGAGACAATATATGGAAAGAGTGGCAGTCGGACATGGGACGACATTGAGAGGAATATACAGTTTGGCACAGGATAGGATCGAATACAGAAAGTGGCTGAAGGAACCCGACGCCTAACGGCAGCAGGGAAAGTGAAAGAAGAAGAAGAAGAATTCTTAAAGGTACATTAGCGACAAATGTTTAGTTATGGTCTACTATGGAGTAATATATAGTAACCCAAGTTATGGGATTCTACTGTGGCGCAATCATTCATCAGCACCTAGACTATTAATACTGTGACTTTGGTGGGTTCGTGAAATTAAAAAAAAGTTCAATTACACCACTCAAAACGTTCTTTATTTCCACCTTACTCCAATATCACAATTACAATTTAATGTACACAATTACATTTTTGCCAGTTCGTCTTTACACGTACGCTCAGCGCGACTACACGTCTGCCCGCCGCGACTCGCTCAACTCAACTCCCGGCGCACACTCACACAACTCTGTCGCCTCGCTTGTTTCGATCGGCCCCGAAGCCTCTCGAATCTTCCGTTTATGGAGGGGGAAAACATTCTCGAAACTTCGTGTACCTTCGAGCGGTAGGAGGAGGGGTAAACGAAGACCCAGCCACCCCTCCTGTCTCCCTTCCCTCCGCCGGCCTACATTCACTGCTTGGCATCGCGGGCTTGCCGTTTGGGCATCAATACGTTTTTTTTTAAAAAAGAGCTATGAGGATTATCTGTGATGTTCCAGCTAAAACTCACTGTAAACCATTTTTTGTACAACTAGGAATACTTAGCTCCCTGCAATGTACATATTGTATTGCCTTTAAATACTCTTGTAACATGTTCCAATATACACGAACATCTCACTAGAAACAGGTAATACAGCAACAAAAATCACCAGTTATGATTTTATTTCATATATATTACATAATAGCCTTCTACACTGTATATTAGAAGTCTATCCTATTATTTGTTTAAAAGACGTGTCACGACTATATTGCTGGCCAATCTAATATATTCTGTAAATGGCCACGCCGTGGCTCAGTGGTTAGACCACTTGGTTCTCACCAAGGCGGCCCGGGTTCGATCCCAGGTGACCGCAAAGTGAGATTTGTGGTGGACAACACGGCGCTGGAGCGGGTTTTCTCCGGGACCTCCGGTTTCCCCCGCCAGCTCATTCCACCGGTGCTCCATCTTCATCTCATGTATCATCAGTGTCACCACCTGCGGTGCCGTATGTAGTAAAAGCGGGCGTTAAACACTACACGTTTCATTATTCTGTAAATGAATTTTACCAAATAAGGCTTTAGTGTTCAGGCTGTTATTGTATGTTTTGACAACTCTATAACTTGTATGGCAAAGTGGCAATAGATATGAAATAACAAATGTCATTCATCGTTCGATATGACTTAAGGTTGGAGGACGTAAATTAAAAAAACGTCAGGAATAATTCATTTATCAAACAGAGAATTTGAACTATATAAATTCCTACTTTACATGATATTGCAGTTAGTTTTTAAAACTCCACTGAGGAAATTAGTTGCTTTTATTACCCCATACATTCTCTATGTAATTATTGTATATATGAATTGTATAACATTTTCTTTATACCATATACAGTCCCAGGTATTCCAAATAACGGATGATAAATCCCCCGATATTCATACACAAGTTTGTGAAACATCTACAGAACATCTGACCTGCTTAAAGTGAGAAGGCACTGCCTATCTCCACAGCGCTATTTTCATGACTTTTGGGTACACATTACTAAGAAATTATTACTGATGTGTACATGAAAATGTCCCGGCATCTTCTTAAAACCTTTATCTTTAATAATATCTTTTATTATTTGAAAATTTTGTACTGATAATTTGCTATACTTTTTAAGTTTTTGTAAAAGAAGCACTGAAATTTCAGAAATCTTTTAAAGAAATATTATGAATCTCAGACAAAAAAATCCTTCTTATTATTATTCTTATGAGTCTGCTTAATACACAGAAAAATCATAAGTATTGGTTGATTAGTTTTTTTTTAAAAAAAAGTGTACCGGTACCAGACAAAATGTGAAACTGAGAAAAACAGCTTTAAAGTTTATATATTGATTACTGACTTCTCACATGTGTCAGAACATTCCTGCTGCATAGTCCTGACCCCCTGTATTCTCACTTGTTCTTTTCAAGTTCCCCTTCATTTTTCTTGCCTTCTTGGTCAGTTCTTCAACCATTTTATATACTTTCAGGACTCGTAGCTCATCAATTTCTGTATATGACTACTATCATTTATTGTGTGAACTGGGCCTACTAACCTCAATATTACATGTGGTTTCATTGTCTATTCTATTTATATTTGCTACATTTACTTTTCTATGTTTAGTAAAGCAAGGAATATAAGAGCTCTTGAGGAAAGTTTTGTAGTGTTGAAAGAGAAAGCACAATATCTAGGATTGGTAGTGAACGTTAGTAAAACCAAATATATGAAGATGGAAGATGATGGGAATGCAAGAAGAGAACCTACAGTTAAATTAGACGGGAAAGAATATCAAAGAGTGGAAACATTTAAATACCTGGGTTCTATTGTAACAATAGATAAAACATCAGTGAAGATTCAATAAAGAATACTAAGTGGTAACAGACGTTTCTATGCCTGCAGAATATGTTTAAATCAAGGAACGTTAGTAGGAATACTAAAATTAAAATATATACAACAGTACTGAGACCAATAATAATTATCGTTCAGAAAGTTGGATGATGACAATCAGAGAAGAACAGTGGTTATTATGGTGGGAAAGGAAGATTTTGAGAAATATATTTGGAGTGATAAGGGTCTTGGACGGATGGAGAATGCGGACTAACTTGGAGTTACAGTGCCTATTTCGACAACCAAATATAGTAGTGAAAATTAAACAAGGAAGATTAAGGTGGATTGGCCATGTGCAGAGAATGCCGGAAATCAGTGTAGTTAAGAAGATATTCCTAGGAAAGCTGGATGGCAGGAGAAGAGGAAGACCCAGGAAAAGATGGGTAGATGATGTAGAAGATAACTCGAGAAAGTTGGGGGTTAAAGGCTGGAGAAGAAAAGCAGAGGACCGAGTAGAATGGAAGAGGGTAGTTAGGGAGGCCAAGGACCTACACGGCCTGTAGCGTCAATCATCATCATCATCATCATCATCGTCGTCGTCGTCATCGTCATGTTTACTAAAACCATTTCCTGTAAACTTTCTCTTTGCAAATGTTTTTGGTTTACCCATATCACCTATTCACCAATAACTAGCACAAAATATTATTCAGAACAAATAGCTGTTCACATACACAGCCAAAGACAAAAGAAAAACTAGCATCAGTAGTACTAGCAGAAAGCTTGAAATATCCTTTACAAAACAAGGCTTAGTTCAGAATTATCTGTTCAGTATTGCAGAAGTTATGATCGATTTTCTGAAAGCTCACGGAAAGGGGCGTGGCAAATACTTAACACCTACTAACATAATTAGTAAATTAGGTATAAAATATTGCTCCAATGTACTTTTTAACTACATATTTGTAATCTACAGTGATGACATAATAAAATGTACAAAAAATGAATTTTAACCCCAAGTGGAGTACCTTGTCACCTTAACCTCCCTCCAACAGTTTTCCCAGTTCTGTAAATGCTGCACAGTATGTCGATAAACATTGGTGATCAACAATAATAGGTCCGAATGTACATAGATATTTAAAAGAGATTACAGAATCAATTTCTGTACCTTCGATTTGGTCCCACAGTTAAAGTTATCTAGTTTTCACATTATGTAGAAATCCGTAACATATACGACGGAGTGGAATAAAAGAGCTCTTAGGATATACTCTATCTCAGGCTGAGTCGGAGCTGACGCACTTCGCAGCATGTTGGACGCTACATGCATGCACATAAGTTTTGCAACAGTAGCAGTACGTATAGCAGCACTAACTTGTAGACAGTAAATAAATAGGGTTGGGTTACACATTAACTTATTAAGTTTATGAGTTGGTGCATTTCTGAAAAAAAAATAATCACGAACTCTACTGCGTAGAGCACTTTTCGTAAGATTGTCGTATTTCTCCAGGCGCTGTTTGCATTTACGCGATTTTGCAGTGTTCTTTAGAGTTCCGGATGCTTGCTGTTCCATTCTAACACTATGTATACTACTTGTGGAAACACCAAGAAGATCATCAGTTTTTTTCTCAATGTTTTTATAGACGATTCCGGGTTTCTTTCTATAAGCACTGCGAAACAATGCACGATCATTCGCCTCTCGCCACTTTTTAAAGGTTTGCCTCGATTGTGTTTTATTTCGGCTGAAGCACCGGCCTGCTCCATAATGAAAAGCTTACTGACTTCAAACTGCATATACATAAGTGTCCCTGGTCTTGTGAGGTACGCAGTGTTAAACATCAGAAGTAGCTCCACACTATAAACAATAACATCTTAATTAGCATTCAGCTCGATACAGACCTCGTTGTGAGACAGCTGCCTGGTATAGCAATGCAAAAATATTATATAATAGCAATGTTCTTTAGTAAGTGTTAAATAAAATGCAGCTTAATTTAAGAGGAGCCAGAATGGCATTCTGGGGTGAAATTTCACAAATTGAGCTATTGACAAAATCTTGCCTGATGCCTTTAGAAGCGAACAGCGATATTTATTTTCCTGTCCCATAGTTTTAAAAGTCCTAAATAGACTCATTTTGAAAAGGCTGCACAGTGTGCCACGCCCCCTATTAGCCATTTGTAACTGTTCTCTCCTTGGTTGTAACCTTATTCAAGCTATATTCCAGAGCACACCCTTATTAGGAAACAAGTCCTTGTTTTTTCTATTAATACTAATCTGTACATCTGATGTTAATTCTTCCATACTTTGTTTAGGATGTTTTCAATTACTAGTGCTGTTTCCAATATGGGAAGAAGCAATTTGGTGTAAGAAATCAGCGTGGGAATCAGTATAAACAGTTTAAGTAATCCCGATACATAATTAAAAAGTTACAGTCTATAAAATGGAAAAACAAAGTACTAACACATGACAATATATTGACTTCGTCAAACACAACCTCAAACATTGGCGATGAATGTGAAGTGAAAATTGGTTCTTCAAGGAAAAAAATTGGTTTCTTAATTGTGTAATGGAGGTGATGACAATTTAACTAAATAAGTAATGATATTAGATCAAAAAATTTCAGTTAGTAGATATAGAAACTTAATACAGTGTAAATTTTGTGAAAATGAAAATTGTTGTCATATCAGAGGACTCCAGAAAACAAAATGGATTATTAGCTACATCATCACTGAGTTGCAAAAGTGTAATAAAGAATAAACATTTGAAACCTCCAGCACTACTGAAAGTAGTACAGAATTAAATGTAAGGTTTGCTCATGTCCTGAGAAGCATAGGCAAGGGAATTGAGGCAGGTAAGACATTGGCTGCTCTTCTCAATTTACCAGCCCCCCCCCCCCAATAAATTTAACAAAATAATAATACCATAGAGCAAGTGACCATGGTATCTAGGAAAAAGAGAAAGAGTGAAAAACGAAACACGTTGCACAATATGGATCTGGGAAAATTCTGATGTGTAGTTCGAACATAACCAAACTTTAATGCTGTTAATGGAAAATAATTGTTCTTTCACACTGGCCGTGTGTAGGCTAAAATACGTAAAGATAGAGCCAAACTGAAAAATTCAATGCCATAACCGGGATTTCAACCACGGATCTTCTGGTCAACCAGAAGATCGGTGGTTCAAATCCCGGCTATGGCATTGAATTTTTCAGTTTGACTATCTTTCCATTTAATGCTGTTTTTCTCTATTTTATTTTGTATATACTTTGGGTGCGCGCACCTAGAAAACTACTCCACCTACAAGTGTACATTTTCTCTGAAATTAAAGAAATACTTAAACTTTATAGGTACTTATA
Organism: Mantis religiosa; assembly: GCA_030765055.1. Lineage (NCBI taxonomy): Eukaryota > Metazoa > Arthropoda > Insecta > Mantodea > Mantidae > Mantis > Mantis religiosa. Next base: position 332,873,836 of record CM060948.1, read on the forward strand.
AAAAGTATTGTGAAAATTTGAATTAAAAAAATAAATCAATATTTTTAGAAGTAAATTGAAGACATTTCTTTACAAAGTCACATATCCTTTATTAAATCACCAAAAGAGATATATTACCTTTAATGAATTTTGAAAGTCTTGTGAAATAACAAGTGAAAGTTTCAAATTGATGCGTTCAGTTGTTCTTGAGCTAAGCGCACCAGAAGTCTCTGATTTTAACATAGGTTAAGGGGAGCTCTAACAGCTTATCTGACCAAAGTTAATAGTGTGTATAATTTCACCTGACTTCTCTCTAATCTGTATATAGATTAGATTGATTTGCGTTCAGTAGGTTCACTTGTAGCCAGAAAAGGCTGTGAACATTGAACATGTCCAGAGGTATAAAGTTTAATAGTATATATATGTACTTAAAAAGTTAACATAAGACACATATTATAGTATACAGGCAATATGAACAGCAATATGTAAAACAAAGCAGGGATAATTATATATGATACAAAATCAAACACTTTTTAAATCAGCTTTCTCTTGGCTTATGCCAGTACGTCTCAACCTTTTTGCAATGGATAACATTCATTGTTATTTATTAAATACATATACATTAAAAATAAACTTTCAGCATGCATCAAAGATTTATAGTTAATGATTTGTCATTGGAACAGTTAGATACTACTTATAGAGCTACAGAAGCATTATCAGGATAATTTGTCATTCAGATAATCTTGTACAGAATAAAAAGGTTTTGAGCAAAGGTGCTCTCTAACACCATTTTTAAAAGCACCGAAATTATCATTTTTTTCTTTAAGAGCATTAGGAAGTACGCCAAATATTTTGATACTTTCATAATACACACCTTTCTGGAACAAGAAAGTTTAGCACTGGGATAATGGATATTATACTTTTGTTTGCTGTTTATTCTGGCAATTACATTATTTGTTGCAAATAAGGCACGATTGCATACAAAGAATTTTAGGATCGAGAATATATACATGCGAGGAAGCGTTAATATCTTCAATCCTGTAAAAAGATCTTTACAGGAGCATCTGTTGTGGGGGTTAGTAATGATTCTTATAACCTTCATTTGCATAAGAAATATTTTTTGTACTTTCTACTGAGTTGCCCCAAAATATTCCGTATTCCATGATAGAGTTAAAGTATGCGTAATACACTAATTTAAGTGTCAATAGAACTCACATTAACCAGCTCTCGGACAGCATAACAGACAGAGCTGAGTTTAGGTAAGATATAATTTATGTGAGCTTTCCAATCTAAACATCTGTCCACTTGAAGGCCCAGAAATTTTATGCTGTCAATATCTTCTAATAGCATATCATTAATCCCGATTTTTATTTGAGTATGTGACGTACGACAGGTTATAAATTTGGCCATTTTTGTTATGTCTAGATTCACAGATGATTTGTTCACTTTAAACCAGCATGACATACAGTTCAAAACATAATTCATTTTAATTATACACTCGTTTAAATTTGTACTGGTCACCATGACACTAGTATCATCAGCGAAAAGAACTCTACTTGCAACGTCCTTTAAAATATGTAGTACACAGAACACATCTATGTGGTATGTGAAGCAGAAAGATAAAATGTGGGTCTATTACGTTTATAAGAATCGAAACATTTCCACACTTTTCTCTCTCCGACATTAGCTCGCACAGAGCAGTGATCAGAAAACTACTTACAGTACTGTACTTAAAGGAGGGGTTTATCGAAATCACGCAAATAAATGAAAATGCCCATTAACTTCGCTAAACCAATCAACAGCTTAACCGTTTTGTGTCCCAATATCTCTGTCTCTCTTCCCACACAGATGCTTACAGCAGGATTAAACTAGGTTCAGATAGATAATACCATGTTTATTTCTTGAGAAAATACATACAGCCTAAGACTTTCCGAGTAAAATAGTTTTCTTAGTCAGTATAAATTATCGGTTTTCTGATTTCTTATATTAGCAGTTTTTCTGTTTATACAAATTTAGCATATACTACTAACAAACTTGATTAAAAGATAAATTTAAAGGAAATATACCATACTCACCTAGATGAGAGGTTATCGGAATCCATTTGGACCCGTAAACTTCCGTGTATATCTCTAACGAATAAGAATAAACCTTATTCAGAGCTTTTGGCAATAATTAATCAAAAACACGTTTGCAGTATTTGATAAATTGCAATTAAAGAAAAAACTATAGCAATAAACAAATATAAAACGTATAACTTCGAATCAATTCTCGTTTTACACCTTCTTCATCTGTTTGCTGACATGTTATTCATGGCCATCTGTGTGTATTCCTTAAAATAATGTGTGATTAGAGTTTGTTTTCATAGCCTGCACAGGGCAACAGCTATTAATATTCTGTGTAGTAACGCATTTGTTACTTCATGGCATTTTCGGCAAATCAAAAGCTTCTTCCTAAACATGTTTTTCCATAACTTTGATGTATTTGTATTCAAGTACAAGGGTTTTATATATACTTTTCAATATTTTGTAAATTTATGAAATTAAACTAAATTGATCTATATATGTCATAACAAACTGGCTATTTCGATGCTGAAAGAATCACCAAAATCAGCTGAATGTCTTTTTTTCAGATTACATACACAAATTTTCTTTCTTTATAATAGAAAGTGTCGGAAAGGAGTGATGAAAATTTTTCAGTGTCATCAATGATACCTAATGTTGGTAGTTTCAGTGATTTGAGTCCTTTTGGTTTTTACAGTGAGTGCCAGAAGTGACTGAGGTGTAAGATGGAGAAAACTGAGGCTCGTAGTGTGATCAAGTTCCCGCATTTGAAGGGCCAAACTGCCCGGGAAATCCATAATGAGATGACGGCTGTTTATGGAAATGATTGCCCATTGTATGACACTATTGTGAGGTGGAAAATGAATTTTCAAACTGGCCACATGTCCCTGACAGATGGTAATGATAATGATCATGATGATAATAATAATGATAATAATTATAATAACAATAACAATAATCATTACTATTACTACTACTTCGAGGGCTGTTAAAAATAGAATGATCACACCTTTTTTTTGACAACGTACTTTTACTCATCCGCATAATTTTGATAGACCTTCTCAAAACAGTCTCCCCTGAATGTGATACACTTGTCCCAGCGTTTCTGCCAGTCTTCAAAGACATGCTGGAAACTATTTTTGAGAGATCCTTCAAAATCGCCTCCGCAGCCTTCACCACTGCCTCTGATGATGGATAATGCCTCCCACGAAGGCGTTTCTTCAAGTTAGGGAATAGAAAAAAGTCACATGGGGCTAAGTTTGGACTATCGGGACGGTGATTTGCTAGATATTCAGCAACAACATTGGCAATATGCAGCCGCGCATTATCGTAGTGCAGTATCCAGCCTGCTTCACGGGAATGTGATCTTTTGTGCCTGATACGAACTTGCGATGTTTTCAGGACATTTCTGTAATACTTTCCAGTAACTAATGTGTGTGCAGGTACAACATGCTGATAAACCATTCCATGAATATCAAAGAATGAGATGACCATAACTCTCCCAGCAGAAGCAACCACTTTTGCTGTTTTGGGGGTTGGTGATGAAGGAGATTTCCAAACTGACCTTTGCTGTTTGTTCTCAGGATCAAAATGATGTAGCCAAGTTTCATCAGCAGTGATCACGTTTGAAAGAAACTCCGGATCTTCCTCTAACATCAACTTTAACTGTATGTTACCTCCATTGCAGCGGTAGGCGATACTGAACATGTCTGAACTTGCCTGGTTCTCACAGGCGGAAACCAGGAATACCTACAACGAAACTACTACGGCGTGTTTGTTTCACATTAAGCTAACAGAATATAATAAGATTGAATTTTAGTGCGAAAAATTATGACTAAAAAATTATGATCATTCTTTATTGATCAGCCCACGTATCATCAGTGGTAGTAGTATAAGGGACGTCCAGAAAGTAAATTCTGTTTCAATTTATCTCCGCTGCAGCGCTGCGATCGCAGTTCCACACATGCGCGATAGACGCGCTGTATCAAGAAGAAACGTGCGCCATTATGAGATCGCTGTCAGTCACGTACGCTTTTCGTGCTTTTTTACAATGTCGGTGTTGATTGAAAAAACCTCCAATTGTGAAATCGGATCTGCGATTCGTTTTCTGAATGCTAGGAAAGTGAAACCAATTGAAATTTATCGGCTGTAAAAATTTGTTGTGTTTCTTCACGACAATGCACGACCACACTGCAAATGCGACGAAAAACATCCCACTGGGATTTGGCTGGGACGTGTTTGACCACACCCCGCACAGCCCTGACCTCGCTCCTAGCGACTTTCATATTTTTTTCATCTCAAATCTTTCCTTGGCGATCAACACTTCAACAATAACGAAGAACTGAAAGAAAATGTTTCCAACTGGTTGAAGACACAGACGGCAAACTTCTATGAAGAAGGTATACAAAAACTTGTGCCTCGCTATGACAAATGCCTGCAAAATTTCGGCAGTTATGTGGAAAAGTAGTTTAAGAGTTGTAGAATTTTTTGCAGTAAATAATTTTTCTGTATCTGTTCACAATTTAACTTTATTACCAAACAGAGCTTACTTTCTGAACGTACCTCCTATTATTCCATTCTGTTGTTAAACCCTATTGAGAGTGGACACTGAAGTTATCGGGTGGTCCCAAGCTACGAAGTATTTGATCTGAATAGCATGGTTCATGCTTACGTAGCTTTGCCTACAATTGAGTAACAGCCAAGTCCAAGTCCAAGTTGATACTGCCAGGCTGTTAACAGCCAGAAGGTTTTTGCTGCGTACCCACACAGGTTTGGGTCTGACCGCAGGTTGATAATTTTGATGGTTGCAGGGTGAGGTGGGATTATTTTATTGAGAAAATTTTTGGGGTAGCTATTTGCTCCTCTTTATTTTGTACAGGATGCCAAACCGCTTTTTTGTTTACACCCTGGTTTTTTGTTTTTGCTAAAGTGGGTTAAATTTTGTAGCCAAACAGCTCATTTAGAGTTTTTTGAAATTCAGCTTATGCTGCTGTTTGGAGTAACATGTCACCCGTTTTGTATTATATTTTATTCTTCATGCTTCGCGAACTACCTACCAAAGCCTGTATATCCATTGAAATATTTACGTTTTGGGTGGAATGCAATGCTCTATTTGCCTACTCTATGCACAGTATAGCAAGTAAAACTGCCTCAAGGACTTCTCAGGCCATCAACAAGGAATACTTATGAAAAGGTTATCTCAACAAATTAATTATTTCACAAAAGCTTTGTGTTTCAACAAGAGCTTTTGTCCACAAAATCCTTAGAGCATACTTGAGGGAATAACTAATATCTAAAGAGGTTCTTGAAAAGGATAGTCTGAAGTGAGGAGGGGATTTTCCTGCTTTTTACTCATTCAGTCTCTCTCTCTCTCCTCCCTCTCTCTATCTCACGCACATACAACTAAACATATCCTTCCTAAATACAAAATAAAGAGTTTTTATTCTATTTAAGCACATAAAGCACCATTATGGTGTACATTAAATGTAATGAAATAACATAGCAATTTAAATGACAAACACAGACCCTAATTATGAGAAATCCTTAGCGGAGTGTCATATAATGGCCTCATTAACACTGTCACATGTGTTGTGTGTTTTGTAATGCTGTAGAACCATATAGACATTTAAAAACATATGGGACAGTTACTCCCCTTTTGGTCACTAAACAAACACTATAGACTTTGTCTGAAAATACGCTTCAAGAGTTAAAGATTCATAATCATCACAAGATTAAATATAGGATGTGTAGCACGTTATATGGCTTTCTCTACTCACCCAAATTGACCAAATTACTCTTATAAGTATTTATTCCTTTACTTTGTTTAAATCAAGATATATATATATATATATTATTTGTTTCATTTCTACCTTTTCTACCTTCATTTTCTATCTTTAACTCCAATGGTCATATCGGCGGCCGTTCTCCTTTGGAACATAGCGAAGGTGTTAACTCGTATTCGTTGGGTTTTAATCATTAGATCACGCACACATTCACACAAAATGTTCAGTGAGGTCTACCTGAGGTCTACCAGTGAGGTCTGAAGACTCCGGCCACTGTTACCCGGGATACCTTGAGTCTAAAAAGCTCCCCATCGACAATGTCAAGACCGGTGGAAGTGGATACGCCATACGCGGGAAGATGGGGCCGCCTGGTGATCTAGCACACCTACTAGCTCTGCAGGGTAGTACCTGGGACTTATGAGGCAACACTCTACCCCCTCCGGGCGGCCGACGCCTGGCCAGAGGTACCCGATTGCCCGCGGGTAACGGGAACACATTGCCCCCTCGAGTCCAACCCAATCTGAACAACACCCATTCGGGAGGGGCTCAAATGTTTAGCTCGAGGTTCCTCTGATAACGTCAGAGGTACCACGAGTTCTAAAGGTCAGCAGCGCTCTTAGCACAGCAGCTGAAGAGGACGGATCCCCTCCCCTACGACACATTCGCAATCTCATTCATACTTCCAAACTCTGGGGAAGATGAGGAATTATCTTAGTCGGAGAAAAATTCCCACACCCAGCGCCGGGAATCGAACGCGGGACCCCTAGCACGGCAGGTAGGTGCTCTACCGACTGAGCCACGTGGCCAGCCTACATACATATTTATAGAACTTCTTTTATTACATATTTACTTATACGTACAATGTGAATATGAGAATACAGTGGACTTAACTGAAAGTCAATTCTTTAAAATGAATAAATAAAAATGTATAACGCCTTCCATTTGGAAAAAAGTATAAGTGTTAGGAAATTCAAACTAATAATATGCAATATCAGGGAAACGATAAACTTGCCCGTCCCTTTAGCATGTCTACCTCACGTACAAGAGGTCCCAAATTCGAATCTCGGTCAAGGCGAGTTATCTGGATAAGGTTTTCTTCAGGGATTTCCCTTATCCTGAAATATCAATATCGGGTAGCTCTAAGCACTATGGAGCTTGGACTGACTTACCTATCAGTTGAGCCATTACGTTCATCCTCAGATATGACTTAACATTCTAGGTTTTCTCTTATCCTGAAAGATCAATGCCAGGTAACTGTAAGCTCTATGTAGCCTGTACTCATTTGAACATCATTTCATTCATCGTCCGATATGACTTAACGTTGGAGGTTTTCCCTTAGCTTGAGACAAGAATGTCCGGTAACTAAGCTCTATGTACCATGTACTCATTTGAACATCATTTCATTCATCGTCCGATATGACTTAACGATGGAGGTTTTCCCTTAGCTTGAGACAAGAATGTCCGGTAACTAAGCTCTATGTACCATGTATTCATTTGAACATCATTTCATTCATCGTCCGATATGACTTAACGATGGAGGTTTTCCCTTAGCTTGAGACAAGAATGTCCAGTAACTAAGCTCTATGTACCATGTACTCATTTGAACATCATTTCATTCATCGTCCGATATGACTTAACGTTGGAGGTTATCCATTTTCCTGAAAGATCAATGTCTGGTAACTAAGCTCTATGTACCCTGTACTCATTTGAAAACTATGTTATTCCTCGTCCGATATGACTTAACGTTGGAGGTTTTCCCTTTCCCTGAAAGGTCAATGTCTCGTAGCTCTGAGCTCTGTGTACGTTGGACTCACTATAACATCATTTCATTTATCGTCTAATATGAATTAACGTTGGAGGATGTAAAAATAAGGAATATTTCCTGTTATCTATTACGCATTACCTGTAATAAAAAAGTAATGCAGAAAGGACAGTGTTTCAGAGACTTTCCCCATAAATTTTAAGATATACATTTTACTTATTATGAAAATGTCTTAAGCCGGAGGTACTTTATTAAAAACCGTTAGAGCTATTTATTAGAAAATAAAAATTGTCGAAAACTTGTCTTTTTAGAAGATATATTTGTATTGGAATACTTCGTTAAATTTCGTATCGAATCCTTAAATACCAAGTTTGGTACTAAATCGAGTACTCGTTTTGGAGTGATGCGGTTCACACAGACAAGCAATGTTAGCTTTCGAAAGAAGACAAAACTGCTGCCATACATTCAGACAAAACAGAATCGCAAACATAATTCCCATCCTTAAAGATCGCCAGAGAACTAAATATAATGTTATTTTCCGATGGATTAAAATTCACGTTGGTTAGCATGGTAACGAATCGGCCGAAAGAAGCTCTGGGCGATAAAGAATAGCCAAGGATATACATTAAGGTCCGTAAAGCTACAATTAAAACTGAGATTCAAGGAACAGGTAGGAACAGCAGAACAGCACGAAATATAAGACTGTTTGGAGTCTTTCTTTCCTTCAGTATAGGAAAAGATGACAGATGATATCAGATTGCTAGAGGATTGCCATGAAATAGGAAAACCAAAGCTTAATTACACAAATTTGACATCATAAACAACCCTAATTGTACACACAACAATATTCAAACTGTAAATCATATGAAGATACAAGATGACAAAATTTACACTAAAAGCAAAAAGGAAGATCTTGCGCAGCTGCTCATAAGCCAAACACTTGACAGCATCTTGTGTACATCAGGTCACCAAATTCTATATATGCCCTTACTGAAAAACTATGTAAAATGCATAATATTTAGCCATTGACCTATATTATACATAGTTGCTCTGAAAGGTTTCCGACATTTTTCAGATTTTTTTTCGACATACTCTCCTTGTATCTCTACACACTTCTCCCAGCGATGCTCCCATCTCTGTAACCCGTCCAAATAGTACTCGGAGTTTTTCAGCATAGTCTCCTTGTATCTCTACACACTTCTACCAGCGATGCTCCCATCTCTGTAACCCGTCCAAACAGTACTCGAAGTTTTTCAACATAGTCTCCTTGTATCTCTACACACTTCTACCAGCGATGCTCCCATCTCTGTAACCCGTCCAAACAGTACTCGGTGTTTTTCAACATAGTCTCCTTGTATCTCTACACACTTCTCCCAGCGATGCTCCCATCTCTGTAACCCGTCCAAATAGTACTCGGAGTTTTTCAACATACTCTCCTTGTATCTCTACACACTTCTCCCAGCGATGCTCCCATCTCTGTAACCCGTCCAAACAGTACTCGGAGTTTTTCAACATAGTCTCCTTGTATCTCTACACACTTCTCCCAGCGATGCTCCCATCTCTGTAACCCGTCCAAACAGTACTCGGTGTTTTTCAACATAGTCTCCTTGTATCTCTACACACTTCTACCAGCGATGCTCCCAACTCTGTAACCCGTCCAAACAGTACTCGGAGTTTTTCAACATACTCTCCTTGTATCACTACACACTTCTCCCAGCGATGCTCCCATCTCTGTAACCCGTCCAAATAGTACTCGGAGTTTTTCAGCATAGTCTCCTTGTATCTCTACACACTTCTACCAGCGATGCTCCCATCTCTGTAACCCGTCCAAACAGTACTCGGTGTTTTTTAACATAGGAAATTTGTAAGTTTCACAGCATTACCTATGCATCTCTCAGCAACTATGTGTTTAAAAAGAACACAAAACAGGAAACCAGAGATTGTATTTAATTGTATTCAGTATCTTCTAGAATGCGGCACAAAGATTGGAAGAAATCCCTCCCTCCATTCCAAATTACTCTTTACACAGAAATTTCTCAAAAGATACCATTTCCTTTATATGAAATCCAACGATTTTGATTAGAAATATAACATATTACAGATATTTATATAACAAGTAAAGTACATATGTTAAATACGTACAATTCATTTCAAATAACATTTTCAAAGTATTTTATTGACTTGAAAATTTCCTCTTCCATACATATAGGCAATTTCCACGTCATCCGTTGTTAGTCGATTGTCATTTTGTTAACTTCTATCCACATTCACTTGTTTCTTGTTTGCCACGAAAGAGTGTGGAGCTTTAAGTAGTGCATATTGGACTCAGTTCTAAAACAATTGACCATCACTGTTCCTTTTGTATCAATAAGGAAATATAATATACGGGGATATTCTGAAGAGTTTCCGACCTAACAAAAACACAGTATATTTTTGCAGTATTTTTTTTTTTTTTTCAAACATAGTCTCTTTGTAACTCTACACACTTCTGCCAGCGATGCTCCCATCTCTGTAACCCGTCCAAATAGTACTCGGCGGTTTTCAACATAGTCTCCTTGTAACTCTACACACTTCTCCCAGCGATGCTCCCATCTCTATAACCCGTCCAAATAATACTCGGTTCTTTCAGTAGTCTCCTTGTAACTCTACACACTTCTCCCAGCGATGCTCCCATCTCTGTAACCCGTCCAAATAATACTCGGTTTTTTAAGTAGTCTCCTTGTAACTCTACACACTTCTCCCAGCGATGCTCCCATCTCTGTAACCCGTCCAAATAATACTCGGTTCTTTCAGTAGTCTCCTTGTAACTCTACACACTTCTCCCAGCGATGCTCCCATCTCTGTAACCCGTCCAAATAATAATCGGTTCTTTCAGTAGTCTCCTTGTAACTCTACACACTTCTCCCAGCGATGCTCCCATCTCTGTAACCCGTCAAACAGTACTCGGTGTTTTTCAACATAGTCTCCTTGTAACTCAACACACTTCTCCCAGCGATGCTCCCATCTCTGCAACCCGTCCAAATAGTACTCAGCGGTTTTCAACATAGTCTCCTTGTAACTCAACACACTTCTCCCAGCGATGCTTCCATCTCTGTAACCCGTCCAAATAGTACTCGGTGTTTTTCAACATAGTCTCCTTGTAACTCTACACACTTCTCCCAGCTATGCTCCGATCTCTGTAACCCGTCCAAATAGTACTCGGCGTTTTCCAACATAGTCTCCTTGTAACTCTACACACTTCTCCCACCGATGCTCCCATCTCTGTAACCCGTCCAAATAGTACTCGGTGTTTTTCAACATAGTCTCCTTGTAACTCTACACACTTCTCCCAGCGATGCTCCCATCTCTGTAACCCGTCCAAATAGTACTCGGTGTTTTTCAACATAGTCTCCTTGTAACTCTACACACTTCTCCCAGCTATGCTCCGATCTCTGTAACCCGTCCAAATAGTACTCGGCGTTTTCCAACATAGTCTTCTTGTAACTCAACACACTTCTCCCAGCGATGCTCCCATCTCTGCAACCCGTCCAAATAGTACTCAGCGGTTTTCAACATAGTCTCCTTGTAACTCAACACACTTCTCCCAGCTATGCTCCGATCTCTGTAACCCGTCCAAATAGTACTCGGCGTTTTCCAACATAGTCTCCTTGTAACTCAACACACTTCTCCCAGCGATGCACCCATCTCTGCAACCCGTCCAAATAGTACTCGGTGTTTTTCAACATAGTCTCCTTGTAACTCTACACACTTCTCCCAGCGATGCTCCGATCTCTGTAACCCGTCCAAATAGTACTCGGTGTTTTTCAACATAGTCTCCTTGTAACTCTACACACTTCTCCCAGCGATGCTCCCATCTCTGTAACCCGTCCAAACAGTACTCGGTGTTTTTTAACATAGGAAATTTGTAAGTTTCAAAGCATTACCTATGCATCTCTCAGCAACTATGTGTTTAAAAAGAACACAAAACAGAAAACCAGTGATTGTATTTAATTTTATTCGGTATCTTCTAGAATTCTGCACAAAGATTGGAAGAAATCCCTCCCTCCATTCCAAATTACTCTTTATATAGGGATTTTTCGAAGGATACTATTTCCTTTATATGAAATCCAACGATTTTGATTAGAAATATAACATATTACAGATATCTATATAACAATTAAAGTACATATGTTAAATACTTACAATTCATTTCAAGTAACATTTTTGAAGTCATTTATTGACTTGAAAACTTCCTGTTCTATACATATAGGCAATTTCCACGTCACCCGTTGTAAATCGATTGTCATTTTGTTAGCTTCTATCGACATTCACTTGTTTCTTGCGTTGCCACGAAGGAGTGTGGAGCTTTAAGTAGTGCATATTGGACCCAGTTCTAAAACAATTGACCATCACTGTTCCTTTTGTATCAATAAGGAAATATAATATACGAGGATATTCTGAAGAGTTTCCGACCTAATAAAAACACAGTATATTTTTGCAGTATCTTTATTTTTTTTTTCAAACATAGTCTCCTTGTAACTCTACACACTTCCGCCAGCGATGCTCCCATCTCTGTAACCCGTCCAAATAGTACTCGGCGTTTTTCAACATAGTCTCCTTTTAACTCTACACACTTCTCCCAGCGATGCTCCCATCTCTGTAACCCGTCCAAATAGTACTTGGCGTTTTTCAACATAGTCTCCTTGTAACTCGACACACTTCTCCCAGCGATGCTCTCATCTCTGTAACCCGTCCAAACAGTACTCGGTGTTTTTCAACATAGTCCCCTTGTAACTTTACACACTTCTCCCAGCGATGCTCCCATCTCTGTAACCCGTCCAAATAGTACTCGGTGTTTTTCAACATAGTCTCCTTGTAACTTTACACACTTCTCCCAGCGATGCTCCCATCTCTGTAACCCGTCCAAACAGTACTCGGTGTTTTTCAACATAGTCCCCTTGTAACTCTACACACCTCTCCCAGCGATGCTCCCATCTCTGTAACCTGTCCAAATAATACTCGGCGTTTTTATCTGCAAAATAATTGTTCGCGAAGATGATTGCCTCTTCATTTGACGAAAATCTCTGTCCTCCGAGCGCAATTTTCAGATGAGGGAAAAAATAAGTCGCTTGGGGCTAGATCTGGTGAGTCAAGCAGTTCAAACCGTAAGTTGTGGAATTTCGCCATTTTAACCGCTGAGGTGTGAGAGAGTGCGTTGTCTTGGTGAAAGAATATTTTCTTTTTCTGCAAATGTGGCCGTTTATCTTCTAGTTCTGCCTTCAACTTGACAAGTAATGATGCGTAGTATACTCCTGTAATGCCTTTTCCTTTTTGAAGATAATTGATTAAAATAACTCCATGACGCTCCTAGAAAACAGCTGAAAACAGTTTTTATCTTGTTTTTTGAGCCGTTTCGCCCTTTGCAGTTCACTGTTTGGACTGTATTTTTGTTTCGGGCGTATAATGCTGTATCCGAGATTCATCTATGGTAATTAATCGGCGTCAAAACTGGGATTTATTGCGCCTAAACTGCGCCAACAGAGCGTTGGAAATGTTCATTTGAACACGTTTTGGTCTAACGTGAGCAAACGCGGCACCCAACGCACGGCCGGCTGTCTAATGTCTAAATTTTAATTTAATATGTGACAAACACGTCTTTTGACATGTTCATAGTCTCTGCTATCTCTCTCCCTTTGATTCGGCGGCCGTCTAGCACCATTTTGTGAACTTTGTCGATGTTTTTGCCGGTAGTGGCAGTTTTTGGACGTCCTGAACGTTCACCGTCTCATAAGCTCTTACGGCCACGTTTAAGTTCAGCTGCCCAAAATTTCACTGTGGTAAATGATGGTGGAGAGTCCCCATACACAGAATCCAACTCATCTTTGATTTTCGTAGGCGTATTGCCTTTCAAAAACAAATATTGCATGAGAGCTCTATGCTTGATTTTGTCCATTTTAAAAAAATACACTCACATAAACTCACTCAAACGACTGTTACATAACAATTGAGCGTCCAAAATGGCTGAAACTTTGCTGAGTAACTGAAAACAGATGAACAACGAAATTCACTAGCTTTTTATTTATGAGTGCTGTCATCTTCAGGTTGAGGCTGGAAACTTTTCAGACCACCCTCGTAATTCAAGGAACATAAGTCTTGTTTGTTAGGTTATTTTTATGTAGCCGAATTGAATCCTTTGACTTTTTGATGGATTATTATAAAACAGCAAAATTTCATACAAAGGAGCGACATTACTATGCATGTAACAGACACGTAACGGCGCCCTTGGAGACGGATACACTGTACAGAGAAAGTCATATGAATCCAACACATCGCTGTCTTTTTACACAACTTTACAAGTGAGTGTTGAGGCATGTAGAGCAATACATAACACGACTACACATCACTCCAAGACACAATTCTGATAAATCATTTTTTCCAAACAAAATAAACTACTTTAGATGCAAATGGAAGTCCAAAACTCTCATTGCATCTGAGAGTGAAAGCACTTTTACTAGCTATAGTATTTTGACCGTAATTTAATCTGTCATTTGTGGCTAGATACGGCGGTTGGCAAGACAGCCAACGGATATACGAGACTAATTGGAAATTAATTTGCATTCGTGTAATTGGATACTGAAATCGGCCATCGTCAATTGTAACAATATGCTTACAGAGTATAACACAGGTTGGTTTTGGAAACCATTGGTCCAATCTTTGTACTAATATATGAAATTCCCCAATTGATTCACATTTTTGTAGAGCACGAGGTTCATATCCCAGCTATGGCAGGACCACGACATTGGATTTTTCATTTGTCATTCTACTACCTAACAAAAGTTTTCCCACATGTGGTCAGCATGTTCAATTATTGACTGCCCTTATCAAGAAAAGCTTTATTAAAGATGAGGTATGTGATTTCCAATTTGAGGTTTTCTTCTGGTTTACCCGGAAATTGCAAATCAATTGGAGAATTTACTGTCGTACCAGGATTTTGCCATGGCAGCTCAATAGTACACTAGACGCGCTTACAGCGTAAAATCCATTGTTCAAATCCTGGCTATGGCATTTCCCTTTCCTGAATAATGAATGTCTGATAACTGTAAGCTCTATGCACCCTGCACTCATTTGAACACCATTTCATTCATCGTCCGATATAGCTTAACGTTGGAGGTTTTCCCTTATCCTGAAAGATCAATGTTTGGTAAATCTGAGCTCTGTGTACCCTGTACTCATTTGAACACCATTTCATTCATCGTCCGACATAGCTTAACGTTGGAGGTTTTACTTATCCAGAAAGATGAACGCCTGGTAACTCTGAACTGCATGTACCCTGTACTCATTTGAACATCATTTCATTCATCGTCCGAAATGACTTAACGTTGGAGGTTTTCCCTTATCCTGAAAGATGATGAATGTCTGGTAACTCTAAGCACTCGGTACCCTGTACTCATTTGAACACCATTTCGTTCATCGTCCGATATGACTTAACGTTGAAGGTTTTCTCTTATCCTGAAAGATGAGTGTCTGGTAAAATCCATGGTTCAAATCCTCGCTATGGCATTGAATTTACCAGTTCTGATTCTGCCTTTCAACATTACTTTTGTGTATTTCTTCCTAGCACACAATTTCAAGGAATTACGAGACTGTTTACTGCCATTTCCTGTAGCATTTGTTTTTTTCCTACCTCATTAATATGTGAATACATTGATACTTTACCCTGTAATTTCATATTATGTTTTTATGTCTCCCTCCCTCACTAATTCTGGTGTTAGGAGTCACTTGGTTTCCCTCAGAGCGAGAGACTCGAAGCATATTGACCTGATAGTTGACATCAGGGTTGAGGGGTCAGCCAAATGCCTGGGATGCACGATGATGGAGCAATTGGTGGAATGATGGTGGGGGAAACCGGAGGACCCGGAGGAAACCCACCCAGCGCCATGTTGTCCATCAGAAATCCCACTGTGCGGTCGCCTGCGATCGAATCAGGGCCGCCTACGTGAGATCTAAGCGGTCAAACCACTCAGCCATGGCGTGACCTATATATTTTTACTAAAAGATACTTAATGCTTCCTTAATATAAATGTTTTTTATTCTTGAGGTTTTATTTTACAACCCTAATTTGAATAACAATAAATATTATTGGAAATTAATTGTTCTTTAACACTGGTCGTGTGTAGGCTAAAGTATGGAAACGTAGAGTCAGACTGAAAAATTCAATGCCATAGCCGGAATTTGAACCACGGATCTTCTGGTTTCCGTCCAAACGCTCTACCATAAGGCTACTATGGCCAACGTGCCGACATGACATTAAATTCTCCAACTGACTCGTATTTTCCCGATAAACCACTTAGGAGTTCTCATAAACACATGAGACAGCTACCTTAATGGCGACTTACAATGCTGTAAGTACTTTAACGCCCGGGCTTTATAGTTAACCACTATTAGGTCAGTTGGAGAAGTTAATGTCATGTCGGCACGCTGGCCTTAGTAGCTCAATGGTAGAACGGCTGGACGGAAACCAGAGGATCCGTGGTTCAAATCCCGGCTACGGCATTGAATTTTTCAGCCTGACTACGTTTCCACAATAAATATTATCTTTAGCGAATTAACTATATTTGATTTTCAATTGATATTCTGCCACACATTCCCGAGTTCAAATTTCACTCATGGTGACTTATTTACTATGCGCTTCAAATGGGAAGAGCCTTCAGCGTTGCCACCTCGTTACGCCCACTTTATATTTCCCTCTCTCTCGCACACTTGAGTCTTCTTGTCGCTAGACGTAAGGGAACGCAAACTGAATTTTCCAAAGTTTTATAATAATGCAGTTGTTCAAATCGTAATTGCAAAATGCACATTCGTATATTATGCACATGTTTTAAATATATAACATAAAATAATTATAGTTTATGAATTATCTATTTTTTCCAATCCAACGAATCTGCAACGGTGCATCCACATAGCTAGGAATGTCACTTCCGTTAAGAGACAATTCGTCACGGTCAGTATCTTCGTCGTCTGAGTATTGCAATTTTATGATGATAGGCTCCAAAATCTCGTCGCATGCTATTTCTCTCCTAAAGAAATGTTATTGCTGTTTTCCCAGTCTTGTACAACCTTATCGATTTCTTGGTGAATAAGTCGTTCATCGTCAGTCAATTTAAAAGTATTATTTCTGTTTGCAACATAATTTGAGCCCACATTAACTCTATTGGATTGTTCTGGCACTGGTAAAGGGGGAAAGGTGGTTTATAATACCTCGTGTCTCATTTCAATTGCACGCTGATCCAGCTGATACACTTTCCCTGGTTTTTAGACGGAAGAACAACTGAATAATACTTCTTTGAACTCTCTAGAGTAAATAGAGATTATGTACGATTCATAAACAGACATAGTGTGACAAGTCACGTTCAGTCGATGCACCATTCTACAAGACCGTAGGAAGTGTATTGTTTGTTCTTGCTCGAATTTAACAAACACTCTGGCTTATTCAAAGTAATTCCTTTATTACGCCATGTCCAACGTTTACGTTTTAGTTCTCAGTAATTACAAATATACGTACACGCATATATGCCAACCAATATTGATATCCATTACAATGCTTACGTCGTGCTGCATTGTTATAATATAATAGTGCTTTATTTATTTGTATTAGGAAAACTGAGCTAAAAATATGGAGTTTTCACGTTTATGTTAGATACATTACTCTCTCCTTCCTTATGGATCAGTTTTTGCAAAATCGAAATTTTCTCTTAGCGCGAATAGTATTTATTAGAGATTGATTAGTCTGCCACTCGTCACACACCACTTAGGCGGAATGCAATACGATACCGCAGGACTTCGATTGGTTGCTCTTCTAGTAGCGCTCAAAGGAAAAACATCACCCAATTTGAAACACATATTATATAAGGCTTTTCCCAAGGGTTTACCTTACTCTAAAAGATAAATATCAGGTAACTCTAAGCTCTATGGAACCTGGCTTCATCTGTGCATCATTTCAACCATTTCATTTTTCGTCCGATATGACCTAGGTATGTTGAAGGCCGTTCATTGAAAGAAAGCCATCATATAAGGACCATCTCTTAAAAGATATACGTATATCGTTTAAACTTACTATGTTTCCCAGTTCTCATTGCACTTACTGGGAATTACGTAAGACAGGAATTTCTTTTAGGTAATGTTTGTTTTCAATTGACGTGCAGGAAACAGAAGACCATTTTCTAAACAAAGTCTGCTTTTGTTGAATGGGTAGAGAAAGTCATGTAGATGTAACACGTATTTTGAAGCTAATAAGGAAAATGAACGTTTGGTGGAAATTCTGTTACTCTCTCACAGTAGCCATTGAAAAGGAAATCCGTTATCTTCTAGATAAGCGTGTCATGCTGTATCGCTCGATGGTTAAATTGAAACGTCAAGTGCCGGATAAACAGAATGTTCTGATAACAGCTGACGTTGACAATTTATCAAAACTATCCAACATTTCAATGATATACAAAAAATGTCCCATATGTAAGTACGCTTAACCCAAGGGAAAGTGTAGTTTTCAAAGGCGAACAAATATACTGTGACAAAGGACTACAAAGAAGTTTACCTGCAAACTTCCTTATTTCCACCAAGAGAGCTCAATGCTAACGTACAGTCAACATTTACGACACTTCGACACGTCTCTACAATGTTCCCCTAAGTCTCTGTGATACACACCCTTTGTACTGCTACGTAAACACTGGTATACCTCTAACACGGAGCTACACAACACTGATACGACGGCGGTTCAAAAAGTAATGCAACACTTTTCTTTCTGAAACAGGGGTTTTCAGAATTCAAATACACCATATTATTCCCCAAACTTTAAGCTAGACAAAATTATTTTTCAACGTAATCGCCGTTCAATGCTACGGCTTTACCTCATCTTGAAATGAAAGCCACACAGTACAATTCCACTTGTCGATGTCTGAGTCAACTTCGTACTGCATCAGTAATTTCTTCATCATGCGCTTTGTGCGTCCTTCATTGGACCAAACATATGGCAACCCGACGGTGCTAGATCGGGGCTGTAGGGAGGATGCGGAAGAACAGTCCACTGAAGTTTTGTGAGCTCCTCTCGGGTGCAAAGACTTGTGTGAGGTCTTGCGCTGTCGTGGAGAAGAAGTTCGTTCGGATTTTTGTGCCTACGAACACGCTGAAGTCGTTTCTTTAATGTCACTGTGAGGTCGATAAGTTTCTAAAAATCCATTTTTTCTTTTTAATGTTAAAAAATTATACAATTCTTCAGCTTTAAAATGATAATTATAACATAGGTTGTCAGCTGGTATTAGAGTCCTTTAATTAGTCAATTTAAACATGGCAGCGTAATGATACGTCCACTTCCTGAGAATGGTGCTTAATCTTTGATCGTGATTTCCCAAAACCTTGATTTTTCATAATTTAGATGCATGTTTCTCAAAAACTATAAAAGTTATTAATACAAAATTTGCAATAGTTATTTGTCAATGTTCCTTGAACACATTCGGCTAACATTTATATTCATGTGATTTATAAAATGGATAAAAAAAACCAAATATTCAGTCCTTGAAAATATTATATTTTTTAGTCAAAAATAATTAATTTTTCATGTGCATAATATAAACTATATGTGATTTTCATTTAGCCGATATTATAAAACTGTATCTTAGGTTATTTAGGATAAAACTTGGTGCATGTAGCTTTACATTCCTACAAGTAAAGTGCACCACAAATATAGGGTGCAATATTTCTTTCAGGACACACGGTGTGATTTATGCCCCCTTTGCATGGACCTATGTGAACGTAATTTAAACATTATACAGTAGTTAAATGCACACATCCTTATACAGTAATCATACCGAATTTCAATTTCTGATAATGTATAGTTTACTATATATTCAAATTTTAATATTGGTAAAAATTTGCCTTGTCTGGGTACAAATAACCTCCCAGTGCCCTTGATTTTCGAGGTGTAACACTACACACTTCAGAGTTGATGGTTTGACCATGGGGAAGGACATCGAACAGAATAACCCCTTCAGCATCCCAGAAGAGTGTAGCCATGACTTTACCGGCTGAGAGTATGGCTTTAAACTTTTTCTTGGTAGATGAGTTTTGTTTCAGGTTCGAAGTGATGTAACAATGTTTGACAAAAAACTGTCACCACCAGCCTCGTGACGACCAAGCAATTCCACACAGATGGTTCTCCTTTGCTCTCTATGGTCTTCGGTTAGACATAAAGGGACCCAGCGGGAACCAACCTTTGAATATCCCAACTGGTGAACAGTTGTGACAGCACTGCTAACAGAGACGTCAAGTTGAGCACTGAGGTGTTTTATTGAGATCCGGCGATTATCGCAAATGAGAGTGTTCGCACGCTCCAACACCGCAGGAGTCAGCCGTGCACGGCCGCCCAGCACGCGGGTGATCAGACAGTTTTGCTTCATCTTACGGCGATGATGACACACACTTTCCCTACGATTCACCATGCTTTTGACCACTGTCAGATCTACGTATACATTCTGCAAGCGCCTATAAATATCTGAGATGCCTTGGTTTTCCACCAAAAGAAAATCACTGCCCGTTGCTTAGAACGCACCTCCGTTGCAGACGCCATTTTAAAAGCTCCGTAGAGCGCTGACACCTATCGGAAGTCAATGAAGCCTTACGAGACGAAACGGGAATATTTGAAAATGTTCTACAAGAAATGGCAGGATTTTCCTACCGAAATTGGCCGAGAATAAACATATGTTGCATTACTTATTGAACTTTTTTCGTATTTATCCGTAAACTACTTCGCTGCCAGCTACACAGCTCGGTGATCTCTCACCAGGAGGCACACTTACTGACCTACGAACTACTTCCTCCCCATTCCACGGCCTGCTGATTCCTTATCACGGAGCTTGGAACCTACCTCACTCAGCTCGAGGCACCAAACACGCTGTACAACTCACTGATTCTAACGCTGTCCAACTCACTACTGACTCATTATTATCGGTCTTGCATCGGCTTTTATGTACCTGCTGTGCGCGGTATTTCTTTCTGGATTTGGATCCTTCTCGAAACATGGTCTAGAAATGTATTTTGCTTAGTAGTAACACAGTTACGCCCCGGTATCATGACGTTAGATCGTCACTGGCTTTGAAGACGTACTACTCCCACTCAACTAGCCAATAAGCAAGAGGCGATTCCCCTACTCCCGCTTCTTCCTAATGGCGGCTATTTCCCTCCAAAACAGAGAGCAGTGCTGACATGATCTCTCGGCAGGCCACGCAAACGCCTTACAATCCAAATATTGCCGGTGAGACGGATTTTGTGCTGGAGGAATTTATGTTAATATTTTTTTAAACCGCAAACAAAACAGATATTAAGTTTATGCTTCCAAATATCTTTTCATTACACACCAATTGGCCTTACCTAACACTGGACACCCACCTTGGTAGCGTGGTGGTAGCATGTCTGCCTCACGTTCTAGAGGTCCCGGGTTCGAATCTCGGTCACGGCAAGTTACCTGTATAAGGTTTTTCCGGGGTTTTCCCTTATCCTATAAGACGAATGTCGGGTAACTAAGCTCCATGGACCCCGGACTCATTTGAGCATCATTTCATCCAATCCATTCCATTCATCGTCCGATATGACTTAACGTTGGAGGACGTAAATTACAAAAACACCACTGGACGGTCATCTCTCTAACTCAGAGGACTAGTATTTCCAAAACCGCCAAAATGTGCGCCTCAAAATGACTTACATTTATTGTATGGTACCATGTCGCCTACCTGTTACAGTGTAGCAGTTATGCAAACGTAATTGAAAATGAAGAGCACCTCAGAGGTTATTCACAGAACACTCAAGATATACACTTAATTTACTATGAAAATTTAATTTAATCAAAATCTTTAAAGGCTGTTTTGAGAAAATAAATATTTTCGTATATATGTTTATGCACGTGTAGTCAGGGTTCAAGCGACTCTTGAAAATCTTGGAAAACGATAAAATCCAAATAGGTATTAAACCGGACTTTCTCTTTAGATCTGGACTGTTGACACAAACACCATACAGGACATCCAAAGCTAATTTTATTTATATTCAGTGGGAGTCTCAAAACAATTATTTCTGATAACTTGATACTAAGTTTTTGGATACCGAGCGGAATGGCTCAGGCAGTTTCGTTTGTGCCAGTATACGGGAGGTCTGGGTTCGATTCCCGTGGCCAGCCTACCTAATCCATGGGTTCTTTGAGGTTTTCCCAGATTGCAAAGTGAATACTGGATAAGTTAATCACCTCCCCGGAATTTCTTGTCCATTTCATCTCCATTATTACTGTCAGATCATTTTAACATCTGGAAGTCTTTTTCAGAGTAGAAGTGTCGGCGGATGTCTCGGCGCTGCATGGCAAGATGATATTCCACTGTTAATCACTTCCTGCTCTAGTAGGACAGTCTACAGTTTCCGAACCAACCTGGTGGGCCGTTTCAGCACCACGGTAGGTCGGTTACTAGTTGTAGTAGCCTGCCGGGGAGTTTTCAAATTGCAGGTACCCTGTCCTCTGCACGATCACGACTTCTTGGGGTGATTCCTCTGTCTCCTCTCGTCTCATTCTTCCTCCCGAGGATGCCACATTTGCAGCACAGACATAATAGATAAACCCTGGTCGACGTACCGAATTCCCTTCATCGCATAATCCAAACCAATCCAAAAATTTTTGAATGGGTTGTGGCTTTTAAATTTTATTTCCATAGAAATCATACTCCGTACATAATTCAAGCAATATCTTAATTTCCGTTAGCTAAACCATCTGGCGAGACATTTCCTCCCACCATTCATTTAAGGCTTCCCTCCCGTCGGCTCAAACTGAACACGTGTAAAATGAGATCTATTTTGGGAGAAATACTGGGTATCTGATTCATTGTTGCGGCAGGTCCGACATCCCCCTAGCATGCACCAAACATCTATTTTAGAAACTCTTTTACACAAGGGAGAAACCAGCCATGACAGATGAGCTTTCGTAAACTGCACTGCTTCAACACGGAGTTGCAATGTCCATCAAGATAACAGCAAGTTTTAAAAAACTCAGAACAATAAAATGCGTGCGAAATACTTAACTCATCAAAATATCTATTTGGTTTGATAAGATCCGTATTTTTGGATAGTAACCGTAAAGACTTAAGAGAGTGTTACCACAAAATTGAAAATATTTCTTCCATTTCTTATGAAAACCATGGTATGTTAGTAAAAATCCATAGAGCCCTTTTCAGAACATGATTTTTTTTTAATATTTTTACATGTAAACCATAGTTTTGAGCGGAGAAACTTTTTTCAAAGTAGTAGTGTGTAATCCCTGAAACACACTGAACTTGAATACCAAGTTTGGTATAACAGATTTTCGCTCTGCTTTATGTTGTTCACACATACAGTGCTTCTAAAAATGCTTTTTCTTGTATTCAGGAAGCCTCAAAACATGTACTTTTTTGAAATCTCGATACTGAGTTTCTGGATGGAATACACTTCCTCTAGTTACTCTATGTAGTAAACAAAGTAAAAAAAACCGATTTCATTAGCGCTTAAGTATTTGAAAATTAAAATATACAAGGGATATCTACGAAATGGTTAACTCTATAGAAATAATTATTTGGCATATTGCCACGTGTATGGTTGAGGAATACTTGGGAAGATATCAAATTCTGGAATTTTGTTACTTAACGTTTATTTTCTGTGCCATGACTTGTTGGCACACATTGTACACTCTAAAGTTCTTAATTCTGCTAATGTTTGAGAAGAACATAAATACGAGTTTTCACATGGCCTTAGCTTATGACGTTTACTCATACCGACCACGTACAAATGGCCGGACAGAACTGTACTGACCAAAGTGTTCTGAGTCACGTAGACGCCGAAATACAGTTAGAATGTTTTTGATGAACCTGGTCATGCTTAACTGGGCTTGGGAAACTTCTACGTAGCTTCTTTAACGTGGGAACGCTGATTTAGCATTAGGTCGCCATTTTGGCAGAAACCGTATTTAAGTGCTACTTAAGGGGAGCCAGAACAACATTCTGGGATGAAATGTCCTAAAATAAGTTATTGCCAAAGTAATCTTCCCTGATGCTTGTAGAAGCAAATAAGGATATTTATTTTCTTGTCCCATCATTTTAAAAGTCCTAAATAGACTCATTTTGGAAAGGCTGCACAGTGTACCATGCCCATTATTAGCCACTTGTAACTGCGTCCTCTCCTTGGTTGTAACCTTATTGAAGAGCACATCCTTATTAGGAAAAGAAGTCCTGGTTTTTCTCTATTAATATTAATCTGTACATTTTATGTTAATTCTTCATGCTTTGTTTAGTAAGTTTTGAATTACTAATGCTGTTTTCAAGATGGGAAGAAGCAATAATTTTGGTGTAAGAAATAAGCATGGGAACCAGTATAAACAGTTCAAGTAATCCCAATTACATAATAAAAGAGTTACAGCCCCTAAAATGGAAAAACAAAGTAGTAACACATGACAATATATTGACTTCGTCAAACCTAACCTCAAACATTGGCGATGAATGTGAAGTGGAAACTGGTTTTTAAAGGGAAAAATTGGTTTCTTCATTGTGTAATGACAGTAATGACAATTTAACTAAAGTAAATAATGATATTAGATTAAAAAGTTTTCAGTTAGTAGATATAGCAACCTTGTACAGTAAAAATTTTAATTAAAATTGTCATGTACGAGGGCACTAAGAAACGAAATGGATTATTAGTGGGTCAATGGAGCTTACAGTTACCCGACATTCGTCATGATAAATAAGGGAAAACCCCGTAAAAACCTTATCCAGGTAACTCACCCTGGCGAGATTCAAACTCGGGACCTCTTGAACGTGAGGCAGACACGCTACCATCTACGCTACCGAGGCGGGCTTTCTTTGGCTATCTGCCACTTTTATGAGTCTTGCAATGCACGCATTTAGTTCCGATTCTATCTAAGCTTTCCTCAACTACGTAGGTTCTACTTCAATCATGGTTTCTGCCCGAAATTTAATTTCCTCCGATCTGTTTTCCTAGATTTTGACAGCTGATCGGCTGCTAGCTGGCTATGTTTTTATTGATATCAGTAGCAAGCTGATCCTGTTTTATTGAGCTATCTGGACCTGTTTCTCATCTTGTTCTGCTTTACAACGTTTTTATTTGATCAATGACCTGCCTAGCTAATTTTCAGTAATATCCTTAGCTAAGTTACTGATGTCCCTATCTGACCTTGCCTATTCTACTGTTATCCCCAGTTTCATCTGTCTAAATAAACTAATTATGTTCAGATGTTCCTGGTTAACATTGCTTTTTTCTGCGTTTTCCGCGACATTCATTTCTTTATTCATTTTTATTTTAACTTGTCCTACTTTATCGCTTCTCAGACGTAAGCAATTTTTTTAAGTTTAATTACTAGTATTTTAAAACACATCGAGATTATAAATTGTGTTATCTTGGTACTGATGTCATGAAGATTTAGTTGCCATGGCCGTTGTCATCAATTCTGTTGAAAGTCCCACGATGTTGCAGTTACCTTTCGAATTCAGATGATCCTAAGTTGGTGGTCGCTTTTTAAGTTTTGTTATTTTCTTGGTCTTATCAAATCCTGTTTCTCCACCGCAGAGTTGAGCACCATATATGGAATAATTGGTAGAATATGGGACTCGTGATACCGAATTTGGGTATCAGGGTTATTTGTGTTGTTGCAACTTGAATAGTACTCATAATTCATGTTAACATATCAGTGGCAGTGCCGTTTATTCACAAACCATTCATTAAAATTATAATTAAATTCAACTAAATATCCTTCTCTTTCAGAAAAAAACTAAACATTTTGCAACAACGAAATTATCTGCTAATTTAATAATTTTGAAGCATAATTGAGTATAATTGTATAACTTTTTATATTTTAACACCATTTTATCCCATTGTTATTTATTTCTTGCTACACAATTATCTTTAGTTATTGTTTCAGTATGAAAAGTTGAAAGATTATCCGAGTTACGTCCAGAAAGTAAGCTCTGTTTGATAATAAAATTAAATTGTGTTTATATACAAAAAAATTATTTATTGCACAAAATTCTACAACTCTTAAACTACTTTTCCATATAACTGCCGAAATTTTGCAGGCGTTTGTCATAGCGCGGCACAAGGTTTTGTATACCTTCTTCATAGAAGTTGGCCGCCTGTGTCTTCAACCAGTTGGAAACATTTTCTTTCAGCTCTTCGTCATTGTTGAAGTGTTGACCACCAAGGAAACATTTGAGATGCAAAAACAGATGGAAGTCGCTAGGAGCGAGGTCAGGGCTGTACAGGGGGTTGTCAAACACGTCACAGCCAAATCCCTGTTGGATATTATCGTCGTATTTGCAGTGTGTGGTCGTGCGTTGTCATGAAGAAACAACACCTTTTGACATCGAAAATTTGCCGAAAAATGTCAACTGGTTTCACTTTCAGAGCATTCAGAAAACGAATCACAGATCTGCTTTCACAAGCGGCGGGACTTTCAATCAACACTGACATTGTAAACAAGCACAACAAGGCGTACGTGGCTGACAGCGATCTCACAATGGCGCACGTTTCTTCTCCTTGATACACAGCGTCTACCGCGCATGTGCGGAACTGCGATCGCAGTGCTGCAGCGGAGATACATTGAAACACAACTTACTTTCTGGACGCCCCTTTTATATTTATCCCCTAGGAATAAAACTAAAATATTGCTTGCCCAGCAAAACAATCTCTAGAAATCACCGATGGTTTTTTGTCCAAATGAAATATGACTACTGAAATGTTATGTGATGGTAGACGCTAAAAGCAACAGCATTTAATAATATAAGTGAGGGATGACTTAGGTGCTGGCATTCTGATCCCGAGTTTGCGAGTTCAAGCCTGGTTTAGTTTGATGGTTTCTACGTGTAGCTAAAAGTGAAATGCATCATATCAATTTTACTGACATTTATGGAACTCCTCCGTGAAACCTCCGACATGCCGGTGACGATAACGTGATTTTGTATAAGAACTGCCATTATCAAAGTAATTATTATATTTATTTCGCTCGCTGTTAAAGGATTGTATTCATGTAAGCTGTTCTTGAGAACACTGACAAAGGAAATTATGTATCTATTTTCGGAACAACTAACACTTAATTTTAAATACTACCCAGTTTAATAATATATTAATTATCGCTAAACCAGAAAGGTAGTAGTATTTCTTTCCAGATAAAACTACTACTTCGAGTATTGGAAATGCATTTAAAAAGAAGAAAGTGAGATTAAAATGGCTGAGGTGTATCTGTGTGCGAGAGAGAGGGAGAGAGGAAATAATGTCATTAAAAAAAGGAACGATATATATCTAAGTCGGTACTGGAGAGTTCTATAAAACCACCTACGTTTCATGTGGCAAAATTGTTTCTGCTTTCCCTTGAGGCTTAAATACTTGTGTACCGAACTCGCTGGTCAGGTGTAAGGAAACTGAATAGTCCTGGCATAACTAACTGATAAGAAACCCGCCTACCTCCTGTAGGTCAGTCTTGCATGCATCGGAATACATTTGCTCGTGTCTGTACAAGACTTCCTGTAATGTCACCGTGTACGAGGCAAATGTACTTCGTATACTAACACTTAGCTTCCCTTGTGGCTTTGATCGACTCAAACACCACATTTTTACTAGTTTAATAATGAGTATAATGTTTTAATATATATACAGGGTGGAAACGTAGAGTCAGACTAAAAATTCAATGCCTTAGCCAGGATTTGAACCACGGATCTTCTTGTTTCCGTCCAGCCGCTCTACCACTGAGCACCTATGGCCAACGTGCCGATATGACATTAAATTCTCCAACTGACTCGTATTTTCCCGGTAAACCACTTAGGAGTTCTCAAAAACACACGAGACAACTACCTTAATGGCGACTTACAACGTGTAAGTACTTTAAGGCCCGGGCTTTATAGTTAACCACTATTAGGTCAATTAATGGAAATTAATTGTTCTTTCACACTGGCCGTGTGTAGGCTAAATTGTAGAAACGTTTTTGTAAAACGTTTTTGTTTTTGTGGAAACATACACTGTCCAGCAACGCAAAGAAGCTCCCTGAAAGGAATGCGCCTCCTTTCACAGTGGAACAAGCACAGCGAATGTGTGTGGCAGAGAACGAATGCTACACAAGAAGAAGAACCGTTAAAAAACATGCGCCCTATTCACTCTGTACACTACAACCGAGAAGATTCATTGACTAAAGTAGAACCTCAGAATGTTTTTGAATGGTCTGTAATTAAACTGACACGGGGCGACAAATGCTACCGAGTGAGGGTATAGAAAACTTTTCCAACCCCCCTTGCGTCTCATTCCAAAGAGACTTTCTCTTCTGTGGTATTCTATAGATAGCTTTTACCGCCAAAAGAGCTGCATTAAAAACGCTCCAGAATGAGCGTGGATTAGGCAGTTAAAGGTTCAACTCCGCGTGCCTCACGCTGTCTGAGTTCGCAGGTAGGTGACACAGCGTGTCGTGTGCTGTAGCTGTTTGTAAACATACCGATATACTCCACGGTAGCTTGCTACTATTAAGAATTTAGTTGGCTTATGAAACCTCAATAAGGAAGCTATTCTTTAGTTATTTGTTTATGGGTGTTTAACTTGTTCTAACAGTCGATGGCGGCAATTAAGCTGATGGACATGTGCAACTTAAACCTTTTAGAGGGAAGTTAATGTTAATGAGGTTGAGGATAGAAGCATTAAATGATAAAAAGAACAGAACAATATCAAAGAATTGTAGATAAAGTTAAACAAAACTATATGCCTTATGCAATGAGACAAGCATTTTATTTCATTGTGTTTAATAATACTAAATAAAGCATTTGTAACTTAAAAGGAAGCTTTTGATTTTGCAGTAACTAGTTTAATGTACTGTACAATTAAGATCATAACAAAATGAGCAACCTTGGAACTGTACGAGTTATTAGTTGACTTTTACACAAAGAACTGCCCTTTGCCCAATTACCTGAAAGCGAGGGTAGGGTCACTGATAAAGAGCAAGAAGCAATGCTTTTGTTTTCGTGGCCGGTACGTCCAAATAACAACTTTTGAGGTTCGAACATCATTGGTACCTGCGCTAACTAATCACAAAATAATATAATATTTAATGCTGCATAAAATTATACCTAAGAGAATTTCGAAGCTGCGACACCGAAATTCGGACTACGGCGACTGTTCAATAAAGAATGATCATAATTTGTTTACGGTCATAATTTTTCGCAAAAAAATTCAATTTTATTATACTCTGTTAGGTTAATGTGAAACAAACACGCCGTAGTCGTTTCATTTTTGGTGCTCCTGGTTCCCGCCTGTGAGAACCAGGCAAGTTCAGACATGTTCAGTATCGCCTACCGCTGCAATGGAGGTAACATGCAGTTAAAGTTGATGTTAGAGGAGGATCCGCAGCTTCTTCCAATCGTAATCACTACTGATGAAACTTGGCTACATCATTTTGGTCCTGAGAGCAAACAGCAAAGCTCTGTGTGGAAATCTCCTTCATCACCAACCCCCCAAAAAAGCAAAAGTGGTTGTTTCTGCTGGAAAAGTTATGTTCATCTCATTCTTTGATATTCATGGAACGGTTTATCAGCATGTTGTACCTGCACACACATCAGTAACTGGACAATACTACAGGGATGTCCTGATAACATTGCAAGTCCATATCAGGCGCAAAAGACCACATTTCCGTGAAGCAGGCTGGATGCTGCACCACGATAATGCGCGGCCGCATATTGCCAATGTTGCTGAATATCTTGCAAAAATCAACGTGAAGTGCATCCCTCACCCTTCCTATAGTCCGTATTTAGCCACATGTGACTTTTTTCTATTCCCTAGGTTAAAGAAACGCCTTCGTGGGAGGCATTATCCATCATCAGAAGCAGTGGTGAAGGCTGCGGAGGCGATTTTGAAAGATCTCTCACAAAATGGTTTCCAGCATGTCTTTGAAGACTGGCAGAAACGCTGGGACAAGTGCATCGCATTCAGGGGAGACTATTTTGAGAAGGACCATCAAAATTATGAGATTGAGTAAAGCTACGTTGTCAAAAAATATTGTGACCATTCCTTATTGAACAGCCCTCGTACTTAAGTTATAAACTACGCAACGACTATAATCGTTCGGTGTCGTTTTTGAACTTGACGTTCGTTAATGTCACAGAAACTCGAGAACGGCTGAAACGATTTGCCTAATTTTGGTTTTGAAATATTTGTTTAAGTCCCAAACAGGTTTAAAGGGCGAGGGAAAAAACCTCAAGTAATAATGGACCGGGTTATTAACTAAATATAAAAGCACAGATTAAAACATTCACGGAACACATACACCTTTTGTTTTCGACAAACAAAAGCATTACAAAGTAGAAAGATGTTCCACTCCTTGCCAAAATGCTCAAAGATATTTCATTTAACATATTTTATTAAGCAGAGTTTATCTTTTGTTATCAAGACAGAAATTTTCTTATGTAGCATGATGATGTACCTTTCGAAGATTAAACATAACATTAATTTCTGAACGCATTATAACACTATAAATATTTGACTACAGACAATTGTCAAATATTGGTGAATTCTTGGATACCTTTTTTTATAATTTGTGTTTGTAAATTCGTGAATGTTAACTGAATTCCTTTGTGACTTTGTGAAGTTCGTAGGAACGTTTTACTGTGGCAAAATTGCGACGAGCTACGTCACATGCTGACCGCACTGATGAACTGCGAGAGGCAGCTAATGGTACTAGTGTTGGTATGTCGGAGTTGCGTTCTAGAGTGTCTGTTTGTTCCGGGGGACTGGTTTTCGTAGAAATAAGTTGACAGAGTTATAAACCAGGATGACGTAGTCAACTGTCACACAGAGTTTTTAAATTCATTAGAATTACCTGGATTCCCACCTCACAATTCAAAATTGAAGGTAGGACCAGTTGTGCTGCTGCGAAACATTAACCAACGACGACTGTGCAGTGGAACGAGAGGATCAAAACGCTAACGAATAACGTCATCGAGGCAACAATCAAGGGAAAGTACAAAGGAGAGGATATCTTGATCCCGCATATTCCGGTGATTCTAGCGGATTTACCTTTTGATTTTAAGCATCTACAATTTCCCGTATGTTTGGCCTTTGCGATGCCCATAAATAAATCGCAAGGGCAGTCAGTGGCAGTTTGTGGAATAAACTTGGAGTTTCCCCATTTCTCTCACGGACAATTATACGTCGCGTATTCGCGCGTCGGGAAACCATCGTCTTTATATATTTATGTACTAAAGAAAAAAAATATTGTTTATCAGAAAGGTTTAAAATGATTAAGTTAACCGTAACTGTGTTTTATTTAAACCCCAATTGTAAAATAAATACATAACTAATCCGAATTTGTTTTTTTTTTATATGGATAAGTTCAGGCAACTTTTATTAGAGGTACCAGGTTCGCCGGGTCAGCTAGTCTTTAATATTAATTTAATGATCCATAGTAGCTCATGTTTAGCAGTAGGTCTCGTCCGTTATGAATTACAAATATCTTAGGCAGTTACTTCAACCAGAGCAGACGGAGTTCAAATCCCGTTCCCATTTTACACATTCTACTGTACTAATTAGTCTAGATAAGATAAGATAATATGCTTTATTGTCACAAACGCTTACATACAGAATGAGCAAGAGCTCTGTTAAAAGGTGACTCGTCAGATTGTGAAAATTACATTGATAAATAAAAAATTGTTACACATATTTACATTAAGATTATAAGCTAAGTTACAGTAATTTGTAAAATACAATACTAATAGTGGAAAACCTACATGTATCTGCATAACACTATTTACAAAATTGAGGTACTATAATTAAGGTTACATACTATCACACATATTCGGATACTGAATAATAGGCCTTGTGTAATACTAGGTTCAATTTCTTATTAAATAGATCTTTGTTCTTTATGGTTTTCGGTTGGGTAGGCAGTCTGTTATAGGCCTTTATTCCTGCGTTATTTGGAGTTTTTTCGAATAATGTTAACCTATGCATGGGTGGTTTCATGACAGTGCTGATATTGTGTCATACAATTTATCATAATTTGAATGGATATATTTAAGTAACTCATAAAGATATTGTGCCACTAATGTTAGTATTTTAAGCTTTTTAAATAGACTCCTACACGATTCTTTTGGTCCA
The DNA here is from genome assembly GCA_030765055.1 of Mantis religiosa. Lineage (NCBI taxonomy): Eukaryota > Metazoa > Arthropoda > Insecta > Mantodea > Mantidae > Mantis > Mantis religiosa. Next base: position 332,905,587 of record CM060948.1, read on the forward strand.
ACCTGTGATATTATGCGTATGATTCTTTTCTGGCATTTAAAAATGGCATCCCACCCCACTGAGTTTCCGCATAGTATGGTTCCATATGTTTACGTTTGGGTTGTGAAAGCGCTGGTTCTCTTACCAACACAGCGACAACATCCTAGGATAAAACACATATATTCATTCAAATGTAAAACAGGAAGAGAGACAGAAGTATGATAACTACCTAAAATCACCTAGAAGTTCTGTTTTACTGTAAAACCTGCCTTAGCTTGTCATTTGCACTGTCTTCAGTATTTCTGGTACGTCTCCGGACGGGGTTGAGGGAAGCCATATTCCCGCGTACTAGCCTGCATAGCTAGTAGAAGGTATGCTAGATCACCAGGCGGCCCTACCGAGGTTAATCGGTAATCTTTGCTTTGGGGTTGGCGCGCCTAAGTGGTGTATCCACTCCCACCCGTCTTGTGTTTTCGGACCAGATTGGGGGGGGGGGGCCTTGTTTATCTTTAGGTCTTACCCTACTGGAAAGCCCCACGGAAGCGCCGGGCGCCCTTCGGAGACAGCTCGGTAACTTCCTGGTACAAGAGGGAGGTCAGCGACGGCTGCCTGTGTACACCCTACTCCTATGTCTACAGTATCATTATTAGACCTTTTATCAATCATCGGAACCCATTTTGACGAACACACTGTAATGCTTTGTGTGCCCCTCTCCTTTAAACATATGCAACCAACCTCAACTACTTGCCATGCATGTTTACGACATAAAAAAGCGGACGGCGATTCGGGAACACCCTGTATGCTGGAACTGACCTTTCATACATCATGAATACCAAACGACTAGACATTTAGTACTTACAAGAATTATTAAGTACTGATATTTTTAATTCCACAAGGAGAATTTCTTATCAACTGGGTGTTTTAATCGGTCTACACTTTGCGAGTCGTGCAATTTCATTACCTATCAGTATCAAACATTTATAAAATCATTCAAAAAGCGCTTGCTTTTCATATAAAATTCCCGATATTATGTACATACCTGCTAACTTTATATTATGATCAAAATCATTACTCTATTATTGAACAAAATATGTTATTTTCTCATCACTTCCTTTAACCTATATTGCGTATTACTCAACATAAAAATTGTTTATATCTACATAATCTAGACAAACAGAAATAGCTGCATAAAACATTTCGTTATAGATCCAAAGAGGACAGCGATTGTCAAATGTTTAAGAACGCTGTATGCTGGTCTTCAAATTCCACACTCAACATAACGTCGCGAGAAACAATTGAGGGTCGACAGGAGTTGAAACAATGACAAGCTATTGAACAAAAAAACATCTTAGAAATGTTTTATGTCACAAATAACTTACTTGATATAAATTGTGTGTTTTAAATAAATATATCTACATTTACTATGCAGTACATTTTCATCTATCAACTGTACAAAATTCATTCGAACGAAGAAGACCTCTGAGATTTTTCGCAGAAAGTTTAAGATATTCTATTTTAGGTACAGGTCTTTAACATATGCCATTTTAATCAACATACATGGAGCAATTTTCTAAAAATGTTCCATTTAAAGGGTAGTTTAGGCTATAACATCTTAAGAAGCTACACAACTGAAGTATTTATCCAAGTTTTCGTTTTTCAGTTAGCCTTTTCACAAGCAGATAAGTGAATGTTTTCGTAAAATACTTTTTGTTTTAATCAGAAGGCCTCAAAACGTGTATTTCTAGTGAAATCTCGATATGGAAGTTTCGGATGGAGCACTTACACTACTTCGTGCGAGAAGTGACGTATAAAACATTTAATGCCATAGTAATCGAATTTTGTTGTCGAAGACAAGAGACGAGCTCCAAGCGTTCTTCACCCAAAACAATTATCCCGCATGACGTCACGCGTTTGCTGGGTTACTATTCTTGCCGACGTTGGCAGCGCCTCCAAACGGATTTAAATAAAACGTGCAACTTGTTTCATTTTCCGAGAACTCCAAACCTCATTTTGGTTCCTCCCGCACTGGTTTTGTCTGACGTCATACATATGCCTCCGGCTCAAGGGCCCAGCTGGCGAAAAATCTGCCTCACATAGCAACATCTTTAACTCTCAAATCGGAACACATATTCGAAGTAAATATCTTCTCTTAAATAACATAGCTGGTAAAATGCTTTTTAACTTCTCTAGGTGAAGTATCATATTCAACTTTAGTCCGCCTCGGTAGCGTAGATGGTAGCTTGTGTGCCTCACGTTCAAGAGGTACCGAGTTCGAATCTCGGTCACGGTGAGTTACCTGGACAAGGATTTTTCCGGGATTTTGCCTTATCCTTTAAGAAGAATGTCGGGTAGCTTGAAGCCCTACGGACCCTGGACTCATTTGAGCATTTCACCCATTTAACTGATCAACCGATATGACTTAACGTTGGAGGACGTAAATTTAAAACAAAAACAAAAACAATAGTTTAATACAGATTTCACTGCAACTACAGATAGATTTAGGAACTCCCTAAGCCAAGGAAAACCAATTTCCGAAAAAGGCGTTAGTCAAAAACAAAAGCTTGATCTAAAACCAAACTTGATAATTTATGTTCGACGCCTTGCAAGCATACCACAGATTCTCAGAAAAAAAAACATCCTAAACCATCGTTGATGCATAACATTAAGAAATATCACTTTTTCAAACGTGGCTCTAATAAATTTTCATAAAAAATGAAATGTACATTTTTAGTTTCTTAGGAATGTCCTCTTCCTTTTGAATGACTTTTACACAACTGGCAAACGCGAAACATGAGACAAAATATTGCTACAGGAGCGTAGTACTTGTTAAAACACGCGGTTTATGTGCAACACCCTTTTTTTTATGCAATTGGCCATTTCCGAGATATTTGCCCGCCTGGGTAGCGTGGTGTTAGAGTGTCTGCCTCACGTTCAAGAGGTCTCGAGTTGGAATGTCGGTCAGGGTCGGTTACCAGGATAAGGTTTTTTCGGGGGTTTCCCTCATCCTGAAAGACGAATGTCGGGTAACTAAGTTCTATGGACCCTAGGCACATTTCAGCACAGTCTGAATATATTTCCACAATTTAGCCTACACACGGCTAGTGTGAAAGAACAATTAATTTCCATTGATTAACCTAATGGTGGTTAACTATAAAGCCCGGGCCTTAAAGTACTTACATGTAGTAAGTCGCCATTAAGGTAGTTGTCTCATGTGTTTATGAGAAATCGTAAGTGGTTTACCGGGAAAATACGAGTCAGTTGGAGAATTTAATGTCATATCGGCACGTTGGCCATAGTAGCACAATGGTAGTGCGGCTGGACGAAAACCAGAACATCCGTGGTTCAAATCCCGGCTATGGCATTGAATTTTTTAGTCTGACTCTACGTTTCCACAATTGAGCCTACACACGGCCAGTGTGAAAGAACAATTAATTTCCTTGATTTATGTAATTTAAAATTTCTTTCATGGCGTAACTTTTTCCATTTTCAACATTTTGAATACATCTGAATTGTTTATGCCGACTGAAAATATCTGGAATATTTTCATAATTATAGCCTTAGTTGTTGATTTAGGGTTTGAATAACTTAAGATTGTTTTTCGAAAATTAAAGATATGAAAGAGTATTACTTTTAAATAAAGGTTTAACGTGTTTTGGATTCTAAAGCAAACTATATTAGAAGGACAAGAACGTTTTATATGTTCAAAAGGTTCAATCACCAGAAATAATTATCTATTTTTTGCCAAGCACAGGTTGCCATGAAAATTAAAGTTTTCTTATAATTAAGCTTAACAATCTGTGACAAGTGTAAATGAAACAGACTGAAACATGCAGAGATTGCCTGTTTGAATTCTTGTATAGCGCATAGTGGGTACTGATTTATAAGAGGTAATATTTAAAGAAATAAGTAGAACCAGACTGAAAAACTGAATGCCATAGCCGGGATTTGAACCACGGATCTCCCGCTCTGCGTGCGGTTGCTCCAACCAACATGCCTGCATGACATTAAGTTCTCCAACTGACTGTTTCCCGGTAGACCACTAGGGGTTCTCAAGTGGATCTACTCATTCAAACCTTGGCCTACACGCGGCTAGTATGGAAGAAATGATTATTTCCATCAATTTACCTGAATAACATAGTGGTTTAGCTATGAAGCCTGGGACTTATGTACTTACAACATAGTAAGTCGCCACATAAGGTGTGTGTCTTTTTTTTGTTTGTTTAATTTACGTCCTCCAACGTTAAGTCATATCGGACGATGAATGGAATGGGTGAAATGATGCTCAAATTAGCCCAGGGTACATAGAGCTTAGAGTTACCTGACATTCGTCTTTCAGGATAAGGGAAAACCCCGGTAAAACCTTATCCAAGTAACTCACCCTGACTGAGAGTCGAACTAGGGACCTCTTGAACGTGAGGCAGACATGCTACCGCCACGCTGCCGAGGCGGGCGGGTGCGTGTCTCATAGCATATGAGAAACCCTAGTGGTCTCCCGGGAAACGTATGAGTCAGTTGGAGAATTTAATGGCATGTCGTCAAGTTGGCCGTAGTAGCTCAGTGGTTTAGAGCAACCGGACGGAGAGCGGGAGATCCGTGGTTCAAATCCCAGCTATGGCATTGAATTTTACAGTTGTCTCTACTCATTCAAACCTTAGTCTACACACGGCTAGTGGGCAAGAAATGATTATTTCCGTGTAAAGAAATAGTTACAACATACAATTTCCAGTCTATTGTGTATTTATTTTGGCAGGAACTAATACAATAAGGCTTCCCTACAGTGGGATGTGGTAATCGCCGTTCGATTCCGTGACCGCTCACTTTAACTCATGGATTTTTCATTTCTCCGGGTCCATATGGAACAGGTTGCCCCGTCCCTCATTTCTTGCACGCATCATTTGTTGTATTGTCATCCCTTTTAGGGTCGACGTGGTACGGTGCTTATCGGCACTCTTTCCGGGAATCCCATATTTAGGGGCTTGAGAGTGCTGTTGGGCATCAGTAGGTACGAGTTTATTCTTGCACACATCGCCAGCACAAAATTTGGATAGTTTACCTGCTGTTCTCTGCCCTTCTGGATTTCTTTGTTCTCATATCAGTGGAGCCTTAAACAAAGAACTCTAGAAACACTTTACAGAAGCGAAAGTGATTGCAATTCGGTATGTGCACATGCTGAAACAGTTTCATGTGTTAGCTGTAAGAGGACAACTATCTTCCAGTAGGATGGAACTTGTGCACATTTCAACCTCGTCATCGCGCAATATCTGAATTGTCCGGCAGATATAGCCACAAAATAGGAATGAACATAAGGCAGGGCTAGGCGCGGCTGGTGTAACACTCACTAGCCAATGAGGTGCGTGCAACGTTGTATAGTTCAACGCGCGGACGGGCTTGCTTTGCTGAACTCTACGGATAATTTCTATACGCGCTCAAAACATACTAAATACAGAATTATTTTCTTTTCCCCATGTTACAGAGATATTTATTCTGAGGGTGATTGTCCAAACCCCATGTTTGTAGCACATCTGGTTTCGAAGATATGGAAAGATAAGACACCTAACTACAAAGAAAAGAAACATTAACTGCCATTGAAGAAAAGCACACACATGCTATGCTGCAGTTGTATTTTTACCTTGCATTCAGTAAAGTGGTGATCTTTTAAGAGTGCACACGTGCTTTTCAAAGTTAGTAAATATACCGCCTAGTAGTAACTGCGAAACAACTTGTAAGATTTTGCTTAAGCAGGCTAGAAATATTCTTGTTAATGTGTAATCCTTTTTCAAACAGTTGTAAATTAAATACAAATTCGAAAGTACAAATTTGCACAAGGTTGTCACGTGAGTGCTTTTTCTGTGACGAACATTGATAAACAAGGCTAACAGTTCACCAAATTACTAATAATAATTATAATAATAACTATTACTATTATTACTACTATTATTAGTATTATTATTTATTAATTATTATTATTATTACTATTACTATTACTATTACTATTACTATTACTATTACTATTACTATTACTATTATTATTACTATTATTACTATTATTACTATTATTATTATTATTACTATTATTATTATTATTATTATTATTATTATTATTATTAGAGGTACTAGGCTTTTACAATTTTTTGGACTGCCCTCTGTTTTGGCCCACGCCACTGCTACACAGGACATTCCATTAGGTATATTTACAGACGTGTTACAATATGTATAATTACAGAATAGTCACCTATTATTCCTTCTCTTTTTTTTTTACAGTCCATATCCACTTGTCTTTTACCTTACTTAAAACTGTCCTATGTTTTTTATAATTTTTGTTTAGAACCTTGATTAAGTTGATTCTCTTATTCATCTTTGGTATTTGATATTCTTTCCTCCACATGTTTCCTTACAAACAGTATATGTTTTATAGCCTCTTTGTCCCCACAAAATGGGCACTCGTCTTTGACCTCTTAATCTCCATATCCCTGCTCTTAAACATGCCAACCTCTGTTCTCTGCTAATTGACTAAACAGTTTCTGGATCTCCATGTCTTCAAATCTTATTCTAGCCCCTTTCCAAAATCCTCTATAATTAGTTTCTCTCTTTCTCCAAATATCACCCATACCATTATCTTCTAAATTATTTCGTAAATTACTTACCCACCCTTTATTTGGTAAACTTGGTTCTTGATACCTCAGGCATTGTTTCAATATATTCCCCTCCTCTAAATCCAATACTTTAGTGCCCTTTCTATAATTAACCGTTTCCTTGGAACTCTCCCCATTTCAATTACAGCTACTTCATTTGCAGTTGATATTGGCAGCCCTAGAACTTCCTTACAAAACCCCCTGTGTACATAATCTAAGGCTTCCCATTCCTTTTCCAGCCTCCATATCTAATACCATATAGCATTTGTGCCTCAACCACCTTTCTAAGCATTTCATTTCCATTTCAGGTGTTTTATACAAACATCCTCTTACAGCTGCCATTGCTGCTTTCCCTTTTGCCAGTATACATTTCTTTGCTTCTCCCATTTCCCTCCTGCATCAATTTTCATTCCTAAGTAATTACATTCACGTACCACTTTATTTTCTATTCCCTCTTTCTGCCACTTGTCATGTTTAGTCAGTTTGGTACCTTATTTAAAAACTACAATTTGGGTTTTATCTCTATTCAAATTTAGGCCCCAATCTGCACAATATTTATCTATTCTTTGTAAAGATATTTTAAGCCATTTATAGTAATAGCCCGTAATTATTAAGTACTTTAATGAAACAAGAAGTGGTCAAGTCTATTACAGGTAGTATACAATTATGGCATCATTAAAGTTCAGACTATACACAATTCGTTCAAATGCCACTACTTTGTTTCACTGTGGAAAACTCCATTCTTTCGTGGAACACACCTAATTAGTGTTTTGTTTTACGTGCATATGAACGACGACTGCGCAAGTGAAAATTCTTATCTGATTCACAGGTTTAAGGTTCAAATTACATATATGTTTTCACACACATGCTGAAATATTAAGCGAACTTCTGTCAGTGTCTGTGTATACGAAGGCTGTTGAATAAAGAATGATCACAACTTTTTTTGACAGCGTACCTTTACTCATCCTCATAATTTTGATGGTTCTTCTCAAAATGATCTACCCTGAATGCGATGCACTTCTCCCAGCGTTTCTGCCAGTCTTCAAAGACATGCTGCAAACCATTTTTGATATATCCTTCAAAATAGCCTCCGCAGCCTTCACCACTGCTTCTGATGATGGATAATGCCTCCCACGAAGACGTTTATTCAAGTTAGGCAATAGAAAAAGGTCACAGGGGGCTAAATCCGGACTATAGGGAGGGTGAGGGATGCACTTCATGTTGATTTTTGCGAGATATTCAGCAACAACATTGGCAATATGCGGCCACGCATTATCGTGGTGCAGCATCCAGCCTGCTTCACGGAAATGTGCTCTTTTGCGTCTGATATGCACTTACAATGTTTTCAGGACATTCGTGTGGTACTGTGCAGTTACTGATGTGTGTGCAGGTACAACATGCTGATAAACCATTCCATGAATATCAAAGAATGAGATGACCATAACTTTCCCAGCAGAAGCAACCACTTTTGCTTTTGGGGGGGTTGGTGATTAAGGAGCTTTCCACTCTGAGCTTTGCTGTTTGCTCTCAGGATCAAAATGAATTAGCCAAGTTTCATCAGCAGTGATTACGTTTGAAAGAAACTCCGGATCTTCCTCTAACATCAACTTTAACTACATGTTACCTCCATTGCAGCGGTAGGCGATACTGAATATGTCTGTACTTGCCTGGTTCTCACAGGCGGGAACCAGGGTACCAACAATGAAACTACTACGGCGTGTTTGTTTCACATTAAGCTAAAAGAATATAATAAGACTGGATTTTATTGTGAAAAATTATGACCGTAAAAATGATGATCACTCTTTATTGAACAGCCCTCGTACATCTCAGATCACTTGCTATGCAGGTCCATTGAGACAAAGACAAATATATCTTCCATCTCTGTCGCTCGCTCGCTATGGAACTGGCAACGCCAAGAAAGTATGCTAACTGCATTGCCTGTTCCCCTGTTCATTCTTATTTTGTGGCTACTGTAACCGAATGGCCTCCTAGGTCTCCAGATTTAGACCCAATACACTGTTTTCTTACAGAGTTATTTGACAAACACAGACTACGATGTTAAGATCCAGAGCTTTCAGCAGAAATGACGTTGTGGCCAAAATTACACCAAACATGCTCCAAATTGCATGGAACGTGATGGAAGATTTTATCATGGCACCACTGAGCATGTGAGATCCAGGCAAGGAACTTTGGCATGAGTATAATAAATAAGTTCACTATTTAAAGTTTACTTACTTTGAATACTTTCTAACCGCACACCTTGTATTTGGCTACAAAATGTACGGGATAAGAAGGTAAGAACTATTTTCACAAACGCTAAAGTAAACTGTCTAACTTTAGCATGAAATATCTCAAAAATAAATGGCTTTGAATTTAAGTTAACGTACAGATAAAATTTGGTAAAAGAAGTTACAATACTTTCATGCCGCAAAAGTTAATTTATAATGTAACAGCTTTAAAGCACAAACCAATCACATTTTTACCATTATAGAGAAGTACGGGACTTAAGCTGCTTTGTCTAATTCCTCCTTTTCAGCATTTTTGAATTATTCAAATGCTTCTTTCATCGCAGTATATAATTTATTAAAGACTTTCGAGAAAGCTTCAGGGATTAAGGATTTAAAATCGCACAGCCTCCGCAAACGTGAAACACATAACAAACTCACATTAAAATGTTGAAAAGTCCAATAGCTTGCACGAAAATCAAAATTAACAAATACCATATGAGTCAGCTGCGCCTTATTCGTTTGCAAGTTAGGCCACCCATCATACAGCACGTGCGGCTTAGTCCAGTTTTGCGCTTACTAAACTGTATTGCTTGACGTCCTTTGAAAGAGGAATGCGCAAAATTCAGAGGAAAATCGGTTTAACGTATAAAATGTACTGTTCGCTAAAGTACACCTCAAAAACATACGACTCCTTCACTGAGAGCGAATTCCGGTTACCAGGCGATTTTACTAACTTTTTATTGGAGTATACATGGCGAAGTAATTCAATAAACGCCTCGCCCACCTCGGTAGCGTAGATGGTAGCGTGTCTGCCTCACGTTCAAGAGGTCCAGAGTTCGAATCTGGTTACAGTGAGTTACCTGGATAAGGTTTCTCCAGGGGTTTACCTTCCCCTGATAGACGAATGTCGGGTAACTCTAGGCTCCATGGAATCCGGACTCACTTGAGCTTCAATTCACCCATTTCATTCATCGTCCGATATGACCATTCTGAAAAAAAAAAGCCTCGGAAAAATGGACTAATCATATGTGTACGCTAATAACGTCAGCTAAAATTAAAATCGCGGATTCTTGTACTCAGAGCAGGGGTTAGCTGCCAAAAATTAGGAAAAAATTAGAGGCACGCCTCATTAGTACAGTCAAAACGGATATATTATTAAAAACTGTTTATTTATATTTTTGTTTAAACAACGTCTCATGCAACTCAATTAACATACATAAGAGCTTTTGCCATTTGTGTAATACTTATTAAAACACACAGAAAATTATTAAAACTGTCTAAAAGGGTTAAATCAAGTATGAGAACTCGCGAGGTCGCAAAGGTATGGTCAAATTTATTTATTTATGGTTACGTCATCTAAAAAGTACCTTATGACAAAATAACTTACATTTTGACCCAATATTTCAACAACAGGTTCCCAACACATCCACTTTCTGAATTTGTCCTAGGTTTCTTTGTGTCTTAGTAACTTTAGTCTCTGGAAATTTTTAAAGCAATGAATATCGTTTTTTGCCCAAAATTTGACATTTTTGTGGCCTGAAGTAAAGAAGGTGTTCTTAAATGCACGTCGCAATAAAACCCAGGGCAATTTCTATTTACTGTGTCTCTCTGAAGATCTGTAGCAAGTTTCATTAGTCTAACACTAAAACTGCGACGAAAGGAGCATCTTAAATGATGAAAAATTCTGAAATTTTCAATAACGAGAAAACAAGGATAAAGCATTAGAATTTATATCTAACACTAGCATTCACGTAAATTTCTAACTAGATTAGAGCATTTAAAAATGGCTTGCGGAGGCTATCTAAGCATTCTTTGGATTCAGGAAGGCTTACACCATTATATTAGACTAAGTAAAAAGAGGAAACCGTGATTTTTGAAAATGTTCATTAAATTTCAGATGCATGTCCAAAGGAATAATTTGAGTGAGGTAAGAAACTTATGCGAGTGCAAATTATTAGATTTTTGACGTGCAATTTTTTGGGTTAAGTACCAACAATGCGTACTTATATGTAATGCAAAAAGTAAACCATATATGTTGAAGCATGCTCCAATTGCATTCCTTAGCTTGTCACAATAAATGGTGACATCTGAAAAGCGGGTCAGGGCAGTATGCGGGGGGGGGGGGGGGCAGACATTTAACGCAATAATAAGAACAGAGCTGCTTGTATTCCCAAGTTGGTCTGCACGCCCTTTGATTTGTGGCGCTTCCTCTGATGACGTCAGTGACCATACGTCACTCCAGTGCTTTATTTAGAGGCGGCAGAAAAGCAAGCCCTCATGCATTTTCATATTATATTTGCATGCTTTTGTCACGCGCCATGCTTGTTGCGCACTCTGGCGGTACATAGCCCTGAACAACAGTCTTGATTCTTGATTACTTCAGCTTGTGTTGGGGGGTCGCTGATCCAAAATTGCTATTTTCGTCTTCACAGTTGTCCAGCTTCTGTCTATAAAAAGTCTCAAATTTGCTAACATCCAGAAATCAACAGAAATTAACCCTTTCCAGCCCAAATTACAAGTATCCTATATAAAAGGTAAGTTCCGTTATTTTAGGTTTCTAAATGTTCCATAAAACTACAAAATGCCTTGGATTTGAAAGTTTTGGTGCTGGATTAAGAATTTTTAAAGTGGTTATGGACCCAGTGGGAATACAAGACGGGAAAATTCTCTTGACTGATCAAATAAAGAAGACATGTGACACGTAATTCAAATCATTCACACGAAAAAGAGCAGTGAGGTAATCAAAGGACTTTACACTAGTTTTACAAACAGATGAGTATCGTTTTCAGATTCTTATACCATAGTATCTGTTAGTAAATCTGGTGTCACATGTTATAATGCATATATGTATACTCATGTTTTTATTCCCTATTACAATATAGAGCAAATCACTTGTATCCAACAGTACATCATGACAGTTATTTATTGTAGAACTATAGAAAATAGTTTGTTTTTTCCATGAAGACATAATGCCACTTCAATTTTGAGCACCTAATTCTGGACTTGGTTTTCACACATATCTTGCACCTCTGCTTGTTTTTGTTGTGCAGTGGCTAGTGACCAATTTGATCAAATCTAACTTCACTAACTGGATAAACAGTACATTTCTCTGGAGGATGTAGAACATCCTCCGACTCAGTGGATGGTTGATCACGTTTCCTGTTCACAACCTTTCCACTCTGAAGTAGTACATTGGCTATTTCCAGTCGAAAAGGAAAGAAAGATATTGCATTTTCTTTCTGCTGTTGGCAATATCGTTTATAAGTGAGCCAAGCAATGACAACACATATGTTAGTAAGATGAAAGATAATTCGGAGAGAATATATTTTTGCCATCAGATTTATTCTGTACAGTGCAACAAGCAGTTAAGTGTTTATTATCTTGCATGTCCTGATCTCTTTCAATGTTATTTTCAATTTCTTCATCTGAAAATCTCCAAAATACCTTGTCATCAGACAGCTATCCATGTAGTAGGTACTCTAGCATCTCCTGTCCTGATCATTTATATATCTGAAAGCAAATAAACTAAATAATTGACATGTAAATGTTTGCACATAACCTTATTTTGTAGACTTACGAACTGCCGTAACTTCCTCCCACTAGGGCCATATGGACCCACCACTTTTTAGCTCATAGCGCAATAATGTTTATCATTTATTATTGCAAAATATGTATTATCTTTGGTACACCTACTATAACAGTATATTTTTTTAAAATGTAAATATTATAGACTTACCTCAAAATTATTGCATATCTCAAGAGCAAAACAGTTGACAGCTATGCATTACACTTCGAAGTGTATATGAAGCTATAGGAAGCCTTATACTCGCATGTACTGGTTGATTCTGCCGTCTGTCTCCAAGGAAAACACTCAGAAATGCATTCGTGTCATGTGGAACAACTGGGATTACGTGAATATTGTCTAAATGTTAAATAAAGTTTGTGGGTCCATTTGGACCCCTTGGCCTGGAAAGGGTTAGCATTTTCCTTGATTATTTAATCGTAAAAAAAACAAAGCTGTGAATTGTTGCAGATCTCTTAATGTTACTTCTGGTCTTTGACATCTGGACTACGATATTACAGTAAGTAACCAGGCTCAGGCGGTTTCGTCTGTGGCCCACATTCGGGAGGTGCGGGTTCGATTCCCGTGACCGACCTACTTGACCCAAGGTATTCCCGGGTTGCTAGGCGAATGCTGTGTAGGTTAATTACATTCCCCGAATTTCCTGTTCCTCCATTTCATCTCCATTATCATTTTACATCATCTCTCATCTGGTGGTCTCTTTTAGGGTAGAAGTGTCAGTGGATGTTTCGGCGCTGCATGGCAGGGTGATATGCCACTGGTAAACACTTCCTCCTCCGGTAGGACGTGTGACTGTTATTTCAAGTTTATAATTTTTAAGAGTTCATTTTGAATTATTTTGGAAAGAGTAATTTGTACAAAAATAGACATGTGAAATTGTGTAGGCCACAGACTGATACAACGCAAGTTAAATGTTACATAATAGTGTTTTTATTGGTAATTACAAGAATGAAATTACCTAATGTGATGACGTGGACCAATAAAAGAGAAGTAATTTACTGATGGAAGCATAGAATGCAGAGAAACCAAAATGATCAGAGAGCTTAGGGTCTTTCTGCAAGCGACTGTCTTAAGAGTAAGACATGTTTTTGTGTCGCTCTGCGATTGTGCACAAAACATTAAGTTGTGAATGCATTTGTGTTGTACTAGTGGAGTGTGCCAGAGATATAGAGTCCATCGATACAACAACCTTTATTTGTTAAAGGAAAGCGTTTATGTCATTTAAAATTTACTAGAATTTAAAATTGTTTCATGGAATAAAACCCGCAATATTTAAAAGAGAACAACTGTTTATTCTCCAACAATTGCAGTATCAAATTCCTATGCCCCGAGACTGAGCCTAGAGGTATGAATCATTGCTCCAGAGCTGTCGTAGAAGCTACAAGATCGCTAGACCAAAGATGAGAAAGTAATTATCAGCATCTTCCATCATCCCATTTGCAACAAACAATGATCGCAAACTAATCGCCACAACGCAAGGCTTCTAGAACGTTGACTTCGGTCATCATCACATTTTGCGATCGAATACTGTTGCAGACGGTCTCCTGGCCAGCCTAGGGGACCCTTGCAGGACAAAGGAGGGTATCCCACCTTTGGCTGTACTTGCTTGCCGGGGAGTTTCCAACTGGTATAGGACCCTACTCTCTGCACTGTCATGGCTCCTTGGGACGGCCGCTGTCTCCTCTCGCCTCATCCCACCTTAGGTTTTACTGGCTTTCCGGGCAGTTTCCAACTGGTAAAGTGTTAGGATCGTACCCTCTGTACTGCCATGACTCCTTGGGGTGGCTACTCTGTGTCCTTTTGCCCCATCCTTCTTACCAGGGACGCCCCACTTGGGGCACAGGTACAATAAATCAAGAATGGCCGTAGTGCCCATTCCCCTCCGACCGTAATCCAATCCAATACAATAAGTAAATAAACATTGCATTTCATCCAAATATTTAACACCGAGTGTTCACATGTGTTGCCTATATGGTCTGAACAAGATTTGGAAAGACTTCTAATTATTGGAATTTAACATTTTATTTCCTGTATGGCAAGTTTGAATACGTCTCTGAACCAGTTGGTTCACATTGCTAGATGAAGGGATAGAGTCAGTGAACTGTTGAATGGTTCCTGCTTTGTCAACAAAACAATGGAAGATTTTAGGCAGCTCATTTTTAGTCATGTAAACGCAGAAGTGGGATGTGCCTAGCAGGAAGGAAGAAATTTAGCACTGGAACCGCCAAAATGACCCTACGGTCTTGAGAAACGCTGACTTATCAACTGGCGGCCATTTTGGTGGAATCTCTATTTAAATGATACAAGTGAGTACGCGAGAGGGATTAGTAGAGATCTGATAACAAAAGTCTGTTGGTGTACGTTCAAACCGAAAAAGTGAAGATAGAGTATCAACACTAGACTACATCCTTCATATAGCAAACCGTTCAGACACTTACGCCACCTTGAACCAAAGGTACAGTTCACTGTCATAATTTATATAATATTTCAATTGCACCCCTGATCTCTTCAAGATGAGGGAGTGCCTTGTTCTGCTCTGCCAAATTATAGAGTGCATTTGTTAATGTAGTTTCACAATAGACGTTATCTTTAACCCTTCTCATGTCCTTACTCCCAACCAGTTACTTCTACCATCTGTTCCTTAATTATTCCACTAGCTACGTCCCTAGTTGTAGCTTAGAATTGTAAGTCCTTCATCCCCCTTACAACCCTAGTTGCAACACATGTTACGACACCCCCTCAACTCAGAAAAGGAAAGCATTAAGGTATTTTTAGAAAACGGTCTGTGAGTGGATAGCATATCTCATCATAACTCAGAAACCAAGATATTGGTTAAATATCAAATTGTATGTACCTATAAACTCCAATAGCATCTTCTAAGGATGCGATACGAAGATTTTCAAGAAAATCATGCTTAGATGTTCTTTAAATTCAGGCGATATTTATTAGAATATCATATAGTGTACATACTTCCATGGCAAATCACACGTATATCTCAGTGGTGAGGCGTCATTTTCAAAGTGAGAAAAGCTCCAATTTTCATTAAAATAAGAGAGAATGACTCAAAGAACTACTCTTCAGTACTCTACAGCCACACGCAGGCTGCAAGAGATAGACACAATCTTACTACACAAGGTAAACCAAACAATTAATGCGAAACCTTTCTATGGAGAGCACCAAATCTGACGTATTCCTTCTAATTAGTTTGAATTTTCCAATAATTATACTTTTCCCAAATGGGACGTTGTAATAGGATTTTTTATAATTTTCGTGCATAGAGAACCGAATTTCAAAGTCATCACATAGCCATCGATTCTAAAAAGCACTGCACCTAAAAGGAATATAACGATTTCCACCCATTTTCATCATGATTAACATAAGGTACCGACAGACCCAAAACCATCCGTACTGGCTACGCGGTGTTCTGCATGTCCACGCCCTAACCGCTCGTCGCCGATTGCCGCTATTACACAAAGGCGCAGATGAAACCATGCAACATTTCAAAAACATTATTAAAGACTTCACTTGCTTATGTTCTTAAAGGAGATGCTGAAATTGGCCAACGCCGTTGTCCATACATGTTTGACATCTCCATCACTCACCATAGTTGTCGCTGAGAAATGCTGGCAATTTCCTAATTCTTCCAGTGTGTAGGTTTTTCTTGTACACTTTATGATTTATGTTATCTCAGAGATGGAAATCGCAGGTGGTTACGTCAAGCGACTGAGGGGACCATAAATCTCTACTAATAATTCTGTCATGAAACACATTTTCAATAGTTCTGATCGAAAGATTGGTTGCAGAGCTGTTGCAGTCTCTTGCTGGAAGAAAAAGCAAAATTTCTCTCCTTGTCTGTTAATTCTCTAAAAACAGTGCAACTGTGCATTCACGCATGTACGGGTGTCAATTGCTAGCTCGAAAAAAATTTGGGTCTAAAACTTTTTCTACTAGTAGAGAAATGGCGGCACTTCTCAGCGTCAAAATACGGCGAATGATGTGTAGCTTCCGAAAAGGGTGACAAACATGTATGGAGAACGGCGCTCTCCAGTTTCAACATCTCCTTTAATAACATAGGTAAGTAAAGCCTTTCAAAGTACTTTGAAAAACGATGCATGGTTTCATCCGCGCGTTTTTATATTAGCGGCATTCGATAACGAGCAACGAGGGTACGGACAGGCAAAACATTGCGTAGTCGGTTCGGATGTTTTTGGGTCTCTCGGTAGATGGAAAAACGAATGTTCGTAAAAATAGTTTGTACAATGGTAAATAGAGAAATCATGCAAATACAACACTCCAGCTGTTCTTAACACTATTTAAAGACCTTCCTTGGTCAAAAACTGCTGAAATAAATTAATTCGTTGCGGGAATTTTGGAGCGAACGATTCTAGGCCTAAATTTAAGGTACTGAGTACACCTGAGAAAACCCTCGGTCTCTGGCGAGACTTTTGACGTTCCATTCACAAACCGCACCTTAACCTAATGACGATTGAGATATGCAATAGTAACCGAGGAGGTTTTAAGCGTTAGGGTGAATGAATATCAAGCCTGATCAGATAGGATAGCGACAAGCGAATCGCAGCGGTATCCATAACGTTCCCAGACTGAACATCGGCGAATCTCTCCCATCACCGTAGTTCGACTTTTTTGATGTTTTATTATATACCTATCTGTATGACACACAAAATTTATAGCTATCTTCAATTTTCTGGGAATAACCAACGAGATCTTTTTCATTTTAAACCATAAGGACTGACAAAAGTTAATTATACAAATTATGATTCCGATAAAACATGTTATGTAAAATAACGTATATATGGCATTCACAATTTCTAAAATATTTGTTTTTATTTGTGAAAAATGTCAAATACTTTAAAGTTTTTAGCAGTAGTTAGCCATTCAATAGTTTGCCATACATATTCAAGGGCAGCGCATAGTGAAATATCGGAGCATGACCTCAGTCTACTGTATTACTCTTATTTACTACAAATTTCTGTTAACCTTTATCCCGACTAAAAGTTCAAAATATTTTTGAAAACAAAAAAATATGTTCATTTACTTTACACAATAGAAAAACTTGTAATAAAAAAGAACTGTTTCAGTAACTCACCAGTGATGGATTACTGTCACCTGTCAATTGTTTGGGGCTGCAGTATTCAACACATGCCTTCTCTACATTGTCCATTATAAATCTCTTAACTTAAACGTGCCGGCTTCATAGAAGAACGTCAAACCCCAAGATATGTTTGTTGCCGGATAAGTACTCCGTTACGTAGTGGCATTGATTGGCTGTTATAGACTTTCCACAAGGCTGACAATATAGAATATTTCCACGTGTTTGGAATTTATCTGAACATTCTTTAACGTACTGCTGCAACCCAAAACTAACACTACCTTTTACTTTCTGCATTTCGGAATATACACAAAGCATTCAACACGTATGTTAAGTATTACCCGGCACTTCTGAACTGAACTGAACTGAACTGAAGGAACAGGAATAACTAACAGGCACAGAAGAAAGAAGAGCTGTTTGTTATAGTAACAAACTATTTGCTGACCTGTTTATTAAGGGTAGACCAGCTGAAGGTCATTCGCCAACAACTAACGCGCAACGTATACCTACTAGTCGTGTTGAGTTCAAGTACGTTGTGGAATACTATGACATCGAAATGTCTTTCCTGCGAGTTGCGTGTATATTGCCACCGATCGCATTATTTCGTTGAAGCCGCGTGACCAGACAGTGTCGCGCAGTGCTAAACGCTTGTCGAGAGATAGAGAAACAGAGGAAGAGAGAAACAAGAGACATGTCTGGATAGTTCTTTCCTTCTCTCGCTACGTCGTGAAAGGCCGTCAAACTTCGGAAGGTTTCGACAACAATGGCTGGGAGGTATAAATAGCACCACGCACGGATGAGTGAGGAGTGGCTAGTTGAGAACATACGCGCAACACTAACAGGCCTTCCCGGTCTGAACCACATGTATATAACAATACTAACGCATGATTAACACTTGGAGATGCCCAGGTTTCTTGGTCACCACCAAGAGGCAACGTTGACGCGCTCGTATGCATCGCATGCCAGTACAGTAGTTACCACATACTAACCGGGGTGCTATGCGGGACCCAACAAAGAAGCATGATAATAAATGCACGCAAAATAATATAAGAATTCACGAAACTAACACGTGGAGGTTTTTTTAGTGAGTATGCCCGGCCCCTCAGGGCACGGGGACCCTCACACTGTCGGCCATCGCACGTGGGCCGTCGCCTGTAACTGAGTTTTTCCCCTCCACGGTACAAAAAAAGAGAACTGTTAATTGTGTGTGTGTGTGTGTGTGTGCGCGCGCGCGCGCGCGCGCAGCTGTGTAGTGGACCTTTGTGTCTAAAGTCTCTCTAGTCAACACATGTGCAGTTTGGTCACCTCCTTTGACGAACGCTTATAGTCGTTTTACAACACTGACCCTCCTTCTGCCAGTCCTTTCTGCAAGGTTGCCATCTTTCTCTATACGTCATGGGTATCGTACGAGGTTATGTCCAATACTACGAACCTCACTAATTTTGACACCCACCCACCCACCCACCTACCCACCCACCCACACACAGCTTAATGCAAAACGATTAGAACGAAGACTTAACATATCAACAAACCTCACTACCATTTTAACAGCACATGGAAGGCTTAAAGCCTATTACAAGAAATTCAACATGCACCTGCAACAGAGGAGACGAAACTACAGATCACATCCTTTATGAC
This sequence comes from Mantis religiosa, assembly GCA_030765055.1. Lineage (NCBI taxonomy): Eukaryota > Metazoa > Arthropoda > Insecta > Mantodea > Mantidae > Mantis > Mantis religiosa. Next base: position 332,924,757 of record CM060948.1, read on the forward strand.
TGCATCAAATGGAAGGACCACAGGGAAAAACTAAGGAGGGAAGTGGCGAGTACATAAACCAGCACTTGTGGGACAATATCTAAGGGACTTTAGTGAATATGTCAACACAATCAATCTAGAAAGTGCTGAATAACTAAATAAGTAAATTAATTCTTAGTGACTGTGAATATAATCTAAAAAAACACAATAATCTCAATACCTCAGATAATATAAACAATTAATCTGAAAGCAAAGCAAACCAGAACATGTAATATTACAAGTGTAATGGAACATGGGGATGAAATAAGAGGGAAAAAAAAAAACCACATGCAAACGCACGCACACACGCAAACGCGCACACACAGCCAAGCTACAATTCTACTGGATTCCATAATAACCCTTATCTTATTCACAGTGCGGTATTTGAAACCCAGCTGCTTTAGGAGGCCGCACAAAGTGCAATGTCCATAACGAAAATCACAAATTTCTTGCAAATGTGCAACCAATTCATCTAAAGTGGACGCTCTACCTTTTGCATAGAATCTATAAATTTCTCGGCGAATGAAATCGCGTGTGCAATTATCGAATCATTAGAGAAACGTTTCCTTCTGTTTTCACACTTGATCGGCGACTGTGGTATTCCTTTCGTCACAATTTTCCTTACTGTATTTCTGTGAATACGCAGAATTTATCAGGTTCATATTGCATGACCCCTTACCAAGACTTTTTTCACCACATGTTTATAAGCGTTCAAAACAAGCGCTTCAATATTCTTAAAAAGAGTTCCCGTTATAACTGTGTCTTTTTGAGGCTTCTCCAGTAATAAAACTCGGCCCATTTATTCATACTATTGTCTTCACTTTGATTATTTCCACTTGACTGAAAGTTATCTACTACTTCATTTGCATTTACCACTGCATTTACCTCCCACGGTCTCCGCATTGTGACACACAACGAACTTCTGCACGTAATGAAACAGATCAACTAGAATTTGGAACTTTGGCAACTGAGACTCTACGTGGAGTAAACATGCGACTGTCATTTCCAGAAAATCAGTGTTGCTATTGGTCCTCAACGACAGTTTTCCATTTCTGAAGTGTGGAGATAGATTTATGACGGTCATTAGTGTCCGGTAGGGTCCGTTTCCTTTGAGACGCAACTGTACTCGCGTTCACTAAACAAACTTTACCGTAAGTGCATTCTTTTATGACGCGTCATTTTAGAGCCTGTAAGGGGTGTACAAAAGGTATTTCTACTGAAATAAGGAGCATTTTAAATTACATCAAACAAGACCTTTTCATTCTACGAACCCACAAACTCGCAATATGTTTATATTGTAGCGAGCTGTTGACACAATCTAATCTAAGGTCACAGCAAAAGTTCCCTACTTATAACTTTCTTGCATATGCAAGCCGAGTGTAGGACAGCAATAACGTAACCCTATCAAGGGGCTGGTGGTTATGTGATGTCTTAGAAACTAATTTCTCTTTGAACGGCTAAGAGAAGCTAGATGAATCATGACTTCCCATTTAAGTAAACTAGAAATATTGGAAACTTTAGGCAAATATCTGGAAATATTTTGGAAATCATACACTCCACAAAAAATATAATAATCCATATGTTGTGTCTTAACCAGGTTTACATTATTTATGTAGTACGATTTCATTACATTTCTCTTACGGTTTAAAAGTTATGCAAAAGTTTTTAAGTTTTTAGAGGACTTCCACGGCTTCTCCCAGAAAACAAGATATATATTTTATTTGACATGTAAATATATCAAGCATAAGGACTCTGGACCCTGGACTCATTTCAGCATCATTTCACCCAATTCATTCACCGTCCGATATAACTTAACGTTGGGACGGACGTAAATTACAAAAAAGGGTTAAAGCATCGAAAATTGTTGAGCGACTTTTGACAAAAATCAAGATTCACAAAAAACAAATAAAATCTATGTCAAGGGCACTTTGAGACAGGGAAGTTTCTTTAATGCAAGGGACGTCCATAAAGTAATTCAATTTATCTCCGCTGCAGCGTTGCGATCGCAGTTCCGAACAAGTGCGGTAGACGCTCTGTATCAAGAAGAAGAAACGTGCGCCATTGTAGGATCGCTGTCAGCCACGTACGCTTGGTTGTGCATGTTTACAATGTCGGTGTTGATTGAAAATATCGCCGCTTGTGAAATCAGATCTGTGATTCGTTTTCTGAATGCTAGGAAAGTGAAACCAATTGAAATTTATCGGCTGCCAAAAGGTGTTGTGTTTCTTCACGACAACGCACGACCACACACTACAAATGCGATGAAAAACATCCTACAGAGATTTTGCTGGGACGTGTTTCACCACCCATCGTACAGCCCTGACCTCGCTCCTAGCGACTTTCATCTGTTTTTCCATCTCAAATCTTTCCTTGGCGGTCAACACTTCAACAATGACGAAGAGCTGAAAGAAAATGTTTCCAACTGGTTGAAGACACAGGCGGCAAACTTCTATGAAGAAGGTATACAAAAACTTGTGCCTCGCTATGAAAAATGCCTGCAAAATTTCGGCAGTTATGTGGAAGAGTAGTTTAAGAGTTGTAGAATTGTGTGCAATAAATAATTTTTGTGTATCTGTACACAATTTAATTTTATTACCAAACAGAACTTACTTTCTGGACGTACCTCGTAAATGTTCATATATAATTATTGGAAGACAATATCAAGTTTGATAGCTAACCAACTTTTGGTTTTTTACTTATGCTTTAACAGACAGAGAAAGAAAGAAACAAGCATACACACAAATCACTTTCTAAGAGTTATGTTCGTTTCAGGGGCCTCAAAACATGTATTTCCGCGAAAATCTCGATATTTCCTGCGAACAGGAACCGTATGGGAGAGACAGCACAAACACGTGTATTTTGTTTTCGATTTTTGATACTCTACTGTCAGCTATGTTTTTAACGGTTTTCTGCGAAAAACTGGCATGATGTCGAACCTGAGAACTGCAAGATCCGTTTACCAAATACCTGCAGTTCACTGGAGTAGAAACCCAAGCAACATGCAGCTTGCTGTAAATAATACCTGTGTCTTATGAAAACTGCGACACCTGCCACGGTACTTCAATATCGTTCATGTTGACTTAAGGCTCCGGTGAACCAGTGGCGGCTCTTGGGATTTAGTCCTAACTCTCAACCTCGTCTCTAGATTAGTTACATGGCAGCTCTATTTCGGAGAATCAGTGGCGGCTCTTGGGATTTAATCACAGCCTTCAAACTCGTCCCCAGCTTAGTTACAGTGCAGCCCTACCTCGTGAACCAGTGGCGGCTTTTGGGATTCAGTCCTAAGCTTCTACCTCGTTCCCCACTTATACTTCAGCTTTACTTCGGCGAACAAGTGAATTTAGTCATGACTCTTAATCTCGCCCCCAGCGTGGTTACACTGCAGCTCTACCTGGACAAAACAGTCGCAGCTATATGATTTAGCCATGACCCTTAACATCGCCCCCAGCTGAGTTACATTACATTTATATCTCGGAGAACTAGTGGCGGCTCTTCGATTAAGTCCTACCTTGAAACTCGTCCCCAGCGTGGTTACACCGTAGCTCTACCTGGGCGAAACAATGGCGGCTGTTTGATTTAGTAATGACCCTTAACCTCGCCGCCAACTTAGCTTCTCTCTCTCTCTCTCTCTCTCTCTCTCTCTCTCTCTCTCTCTCTCTCTCTCTCTCTCTCTCTCTCTCTCAATTTATGTCCTCCAACGTTAAGTCATATCGGACGGTGAATAACGTAGGTGAAATGTTGCCCAAATGAGTCAGGGGTCCAGGGAGCTTACAGTTACCCGACGTTTGTCTTTCAGGACAAGGGAAAAGCCCGGAAAAACCTTATCCAGGTAACTCAAATAGACCGAGATTCGAACTCGGAACCACTTGAACGTGAGGTAGGCACGCTACCATCTACGCTAACGAGACGGGCATTAGATGCAGCGCAGTTTTATCTCGGCGAACCAGTGGCTGCTCCAAGATTTACTCCTAACCTTTTAACTCCTCCCCAGCGTGGTAATACTGTAGCTGTACCTGGGCGAAACAGTGGCGGCTTTTTATTTAGTCATTATCTTCAACCTCGCCGCCAGCTTAGTTGCAATGCAGTTATATCTCGGCGAACCAGTGGCGGCTCTTGGGAATTAGTCTGACCTGTCAACCTTGTCCACAACTTAATTTACAGTACTCTTTATTACCCGTTCTTTGGCTACAAACTCACCCCTTTCCTTTTAAATGCTTGGAACAGGTTGAAGTATCGGATAGACAAAATAAAACGGAAAAGTTTCAAGGAATACACAGGAAAACAATGTGGAATATCACAACTAACACGTTTCCATATCATGTCAGTCCTTTTGTGTAAATAATCGCATAAGCATCGCTACAATAATAGAAGAGTAACGAAACGTGATCTCACAATTCTATCTTGTTTTAGAAAACGGTGTCATATAAATTGCAAATCAATATAACTGAAGTGCGATCCATGTAAACCTGAACCATTTCATTATGTCATTACTTTTGAATAGGACACATGTGCAACTTTGGGAGAATATAATATTTAATTGGGAGATTACATTACACTATTTACATCTCAGAGAAAATGTTGGAAGTGTTCTCCACCAGCATCTATATATGTTTGCACTCGTCTCACCATATTCTCTGAAGTTTTACGGAGAGTATCCTCGCCAATGTTACTTATTTCGTTTCGAATGGATTCCTTGAGAACATCAATTGACGTGGCCTATTCTTGTACACTATATTTTTAGATTACCCCCCCCCCCAACACAAGAAAAAATCCGGTGAGGATAGGTCAGGAGATCTGGGGTCCACAGACCTTTTAAGATTATTCGATTTTCAAAGAAACTGGTTACAAGTTCCATGGTGTCATAAGGTGTATTGAACGTTGCTCCATCTTGCTGGAAATAACCTTCCCTCAGTTCGATATCATCCAGTTGCTCCACAAATGTTTTGAAGATACCCATACAAACTTCAGTGTATACAGTCGTATCAAAGAAAATGGGACCAACGATCCTGGAAGCTGACACCGCGCACCATACTCCAGTGGGTTTTCGTGGATCACTTGGGGATTTACAGCGGTCCAATATCTCGTATTTTGTGTGCTAATGTAGCCTGACAGATGAAACCATGCCTCATCCGTAAACCATGTTTTGGAGAGAATGTCTGGACGTGGAATAAGAGTACCCTGAAACCATCGACAGTAGCTGATTCGTTTAACATAACCTGCTTCTTTCAATTATTGCACCATTTGCACTCTGTAAGCCCGTAATCCCGATTTGTTCGCAGCTCTTTGACATGTTCCATATGTATACCCTGATTCCTAGCTCAATCGACGCAACGATTTGTTTGGAGAATTCAATAGCCTTCTGCGAACATCTGTAACAGTCTCTGCATTCAATGGCGGTCTATGTTTTCCACTCTCACGAATGAGTATACCAGTTGTCTCCAGCTTTCTTACGAGCGATAAAATTGTTGCTTTTGTCGGAACATCAGGTACATTAAATTCTCTTCAAAATTCCCGTTGTGTTGTTACCAAGGAATTTGTCTAACAATATGTTTTCAAAATGTAAACACACTCTTGTAGTGAGTACTGCATGTTGCTGTTATGACTGCACATTTAAGACTCCTCTGTCAATTGTTAGTGTTGACAATTCCTCCAGAGCCATGGAGATCATTAAAACAAATTTCCACATTCTATAATCTTTCAAAGGGAAACTATGGTCTATTGAAATTGTTCAGCTTTATATGTATCGCACTGTATATTGTGCTTTTTTGTACAAGTAGCTTTAGTAGAAATAGAAAAGACAAGAAGAAATGGAATAATAATGGAAAGAATAGTAAAATTTTGGTATAGGTATTTAGCCAACGAAGGGGAAATTATGAAATTATGCATGAGACAGCAAAACAGATTAGTGAACTCAAATAGTTGGTGGGCAGAGATAGGAATTGTGGAAACAATAGAAATGGGAGATATATGGAGATTAGAGGAAAGGAATACAAGCGATGTGGCTAAATGGTAAAATGCAGAATAGAAGATATAGAAAGACAGGGAATACAGGGAAGTCTAGAAAATATGAAAGCATTACAATTTTACAAGCAAATAAAAAGAAATTGGGGACGAGAAGCATATGTAGATTACTGAAATAGGCAAGAGAGAGAGAAGGGTTAGCATGAATGAGAACAGGAATAATATTTCTAAGAGGGATAAGAGGTAGGTAAAAGGGAATTTGTGAATTGTGTGGGGGAAACGAAAGCATAGAACACTATATTACAGAATGCGAGGAGGTTGCATTGTGGAGAAAAAAAGTTTTCAGAAGAAAAGTGGGAGAAGGTAGAGAAGAGGATAGTAGCTACAAAAATTTTAACGGGAAAGGAAATGAAATGTGTAGTGTTTAACGCCCGCTTTTACTACATACGGCACCGCAGGCGGTGACACTGATGATACATGAGATGAATATGGAGCACCGGTGGAATGAGATGGCAGGGGAAACCGGAGGTCCCGGAGAAAACCCGCCCCAGCGCCGTGTTGTCCACCACAAATCTCACTTTGCGGTCGCCTGGGATCGAACCCGGGCCGCCTTGGTGAGAGCCAAGCGGTGTAACCACTGAGCCACGGCGCGGCCAACGGGAAAGGAGGAATGAAGGTAACAAGTACTGGTGAGGTCTTGCAGAAAGTAAAAGAAAAATGGGCCAGAAATGTAAAGAATATGAGAAAGGAAGATGAGGGGGAAAGGGGCTAATTAAGTAACAAGAAGGCATGGAGGTTAAGAGCTACCTCACAGAGCAGAAGACCAGGGTGTCATATAAGCCAAGGTAGCAACAAATAAATGTAGCCTAAAGTTGTAAATTGTAAAATTTTGGAACATGCACAATAAATATATATCATATAATTATTAATCATTATGATAGTAGTCATTATTATGGGCCAAGCCATTTCATTTTCTGTTGTAAAGTTTTTTGCATCTTCCAAAACTATATTTTCCAGAGATTTTCACTTTCTATATTACTTATTGTACTTAGGGAAAATGTATTCTACCCACAGTTCGATATCTAAATTACATCGCCTCTCATTAGCAATAACAAAGGGTAATAATAAAATAATTTATAGGAAATAAGTTCTTCTGTGGAGAGTATAATTATAAAGGGACGTTGATAAAATGCGACAGGAAGATGAAAGAAAACATCTCCCCAGGAAACAAAGAACATTTTTCAAAACGTTCCATTTTCTGAAACTGGATAAAATGACTATTTAAAATAACGTATCTTAAATACGTTTACCTGAATCAAATTTTTGGAAATAGCCTCCGTAGTGATTTATATTGAGAAAGAAATTGACATGAACTTACGTAAGTGATAAACTATAAGTGTTAAAAGAGGACGTATTTACTTTGGATATCTTCTTCATCTGAAGACAAAATCTTTGCAGAAATAGTTCATAAGTGAGCCATTATCACTTGTATCTCATTGCAGCTACGACAATATGTGTATTGAAACTATTTCTGTTCCTCCTCTACCTACATTAAGTAACCGGTAGAGAAAGCGAAAAGAATTTTGTAACAGTGGCAAGGGATGCTTATTCTGTTTTTATTTTAGGCATGGACCAGACGCTGGCCAAACACTGGGCCACGTTGCCACACCTAAAGCTGCTCTGGCATTGGTAAACCAGTCCTCGTCATATGCGTTGTGGCAGGCATCCCCACAACATTTTGGGTTTTACAATATCCTCAACCTATAAAAATCCAATTAATACCGTCCTTCAATTTCTTGTAATTGCATTTTTATGACTGATGTTAAGAATCTGTTTGTAAACGCCCCCTTTTTGTCGTGTCTCATCATTTCATTTGGCTTTTGTTTTCAGCACTTTTCTCGTTTCTATTGTTTTGCATATCTTCATGCCGTTGCTTGTTTGACTAATTTGTCAGCTATTTCATTTCGAATGCGCTTTTACCCAATTATAAAAGAATCTGACAGAAGAGGGTTTTAAGAGTTTACGTAATATTTTCCATGTTTGACATTATTTTCCAATAAGACTAATGTAACTTTGATGTCTGTTCTACAGTTACAGGATTGCTATCTGCTCTGTTCGATTATTGATCTATCTTCAATTACTGTCCCACTTTTTCGTTCACACAGATTTCTTTTATTTCTGCATTGCGTTTTGTCAACTGCTGCATCCTACTCCAGATTGTTGTATTTGCGTAATGTTTGTTGACATTTTCCAAAACAAATTCTTCATATGCTGAACACACATTCTAATGATTACAAGAAAATGAAGCTAGTTACAGTGAAGCAGTAAGTATTATACAAATATAACTATATGTAACAAAAACTTAACTTATCTTAAGAAAAATGATGTCAAATTTTCTAATCAGCTAAATTAGTTGAAGTTGAAATTGATTTCACGAGCTCTTGTTCGCGTCGTCAGTCAAAAACACATTCTTCGTTAAGGAAGTTACTATGTTATGTTTTTTCAATATTAACAAAATCAGAATCAACTGCTGGTATTTCAAAATTCACTACACGATTATTTTTAATGTAAATTTATATTGAGGAATTAATCCTTTAAGGATTAACCTTACAACAGTAAGTCGCCACAAGTGGTTGTCTCAAATATGAGAACCCCAAGTGGTCTACCGGGAAATAAGAGTCAATTGGAGAATTTAATGTCAGGAAGGCACGTTGACCATGGTAGCTCAAGGGGTAGAGCAACTGGACGGAAACCAGTAGATCCGTGGTTCAAATCCCGGCCATGGCATTGAATTTTTCAGTTGGCTGTAATTAATTAAAAATCACTACACGATGTTTATTTTTTAAAATAAATATATTTTCCCAAACCATTAAATCTATCGGGACATTTAATTGCTCTAATAACTTAACTTCAGGATTTAGTTCATGGTTAAATGACCAAAAATGATCTGCTACAGCTGATTTATCAGTTTGTTTATGCTTAATGTTACGAAACTTATTTTCCTTCTGATTTTCAAATTACGTTTCCCCCGCCTCGGTAGCGTAGATGGTAGCGTGTCTGCCTCACGTTCAAGAGGTCCCGAGTTAGAATCTCGGTCAGGGTGAGTTAACTGGATAAGGTTTTTCTAGGGTTTCCCTTATCCTGTTAGACGAATATCGGGTGACTAAGCTCTATGGACCCCGGACTCATTTGAGCATCATTTCACCCATTTTCATTCATTGTCCGATATGACTTAACGTTGGAGGACGTAAATAGCCGAAAAATGCGTTTCAGCTTACCAATGTAAACCTGATCACAATATAAGCAATTAAATTGATAAATACCAGATTTTTCATAACTAGGAATTTCATCCTTTTTAGAGAAATGTAAATTTTCAATACTATATTTATTTTGAGGAGCCAAAGTTATACCAAACTGTTTAAAAACTTTTTTGAAATTGTTTATTAAACCAAGGATGTAAACTATATTTTTCAAAATTATAATCGTTTTTTATGCTTTCAACTTCAACTAATTAAACTAATGAGAAAAATTGGCATCATTATCTTAAGATAATTGAAGCTTTATGTTAGTTATATTTATTTGTATAAGGCATTCTAATGGTATGCCATATTCATTCGAAGACTTCAATCATTGAATCTAAACATTGACATGAAATTTCACTTTGTAATATATTTTACGTGACAATAGCAACGTGAAAAGCTATTTGCTACATTGACATGATTTTTTTTGTTCCTGTTCAACAAAAAATTCTTAAAAAACTTAGTTTACTATTTACTAGAGGTATCACTGGAAGTAAACTGTAGTGAACAAATGAATATTTAAATATTTAGTGGTAAGTAGATGAAAACCGAAGGCTTTAAGAGTGTAAGATTGGAGCCTATCAAAAGTGATAAGGTTTTTACGTGAATTATTGTGAAATTATGAAGACGTTTAAGGATACCTATGACTGAAAGTTTGAAATCCTGAACTAATAACGCTAGCTTTAAGATCTATACCACAGATTTAACTTAGTGCAAATATAAGAATTTAATGTCATGACGGCACGTTGGCCATGGTAGCTCAATGGATAAGAGCGACTGAAAGGAAACCAGGAGATCCGTGGTTCAAATCCCGGCCGTAGCATTGAATTTTTCAGTTTGACTATCTATACATTCATTGCATTTTTTCTGTAATTATATGAATTTCAGACCTATATGGCTCAACAGAAATTATGCACAGAAGTTAAGTGTATATACAAGTTTATCAAAGTCACTAACTTAACAATGCTTTACAATGTAACAGCACTTGTGAGTGACATTCCGTGAAATACTTTCTTCTGTAATAACAAAATTCCTTTTACATGGCTACTACTTCTCCAGAACAAGACACAGAATGCAAAATATGCTCATCTTCCATGTTTACTTGGTACACAACTCTTTAAATTCCTATACTCTATCTCACGCTAGTTTAATCCTGCTGTAAACAACAAGGCGGAGCTAACTCAACTCGCTACATGCACGTACATAAGTTTTGCAACACTAGCAGCGCTAACTTCTAGACAATAAATAAATAGAGTTGGGTTACACATTAACTTATTAAATCTATGAGTTGGTTCATTTCTGAAAAATAGTCATGAACTTTACTGCGTATAGCACGTTTCGTAAAATCGTCGTATTTCTCCACGCGCTGTTTGTATTTACGCGATTTTGCGGTGTTCTTAGAGTTCCGGATGCTTGCTGTTCCATTCTAACACAATGTATACTACTTGCGGAAACTTCAAGGAGATCCCCAGTTTCTTTCCCAATTACTTTTATAGACGATTCTGGGTTTCTTTCTTTAAACACCGCGAAACAATGCACGATCATTCGCCCCTCACCACTTCTTGAAGGTTTGCCTCGATTGTGTTTTATTTCGGCGGAAGCACCGGCCTGCTCTATAATGAAAAGCTTCCTGATTTTAAATTGTATATACGTAGGTAAGTGTTCCTGGGCTTGTGAGGTACGCAGTGTTAAATATCAGAAGCAACTCCACACTGTAAACAATAACATCTTAATCAGCATTCAGCTCGATACAGACCTCGTTGTGAGAGACCTGCCTGGTATAGCAATGCAAAAAATATATAATAGCAGTGTCCTTTAGTAATTGTTAAAAAAATGCAGCTTAACTTGACATAATAAGTTAATAGTGTATATAATTTCACCTGACTTCTGTCTAATCTGTATATACTATACAGAAAACATCTTATGTGGTATGTGAAGCAGAAAGATTAAATGTGTGACTATTACGTTTATAAGAATCGAAACATTTGCATACTTTCCTCTCTCGGATATTAACTCGCACAGAGCAGTGATCAGAAAACTACTTACAGTACTGTACTTAAAGGAGAGGTTTATCGTACACATGTCTGTCTTTCTTCCCACCCACATGTTTACAGCAAGATTGAACTAGGTTGAGGTATATTGCTCTCGAACATTTTGCAGTAAAGTGTTTGATATGCTTTTGTTTCCTAAGTTAATTAACCACATCTATGCCAAGAAATTTAACGTTTTCTGAGTGCGAGTCCATAGAAATGTTTCTTGAGCTAAATATCAAGTTTCATTCGGTTAAAACTCATTAGTACGAAACCAATATCTGCTTCGGAGAAAGCATTTTCCGGAATAGCTCTAAGAGTATGGAAATCTGAGCTAGCATTAAGAACACCAGCTTTATCTGCATATAATGTGTAGCTAGACATAAAAGACGGTAGATACAATCATTCATTATTATTTTAAGGAAAAACCAGTGAGAAATTTAAGAGCAAAAGTAAATTAATTCACAAAAGCTATAATTTCCGTATGTTTACAAAAAGCTTGTTCTTTAACCATCGCAAGGTATCAGCTCTGGAAAAGCATATATGGGGCTTTTTTCTACCCCAAAGTGATTCTAACAACTATGTGGCGATAAAGTGTAAAATATTTACACAAACATGACTTTATTTTGAGACCAAAGTACATCTGTTAAGTTAAAACTCCATTACTAAGTTATGTAAGTTATGTACTAGCCATGTCTGAAATATATATATATATATATATATATATATATATATATATATATATATATATATATATATGTAATGTATGTAATTTTTTATTATGGGTGCATTATCACTTTATAAAAATCCTGTTATAAATAAACTTTATAAAACTATTTTAAACTTTTAATTTAAACTTTAGGTTAATTTAAACTTTATTATAAAGTTGTTACTAAGAGTTAAATCATGAAGCCTGGGACTCAAGTACTTACGATAGTAAGTCGCCACAAACGGTGTATCTCGGATACGAGAGCCCCTAGTGGTTTACCGGGGAAATATACGAGTCAGATGGAGAATTTAATGTCAGGACGGCAAGTTGACCATGGTAGCTCAATGGGTTGGAGCGACTGGACGGAAACCAGGAGATTCGTGGTTCAAATCCCGGCCATGGCTTTGAATTTTTCATGTTGACTCTATCCATCACCTCACCACATTGTTTCTTCACTTTCGTGTCCTTTGATCTTGTGCAGAAGTCACGTCTTTTTCGTTTCAGAATTGGTACATCTACATCGTGGTCCTGTTGGTTGGCATTTAGAAGATCCTTAAACCAGCTTGAGTTATTACTGAACGAATGCGTTGTGTTCTACACTGAGGGAGAAACAATTCGTCTCTCAATTTGAGGTCTGACTAGCTCTTTTCCTAGTTCTGAGAGAAATTCTCTTCTCGCGTTTTTACCTCTCATATGATATTGTGACTCTGGGTTCGTGAAATAAAAAGTGCAGGTTTCAAACACTAAGAATTGTTCTTTATTTACGTTGAAACACTTTAGTCAACCTGACAGTTCAGAATTACGTTACATACACAATACAACTTGCAAGGTCAACCACCACAAAAGAGCTCACTTTTACATCTGTTCAGGCACACGCGCCCAATTACCGACTGACTGACTGTGGCGGGTGGCGGCTCCCTTTTTATAGCTTCCTCTCTATCCGGAATGTTCTCAAACAATAAAGACGGCGCTAGGAGAAAGACGAACTCTAGAAATCAGTCTCATTTCTCCCACCGTTTCGGCGAGCTTTTATCTCCGCATTGACTGCCCGTCTCTTTGAACTCATCCCTCGCGCCTCCTCGCTTCAACAATGCGTTCGTGACAATATAAAAATTTACAGTACAGGACGTAAGCACTGAGGCATGCTAAGTCAAGTATATCAAGAACTAGAGCAAGTGGCCACCTTCTTGTACCACGTTTCACTGAACAGTGACTAGCCATCTTATCTACAGTATCAACACCTGACTTTGTTGAGTTGTAGCACATTATCACTTAAGGGTTTTTATTTTTTCACGTCTTTCTTCACGTCTAACTTCCACAAAACGCAATTGCTGTGTTTGTGTTTTTATAATAATTTGTTACAACAGTGCCTGTGTATCTATTGTCTACGAATTTGTAACAACAATGGACATACTAATGAAGGTTTGGAAGGTGCATTGTTGCCAAGTTTTAATTATTGTAGTAAATTTGTAATTTAACATGGAAAATCACATTTTATATCTGGGGTATTTTGTGACCCTGCTAGAAAAAATTCAAAATTCTATGCTACCGACCGTCATATTACCATAACTTCGAGGGCTGTTCAATAAAGAATGATCACAATTTCTTTGACAACGTACCTTTACTCATCCTCAATATTTTATGGTCATTCTCAAAATAGTCTCCTTTGAATACGATGCACTTGTCTCAGCGTTTCTGCCAGTCTTCAAAGACATGCTGGAAAACATTTTTGAGATATCCTTCAAAATCGCCACCACAGCCTTCACCACTGCTTCTGATTATGGATAATGCCTCCCACGAAGGCGTTTTTTCAAGTTAGGGAGTATAAAAAAGTCACATGGGGCTAAATCCGCACTATAGGGAGGGTGAGGGATGTACTTCACGTTGATTTTTGCAAGATATTCAGCAGCAACATTGGCAGCATCCAGCCTGCTTCACGGAATTGTGGTCTTTTGTACTTGATATGGACTTGCAATGTTTTCAGGACATCCCTGTAGTATTGTCCAGTTACTGATTTGTGTGCAGGTACAACTTGATGATAAACCATTCCATGGATATCAAAGAATGAGATGACCATGACTTTCCCAGCAGAAGCAACTACTTTTGCTTTTTGGGGGTTGGTGATGAAGGATATTTCCACATTGAGCTTTGCTGTTTGCTCTCAGGATCAACATGATGTAGCCAAGTTTCATCAGCAGTGATTACGTTTGAAAGAATCTCCGGATCTTCCTCTAACATCAACTTTAACTGCATGTTACCTCCGTTGCAGCGGTAGGCGATGCTGAACATGTGTGAACTTGCCTCGTTCTCACAGGCGAGAACCTGGAGTACCAACAATGAAACTACTACGACGTGTTTGTTTCACATTAAGCTAACAGAATATAAAAAAGTTGAATTTTAGTGCGAAAAATTATGACTGTAAAAATTATGTTCATTCTTTATTGAGCATCATTCGTATTTTGACAATTTATAATAAAAAGTACACAAAAAGCACATCTGGAAAATGAGAAGTCTATGTTGACATTAAAACAGTTTCTACGTAGTCACAGCAGCCTTGAGGGTCTATAAAGGCCAAGCAAGGGTTAACTGATACTGCCTAAGAGAAAAGAAAATGATTTTGCGCAACAAATTTGAATGTTTAACAGCACACATCATTTATGTCAAATGTCTTCGTTTTGTGTAGTGAGGCGTTTCCGAACTATTCCTTGTCATTTGTTTTGTTGTTCCAATATTTATACTTGTTTCAAGTAGAAGTCGTTTTGTCTTGTACTTGCAATGTTGAAACCATCACATAGCCACAATCCCTTAACATTCGCTTAAGCCCACTCTATTCTTGCCATTGTACCTACAAGGAACCATGCAATAAAGTCACTCTCACAATATTCCTTGCAAGAGTAAGTTTAAGGAGTCCTGTAAGTACACACTGGAGTTTTTAATGTTACCGTAGATGATATTGGCAAGCTTGATTGCTTCTCAATGAAGGCAAATACAGATGTGAATCCAATACCTCTGCCAATATTTGAGTTTATGCCTCAGGGTGGTATGCGTTAGCCTTATAGAAGCATTTGTAGGAATTTGTTTACTCATTTACCCTGCTGCTGTCGGTTTATGTTGTATCGATTTGAAAGCTGTGGGCGAAAATCGATATATGCATGCGACATAGAAACATTCTACATGCAGACAAGGTTCAGACAGGAAATGCGTGTTGGTACAGTTTTACATATCTGTCCCCTCGCGGCAACACCCGATAATACCTCATTTACTTACCACTTCTATAATGGAATCTTACACTCACATCGCGACTGTAATTAATGCAGCACGGCATTGCCTATTCCCCCCCCCCTCAACTATGTCCATGCTTACTGGAGTGAAATACAGAAGATATCTATATGGAGGCAAATGTTTCAGGAACAAAACGTCTAAAAGGACACTGTATGGAATCGCTTGGGTGAGACTTATTAACGGATCTGTCCCTTGGTTGGTACCAATAATAGATTACATTCTTGTCCGCTGATTATTTTGTATTTGGCTGTTTGTTGTAGAGAAAATAACGCAATTACTTTGAGGTCCAATGAAAAGTGGTTTGTTCGGACCACAGAAGGCAGAAGATAAACACATTTCCATTACTTCTGTGACCTTGTTGATGGAGAAACGTACCCCGACAGGCAGTTACCTTGTTCACGAACATTCTCACGAATGTTCCAATGCTTCAAACAGTTTACTTAGTTTACTTAGATCAGGGAAGACAGTGGCGGTGTGACGTCAGCTCCGTCAGCTCTAACCACCAAATATGCCCCCGAACGAAAGGCAGGTTAGCGTGTGATGTCACCGTGCTGATTTCTGCTGCCCAGGAGGAAGGAAATAGTTTGATGTGTTGGGGCTCCGATAGAGTAGCAAAGACAGGAAACGTATCGGGTATTAATAATATGTACAACTTACATCTTGGGTGTTGTAATATTAATACTGACTGCTTTAATTACACAATTGGTCAGTTTATAAACAAGCTCTGTGCTATGAGAAAATATGTAAAACTTAACTCGTAGTTTATCTGAAACTGAAGGTCATGTATGTATGTTATAAAGTAAATAAAATAAACAAAGTAACTTTCTCTGCAAATTAGAGGAGACCCATTCAGAACAAAATTACATGGACATTTACCCACATTTTCTGTTTCGTTTTTCTTTAACTAGTTTATCAATTTTAGGACGTAATGTCTAGTATATTTGTAATCAGAGGCTGCATATTAGATTGTGGTCCGACAAGGTACTTCGGAGTTAATTCATAACAGAAAAAAAAATTTGCTCCCACACACATGTCGAGCCAAACATACACAATGGAAATTAATTATTCTTTCACACTGGCCGTGTGTAAGCTAAAGTATGCAAAGATAGAGTCAGACTGAAAAATTCAATGCCATAGCCGGGACTTGAACCACGGAGTGGTTTACCAGGAAATACTCGAGTCAGTTGGAGAATTTAATGTCATATCGGTACGTTGGCCATAGTAACTCAAGGATTAGAGCGGCTGGACGGCAATCAGAAGATCCGTGGTTCAAATGCCGGCTATGGCATCGAATTTTTCAGTCTATCTTTCCACACATACACAATTTCAATGCGTTAAGTGAATACAACCTCGGAAATCTGGCTTGGTGGATATTCTTGTAAAAATAAACCAAGTCTTTCTTGTGTGTATATTTGTCCTTCAGTAAATCGTCACACTGTACATTTAACAGTTCCATTAGGTACGTGACAGCTACATTGTTGTTATCGAGTACGCTACACCTGACTGAACCCTCAGATTCTGTACTCACTGCTCCATTTATATAGGCAACTTGGTACTACACGGCTCTTGTCTGACGTCACACGCACTGCAGGCCTCACTCCCGACTGAAATACGTCACAACTCTCGAAGTTGTCTTGCTGTAACTTTAGACAATTCCCCCGACAGACCAGGACTACGGACACGCTCCCCTACTGTGGGACGGCAACGAGCCCAGCAGCCGAGCCCCAAAGGTCCCAGGCAGGCAATCCCTAAATGGTCGTAGACCGGCAACCGACCTACCGAAAGAGGAAGTAGTTTATCTCAGAGCATATCATCCTGCCATGCACCACCGAGACTCCCGCCGAAACTTCTACCCTGAAAGAGATCACCAGATAAGAGATGTGAAATGATAATGGAGATGAAATCTCCAAAACGATAATGGAGATCAAATACAGATATATCTTCCATCTCTGTCGCCCACTAGCCGTGGAACTGGCAACGCCAAGACAGTACGATAAACGTATTGACCCAACCTATGTTCATTCTTATTTTGTAGCTACTCTACACTTTAAAGCGCAGCGCTTGGAAGTATTAAAGGGATAGCTACAATATAACTAGACGAAGTCAATTGGAACGTTAACATATATGTGATGCGATATGGGATTAGGCAGTCATAGGTAATCTACAACAGCGAATGCAATAGTGCTCTCTCTGTCTCTAATACCCATGTTTCAAGATAAACCAGACGAACTGTAGGTAAGTTATATTATAGATAAACGTGTGCAAAACATGCTCTGTTTGCATTCCTGATTATTTAATTTACACGTCATTTGGGCTTCTAACATATTTTTAAGTCAAATAGTATTTAATATTTTAGTGCGTTTATATGTTTAAACATTTATTGAACGGACAGTTTGAATTTATAGCATTTACCTTTATGTGTGTCATGTTCCATAACGAAATACGTCTTCCATAGCTTCGCGAAACATGCAGCCAGCGTCAGAGTTTGACCCCTGCTTTCCAGGCAGTACTATCCGATAAGCTATTAGGCGCGTTCGGGAATAAAAATGTTCCGTTTATCCATGAATCTTGTTCACCGATGCCGTCCTTCGCGGTCTAGGGATAACGTGCTCGGCTCTGCTTTCCAATGTTGTGGAGGGCGAAGGGAAGTAAAGCCGGTGGTTCCGTATCGTACACTTACGTTACGTATATAGCCTCAAGCCTTATTAAGTGGCGGTCTCTCTGCAAAATTAAGCGACCTTTCACTCCCAATATAGAATGGAAAACTGAGAAACTTTTTCTTGTTTACTAATGAGGCTGGGTTTGTTTACTTGAGACGCTATCTTCATACTCATAACTGGATCTGTAATAGTCCACATGAAGTACGATAGGACAGGCATCAATAGAGTTTCTGTCTAAACATTTGGGTAGAGTTATTTATGATCGCCCTATAAGTTCTTATTTCCTTCCTTAGACGTGTCTACAGTTTCTTAAAAAATAGCTTAATCATTTAATTACTGGGGCTGTTCAATAAAGAATGTTCAAAATTTTTTTGGCAACGTACCTTTACTCATTCTCAAAATTTTGATGGTCCTCCTCAAAATAGTCTCCCCTGAATGTGATGCACTTCTCCCAGTGTTTCTGCCAGTCCTCAAAGACATGCTAGAAACCATTTTGAGGTCCTTCGAAATCAGCCTCCGCAGCCTTCACCACTGCTTCTCATGATGGATAATGCCTCCCACGAAGGCGTTTCTTCAAGTTAGGGAATATAAAAAAGTAACATGAGGCTAAATCTGGACTATAGGGAGGGTGAGGGATGTACTTCACGTTGATTTTTGCAAGATATTCAGCAACAGCAATGGCAATATGCGATCGTTCATTATCAGGGTACAGCATGCAGCCTGCTTCATGGAAATGTGGTCTTTTGCGCCTGATATGGACTTGCAATGTTTTCAGTATATCCCTGTAGTATTGTCCAGTTACTGATGTGTGTGCAGGTACAACATGCTGATAAACCTTTCCATGAATATCAAAGAATGAGATGACCATGACTTTCCCAGCTTAAGCAACAAAGTTTGCTTTTTGGGGGTTCGTGATGAAGGAGATT